>JADEZO010000001.1:2423413-3029266 GCA_016807845.1 Colletotrichum eleusines | reverse complement strand
CGTCAAGGTCATCGACAATGTCATGGAATCGATTTGCTTCGGTCTGGAGCAGAACGATTTCAAGTTCTACCAACGGCGGATTTCGGAAGTCAAGTACATTGGCGAGCTTTACAACTATAGAATGGTCGAGCATCCAGTCATTTTCGACACAATGTATAAAATCATGACATTCGGCCACGGTGGTCCTCCTACCCCCGGTCGACTAAACCACTTCGACTTGCCTGATGACTTCTTCCGTATTCGCTTGATTGCAACCATTCTGGAAACATGCGGCATGTACTTTGCCAAAGGCGCAGCAGGCAAGAAATTAGACTACTTTCTGTCTTTCTTCCAGGTTCGTGCGGTGCTAGACTTTGTCATGAAGTCCAACTAACGCAGAGAAGTACTACATCTACACCAAACAGTCGCTACCCATGGACATCGAGTTCATTGTTCAAGACACTTTTGCCCTCACGCGGCCCCAGTGGAAGCTGGCATCCAATTTGGAAGAAGCCTCCAAAGCATTCCAACTTGCCATAGCCCAGGACCAGAGGGTTTCGGGAGCCGATAAGACCCTCGAGGCAGATGACGCATCAATAGGCTCTTCGTCGGATGACGAGGATGGCGATGAACATCTTCCTGAAGCCGAGGCCGATGAAGAGGAAACTGACTCCGAGGATGATGGCGTCGAGGTAGAATATGCTCCTCGCCCCCGTCTGCTTATACAAGCCGTGACTAACACACGTTGAACAGGACCAAGACGTCGACACGTCGCGCGCAGAATCTGATAGCGAAGATGAGGCCATTGTTGTCACCCGCCAACAGGAGCAGATCGACCCGGAGGCTGAGGCCGAATTCGAACGTGAATACGCCAAAATGATGGCCGAGAGTTTAGAATCGCGCAAGTTCGAGCGCAAGCCTCTCTTCGACGTGCCGCTCCCTGTACGGGGCAAGTCCAAGGAGACGGCAACCGGATCCGAGCCAGTAGAAACCGGAGCTCCCGCTCCCAGCAGCACGATGGCTTTCTCTCTCTTGACGAAGAAGGGCAATCGTCAACAGGTCCGTGCAGCTGTGGATATCTTGACTGACTTGTGGCCTTTCTGACATTTGCAACAGACCCGTACTGTGGAGCTTCCTTCAGACTCGACATTCGCTGTCGCCATGAAAACCCAGCAACAGGCTGAAAGGGAGGAACAACAGCGCATCAAGAACCTTGTTCTGAACTACGATCTTCGAGAGAACGAGGATCCCGATGGTAACGACCACCTAGTGTCACCACTACACCTAAACCCAAATATTCACAAGACCCAAGCAGGCCACGACAAACCGACGTCCTACCACCACAACCGATCGGATCGCGGCAAAGACCGCGGCGGACAGCGAGTCCGAAAGCTTCAGCTAAGTGACGTTGATTGGTACGAATCGTCGATTAAGCATGGATCATGCTTCGTGCAGGCGATTACACCCTCTTCCCACTCGGACGTGGAGCCCGGCAATCAACGATGAGGGGCAGTCGATGACTACTCTAACACATCAACGCGGCATTATCCACAAGCGCTGCATGCTGGTCGTGGGTTCTGCGTCCAAGCTGGAAGACCGGAAGGAACAGCCTCGCAGGGGTCGTAAATACCAGTAGAGTTTGCTAACGATGGGGAATTCTCACTTGACTATAGGACGTGAAGGGACCAAGGCACGCAGGACTAGGTTCTGTACATGACAAGATCTCCATCGCAGTCTAATAAACGCCACCGAAGTAGACTGCCGGAATGCTGCAACATCCGAAATTTTTCAAACCAGAGGATGGCTCGCGAGGCCTACCGAGGCACACGAAAACTGCCGGACGCAAGAAGCAGTCAAGGAAGAGCATAGTTGAGGCTTTAGAGAGCTTCGTCTAACTGACACTCCAGACCAATAAGCCAAACATTCAAGGTCTGGCCAAGACTAGCAGCAGACTGACAGACGGCTGCTTCACAAATAGCAGTCAGGCAGTGGGGTTGTTTCGTATGTGGAGGGCAGCGGGTCGCTGTGACGATAGTCAAATACAGACCCGGCTTGAGATTCGTTCGATGCGTGGTCCGACTATGGAGGGTCGGAGGGGGTGACTGGGTTTGACAGCAGGGGCAAGGCAGATCTTTAGTATAGTTCTCGAGCATGGGGCAGACACCACACCCTCCGGGGCTGTTGCTCTTAGTGTCGGAGCCAGATGCACTTCTGCATTCGCCATTGTCTTTGAGCGTGGGCGAGAGTCATATAATTCGTGAATGACAACATTCGTTATGTGGGGGTACGTGCAAGTGCTTTTCGAGTTGGTGGGAAATACAGCCAATATGCATACGCAAGACAGACTGTGCATCTCTGGAATTATGTGTGCCAGGCTTGCCGCACGAAGCATTTGCTTCTTGCGCGGCGTCGATGGGGGGGCCAGCGAGAGAACAAACCATTGTGCGGTCGCGGTGGCCAAACTAGCCGTGGTGGCAGAATGGGCGACATTCTGTACTTGTACAAAACCCGCAGATATGGTGTGCTTGTGAGCGGGCTCGGTCGGGTAAAGCCCGACGCGCTGGTTGCGGGCGTGGCTTACAGCAGGCCAAGAGCGCGGATAGAGTGCGGTATCTTAATCGATACTACTGGGTGTTTAGATCGAATGTGACACGATGGTGCTTCTTGGCAGGCCATGAAGGGAATACGAAGTGAGCGTGTTTCAGTTGAAGCAGACAGGAACAGTTTCTCGGGCGGGCGCCGCCATCGTTCATTTCGTCCGGGAGAAATGATGCATGGCTGACGTTGGGGAGGAGCAGACGATGGCAACCGTCGTGTCTATGGGAGCTCGCATCTTTTCTCTGGTCTGGTGAGGTGCCCTACCAACGAACTGTGTCGTTGATATTGTGCTTGTTGCGGTGCTGCGAAGCTAACGCTTAGGTGCATATTACATATACCTCCGGTGGACGCAAGACTACTGCTACTGCAAGGAGGGAGGGATCCCGCGTGGTCCATGCAGGTACAAGGTGTGAGCCCTGGACCTTGACCGGAACAACAGACGAACAGACTTCAGCAATGAGGTTCGATGCAGACACATCGACACCGCCGGTGATCTTTCCTTGGACGGCCCTCCCCCCGCTCGTTTGCTCAAAGCCGTGCTCTCATCGTCCAATGCTGTAGGAGCCCGACGGCAGCTGCTGGCTCAAAGCAGGACGCAAACGGACAGCGTCGCGGTACGAACGTGCGGAAGCTTGGGAAGCTTGGCAAACCTGGCCGAACGTCTGTAGGTACACCAGCGCCGAGAAAGTACAATGACATGGTGGACCCAGAGCGCCGTCAGTGGATGAAGGCATGTGGGATTGGCCACTAGCCACGGAAGTGAACTCGATTCAACAACAAAGGGCGATCCCAATGGCGAAACCACACCGAGGAAGTGACAGCGTGAGTTGGGAGAATGGTGGTGGCCCAGTGGAAGACTCTTCCCCTCGCCGTTGTCCTGCCACATTCCGGCCGACCCAGTGTTGCTCGGACATCACAGACGTGTTAGGGCGGGTGACACCGTCACTGCCAAGTTATAAACTGACTTAGTTCGAATTGGGTGTGGCTAGACAAATTGAACAATACAGATGAGACCGGAAGGAAATTCCACAACTTCAAGTACTGGATTGGCCAATAATTGTACGGAAGGATGGGATGAACATGCTGATGCCCGAACAGATGCGTTTCCCGTCTCCGAGATTTTTTTGATTTTTTAACAAGAAAAAAAAGAAATCAAAATCAGGGATGGTCACAGCATGGGCGTCTTGGGTTCTTATGCCCAATGCTCAGAATCTCACCGTTCAACCAGGCTGTGAAACCTGCGAGGTGAGCTTGTGGAGGTGAGAAGGTGAAATGGATGTCGAGGTGGATGATTTGGAAAGCATTCCCCACACGGCCGGAACGTTCCTCTGCAGGGTCAGCCAGCCATTTGGACTAAATCGTCCTAAGCTTCATGGGGCCGTGACCGCAAGGGGAAGGCAAAGGGATGGAAGGATCCGTCACCGGAAAACAAGCAAGCCAACTAAACATGCCTGTCCTTTCGGTTCCATATGGGCGGGAGGGAACCTTTCAGATGGTTCTTTTTCTACTGTCATCCCAGGGAAGTGCTCGACGCACTACAATCTTGCGCGATCGTGAAAAGAAATCATCCCAGGAACACCACAACTACACTGCAGCTAGCTGTCCTTTGCCGGCCCCCCCCCGGACTCGACCGTCGATCTGCCCAGCGGCTCCCTCTAATCCTTGTGACTCCATTGTGTCTTGTCCGTTTTCGCTCTAGTCCGCAAGTCCAAGGTGCGGCAAGGAGCGGCAGCTTAAATAATAAGCTGATGCACCGTGCTTCACTCCCGTTTTTTGACTGCCTTTGCTCGTCACTTTCTGGCCTCCCTACCGATCGCATTCTCTCGCGTCCTGCTCGGACCTGCAAACCGGTGAAGACCACCGGGTCTCCATAGCCCGGCCAGGCTATCAACCTTGGGTTCAACAGGTATGTGGTTGGAGAGCCTCTGGGCCTAGGCTGTGCATTCCACAGACCATGACTTGAGAGTCGACAACGAGCGAGGACCTTGCTGGAGGCAGTCCACCGTTACCGTCACAAGTGCCCCCACCCCTTTCTCGTCAATGGTGCAAACGCAAGTCGGGAGAACGCGTCAACATAGATAGATGAAGATCCGGCCCGGAGGTGGCCGTGATGCGCAGTTTGTCAACCAGTCCGCCTGCGAGGGAATTCCAAGACACGAGGCAGGCCGGCTCAGAGGACCTAGAATGCTACACTACATGCCCTCTCGTTGTCGCACCGAAGAAGAAGAGGAAAGCATACGGTATTTCTGGGCAAGGCTGTTGCCCAGGCGGCAGCCCGCTTCGTCGTTACCGCGTTGCAGAGAAGCCGGGGACGTCCACCAGGTTGTAAACACACGTCCCCGGAAACCCATAGGAGGCACAGAGGCTACGCCTCGACCTGGCCGGCTGCGTTTTCACGACCTAGCCCACGTGTAGGTATCGATGAGGATGAAGCCGTGTGGTCATTTGCGCTACGCCGACCACACCCGTACACATACACACGCCCCTCGGCTTGGCACTGGTGTCTGTTCAACAAACGAGCCTAACCTGGTCTACCTGACCTGTGCATATCAGACATCCCTGAGAGCAGCTGCTTGTCTGCTTGCTTGTACATTGTTTGCTTGTTCCTTTAGACTGATGCCCTCGGTCCGTCCGTCCTGGCCCCATCAGCTTGTGAGATGCCGGATTAATCCAAGCCTGGCGCAGTCCTATCGAGTCTCGAACCCCGTTCGCGCCTCTTCTTTTTCCGTCTTTGGTCCCTTTTCCCTTTCCGTCGCTCCACACGTCAGACCAAGAGCTTTTCCAAAGAGTACAATTCGGCCAGTACCTCCCGTCTTCTGTTTGTCGCCTCAGCACAACTCTTAGTCTTCATTGCTCCCCACACCTTCTTTGTCCTTTCCGCTGATCCCCATCTGTGATGCATTCGTTTATACCACGATAGCCTACCTGAACCCGAGCCATCGTGATCAGCTCTCCTGGGTTTGCAGTGATCAAATAAGAGGACTTGTTGGTTTTGGAAAGCGAATCCCCCCCTTCGATTGCTCGGAGATGCTTCATTCTAACTTCACCTTTGACCAGGCAGAGATTTTCACAATCACTACAGATCAAGTGACACCCGGCCACCGCAAATACATCACCAACCATCCCTCCCAGACGGTCTTGCTCCGTACGCCTGGAGTGAACTTTTCAGTCCGACCTACCCGTACTACTGGGCTCAAGGGAACTATTATTGAAGACAGTACACGCGGAGCAAGCGAGCGGCAAGCACCCCGCAACACCGTGTCATACCTGCAGGATTCCGTCTCTCTTTCACAACAACCTGGGTTTTCTTCGGTTGGCTGAGGGGTAGTTGGTCATTCGGCCTCTTGCCCTCCTTGGGTTCTCGGCAGAGCCTCCAGATCTTGTCTACTGAAAACCATACCCAGAGAGGCCACCCAATAACTTTCCAACATGGCGGACGTGGACGAGAACTACTGGGCGCCGAAGGACGTGAGTCTTGCTGAGCATCAACTCGGGTTTGTTCGCTGACTCCCTGTGCAGATCGTGTACACGTCCATCGTGGGCCTGGTCATGTTGGCGGCCATCCTTGAATGGTTCCTATGGATCGCGGCATTTCTGTACTGTCTCTGGAAGGTTTTCATCAAAGCAGAACATTGGAGCATTCGAGTTCTGGCAGTAATTGTCGGCGTTCTATTTACGTGCTTCAGGTGAGCGACATCGCCCTACACCCCCCCTCCCCTCCCGCGATAATCATTTCAAAACTGACTTTCGACAGAGCCATCTTCCTCCCTATCATGATCGTCACACTGCCATTGCCCAGTGCTGTCGTCAAGTATTGGCCAGTAAACATGGTTGACGTCCTGCAGTGGTTTGCCTTTTGGAGCTTTGCTGGTCTGCTCACCATTCCCTGGCTGTTCTGTGTTTACCAGCTGGTCACCAACCAACTTGGCAGGAAGAAAAGGATCAAGCAGGTGCTCGACGAAGTTTCGGCTCCCAAAGTCGTCATTGTCATGCCAGTCTACAAGGAGGACCCCGATGTTCTTGTCGTCGCCATCAACTCGGTCGTCGACTGCGACTACCCACCCTCGTGCATTCACGTTTTCCTGTCGTTTGACGGTGACCAGGAGGATGAACTCTACTTGAACACACTTGACAAGATGGGAGTTCCCCTGACTCTCGAGACGTACCCCAAGAGCATCGACGTCACCTACAAATCCGCCCGCATCACTATCTCCCGTTTCCCGCATGGTGGAAAGCGCCATTGCCAGAAGGCCACCTTCAAACTCATTGACAAGGTCTACGAGCAATACCTCAAGCGAAACGACAATCTCTTCATCCTCTTTATCGACTCTGATTGCATCCTTGACCCTACCTGCTTGCAGAACTTCGTCTACGACATGGAGCTGAGCCCCGGCAACAACAGGGACATGTTGGCCATGACCGGAGTTATCACGTCTACGACCAAGAAGCATAGCCTGATCACTTTGCTCCAAGACATGGAGTATATCCACGGCCAGCTATTCGAACGCACTGTCGAGTCGGGATGCGGCGCTGTTACCTGCCTTCCCGGTGCGCTGACAATGCTTCGATTCTCTGCCTTTCGCCGCATGGCCAAGTACTATTTTGCCGACAAAGCCGAGCAGTGCGAGGATCTCTTCGATTTTGCCAAGTGCCATCTTGGGGAGGATCGTTGGCTTACCCATCTGTTCATGATTGGAGCAAAGAAGCGCTACCAAATCCAAATGTGCACGTCAGCCTTTTGCAAGACCGAGGCCGTGCAGACCTACAAGTCACTTATCAAGCAGCGCCGACGTTGGTTCTTGGGTTTCCTTTCCAACGAAGTGTGCATGCTTACTGATTGGCGTCTCTGGAGGCGGTACCCTATTCTGGTCCTCGTTCGATTTATGCAAAACACCATTCGCACTACGGCCCTGCTGTTCTTTATCATGGTACTCGCTATCATCACCACGTCCAAGAAGGTCGAAAACTTGCCGGTCGGGTTCATCGCCATCTCGCTCGGACTCAACTGGCTCATGATGCTGTACTTTGGTGCCAAGCTTAGACGATTCAAGATATGGCTCTACCCGATCATGTTCATCCTCAACCCTTTCTTCAACTGGTTTTACATGGTCTACGGCATCTTCACTGCCGGGCAAAGAACGTGGGGGGGGCCGAGGGCCGACGCCGCTACCGCCGATACCTCTACTACCGCCCAGGAGGCCATCGAGCAAGCTGAGGAGGCCGGAGACGACCTCAACGTCGTGCCCGAAAGCTTCATCCCCGCCGCCGTAGCTAGAAAGGAGAGCATTGCCGCCGCCAAGGGCTTGATGGCACCCGGAGGCCGCAAGCATAGCGTGGTCCAGCCGCCACCCAACATCGAGGGCCGCTTTGCCGCCAGAGAAAGGATGCCGAGTGGCTTTTATGTCAACGCTGACGACTCCCGGCTCAGTGGGTGGGCAATGCAATCACGCGATTCGTTCGACAGTATGGTGTCGGCGCAGACTGCTGGAAACTCGGTCTACATGCCTCGTCGCGTGGAGAGTATCATGGGAGACGAGGACAAGAAGAAGTACGAGCTCGCTCAGCAGAGCCAGTTCAACCAATTCTTGGCCAACTCGAAGCGGCTTGGGGCTCACACGACGACGACTGGCCGAGTGTATGAGTATTCTGACGCTGAGATGAAGCGAGCCGGATTCGACTCATTTGACGGCGACGGTCAGGAGTACACGGACAACGTGATGATGGGTTATGTTGATAACAGCGCCGCCAGACACCAGTCCCGAGAAGGTCTGTCATCGAGACAGGGATCGGCGCCGACGCACTTGATGTCAAAAACCAATTCAGCACCTGGCGGTCGCAGTCCACTTGGACGAGCGAGCCTTGCTCGTAAAAGCAAGCTTGAAGATGTCCCGTCCGAGGGCGAGAGTTCGAGCAGCGGCAAGAGCAGCCGAAATAACTCGCCCAGAGGCAGACCATAGATCGGTGAAATCTGGAACAACAGGAAGACGAAACTTGTTACAGAATGGATATATGCATAACTGCTGGCGATGAAAAGGCTCTGAGTGGTGGGAGATGCAGGACAAGCTGGAAGGACATCATCTTCGTGCCTGCCTTTCCTTTTTTATCTTTCCTAATTTTCTAGTTTGATTTTCCCGCGTTCCATTTTGTATAGCAAAATCGACCTACATCACGGGCCAGTATTGCAAGAAAAACCGGGAACTTGAGAGCCTGGCTGTGCGGACATGCAAGAGAAGGAAAATCATAGCCAGACAGGCAGCTATTTGGCAAGATTTACCTAATGCAATGTCGCTTTGAGGCAGCCATAGTCTTGGAAACCGGCAACAACGGGGTTGGACAGAGGTCTGAAGAGTTGACCAGCGGTGGTGCCGCATGGGCGTAACCATGGTATAGAGCAGAAGCTATTACCCAATGGTGGGGTATCGCCAAGGCTAGATTAGATAAGTGCATGTGGAGGCGGAGTGGACTGTTGTAGGTACTTTGTCGATTGCGAAAAGCATCGAAGGTTGGTGGCTTTCGAGTGGTAATGGTCCATAGTGTATTGGAACGAGGAGGACGACTTGATCCGGAGCATTTAGGCCGAAACTCAATTGCCCCAAAACGTTGACATGATATTCATGGCCACCCGTGCAGTTGTGACATGTGGTCGCTTTGTGTCAGCCTTCGGTCAAGAAGGACATACAGAACAGAGCCCGAAATGCAGGGATTGTTCTCGGTTTCCGTAGATACAAAGATACATTGATTGGATGCATTTGTGCGGGTGCAGCCAAGCAGGATCATTACAGTACTACGTGTATCGCCATGCCATATATACAGGTATTTCACATTGCCTTGATTATCTGCCTAGGTAGTCAGGCCTTACGTACCTAGCAGGCCCCAGAACACTCGAGCCGGTTGGAGAGAAGGAGTCGTGAGGGGTGGAGGGAGTGGGGGGGAAAGCTGAGGAGCGATGGAGCAATGGAGGGGCAGGGTGGCTGGAGGGAGAGACAGCGGACAACCTGGACAGGGGCCGTCAGCGGAACGACAGAGAACGAGGGAGAATCTTCTTTTCTATTCGGCCTCCACTACTATATCAGCGCCCGACCGCGATGCCTGTGGGAATTCTGTCGGGGGTGCTCCCACCAAGAAAGAAAAGAGAAGGAAAAAAACACCCCGCCTTCAGGCCACTAAAGACACGCTCCGTACACTGGAATCCAACACGCTACGGGCCCATTGGGTATCGTGTACTGTACACTAGCACATCTCTCACAAGAACGGCACAAGGCACCAGGACCAATACACACATAGCACCTCTCGCCTCAAGCAACAAAGGTGGCCAATTGGGCTGGCTTACCACTCTGCCTCACCCTCCCATCCGTACATTGCCAGGCGGAAGACTCTAACGCTAGAGCGAACTGCGTGCACTGCAACTTTTTTTTTTTTTTTAGCCCACCTCCCACACATCCCACCTTCAGGCTCTTGTGCATATCGACAAACTCTTAAACCTTGCATTTGTCTGCATTCTGCTTTTCCCTCCCACATCCTTTCCAAAACGAGACGACCTTTGATTCCTCCTTTTCGACTCGACCGCTTGCAAATACCCTTCCAGCAAGTCGGATAATCAACCACTACTTGAATCGACTCGACTCGACTCGATTCGCATCTTCCACCCCTCTCCCCCTCTCAGAGTGTTGTTGTGAGCGCAACCCCGCCATCACCAAAAGCCCGCCGGACGACCCTTGTTTACAATATTCCAGAAAGAACACAACCACCCAACATGAGTGTCGTCGGTATGTATGCTTGCGCACCCCCGCCCCTTTCGCCTGTCGACGGGCACACATGAAGGGACACTGGCTGACTTTCTTTTTCCTTTTTGCGTTCAGGTGTCGATTTCGGAACCCTCAAGACGGTTATTGCGGTCGCCAGAAATCGCGGCGTCGATGTGGTGCGTACCCAACATTTGCCCCTCCCCCTACAAAAAAATTTCTACACTCTGCGACAGAACGACGACTGACGTTGGCAATCTAGATTTCCAATGAGGTTTCTAACCGCGCTACGCCGTACGTACCATCCCGGTTCCCGCATGGATTGCCTACAATCTTTTCACAGTTCACTGATCGTTATCTGTAGGTCTGTGGTTGGCTTTGGGCCCAAGTCGCGATACCTCGGCGAGAGCGCCAAGACGCAAGAAATCTCCAACCTGAAGAACACCGTCTCCTCCATCAAGCGGCTTGCCGGCCGCGCCTTCAACGACCCCGATGCCCAGCTCGAGCAGCAGTACATCACTGCTCCCCTCGTCGATGTCAACGGCCAAGTCGGCGTTGAGGTCAACTACCTTGGCAAGAAGGAGAAGTTCACCAACACCCAGCTGATCGCCATGTTCCTCAGCAAGATCAAGCAGACGACGCAGGCCGAGATTAAGCTCCCCGTTTCTGATTTGGTCATGAGCGTTCCTGCTTGGTTCACCGACATCCAGCGCCGCGCCATCATCGACGCCGCCGAGATTGCCGGCCTCAAGCTCCTCCGCCTCATGAACGACACTACTGCTGCCGCTCTGGGCTGGGGTATCACCAAGCTCGACCTTCCCGCCCCCGAGGAGCCGCCCCGCCGCGTTGCCTTCATCGACATTGGCCACAGCAACTACACTGCCTCCATCGTCGAGTTCAAGAAGGGCGAGCTCGCTGTCAAGGGTACTGCCTTCGACCGCCACTTTGGCGGTCGTGACTTCGACAAGGCCCTCGTCGATCACCTCGGCAAGGAGTTCAACGGCAAGTACAAGATCGACATCCACTCCAACGGTCGCGCCATGGCTCGCACCATCGCTGCTGCCGAGAAGTGCAAGAAGATCCTGTCTGCCAACCAGCAGGCCCCCGTCAACATCGAGTCCATCATGAACGACATTGATGTTTCCGCCATGATCACCCGTCAGGAGTTTGAGGCCATGGTTGAGCCCCTGCTGGCACGCGTTCACGTGCCTCTCGAGCAGGCTCTGGCCGAGGCCAAGCTGACCAAGGACGACATTGACGTCATTGAGGTCATTGGCGGTGGCAGCCGTGTCCCCGCCCTCAAGGAGAGGATCCAGGCTTTCTTCGGCAAGACCCTGTCCTTCACCCTGAACCAGGATGAGGCTGTTGCCCGTGGCGCCGCTTTCAGCTGCGCCATTCTGTCTCCCGTTTTCAGAGTCCGTGACTTCACTGTTCAAGATATCATGAGCTACCCCATTGAGTTCACCTGGGAGAAGGCCCCCGACATCCCCGACGAGGACACTAGCCTGACCGTCTTCAACCGCGGCAACGTCTTGCCCTCTACCAAGATCCTCACTTTCTACCGCAAGCAGCCCTTCGACCTCGAGGCTCGCTATGCCAAGCCTCAGGATCTTCCTGGCAAGATTAACCCTTGGATCGGTCGCTTCTCTGTCAAGGGCGTCAAGGCGGACGGCAAAGATGACTTCATGATCTGCAAGCTCAAGGCGCGCGTCAACATCCACGGTGTTCTTAATGTCGAGAGCGGCTACTATGTCGAGGACCAGGAGGTCGAGGAGGAGATCAAGGAGGAGGAGAACGGAGAGAAGAAGGACCCTGATGTGAGTTTTGTGGAGTCTCGTTCTGAAATCTTGTCCTCTGCCGAGGTGGGCGATAGCATGGAGTCGCCGCTGAAGCGCCGACGCTACGGCATCGACCCAGAGTCTCGTCAATCCCCGCCCTGCGCATTTGTGGAGGACGATGGTGGAATCTCTAAGCTAACACATGCACTCCCAAAGGCCATGGAGACCGACAACAAGGAGGACGCTCCCAAGAAGACCCGTAAGGTTAAGAAGCAGGTCCGCAAGGGCGACCTTCCCATTGTCAGCGGCACCGCGTCTCTGTCCGACTCAGCGAGAACCTCCCTGTTTGAAAAGGAGTCTTCCATGGTCATGGAGGACAAGCTTGTTGCCGACACCGAGGAGAAGAAGAACGAGCTCGAGACCTTCATCTACGACCTCCGCAACAAGCTCGACGACCAGTACGCCGAGTTCGCCAGTGACGAGGAGAAGACCAAGATCAAGGAGAAGCTTGAGCAGACTGAGGTAAGTCTATTGTATCCGCGAGACCCAACCTTTTCCGTAACAGTTTGCTAATCGCTCATAACAGGACTGGCTGTACGACGAGGGTGACGACACCACTAAGGCCGTTTACATCGCCAAGATTGACGAGATCCGGGCGATGGCTGGCCCCATCATCCAGCGCCACTTCGACAAGGTTGAGGAGGAACGTCGCCTCGTTCAGGAGAGAGTAGACGCCGAGAAGGCTGCTAAGCGTGCCGAAGAGGAGGCCCGCAAGGCCGCCGAGGCGGAGAAGGCTCCCAAGGATGAGGAGATGGCTGATGCCGATGGCAAGAAGCCCGAGGTTGAGGAGGCTGGCGAGGCCACGAAATAAGGGACCGTCGATCAAACCGGCGCCTAAATGAGAACGAAAGAAAAGCAAGAAGAACCGAAGACGATAGAATAGACCCTAGTTATGGTTTTTTTCGGGGTTTGAATAGGGTTATCAGGCTAGAGCAGCTTCGACGGATTTATCATGGAATGAGAGAAATGACATGACCTTTGATGACATCCAAGCTAGCAGCTGCCTTTGCATGCACATGACTTTCGCCGTGATCACGCGTCATCTTTATATAGGGTTCGCATGTACACACCTCTAGGATGTTGGCAAGTCCGTCATGGAATAGTAGAGTGTACGATATGACTGCAACCAACTCGGCGGGAACCGAACAGCATGAGGTGACCACACCTCCCCCTCCCTGGAGAAGCCGACAACGGATACTTGCTCACCATAGCGTTGGTCCTCATGCGTAACTAAGTGGAATTACGAAAGGTTCATTCTATTTTGTGGTCTGCATGTTGGAATCGTACCACACCACACCGTATGATTTTGGGGAGGAGACTCGGAAATAGGGAGCAGAAAGGGGGGCAACAGCAGCTAGAAAATGAGAAATGATGCACGAGATTGGCGGGGAAAATGATCATACACAAAAACAGAGAGGGCTCCCTCTTTTCTTTTTCTTCTTGACTCGTCCATCATCAATGCCTTTTTCCCATAGCCATGATCACAACCCAGCCGGGGTTTTCCTGTCTTCCTTTCCCCTCCTCCCCCCAATCAAGAAATAAAGGTTTTCCTTGATGACGCAAAAACAATTCCGCTCTCGCAGAAACCCTTTATCTGTGACGCGACTTGGACTGACGGAGAGAGGCCAAAACTATTCTCTCAGAAGGGGAGAGACGAAAGGAGAGGGTTCCTTTTTGTGTATTCAGTGGATGTCGAAGAGGGGCTTGAGTTTGATGATAAGCTGCCACTCGTCGTTGCTGACGTCCTTGCGGTAGAACTCCTTCAGGGTGTTAATGGAGGCACGAGAGATGAGACTGTACAGCGTGTCCGACTCTTCGAGCTGGCGGCCGTAAGTCGGCTGGTGGCCACCCATTTCGATCTTGACGGCAACAGAGGGCTGGCCCTTTTTGCAAACGGGGACCTGCTTATGGTCGCGTTCGATCGAAGTGCTAACGGATCAGGAGGTTAGCTTTCTGTGAGGGGGACGGTTTGCAAGCTGGTATGGAGGGGCCTTACACTCTGCCCAGATTGATGACTTCCTTCAGGCCGGTCACGGCGTTGTTTTTGACAACAGCAATTGGCGTGTTGATCTTCAGCTGGCCATCGACGACGTCGACGCCGACAACGATGGGGTTGGTCTTGTTGAAGACGGCAACGGTGTTGAGCACGCAGGGGAAGACAGCCAGCATCTTGGACTCCTCCTTCTTCTTCTCCAGGAGCTCGGCCATGTGCTTGGTGAAGGCGTCGAAAAGATGGTAAATGATGTCTGCCGTGAAGACCTTGACGCCGACGTCGTCAGCATACTGCTGCGCCTCCTTGTCGACCTTGACATCGAAACAAAGCATGACGGCATAATCGGGCGCCTTCTCCAGCATGATGCCAGCCTGCATGACGTCGCGCTTGTACACGGGACCGATTCCGACGTTGGCGACGGGAATCTTGCAGTCCTTGAGGAAATCCAACAGAGCCTCGAGGGAACCAAGGGTGGACGCCTGCACGCTGACACCACGGCCAGTCTTTTCGACACGGCTGAACAGGGTGGCAAGATCGGACTCGACCTCGTCGATGATGTCGTCTTCGTCATCATCAGGACCAACAACTAGCATACGAGAACCAGCGATGGCACCCTCGAGGCCAGGGGCGCTGATCTTGACACCCAAGGCTGCCTTGACCTCCTTGTTGTGCACGTACGCGGACTTGAGACGCAGTTCGCGCATCGGCGCTGGCGTCAACAAGGCACGAATGTTTGTGCAGATGGCACCTTCCACACCGCACAAGACGATCCTGTCACCCTCGCGCAAAATACCGTTGGACAAGACAACGTCGACAGTCATGCCGAAACCTTCGATGGCCTTGACCTCGAGAACGGTAGCCTGGACCTCAGCAAGGTACATGAGAGATCCGACCATACGCTCCTGGGTGAGCTGGATGATGAGCTTCAACATGTCGGGGATACCCTCGCCAGTGTGAGCGGAGGTGGGGATGAGAGAGACGTTCCTTGCCATGGACTTGTTCTCGTAGAAGAGCTCGGCGTTGAAGCCTTGCTCAGCAAAGGCGAGCTTGGTCTGCTCCAGGCGGTTCTTGAACTCGTTTTGGACACCTCTGGGCTGCAAGGCCAAACTCTCCTGGAAACCGTTGTTGTCGACCTTCTTCCAGCCGTACAGACGATCGATTTTGTTGAGAGCGACGACGAAAGGAGTCTTTCTATCACGCAGCATTCTCATCGACTCCAAGGTCTGCGGCTCGAGGCCGTGCATGATGTCGACAACAAGGATGGCGATGTTGCAGAGTGACGAACCACGAGAACGCAAGTTGGAGAAGGACTCGTGGCCGGGGGTGTCGATGACTAGTAGACCTGGGACCTTGAACTCGAAGGAACCGTCCTTGTTGACGACAGCCACCTTTTGCCGGATGGCCTCGACAGGGAAGTAGGTGGCACCAATCTGTTGAGTGATACCACCGGCTTCGCCCTCTTGCACGTTGGTTTGACGGATCTTGTCCAGAAGCTTCGTTTTTCCGGTATCGACGTGGCCCAGAATACAGCAAATGGGGGATCGGAGGTTGTCCTTGGATTGCGCCGCCAGCGCGGCCTGGTGAGCCTTCTCGCGGCGCTCCGCGGCCTCCTTCTTGCGCTGAAGCTCGGCCTGGCGAGCCGCTGTCTCCTTCTCATCTTCAGAGTCGTCGGATTCTGAGTCGGATCCCGAGTCATCGTCCTCATCCACATCCTCCTCCTTCTTCTGAGCGGGCTCGTTGGGCTTGCCGTTGGCTGCCTCCTTCTTCTCTTGCTCTTCATCGCTGTCAGCGTCCCAGCTTTCCTTGACGTCTTCCTCGTCAGAAGCAGCAGCAGCCTCCCAGTCGTCCTCCAGATCGCTGGCTTCGGCAGCCTTCTTCTTGGCGGCAGCGGCTTCAGCCTCGGCCTTTTCCTTGGCCGCCTTTTCCTCCGCCTCCTTGTGGAGTCGCTCGGCCTCCTTTTTGGCACGCTCGGCAGCCTCGGCAAGAGCCTTCTCTTCGTCGATCTAAAGCCCAAGTGGTTAGATATCTGGAGGCTGTGTAGGGAAACAAGCTTGCGAGACTCACCTTGTCTTGCGCCTTGCGGCCTCCCTTCTTCTTGTTGTCGTAGACGACCTTCTTCTTCTTGTCGCCTTCGCCCTCGTCGGCGGGACCGACCTTGATACCGGCAGCAAGCATCTGCTGGAGCTTACGCTCGTTGCGGGCCTTCTCCTCCTTCTGGGCCTTGGTCAAGAACTTGCCCTCCTTCTTGAGCTGCTCGATCTTTTCTTTCTCCTTTTGCTTCTTGAGAGCCTTGGCCTCCTCTCTCTGCTTCCTCTCCTCCTCCATGGCACGCTCCTCCTCCTCAATCCTCTTCTTCTCCTCCTCAGCCATGCGGGCCTGTTCTTCCTGCCGGCGGCGGAGCTCCTCTTGCTGCTTCTGCAGCGCAGCAAGAGCGGCGGGGATCTTTTTCTTCTTACCACCCTTCTCTTCGGCGGGCGGGGGGGCGACGGCAGAGGCGGCGGGCGTTGGAGAGTCCTTCTCAGGAGCAGCCTTGGCGGGTTCGGTCTTGGCAGCAGAGGCGGGGGCCTTCTTCTTCGCAGCCTGTGCATGGTAACATCAATAAAAGGTTCCATGGCTCGGGGAGAGAAAATGTAGACTCACCTGCTCCTTCTTACGCTGCTTCTCTCTCTCCTTTTTCAGCTTTTCCTTCTCGGCCTTGGTCAAGACGCGGCCGGAGCCAGCTTCCTCATCGTCTGCAGCGGGTGCGGCGGCGGCGGCGGCTTGTTTGCCCTTGCCACCTTTGCCCTTCTTCTCGGGCAAGGCGAATTCGTCTTCCATGGTGGCTTCCTGAGGGGCCTTCTCGGCGAGACTGGGCGAAGGTTCAGGCTCGGGCTCGGGTGCGGCGGGAGGCTCCTCGATGCCCTTCTTCTTTCTTTTCTCTCTGTTCTTGCGCATGGTGGCCATGAGACCGCCGGGGGCCTCATTCTCCTCCTCCTCGGCTGGCTTTTCAGCAGCAGTCTCTGAGGTGTTGGCGGCGGGGGCGATGGTCTCGCCGAGCTCATTCTCCCAGTCGTCGTTGGCGCGAGCCTTGTTTCCCTTCTTTTTGGGAGGCATTTTGGCGGTATTTGACGTTGGAGTGGTGTGGACGAGTCGAGGGTTCTTTGCTAACTAGTCAGTTGGGCCCGGTGCAAAAAGTTGCTGGGTGTGGGCGATATCAAGCAGAGGTGACGGGTAGCGGACCGATGGGATGGATTTCCCAAGGATGGGTGGGGTTGGGGGTTTTGAGCAGAGAAGCACAACGAAGGCTTTTCAACGATGTAAGAGATTGGGTGGCGAGAAAACCGAGTCCTGGGTGAAATCCTGTTGGGGCCGACACGACATAATACGAACGAAGCAGTACGTCTGTATTTTTCGAGCTGAGGAAAGAAGGGCGGCGGCCGTTCGACGGTGTTCAAAATCTCTTGAGCAGCGAAAACGAGAAAGGCAAAAGATTCACTGCGGGGCGAAAGACGAGGTGAGTACACACTAATCACTGTTCAGAGACCGGGAGTTCAGTGCGTGCGTAAAATAGACACTGTGGGCCTGGGGTAATATCTCAGGTGTGGTGCGGGCAGGCACTTCCTTGGGCTAACTAACAACCCGCACTTGCACAACCATTGTTGAACCTCCCCATGCCTTTCCTTCTTTTTTTTATTTTATTTTTATTGGAACATGGGCTTTTATACCACTCAAAAATAACCATGCGTTCAATCGAGGCCACTTGGGCTGGTTACCTTGTCGTGCCTTCGAAGTGTGTCAATGGCAATAGAACGAGTACTTGTTGCCCAGGTAGGTGGTAGGTAGGTAATTAGGTAGTAAATGTAGGGCAGGACACATATGCACCACCCGCTCACAGTGCGAACAGAAATTTCATTGAAAGTGTCACCCACTCGAAATGCTCCGTTACAACTACGATCACCCTCCAACGATCACCTAGTGACGGATCCACGACGCACACAGCCTGGAAGAAGCCAAGC
This sequence comes from Colletotrichum eleusines, assembly GCA_016807845.1. NCBI lineage: Eukaryota > Fungi > Ascomycota > Sordariomycetes > Glomerellales > Glomerellaceae > Colletotrichum > Colletotrichum eleusines. The sequence goes on along the minus strand of JADEZO010000001.1, from coordinate 3,011,121 downwards.
TACCTACCTACCTAGGTACCCGCGCTAGCCCCTCGGTCCCCACAATTCGGCCTGTCGAGGTTCTCGAGTGTTCACTACATTATGGGGGAGGGCTGGCTTCGTTGCCGTATGTACCTTACTCCAAGGTGACCACGTCCAGGTTTCTCTGCTTAGATATGTCCCAATCGCCCTTTCTTACTTGTTCGCCGAGGTCAAAGGCAAGTAATTCACCAACAGATGGATGATGACTCTTCGTCTAGGTAGTCTAGTGACTCTGACTCCGACGCTCCTAAGGAGGACACCCCCTAGTGTAGGGGGGCCGCACACTTTCCCCCTGAACAACTGTGTTCAACATTATGGCTCAAATAACAGGAGCCAGATAGTAGTCTAAGATGTCGTAGGCCAGCTCAAAATACCTCGTAATGTTGTTGTCGTCCTGGAACGATGCCGTCCATTTCCCGTCATCCAGGTCGTCCAGATACTCCCGCAACAGGTCAACATCGCTGTCTTCCGATACCATTTTCTCCAGCGCCCGGTAATCGACGCACCGCTGAAGCAGGTCTCCGTCAATGTGCTTCATCGTCTTGGGCGTCTCCTTTGCCTCCGCATCATACTCCTCGGCGTCCTGGACCGAGACTTTGTAGCTGTACGGAAATAACAGTCGGCTTCGCAAGGCCAGGTTCTCAACTAGGCGAAGGAATCGCCATGCTTGAACGTTGAGAAGGCTGAAGTGCAACAAAGACCCGTCAAGGCAGACCCCGAGCACCTCAGCCCCATCGACCGTGCTTGGTATGCTGCCGTATTGTGGCACATGTTCCGTTGCAACCCATTCCGGTCGCACATGGCCCCGTTGGAGTTTCCTGACACTGGCTGGGAGCGGCCCCTCTGCGACGAGTTCCAACTCTCTTTGAGGCTCTTTCCAAGGAGTCCACACTGCCGTAAAGTACCGGTCCATACCAGTGAGCAGAGTCACTGGCCAGGCTAGATGCTCGTCTGTATTATCCCCGACATCAAAGAAGTGACTGGATTTCCGAGTGACCTGGTCCGCGTGGATCTGCTTCATGTCGCCGTGTTCGTGTTCTGATGTGTGGTCTATGACCACTACCGAGTCGCCCAGAGTCAGTGCCACTATCTTGCCGTTGACTATTCGCAGCGATGTGGCGGGGGAATTCAGCTCATAGCTCTTTTTCCGGACGAGCTTCTTCTCTACGGAATGGAGAACGTCCCAGTGCAGCACGTTCCCGGCGCAGTAGATGATGCTATCGCCGTCCCCGACAATCGAGTATATAGGTGCAGGCTCTTTCAGCCTGTATTTGGTGAAAAACCGTATCCTCGTTCTTCTGTTGCCCTCGGTGTCACGGCTTTCTTCCTTCTTTGGGGTCACAAGCAAGAGGCGCCCCCCTGCTGTTGTGATGATGAGATAATGGAACGTCATCCCATCCCTTACGAACAACCAGTCATAGACTGCGTGGATCCTGTCGTTGAGGTTTCCCATGCCAGTGATGAATGGAATTGCATTGCCGTGCTTGTCTTGAGGGAGGGACAGATCCTCTCCTGTTTCGGGGTCCATGAACAAGATGGTCGGATGGTGGTCAATCTGGACTGCGACAACCAAACACTGTAGCGTTTGGGAGTATAGCAACTTGGAAGGTGTTCCGGGCAACGGCAGGCTTTTTGGAACCGGCCCAGCTTTCAGATACAGCTCCGTGAACGACATACGCTCCCCCGACAAGAGAACCAGGGGCAGTCGATTGCTGCCGCCGAGGTCGGTTGGTATGCTGGCAGCAGAGATAACCGGTACTGAACCTGTTGCTGGATGCTTCAGGTCAGTTACCCACACGCGGTGCCTGGTGGCGAAGTGGCCTGGCCGCCTGGTCTCGAAGTCTCTCATCAGAAGCAAAGCGTCGTTGCAGCAGACTAAGACCGAGCTAGGGAGAAAGGGCGTGTCGACAGGAAACACCTCAAGAGCGACTGTACCCAGCCTCTCCTTAAACAGGCGCCGATGAAAGGGAGCGGCACCGTTGAGCTGCACTGTGATCAAGTGACCGCTGCGAGTTCCTAGAACCAGACTCGTTTGCTGTTTTGATTCAGTTATCGCCACAATGCTATTGACAAGCTCAACGGTCGGTGCTATGTCCATTGCATTCCCATCGTTCGCCCCGAGTTCCCCGTCATCTGTCACGCATGATAACATTAGTTGCTGCGAGCTTTCAGAGAAGGAGATGTGTACTTACCGCCATCGAGCCGTATCAACTGAGGCGCTTGAGCTGACCTATCAATAGTAAAAATTGCCAACCAAGGACTGTTCTGACGCCACAGGCCAGCCGTTATGCATTCTTTTCCATTGATACAGCAGAGTATTAGACAAGTCACCTCGCCATCAACGGTATACGTCTGAGTGAGAGACACCTCAGCAATGCTAGTGCGGAATGCGTGGATCTGAAAGCGAGACTCTGCATAGGTTGACACACAAACACGGTCTCCCCTGACCGCCGCATGCTCTGTTACTCCGTCTGTGCCGGTGAAGTCATCGAGATTATGTCTTGAACTGAAAGAGGATTGTTAGCAAAATCTAGGCGATCATAGAGTGATGCGATATCGGCGGTTAGAAACACACCTGTGGTTTCGGCTTATCAATGTGATGCATTTCTCTGACACCTGAACAATGGAACCCTCTGGGCTCTGTGCTGCTGCAAGAGTTCGGGATGCCGTGTCGAATTGGGTTGAAATTGAGTCTGCCATCTCCGCAAGAGAGAGGTCGGCGGATACCAGCAAAACATCCGAGGTTCCGGGGCTTGCCATCAACATCTGGTATGGCCAGCTGACATCGGTGGTCCGGAATACCCATACTCTTCTCGTGGGTAGCGGTTCAAAGTACGATATGATGTTGGCGGGAAGCCCGTAGCGGAGTTCTGTGATGCTCCCTTGAGGGCCATTTCCTGAGGCGCAAAGAACCTTGTCTGGAGATGTTATGTTATCTAATGTCCGTTGTCGCCAGGGCACGACTGGCTTTCCCCGCGATCCGCTCTCGGGATTCCATGTTGCTAGAGCATCCGTCGTGACAAAATCAACAGCACACGACCAGTTAGGGATGATTCCAAGCTCGACGAGGGGTTCTCGAGGTTTGAGCTATTTTGTCCGTCAGCAACGGCCTTTGCGACCACACTCTAAATCCGCCTTACCTGGAAGACCATTCCGGGGCCAGAATCACCTGCAACTATAGCAACATCGGAGTAGGCGTCGTACATTGTGGTGAAAGCGGTGGAAATATTGCAGTTGCAGTTGCCAACATTCATGGCGGCGCTGAGAATGTCTGTGGCATTAAACTCGAAGAAGACAATCACGCCGTCCTCCCGAGCCAGGTAAATGAGGTCTTTTGTGTCGTAATAGCGTCGTCTTCGTACTGGCCTATCCCATGCCGTCCAGAGTGGCATGCCAGTTCCATGGTGAAAGGGAGTGGTAGGGTGGCTGATCGGGTTGATCGTCTCTATATCAGGAGGGCCCTGAAGGGGGTCCTTGCAGATTCCAAGTGCGTGCTCGGAAACCGCAAAGAAGGAGCTCCTTACCGTTAAAGGGATGATCAAGAGTGGCAGACGATGCTCGGGTGCTATGCGGTGGCCGCGCTTCTCCTCTGCGAGTACCTGGCCGAGGTCATCCCCACGTTCCCATTCGTAGATGACCATCTTTGATCTGTCGCCTTTGACAACGATAAGAAGGAGAATAACATGATGTTCATCCTCTGGGCGGGGATAAAGGAACTCCATCTTGAGTATTGTGCCCTGGATTGCCCTTGGATGGTGTGTCTTTATTGGGTTGATGGACTTGTGACGCATATATTGGTCGCCCATTGACTCCATGGATTCAAGTTCATAGACGACGAATTTGTTTTGGGTGTCAGCAACAGCAAAGTATCGAGATCGAGGATCAGTGGCCACATGGAACCCCAGGTGCCCTAGCCGCTTCGGTGAGTTGTGGAAGGGTGAGGTGACAAACTCTAGCTTTCCGTGAAGGTCCCTCCTGATGAAGAGGAAAACGAAGGAGCCGGACTCGAGGATCAGAAGCAACAAGTGTGGCGGCAAAAGGCCATGGGGACCGCTGGTGCCGGAGACGGAGCTGATGTCAGCCATTTGAGTGTCGTCGTCCTCATCTTCGCTTTTGATATGGTCGGGTCCAGCTTCATCAGCTACGACACGGTAGTGCTCATACTTGTTTCCAATTACCAAGGCGTTTCGGATGCGGCAGCCGAAGTCATTTTTTCGAAGAACCTCTTGGAGCTGGCCGTCCTTGCGCAACTCGCTGATGCTCACGTAACGGTCCTGGTTATGTGAGCTTTCGTTCTTGATAAGAAAAATGGCACTCCGAAAGCTGCGCAAGGGCTCGAAAACCGTGCCCGCAGGTGGCTACGGAAGGTGAGAGAACAAGCGACTCACCCCGACAAAAGCGACATCGTTATGATGCGCCGATCTGAGGCGAGCTGGGAGAACCCACCGGGCTATAGGACTCTCGATGATAGTTCTCGTCAGGATGCCACAATTTGGAGGGTCAGGGGGTGAAGGGGGTGCGGCGGCGGCAGCGGTGGTGGTTGAGCCTCTTAGCACAGCTTGGAGGTCGATGGTTTCCGTCACCCAGGTTCCATTCCTGAAGACGTTCGTCTGAAAGGCCATTTCGACAGACCGTGTTATGTCAACATGGTTGAACCAGCAAGCTCTTGGTCTTGAGGACAGCGGGCCGGAGGAATGGTGACAGCCGTGGAACCGAATCGTGGTTTTTTTTTCCCCACTGCGTGGGGAGGAGTAAAAGGTTGGTTCTCGTGACTTGAAAGACTCAAAACAATTATGAGAGTCCTTTCCCGTTTATCGCAAATGTTTGAGAATGGGGGTCTATCGGCCGTACGACAGGATGGTGACTGGGGCTGAGCTACCTCGAGGTAGGTCGGCAGGCAGGTATGAGTAAGGTGAGAGGTACAAGGTCCCTGTTGCGACAGTCGGGGAAGTGGAGGTTGGGTTCAGAGTACCCCGCCGTGAGGTAAGAGGGTAGGTAGGTAGGTAGGTAATCATGATCCCAGACTCCCAAGTAGCTACCTAGCTTAGAGAGTACTTTGGGCCATGGTGGGGCACCACGTTGCGTAAAACTCAAGCTAATGAAAACGCGTTGTCGGAGGAGGTACTTTTTGTAAGCGCGCGTGTGTGCTTTGAGGCCGCAAGGCAGGCCCCGGAGTTTGGGCCGGCGGAGTGTATAATTGAGAGTAGATCATGCGCTGTAGCACAGTATCTACTTCCTGACCAAAGACCCTCATCTCGGCTTATACATATCCACACGCATGTGTTGTCATCAACCACCACACCAACCTGAATCAGCAATTCAGTTCAATTCCAGTGGTGCAGAGCTAGGACTGCAAGGTTGTAACACTCTTAGCCCAAGACCCTGCTTATGCACACATTCAATCATTCGGCCGACTCAGGAGAGACATAACAAACCACTCGAGGTGTTGAGGTAGCTCGATAGGGGCATATGCTGTCTACAATCTGGATCATTCCGTCCAAGGCGCGCGCGTTGTGGAGCAACAACCCAGGTCTGCGGTTCGCGAAACGCACCCTTCTGAGCCAAACAACCCGGTACTTTGCCCGGGTACTGCGAACGATATGGGGTCCAACCAGGCACTCTATTGCCACGAAATCTTGGCAGTAATGTAAGTGTCCGTACATACTGTCCGGAAAGGTGATGAAACATCGATGGTGATAAGGTCTGAAGCTACCTATCTGCATATACAGTATGCCTATCAACCAAAGCGGGGGGGAGAGCGGCAGGTAGGCCATGTAGACAATAGGTAGGCAGATAACCTCCGCCAGACAGTGTTGTTGGCGATTTCAAGAGAACAAGTGCACGTATCCGAAGTAGATAGCAGTACTAAGGTGAGTTGAGGAGAACAACATGACATTGACGGCCGCTGAAGAAGTTGACCCGCGAAACCCTTGCCGCCGCATCCGCTGCCAGCAACTATTTTGGGGTCGAACAATTGGATGGGACGTTCCAATGTTGCGGGTGCAAGGAGGTTCCGGCGCCAAATAAGAAAGTCCGAATCAATTGCTGGTCCTTGCTTATTGGTCAGATGATTGGACTATTCTGACCCGAGAAGCCTCGAATATTAATTACCTCAAAGTACCTAGATGTGTGGGTGAAATCCCTCGATTTCGCCAATCGAACCACTTACTTCAAGGCACAGCGACAGCTTCGCCGCACGTAGAACCTATGCCCAGAAGCTCGACTTCAGAGGCGATGCAAGAGGCCGCCGAGTCCAGTGCGGAATCTTGTGGCCTGAATGCGGGCCACATTATATGATCCTCCAGACCTGCAAAGTCGTTCATGATGCCATTCTGTAGCTCACAGAAGCCTCGTGTTGGCATGTCCTACTCGCTGCTGGCAGACTGGCTCAACATTTCCCTAAATAGTGTCGGATGTTTGGAGGATTTCTAACAGAGCCAGTTAGTTTGTCGAGCTGCAGAGCCGGAAAGGAACCGGCACGGGTTCCACCACGACAAAGACTGAGTTTCTGTACGGCCTCCTTCGCAGCAGGGATATAACTCACGTCGACGAAGACGCTAGAACCCGAATGCTGAATGACCGGGTCTTGTTTGACACAGGTGGCCGGCGGGCTTGTTTGCCTGATGTAAGGAGAGTAGCTGACTGAAAGCGACCTCATACACAACAAGCACAAACATACACGGTTGGGTCGACATATCTACTACAATGTACCAACCAGTCAGGTCACCAAAGCGGTATTCGGATAGAATCCTTGCTTTCTCCGTGCTGTCAAGGACATACTCGCCATGAACCAACAAGCTAAGCTAGATGCATCACCACCGCCCAACAAAGCCAAACAGGTCATAGCTCAGGCTTCGGATCTTCACTCGAAGCGCTGTTTCAGAGGCAGCGTCAAGCACGCCGATTGATTTTCATCTCGACTGGTTCGTCAAGTCGATTCTCACAGGTGATCTGACAGCCGGGTTTAGGGAAAGGGATCTGCTAGCGGTTGGAAGATGATTGTTTCTGAATTTGCCGCCTGGTCGGCTTGCAATGAAACCCCAAAGATCACGGTCAGCTTACGGACGTAAGATGCCAATTGACGCCCTGGCCTGTCTTCCGGGTGGAAGAGACCATCTCGATTCTTGGTTCCGTTGCTTGGGGTGCGAGGCACCAACATGTGACATGCTTGGCTAATTGTCAATTGCATATCCCGTGATGCAATCGATTCCAACGTACCTTGGGTTTCAAAAACAGTACTCATGCGTCAGGCAGACCGCGTTGCGCTCCGACTCCTTTGGCAACACGTTTGACCAAGCACAAATGTTCCGGGCGCAACGGCAATAATCAAGTTCGCCTGTCAGCTACCAGTACCTATTTGGGGGTCGTGGCATCCGTTCCCTAAGGCTGGGCCTGTGCGTCCCGTCGTGTCGATCCAGGTGGGGGGGACGGGCCCAACGTGCTCTGGGCGAGGGTCGCAGTTCGAAACAGAGGTCCGCTGTGGAGTCAACTCCGTCATTCTAGTGGTAGCTCCTGGCCCAGGCCTTCAGCTTGCATGAGTTACAGTGTACTGCACAACATTCTCGTTCATCGCCAGCCGACGACGCGTGTACCTAACACTCTGTTTGCCCCCCTACAGTTCCTCAAATCCTAGCTCTCACCAATGACGACGTTCCCCGCCTCTATCTAGTTGATCACTCAGGATCTTCAGGCTCCCCGGGCTTCTCGAGTCCAACCAGCGTCCACGAGCGCCAGGTGGCATTAGCCCTTGCAGGTTGTTCGGGCTCGCCGCCGCACGATGCACACATTGTCCCTGAGACGAGAATCCTTGTTGACGACCCCCTCAAAGCGCTGTAACGCAACAACGTCAGCTGCCAGAACGAGCCCATGGAGGCAGACCCAGCAGCTGGCGAGCAGCCTTTCCTAAGCTCTGACACGGCGACCGACACCCAGCTCAAGGGCGAGACAGTCGACCCGGACCAGCGCAAGACGGAAGATATCTTAGAAGCATGCAAGTGGAGGAACATTGAAGCTCTCAAGGGCCTTGCCGCCACCAGAGGCGGTTTCCTCACCGACGCTTTGCGCAGGAAAGCTTGTCAGTGCTGCACGTCGTTGCCTTGGATGCCGTGAAGCTAATAGACCTGTCGCCGGTCACAGGGCCGATACTCCTAGGTTCTACAGATAGCGAGAGTTCCAAAGATACAGTCACAGCAGGAAAAGAGGAGAAGGGTTCTTGGAATGACCTGCCGCGCCACAGGGACGAGGAACAAGTGGCGCTTGATGTCAACCGCGCTTTCATCTACTACCCGAACCGTAAGAGGACTATGGCTTGCCATACCAGCGCTGTAGTAGGAGCGGCAGACTGCCCCAGACAAGCGCTGACCTACGCGTAGACCAGAACGACACCGAACTCGAAAAGAACAAGAGCGAACTCTCAGACCTCATTATCGAAGTTCTACGCCGCTACCCCTACCTCTGCTATTTCCAAGGCTACCATGACATCTGCCAGGTATTCATGCTTGTTCTCGAGCCGCAGTGGCGCGCCCGGCTGGTATCACGCCTCTCGGTGCTTCGCATACGAGACTTCATGCTCACGAACCTCGAGCCGACCGTGGCCCAGCTGCGCCTGATCCCCGATATCCTACAGGCGGCGGACCCGAATCTCAAGCGCCACCTCGCCGGCACGGAGCCCTTCTACGCCCTGGCGGGGACGCTGACTATGTACGCCCACGACATCCAGGCGTACGGCGACATCGCCCGCCTCTTCGACATTCTCCTTGTCCGCGAGCCCGTCTTTAGCGTCTACATGTTTACCCAGATTGTTCTGAACCGCCGCGACGAGCTCTTCGACCACGATGAGGACGACCCTTCCATGTTGCATCTCATCCTCTCCAAGGTCCCACAGAAGATGGACCTCGAGTCGCTCATCGCTAGCGCCACAGCGCTGTACGAGCGATACCCGCCCGAGTCGCTGCATGCGTGGCGCATGATATCCCAGGCGAGCTCGCTGAAGACAGCGCGCTCCGTCGAGGTCTGTGCCAGACAGACGATGGATGAGGGACATGCATACTTCCAGAAACAGCTGGCAGAGCTCAAGGTCTTGGAGCGCCGGCAGAAACTCATGAGAGCGCTCTGGATGTGCAGAAAGGGTGCTGCCGCCGCAGGGCTGGCCGTCGTCGTAGGCCTCGTGGCCGCCTATCTAGGTCGTCGGAACACCAGTCCGATATCTGTCCTGGCAGATTTGTACAACAAATGGGCGAATGGAACAAACTGGACGCATAACTTTTAGACAGGACAAGCCTCAGCGGCTCGAAAGGTTGTCTGTCTCATGTAAATTTAGATTTCCAGTGGTAGGGTAGAAGACTCCCGCACGTTCATGATATCCCATCTGAGAAAGAGCACCCGACGCCGCGCCTATTCCCAAGCCTGCAAAACATATCTGTGTCTCCTGTTACACGGTTTTTTTTCTTTTTCCTTCAAGCACCCTCCTGGAACGCTGCCTTGAGTTCCTCGAAATGATCTTGCTGCTCCACGGCCAGCTTGCCGCCCACGTCGCTAATGATAGTAGAAACCAAAGAGTAATTGTTGTAGAGGAACCGTTCGCGCTTTCGCTTGTCGCCAAACGACTGGCTGAGGCGCGTCAAGAAGGCCTCCACCTCGGATCGCAGGCGACGCAAGCTGGTGACAACGGGCTCGTCGTCCCCCGCCTCGGTGCTGAGCGCCAAAATACCCTGCAGGATCTGACCGAACCTCTGTGTGACGAGGTGAGGCGCCGCCGACAGCTTGCTCTGGTCTGCAGCCCTGGGTTTGGTGGGCAAGGAGTTCGTCAGCTGCCGCACCGACTCGCAATGGTGATCCATCACCACCTGCAATCTTGGCCACAGAAGCATGGTGGTCATGTTGATATAACCGTCGACGGCGGGGACTTTGCGCCTCTGCAACTCGAATGCCAGATGCTGGTTGAGGCGGATACACAGCAGTAAGCCCAGCGCGTCGAAAGACTCGGCAGTAAGTGTCTTGGTCAGCGACTTTCCCAGCGCAAACGTTGGCTCGAAAATGTAATTAAACTTCCGCGAGACTGCCTGCAATGACAATGGGGGAGAGAAATACGCGGCTAGGAATGTATACTCCGCAGTAGCATTGTCTATTAAAGCCAGGTTGAAGTTCCTGAACGGAACCTCCAGATATTGCGTGGTCTGGTCTTCCTCAGCCAGGTAAGACGATAGGGCGGCCGCGTTGCTTGTTTTCAAAAGGTCGATACGCCGGCCCAGGTTAAACGCATCATGCGGCGGTCCAGCAGGTTTCGTGGCAGAAAGAACAGTAGCCCTCCGAGTCGGTTCCTCATGCCCAAGGACGTCGTTTCTATCGAGAACGTGTAGCTTCAGCTTTTCCAATGCTTTCTGATACCGCGCGAACTGGTTCGCGTAGTACCATCTCATAGTATTCATGTATGCCAGGCTGATCTCTTCTGCGAGGGTGGAGTGGTGCTTATGCAAGAAGGCGTATAACTCTTTGAACTTCAAAAAGTTCTGCTGCTGAATGATTTGCGCATTGATGTGGGGGGACCGCATGGCCTTGATTTGAGCCACTATAAAGTCCCGTATTCGTTCGACAGCCTTCATTGTCAGTTTGTCCAACAACGGGCCAAGGTCTGACCAGGCTTTGCTGTCCCTCTCGTTGGCAGCATTCTTCTTGTAAGCCGTAGCTCGCTTGTCTACTTCTGCCAGCATTTTGACCCAGGTGTCGTCAATATGCCCCTCGGAAATCTTGGAGACCACTTGGGGCGAGACACTCAGTTCCTCAACAACCGGGCCGAACGCTTTCTCAACCGCCTTCCGGTTATCCAGTCGCACGGTGAGCGCCGTAGAGCGCGACTGTAGGCTCTCTATGTCAGCAGAGACAGCCGCGAGATCGTTGCGGAAACTCGTGAGATTGGTCTCCACCGAACTAAGGACACCGTCGCATGCCGCAATGGATCGATGAAGGTCCTCGAATTGGGCTTTGCTGGTTTCGACTGGAGGTGCAAGTTAGCGGTGTGCGTCGCAAGAATACAGCTTCTGGAAAGCTCATACACTCCTCTGCGGTTTGCCGCCGGTAGCTATCCGTCACGTCTGTATCAGCCTTGCTGGAGCTAGCAAGCTCTCGAAGACTCAGCCCATTGAAGTCGAAATCCAGTTCAAAGTCTTGTTGGGTGATTGTTCCAGTCTTACTAGTCGCGGCAGAGTTGACGGTGGAGGTTATGTCCAAGATCTGGCCTAGGATCTCAACCGAATCCGGCCCATCGTAGGTGGTTTGGGATTGCTTTAAGCCAGAGCCATTAACTCTGCGAGAGGCGAGGAGCGAGCTCGATGAGTCGTTGGAGATGAGAGAGAGTTGTGACCCTCTCGGTGTGTGTCCGGACCGTTGCGAGGTGACATACGGACTGCTTGACGTTCGTCGTGGGAGAGGGGAGTAGGGTCGACTGCCAGGTTGCGACGGCGACGAGGGAGACGGGTTCGACTGCGCTGCGAGCCGATCAAGCCACATGGTGGACTTATGTCAGAAAGGGCGCTGTGAGTTCGGAGGAGTTCAGCACCATGTCATCGAGAGTTTGTGATCTAGACGGGAGGGGGACACTGTAGATCTGCCCACAAGCTGCCTTATTGAGAGATATGTACACCTGTGACAGAGGCTAGGAGACAGCAGACGAGGCTGTATGGCCTTAGGAAGGCGATGTGTTCTGATTGGGTAGTTGATAGAAGAGCTCATCAGCCACATTAAGCAGCGACTTGCTGGAGCTTTCGTGTGGCGCGGCAGGGGTTAGGTGTCTTATTGTACAGGTATATTGGGGGGCTGGGCAACTGCGGGGCAGCATTTGTGAGGGCCAGTGCGGCAAACAAACGTGCGGGGCATCTGCCTTCGAATATGCAGTGGAAGAGCACATAATAGACCATTGATGCATCCGACGTGGGCGGGAGGGAGGCAACATGTTGTGCAGAATCCGCAACACCTCCAAAGTATCTATCCTTACCTCGGACTGCTTGAATTGTCTCGGAGGAGGGCTCCTACGTGATTTCCAAGGGCAGCCCACCTCGACTGAGCTGAGCAGCGGGAGGTCGGATTACCGGAGGTCCTCATAAATGCACGGTTGCTTATCGAGATGAATTCGTGCCGGATGCAGTGGTACCTCATGTATATACAGAGTAGAGTAAGGCCTATTATTCGGCAGGCGGCACAAGAGCTTCATTTTCGGTCGGAATCTAGGCGCATACCGTCCAACTTCGGCTTTCGCCGTTCAAATACCTCCCGAAACAAAAATGAAGGAGGTATAGAGAAATGGTCAGGACAGTTGACCACCTTGGCGAGAATTTGGCCCAATGGCATTAGCGTCGAAGAAAGGCTGTTGCCACGGGACCCTCCCTCCCACCCATCCACTCGCCTCGCCTGTACCTGTTGGGTCTCCGAAGAGGCAAACCTTCGGCTTGAGATGGGAGGCCAGGAGGCGTACCTGTATAGGGCACAAATTACAGGCGGACCGTAGTCTAGTGGTATCACACCATGGACGGGCACCTCTGGCACAGAGGACAAGCCTACTATGTAGTGAGATAGGTACTATTCCCGTGGTGAGTGACTGGAACGGCCAAGTGTAACTCATCCGGAGGGGGCGGGGAGGGTGACAGGCAGCAGACTGAATCCGAGGAAGCCAGAAAAGCAAGAGGGGAAAAGAAAAAAAAAAAGAGCACGCACTCCACCTTTTTTGCACTGTCAAAGTGCACCCTGTCGCAGTGCCCGCCAAAGCTTGAGAGGCAGGGAGGGGCGCGAATCTGGGCCTAGGAGCAAAAAAAAAAACCAATAATAAAACCAGGGAAAAAATTATCTATTCCCGCCTCGCTTCTTTTTTTCCCCTCCATTCCCCCCCTCTGCCCGCTCTCTTCCTTTCACAACTCTCCCCCCCCCCAAAATATAGCAGCTGTCTTTTGCTGGGTAATTCCCCTTCGCCTGTCGACATCTTCCCCTTCGATTTTTTTTTAGACATCTTCCAGTCAATCCTTCAAAATGTCCAACGACGACGCCCAGGTGAGTTCCTTGCGATAGCTCTGCTTCCCTTTCCGTTGCCCGTCGCATGCGATGTCCGTTGCTTGGGTCTGGGCGAGAAACCACCCCGCACCCACAGCCTGCGAGGGCCCCGCGGGCATCTCGACACACCACGGCCCTGCGCATCACAAACACGCACACGCAACCCAATCGAACACATGAGATACGACCAACGATATCGAACCCATATTTATACCCCAAACTTCACCTGAGGCCATGCCAACGCATGCACATTTCCGGGGGGGAGCACACATCGCTAACGTGACGGTCTAACAGCATGAGATGACCTTCGAGTCCACCGACGCCGGTGCGTCTCTCACCTTCCCCATGCAGTGCTCTGCCCTTCGCAAGAACGGTCACGTCGTCATCAAGGGCCGCCCCTGCAAGATCGTCGACATGTCCACCTCCAAGACCGGCAAGCACGGTCACGCCAAGGTTCACTTGGTCGCCATCGACATCTTCACTGGCAAGAAGCTTGAGGATCTCTCTCCTTCCACCCACAACATGGACGTCCCCAACGTCTCCCGCAAGGAGTTCCAGCTCGTAAGTCATGACCAACCCCTCCCCAACCTCGGGGAATCTTTGCGGCCCGCTAACAGGCTGCTCTAACAGGTCGACATCTCCGACGATGGCTTCCTGTCCCTCATGAACGACGATGGTGACCTCAAGGACGACGTCCGTCTCCCTGACGGCGAGGTTGGCGACAAGATCAACAAGCTCTTCAAGATTGATGAGAAGGACACCAGTGAGACTTGCCACACTCCGCACGACTATGGGCCGTGGAACATAACTAACTCCAAATCGCAGACGTCGTCATTCTTACCGCCATGGGTGAGGAGGCCGCCGTTGAAGCCAAGGAGGCCCCCAAGCAGGGCTAAGCGCCGCTACACTCAACTGCATCATCAGACAATGACTTCCAGAAGCGCTTATTTCGTGCGGCCTTGCTGGCAGATGTTGGCAGACTGGTGACATTTCTTGCGATATTTCTTGGCGCATCGAAGACAAAGGGTATCCCCGTCAGTCGTTGCGTAAAGGGTTATATCTGGACAGGACTTGATACTGGGTACGCGAACTTGACAAATGCAAGACATGTCGCATGGCTTTTTTCCTTTGTTTTGTCTGTTTCACAGACTCTTACGACGATCAGACTAGCAATGGGATAGGTGAAAACAAAATGGGAGAGCCTCGTGGGTGGCAGCAGATCTGTCCGATGGAAAAGCGGTACACTTCTCCACCACGTCGTCTCTGTTTTTCGTTCATACTTGTTGTGCATACCCGCGGAAGCACCGAAGCACGGTGCATTGATACGTGACGCTTGCTATGATGATGCCTTGAGACTAATTGAATTCGACTGGACTGGTACTCATGGTGTAATGTTTGGTGAGTGGTTATAGCTTGGATTAAATGGTGCCCGTGCAAGGCAGGTAGGTGATGGGTAGTTATAAGTTAAGTTGACTGGTACCTAGACTGAACCTCCATTTTCGGAGGGGAGGGTTGATCGTTGACGAGAAGAATAACTGGTATGTAATCTATGCACTTGCAAATGCTGCGCCACCCTGTTTCACAATCTTGTTTTTGACGCCTGAAATCGCAAACTTGCCAAATGGCCCGGGGATATACAATCTTTGAACTCTTGCAAGATGCTGGGTTTCGCCTGCCTGACGTTGACCGGTACCCGGGCGGGTAAAGTCGCGTACACTGTCCGAAAGTTCACCAACACGGTGAAGATTCTGCTCAACATCAACTTTAAACCCCTGGCACCCGAATCGAAGACTTCCTCGCCATGGCACCCGAGCGGGAGCTTCACAAATTTCCCAAGGGAGAACGTTGTGAATTTTGCGGTTCTCGCAAGTGGTACCTTGAGAACGGTCTGAGGTACTGTGCCAAGGAAGGCCATCAACTTCAGGTGTGTCTAACCGCGTCACGCGCTTCTCGACGTGAAAGCAGCTAACACATCATCACAGGGCTATGTGGAATTTGACCTTGGCGACGAGGACTTTGGCCAGAGGGGTCGTGTTTCTCGCAAAGAGAAGCAGGTCAAGGAACGCGTAAAACGGGTGCTTTCAGGCCGAGAGGCGCGGGACTTGTATCTCGAATGCCTCCAGCTTATACTGAGAGAGCAGGTTCTCTGGCTGGTAACGACAAAAGGCCACGCGGCCGAACTGGAAACGGTGGTTCGTGACCTTTGGGATCTCCGGACCTGCGGAGCTCCGACTGTCATCCACGACGATTCGGCCTCGGAGGGGGAGCCCTCACTGTTTAGCTCACAGCTCGATCTTGAGCTGGATGAGCCGACCTATGCGCGGACCAAGCGGGCACAAAGCTGGGCTGCCAAAAACGGCACCGAGTGGCCAGCGCCACGGGTGATGGATACCTTGGGTCTGTGTATCTTGGGATGCGTGCTTCTCAGGATACCGACGCGGGTTGGGGATATTGCCAGGTGGGCAAGGGCAGGAAGTATCCCTTACAGAGAAGCCGTGAGTAGTAGGATCTCCGTTGCTTCGGGGTGCTTGAACTAATGATCAACAGTATCGGCAGCTGCCCCAAGAGATGCGCGATAGACTACCGCCGTGGTACACAACACCGCTGAAAGCAGCACGCCTAGCTGCGTTCGATCAGGGCGAGCTTCACGCTTCAGTTTTGAACCTTGCTCTATCGTATCATGTTAACTACAACATGGTGTTTCCCCCACTCAACGACGTCCTGATGACACTGCAATATGTCCGTGAGCTAGGGTTGCCTGGTAAGGCCTCCATCTCTACTGAAAGCGCTCACAGACTGACAGCAAGCAGTTGAGATGATGGCCATTGCTCGAAGAATACCACCGATAGCCAATCTCGCCTTCGGGTTCCCCCTGGAGAAGACTCGACTCCGGCTCATACACCAGCCAGAAGTGCTTCTAGTTGCCGTCATCGTTCTCGCGACCATTCACTGTTTCCCTTTTGAGAAATCTACGGCTTCCCATCAAGACGAGAATAGCTTCCTAGTACCGAGACTCGACTGGGAAGAATGGAGGACGATCATGGCACCAGCTTTGAGTACATGCTTGGTTCAGACGAGATTGGACTACACAGATGTTACGGCGTCACAGATATTGTCAATGAGACCTGCAGAGCTCGATGATTATTTTGCACATCTGTCACTCCTTAGCGACGCGCAAGGTAAACATCCGCAGAGTACTGTCATCAGCTCAGGAACTAACATTTACCTAGCGGAGGAAACAATGCTTGCGAGGTACTTTCCCGTCGAAGAGCAGCCTTCCAGGCAGGCTCTGTCTGAGACCCCCAAAGACGAGACGGTTGGGAGGTTGCGTGCTATCCAAGACCAAGCTACGTCGTTTGTCGACCAGGTAGACCAACCGGGGCAAGAAGAGACAAGTCCGCAAAAGGGCAGTTACTTCTCTTACAGGTCTGAAGAAGACTTGCCACCGACAGGCAGAGACTTCTTCAAATTGGCGGCCCAACTGGCAGGGTTGTCAGTTCCCATGCTGGTGCGAGCAGTCAACATGCTCGAGGCGCACATGGTAATGTGGCAAAGGGAGCAGCGCCGGGCGGCAAGTGAACGCCGCGAGAGATCTCAGTCCGTCATGAACGTTGACTCAGAGACGGAGCAGCCAAAATCTGCAGGCTTATAATGCACTGCAAGCAAGCAAGCAACGTCGTGATGATAAGTTTCTTCTTCAGGGCTTAGAGGCCTTGATGCATGTAAGTGGCCTTGGCTTAAGTTAAGGTGCAGGTTGGCACAGTAGTGCAGGAATCAGGAATTTGTCCAACCGCAATGAATACCCGACAACAAATCAATCTTAGCAGACAGTCTTGGAGAGACTCTCAGAAATTGATGGATGACACTGAATAGCTAGGTATGCTACACGTTGTAGAAGTAATCACCTCTGCCACCTACTCACCCGAATCTGACTGTTCCGCAAGTATGCAGTCATTGCAATCATTCAATCAATCCTACAGGGGTCTCAGTGAAGTGACGGGGGTGCGGGGCGGGTGCCGTCAGAGGCGAGCAGTGCCATTCCCACAGGGTGTTTGCCTCTCTGCGAGCCAGCCAGTTTCGCACGCACCTGTCAGGACGCTCGGACCAGCGCGACTAACTGCGTGCCCTAATTAGGGCTTGCGATTTCTCTTCTGGCACCCTCTGCAGCTTGAACACCATTCTCAAGCGTCGCCCCACCAATTATTTGCCGCGATCACCAGAACTCTTCGGTAACAACAGCCAGTTCACGGACTTCGGCAAAAGTAAGTGATGAGAGAGAGAAAAAAACCCCTTGTTGACGGCGTCATGCAGCGCGTCGTCGTTATTTGCTGAGATGGGCGATACTAACAACTTTTGACTTGTAGTGCAGATGTGAGCCACCCCCGAGTCCAGTCCCGCCGCCCGTGCCACCGCCTTTTTCTCCAAGCCTTCCTACGCGACGATCATCCGAAGACGCCGAAGTGCTGACGATGATGGTTACAGTTTCGTGAAGACCCTGACGGGTAAGACCATTACCCTTGAGGTCGAGTCCTCGGACACGATCGACAATGTCAAGTCCAAGATCCAGGACAAGGAGGGCATCCCCCCTGACCAGCAGCGCTTGATCTTCGCCGGCAAGCAGCTTGAGGATGGCCGCACCCTCTCCGACTACAACATCCAGAAGGTCAGTGGACTTGTTGCACTTTGGAGATTTGGAAGGGGAGATTGAGGGGGGAGAGACGCTGGGGAAATCCAAGACTACGGGGCACTAGATGTGGGAAGAGAAAACGGAAACTAACACACTGAGCAGGAGTCCACCCTCCACCTGGTCCTCCGCCTCCGCGGTGGTATCATTGAGCCTTCGCTCAAGGCTCTTGCCTCCAAGTTCAACTGCGACAAGATGATCTGCCGCAAGTGCTACGTAAGTGGCCGCTTCCCAAGAGCCGGCAATCGTCGCCCGCGCATCCACACGGCAGCAGGATGAATCTAACAATGCGCTTCTAGGCCCGCCTTCCCCCTCGTGCGACCAACTGCCGCAAGCGCAAGTGCGGTCACACCAACCAGCTCCGCCCCAAGAAGAAGCTCAAATAGACGATTTATCACGGTTTGCGGCGTCACGGGTTCTGGCATTCTGGAGAGAATGGCAGGGATACGAATTTTCCTGGGCTTTGTGGTAGCATTACATTCCATCGGCAAGCAGTTCTACGAATAAAAATAACTGAATTGGTCGCCTTCCTACCTCAAAACTTCTTAGACGGGAAAATGAGCAAAAGCACAACCCCCGGGACTGCCGCCTTCGTCCTGCATCACTTAGGTTATGATGTCGGGAGGCTGAGAGAGCGAAACAAAAAAACAAAAAATCGTTTGGCGAGAGAGCGCGCCTGGGCGTCCTGAGTGCAGCATATCGAAGATGCTACTGGGCATGAGAGACGTACTATGATGGATGCGGGATGACGACTGACCTGCCTCGCAATGCTCCATTGACTACAGTGGAATATCAGCACCGTAGCGAAATACAGAGCCTCAGACCCAAATTGACGTCTCCTTGCCGCAATTGAGTTCCCGTTGCCTATCATCTAATCAAACGTGCCAAGGTTTCGATCACATTACCTCACTAAAGCAGTCTTGTGCGTGTTGCATAAAGTGAAATTCCCAATCGTTCGCATTACTAGTGCAACATTGTATCGCTCCCGCAGGGACTGAGTCGAACCATAGTATATGTATCACATTTTATAGTGGGGCCCTTTGGCAAGGGAGCTACCTACGTGCGTACAGTACAGGGCCAAAATACATATGTGGGATTACGACACCTTGTCCCGTCCGAGCTTCAGGTACACGTATCGGCCATTTGGACATAGCTAATCTCACGAACCACCTACATAGAAGAGGAATCGAGCACGAGCAGCTGCACATTGACGAGCACGCAGAAGTCGGATTGACTCCAAACAAAACCACGAAAAATCCCAAGCCTAAACTTCAAGCAGCAGCCATGTCACGGTCCGGCTCAGGTTACGACGCCGTCGTCGACGTTGACGACGAGGTAGGAAGCTCCCTGCCGTCGAGCCGCCTTGCTCTCTCTCTCTCTGTATCCCAACAGCCACACTGACCGAGCGATACTTTGCAGGGCGACCTCGGCCACACTGACCTCCAAGACGACCTCGAATTCCACAGCTCCAACTTCCAAGACTCCACGCCGGGGACCCGCAAGCCGCCCGCGTCGGGGCTGCCTCCGCCCGCGACGGCGTCGTCCGGGTCCTCGAAGCGCTTCCTCTGGAGCATCAGCTTCTACGCCCAGTACTTTGACGTCGACACGTCTGCTGTCCTCTCGCGCTGCTGGGCCGCGCTCTACCCGCGCGCCAACTTCCTGGATGTCCTCGAGGGCAATCCAGATCTGTACGGGCCCTTCTGGATCGCGACCACCGTCGTCTTGATCCTCTTCCTCGGCGGTACCATCAGCCAGTACCTCGCGAGCAACGGCACGAGTCCGTTTGCCTATGACTTTAAGCTGCTGAGCGGTGAGTGGCCGGGTGTGAAAATGACCGTTTGTGTTGAGTAACGAGCTAACGCGTTGGCTTCCTAGGCGCCGCCGGTCTCGTCTACGGCTACACCCTCTTCGTCCCCATGGCCCTCTACCTCGCCCTGCGTTATTTCGGCTCCGAATCAGCCAACCTCCTCGAGCAGTGGGCGCTCTACGGCTACGCCAACCTCATCTGGATCCCCGTCGCCCTCATCAGTTGGTCGCCCATCAACATCCTCAACTGGGTCTTCGTCGCGGTCGGCTGCGGCGTCTCCGTCGCCTTCCTCCTGCGCAACCTCTACCCCGTGCTCAGCGCCACCGACCATCAGACGAGCAAGATTCTGCTCGTCGTTGTCGTTGCCCTGCACCTCGGCCTGTCCCTCACCATCAAGATCCTCTTCTTCGCCCACAGCAGTCCCGTCGCAAACAAGGAACCCGCGGCGGCGCCCCCGGCTGACGGCCAGCCTCCCCAGCTGGCGTTCTTTTGATTCGCCAAGTACGTGCAGTTCGCACGGTAGGAGAGGTGAAATTGGGTTTAGAGTCTCTAAAAGGAGTCAAGGAAGTTGAGCGATCGGTCCGCAGTGTTCTGGACTTTCGTAACGGAACTTGTTGTGTTATCCGCTGGAGCAGAAGAGGGCTTTCAAATACCATTACTGTATAACGAATGTTATGATTGAATGCTCTGTCCGTCCATCCTGCGTCGTGCCATGTAGGCTAGCCCATCTTCCGAGTCCGTTACATCCTCGCTCTAGCCTACTCCTGCTCCAAAATGTCGACCATCTATCCACTAGTCGCCCCTACCACAGAAGCAAAAGCCAGCATCACTTTTGCCCAGGCCCCTTGCCTCCCCTCTCGACCTCGCCACCGTGCTTCTCCCAATCCATGAAGCTGCCGGGGTACTCCCCGACCCTGGTCCACCCGGCTTCCTTGGCCAGCGCGGCCGCCGCGCGGCTCCGCACGCCGGCCTTGCAGTAGAAGACGAGCTCCGTATCCTTTCCGGGTCGCGGGAACCCGTACCGGTCCTCGAAATCCTCCTCGGGGATGTGAAAGCTCTCGGGCGCCGTCGAGACAGGCACGTTGATGGCGGAGGGTATGCGCCCGGTCTGCTGGAGCTCGCCCGGCTCGCGTGAGTCTATAAACGGGAGGGGGCAGCGACGTTAGCATAAGAAAGGAGGAGCAGGCAGGCTAACGATAGGTCGAAAAAACTAAAAAAAAAACTCGGGAGCAGCGTACCGACAATCACGACGCCCTTGGGGTCCTTGGCCAGCTCGGCCATCTGCTCGTAGGTCCAGATCTTGCTGCCGTTCGCCGCGATCTCGTGGTGCCCGTCCGCCTTGGAAGAGAAGGGCCTCGGCACCCCGGCGGGCACGCCCCTCCACCGGCGGATGGCTACCGTGGTCGCGCAGGTTGCAGTGGTCCCGAACCTGGACGACGACGCCGACGCCGCCGCCGCAGCAGCAAAGCACCGTCTCGAGGCCGCGACCGGTCCAGGCGCCGCGACGCGGCTGCAGCCCGCGCGTAGTGCATCCGTGCCCACTCGCCTTGTGGCAGACATGTTTTCTCCTCAGTTCTCTTGGAAGCTCGTCTCACCGAAGTCAAGACTGGTAGGTTCGGACAGGGTGGTGGATTAACGTTGTGAAGGCACTGGCTTGCCTGGAGCTTGGAGCTTGGAGCTCGGAGGTTGGATGGGGAGAGCTCCAGCGGGCCTTTGGCCAGTCAACGGCGGGGCCCAGCCCGCCAGGGGGGCGAGAGCTCGATGCCGGTGCGCGCTGAAGGCATAGGGGGCCCTTCCGCTGAGATCGCACGGGTATCTGACTCTCATGAAACCGGTCCAAATCAATATTTTTGACATTTAAATGTCGCATCGCCTCAAGAATACACCACTTTTGTGTTGATCATCAGCACCACTGATGGCGTCTTCGCGGCAAAAGCAATCTGGTCAACAAACTCAACCTCAGTCCAAGGTCATTTCAGACCCCACTGACGGCGCACATGTCGTCTTCTGTGTAAGACGACTACATTCACCAAAGGCTAAATCAACAGGTAGAAATCTTTAAGCGGGTCTACCATCGGTACTAAAACTGAATCTGTCATCACCCAGCATCATTCGAATCGGCCGTTTACCCAATGTCCTCGTCCCGAGGTGACGACCCCCAAGACCACCCGGGTTGCAGGCTTTCCGTCCATGTCTTGAGGGCGCCCATCCATTGTCCCAATATAATTATGTACATGCAAACGTTCATTACAAATTGTAGTCTAGAGACTTGGTTTCGACCAACCTCGACTCGAATTCCATAAGCCTCCTTGTTGTGAATGCGCCCCCCATATGTGGCGTCTGACATACACAAAAGGAGCACTAGCGGTGATCCTACAGAATCAGCCGACTAGGCCTGGCTCGCCAATTGGGCAGAGATGTTGCCGGCGTATGGCCTCCGGTATGGCTTATAAAGCTATGCTACGCGCTCCTTGAAGGTAAGAGGGCAGTCATCCTGCGTTCTGTCAGTATTTCACGTCACACCTCTTCCGGGAGCAACGACATAAACATACCATGGGGAAAATTGTCGCGAACACCTTAATCTCCTCGGACTTGGGCGTCGGGTGGTGAACCCAGTCCATCATGACGGAGGCTTTGCCAACCATCAGAGCCAGGTTCAGCTGAGCGTACGTCTGGCCGAGGCAGTAGTGAGGGCCTGTTCCGAAAACGAGGAAGTTCTTGGCGCCCTTTTCCTCCGCATCGCCGGTGTAGTAACGCTCGGGATCGAATTCGTCAGGACGGTCGTAGACCTCGGGATCACGGAGCGCAGGGTAGACGGTAGGGATAACCATGGCACCTTGAACCACGTCAGCAAAAGCTCATACGACTACTGAGCAATCTCGAATGACTTACCCTTGGGGACAGTGTATTCAGGGGTGATAGGGAATGGTTTCTTGACGACGTAGGGGACCATGAGAACGGGAGGGCGGTAGCGAAGCAGCTCGCGGACGACAGCACGAGTGTAAGTCAAAGACTCGAGCTGATCCATGTTCAACTCGGCGTGGCGGTTTCCGTTGCGGACCTTCATGTTCTCCTCGCGAACGCGGTCGAGGACGTCGGGGCGCTGGGCCATGGTCTGAAACAACCAAGTGGCGGCACTGCTGGTGGCATCCTGGGAGGCGAAGAGGAAAGTGAAGACGGTCTGGGCGATCTCCCAGTCGGAGAATTCGCGGAGGAGGGGATGGGGCTTCTCGAGACCCTCAGTCGAGCCGCTGGCCTCGGCCTCGCGCCACCTCTGAGAATCGATAATGGACTTGACCCAACCATCCATGATGCAGGTTACCTCGCCTCCGGCAGCCATGCGAACCTTGCTCTTGGCAGCACACTTGGCGAACTCGCCGATAACCATATCGGAGGCCTTCTTTCCGTACCAGGGCTTGGTGAAGGGCAGGATGATGGGGAAGTTGACGAGCTCGAGAGCCTCGGTGATGAGGAAGTAGTCGGCAGAGATTTTGCGAACGGCCTCATCCGAGATGTAGTGACCGACAAAGGTGCGACACGAGACAGCGGTCATAAGGTCGCGAAAACAAGGCATGAAGGGAACAGGCTTGCCGCCGGCGTCCTTGGTGGTCTGGAGAAACTCCTGGAAGTACTGCTTGTACACGGCCTCCTGGCCAGGCAAGTAGGAAGCGAGGGCCTGGCGGGTGAAGAGACCGTTGAGACCCTTGCGGAAATCGACGTGCGGCTTGCCGTCGAGGAACACCCAGTTGGTCGGGCCAAGGAGCTTGTGGGCAACGTCAACGACGCAGGGCTTGACGTAGCCGGGCGAGTTGAAGACCTTGCGAGCCATGTCGCGAGTCGATGCGATGACAACGAACCTGCGGGTGTTAGGCGCATCACCGACTGGGGGGTTGGCACGGAATGCGCTCACTTGTGAAAGACGGAGACACAGCTGAGAGGACCGCTGGCCCACTTGGCCTTGTACTCTGAGAATTTAGGGTTCACAGACTCCAAGAAGGGACCGATGAAGGGCATCTTGAAGGTAGGTCCGGCAATGGGACCTTTGGAGGTGATGTAGCTGACTAGGTCGCGTCAGATACTGCTCTATCGTCGAGACCGGGCACAGGCGCATCACTTACTCTGGTCGTATGCGACAGCGAGCGCCAGCAGGGTAAAGAGAATCGTCCAGCCGCTGGCGTTAGCCACCTTGTCGATGACATAGTCGACCTGAGGGGGGATGTTGACGTTGCCCAGCTTGGCATTGGCCAACACCGAGGTGAAGGTAGTCGCGTTGGAATCCATCGTCGTCGGCTTGGGATGTTGAGGGTCGGAGGAGGCGGTGGTTCGGAAGACAGGCCGACGGGTGAGGAAACACCAAGGCGGCGCGCGAAAGAATCGGCCAGGTACTCAGATGCAGCGCAGGACAGGCTCGATTCACACTCGTCCAGGATCTTGAGAACAAGAGTGCAGGCGACAATGGGGATGCCGTGCGAGGTTGGTGAACTTGGGCAACTCTCTCAACGGAGGTTGATCAGGAGCACTAGGGAGAGAGATGTGGGAGGGAAGGGGATATTCGAAGGATTAAAGAAGGGAGTTGACGACCCTACGGACATGGACCGGGGGGAGGATGAGAGTGGGTGGATACCAAGACAAGGTTGTTTGTGGCGGTAGGTCACAGCAAATGGGCAGGTAGATATGATGGGATGTACCTGTACGTCTCTCCAGCGCTTCTAACCTACCTAGGTCGGTAGGTACACTACACCACCTACCTTCCCTGGCACCTCACGCCCCGTTTTCGTTTTCCTCTTCCTTTTCCTCTTCCTTTACCTTCTTCATGTACTTGAGCGGGTGTATTGGCAGAGCCAGCATTTTACATACTACTACCTACCTAGGTATGTACAGTAAAGCAGACGACGGCCAGGGCGGACGGGTTCCGTACTGTGGTGGAAATGTGGATTTCGTAGTCCCCGTCCAGGCCAAGGCGGGTGGGTATTCTGAATTTTTTCTTTCCTGATCCAATACCACCTAGGGGTGGTTCATGCCATGTGTGGCCCTGTAGCTATTAGGTATTGCTCGGGCACCAGCCCACAAGTTTAGGAACCGCCGGATGGCAGATGGCAGGCAGCCGGAAGTATGCCCATCGCGTGCTGTGGCTCTGTTCCCAGAATGAGCAAAAAGTCCCAACCCTTGTTGTCCACGGCGTCTCGGCGCCATAAAAAGCTACCTAGGTACGGAGACCTGCCTGCACAACCCACCAAAGGACTATCATGATACCTATGCTCGGGTGGTCGATACTCAATGTCCTTTAGGAAAACCATGATCCAAACGTCGACATGGCGATTTGATGTTCCTTCCTTCTCTGTCTTGGCCCAAAAAGAATCTGCTGGCCCTCTCGTGCAGACGGGGCTAGTGTTCCAATTTTGTTGGGCCCGACTAGTCTCTGCTTCGTTTCGTTTAGCAGAACGGTACAATTCTCATTCGTTTGGCTGGTGGCACGGCATCGGTTGTCCAAATAGGGCCGGCCGCCCGGGTCGAATGACCATCTATCGAGCCCCATTGGATGGATGCGCTTCACCTCTCGGACACCGTCATTGATGCGAGAGCCCCAGGCGCAACAGTACAGGTACATACCTGCATACCTTAGTAATCGTACCTAGGTAGAGACGTCCACAGGGTTGGCCCTAAATCTGTCGTCGCCAGACACGCGAGATTGGAGCTGCCCCTGCCTCTCTCAATCTTGTGGGACCATCGTGCGTACTATGTACATGCTTGATTGTTGATTGATCCCATGCTTCGTCGCTTCATCCCACCTGCCCGCGCACACTCCCATTGGACGGCACGCATCATATCAACGAACGAGAATCTCCATTATCGATCAGTCTCTGCCAGTCCTGATGAATTCCCGTAGTGTACACGTCGAAAAAGAGCTACAGGTCCGGTTGGCATGGTTTCCATGGGCAATTGACTGGCAATGTCATACTATGTCCCTTAGCCCACATCGCAGGCCAGGCAAAGAGACCACACTAGGTAGACAATGCTGGATCGAGCACACATAAACGCCACTATACTACCTAATGTAGCTACCAAGTAGGGTAGGTAAGTCGATGTACCGTGTACGGCTGTCTACTTTGCCCGCCTCGATCAGCCCACGACGCAGCATCGTCTGCTACCTACCTGTACATTCACTACCTGAGCAACCAAGTTGTACATAGTACAAATAATGTCCCCACCATAGTGGCATGCCTCAGAAGCTACGCCATTGGCCAATCCACCGGCAACGGAAGCTAGGTACGCTGGGGCCAATTATGTCGTCCGATCTCCTGGCCACCCAATTCCCGTCCACAGCACTCGATGGATGCCTTAAACGAACACGAGAAGTATATCATTTTCCTCCTTTCTTCGATAAAGCATTGGCTTTGATAAGCAGCTCCCTTTCTGCCTTTGTGCACAGGCACAGCGGGGTACGTCGGTTCACCGCCTTTACAGCCCCCCAAATCTAAGCATCTGATATCGCTGCTAAACTGCCTGTAGACACTTACTACCTAGGTCCGTTGTACGTACCCAGGTAGGTACCGTGCGACCTGCCTCTAGAACCGCGATGACGCTCCCTCATTACCAGCGTTGAAGCTCTGATTAAGGTTTGTGGAGTACCTGTCATTGAACGTACACAGACCACAACCTCCATTGTATTACGTAGCGGGACACGAGGACGCAAGGTGTATCCATATTGCTGCCGCAAAGCTGCAAACCCATCTGTCAGGCAGCTTGCTTTTTCCTTGTCCAAGGATATTGCTCGTTCGTCCCATTCCAGAGTCGCTTATCACTTCCTCGATGCAGTCAGTCGTTCCGACTTAAATCTGCATCGAAGCCTGCCACACAGCCCGTTGGTCAACACTGCATCACCGAGCCACCGTGTCTTTGGGAGCAAGGCGCCTGTCTTGTGGGCATGCCCTTTTTTAGTTGCTATCCCTCAATGAGCCTCCGGACCAAGTGTCTTTTCCCATCATATCAAGAAAAGTAATGAGGTTTCGATATTGCGAGGGATCGGTTCTGGGCGGCTCCATCTTTTGCCTGGATTTTAACCCCACGAGCTGCCTCGGCCATGGAGAGTTGGTTGTCTCTTGTCAATCTGAGACAGCCATTCCCGAAGGCAGGCAGGCTGGTGCTCATACATCTTCAACAAGCAGCAGTCTATCATGTAAGAGCCACTTCATACCATCTACCCGTGTCGTCAAACGACATATGCCTGGTAACCGTTGGCGCCAAGCTTCTGCAGTGATCTCCTCCCGGACTCCTCAGACCCTGCCAAGGCCGGGCTTGACAGGTAGTAATAGAAGCGAACGGTGGGCGACCGCGTCCCGTGTTGTGACAGCCACGAAGTCTCTTTGTTAGCAGTGTTAACCTATTGCGCAACCAAAGAGTTTAAAGCATAGCAGTCGTAAGCTGCTAAATTCGGCTGTACGGTATTAGAGGGCTAAACTAAGCCTAAAGCTTTTTGAAATATATATATATATATATAGTTATATATACTTTGAAGAGGTAAAGCGAGGACCTCATGGGAGCGTTTATGAAAGTCTAGATTGGCCTCAGACAAGTTTCTCGAGTGATACGCTATTCGGCACAGGCCTGGCCGAGAAGCGATTCGGTACCGGTCTACATAGCGGACAACCGAGCCATCGTCGACCGGTCCCACAAGGCCAAACGATGCAGCGAGGCCTATCAGTGACGAGATGCGCTGCAGAAGGCTGGCCCATGAATGCCCGGTGACTTCACCCAAAAATAAGCAGACAAGGCTGTCCCCAGTACGGTGTATTACTGTCGCATTCCACAGTCATAGGGTTAGAGGTGTCTGCCAAGAAAATAAAACAAGAACCGAAAGGGGAACGAAAAAGGGATTAGGAGAGATAACTACTCCGTACCGTAGTAAGCATACGAATCCCCCGGCAGTCACACACACTCTCTTCGGGCTGGGTCACCACGACTGCAGTATCCACACTGACCACATCTTACTCGGACCATCCGTCCGTGTTCGATGGCAAGCGGTAAACCAACGACGAGACTTGGTAAGCGGACCTTCTGCACCGTCGCTGACTGGGTGCAGCAGGTGGCAACCCACAGTCACAATAGACAACCGCCGAGACCGGAAACAGTCGAGAGGGTTGCGAAGAAGCGGGCATAGGATAGGATAGGCCTTCAACGCCCACAAGCAGCTCAGGCAGACTTCCCAGTCAACGCGAGAAACCCAAGGCTCTTCGCCAGGCAGACACCCCTGATCAGCCGTCGTTCGCAATGATGCATGCCGGCCACATCATGCTTACGCATGTCGTCGGGCGTACAGGACGCGTCTTGTTCACCATGCTCACTAGCGCACTTACTTACACCCATCCCCCAACTCTGCCGTCTCTTCCAGTCTTGGCCTAAGCAAGCACGACAATCTGCGACTTGTGTTTGCCCGGGACCTACGTACTTAGCTTACATAGACCCTCGCAAGACGCCCCATACGGGCAAGGGTCTTGTCTACACATACTGAGCGAGCGCTGTCTACGCTGATGAGGCCACCGCGACAAACAAATGAGGCGCAAATTTTACTTGTGCTGGTGACTCACGCCACCAACATTCATGGTCCTTTTCGATTGTGTGGTGTACCGGCTGGGCATATGTCCACGAAACACGACCAGGCTTACCCGTCCACCACCCTGTCCTTCTGGCCCTAACCGGCAACCCATGGGACGCGGAACGACTTGCGCGGTGTGCCTAGTCCAGAGCCCCGTCCATAGACGCGGCAATGTGCTTTGTGGTGACGGGTTTCATGTCCATGGTTGAGGATGTCGGTGTAGGCCGCGCAAGGGTTTTGCAGCATGTAGCCTTCAATGAGAGTGTCAGGTTTGTATAAGTAGAGGCATCTCCATCTCGTCCTCGGGCTTCGCTTTGGATCCTCACCAGCAGTATCACCACCCAGATCAACAAAAAAGACTGCCAATTACATAAAAACCTTCTTACACAGTTGCACATAGGCCTCTTGAGCAGACTCCGCCATCTCCTCCGTCACCACAGACACCTACCTGTGCAAAAGAACCACGTCTCCCACCACAGCTATGTCGGGAATGCATTCCACCTTCTCCAGCTCCGTCACCGGCGACAAATCCCATAGCCACGCCCTCCTCTCCGCCCTCCAGCAAGGTTCCAATACCAGCGCCGGCAGCAATGCTACCGGCGGTTCGCACTCCCAACAGAAGGGCTCTGACGCCGCCTCGGTCTCGAGCTTCGATAGCTCCGTCTCCCTGCTCAAAGGCACGTCCCACGACCACTTGAGCGCTGTATCATCATCCCGCTCCGGCTCAAAAAAGTCACCGTCTCTCGTGGCTCGTCAACGGGCCGCCGAGGACGCAAAGACACAGGCCGCCAAGTGGGAGTCCGTCTTTATGGCTGGCCCGGCCCGCAACGACTTGTGAACAATAAAGAGAGGAACAGGAGTGGGGGGGAAATAGAGGGTTTCTTGGATCTGAGGGGGTAAAAGGTTGGCGGGGAATGCCTGTTAGCCCTCAATGAGTTGCAATGGTCTCGGGATGGCGTTTTGGGTGTTCTTCCGTTATTATTAGCCACGGCAGTGGTTTGGGTTTATAGAAATGATATAGATATCTCAGCCGAGTACGAGAATGCTTTCAAAAGAATGGCCGAGCCCAGCTTGGAGTTGATGCCGAGGGTGCAAGGGGTATAAGGTGTTAATTACTGCCCGTAATTAATGGTGTCGTTTTTGCGGCAGGCATTGTTACCTAGGAAAAGAGAAGGGGGGCCTGCACCGAGAAGTCAGGAGCAGGGCGAATACAGCTCAATTTCTAGATCCATGGGTATCTTCCTTGACACCAGCCCAGCCATCTCCTACGGCAAAGGCGGTCCTTTTGTTTCCTTCCTCCTTTTCCCGTCTTCCACCGCGTCAGTCAAACAGACAGTAATCTAGAAGCTTTCATCGAGAATGTCCTTGTTCATCTTGACCATGGTAGGGCTGTACTCTTCAAAGCTCTCCGGGTCGGCCCCGGCCGTGAGGAGGATGTCATCTACGATGCGCTTGCTCGCCTCTCGCGCTGCGTCTCTCGTTAGCAAGACAGCACAGCATGAGTGTCAGACCAACGTCCACCTACCAGGTGTCTGAAGCAGTTTGGAAGGTGCCAAAGCAAACTGGATCGTCTTGGGCGGGCTCATTCCGCCATACAGCCCCCGATCCTCATCGCTATCGCTCTCCCAGTTGATCTCATACTTGTCCTTGGCGAGACCGCCGCCAATGTCCGTCGTCGTGTCATCGTCGTAGTCGCCCCGCGTCGCGAACACCTCCTTGGTTTTTCTCGCCGCTCCGGGTGTCTGCACGCTTACGCCGGGAGTGCGCGGGCCTGCGGATGCAGTCACCGCGGCGAGGCGCTGGCGTGCGTTGCTCTTGGCCGGTGACATGAAGACCTCGCTGCGCAACTTGGGCATCTCCATGACGGGCGACGACATGGGCGAGCCCTGCCGCCACGCCGGCAAGGCCTCCTCTTCCCTCTCCTTGCCCTTGTAGTCACGCTTGAGCGGCGAGACACGGTATGCCGGACCCTTGTGCGGTGTGGCTTGGATCCGGAACGTCTTGTCGAGCATGCGATGCATCAGCGGGTCCTTGTGTTGCTCCTGCCGTGACGACGGCGCGAACGCCGTCCGCGGCGTCATGGACATATCCGGCAGTCTAGCCGTATGCTGCGCAAAGAGCACCGTCGAGTCCTCCTCCAAGCCAAGGTCCTCGTCTTCGCCGTCTTCCTCGTGCGACGCAAGCGGCTCGCCCTTGAGCTCACGCTTGAGCGCCTCGTAGGGTGACTCGAGGCTCGAGAATTGAGGCTGGACCGTCTTGGTCTTGGGCGGCCGGGGCGTGCTGCCCGTCAAGTCGTTTTCACCAAGCAAGGACTCCTCGGCACGGAAAGTCGAGTCTGCGACCGAGGCCTGAGTTGTGTCTTCGGCGCCTTCGTGCCGTCTGGGGGTGCGGGTGTAGTCGACGCTGGTTTCGTCTTGGACTGTCGACTCCTCTGTCGCCCTGGTCTCGTTGTTGTCGTCATCATCGTTGGCTAGTTCCTCGTACCCGGAGAGTGAGACGTTGGCCGAGGCCTCGAAGAATTGCTTCCAGAACTATGGATCGCTTCAAGTTAGCCCATAGTGAGCGTATCAAAGTTAGGCCGTTGGCGCACCTTTGATGCATCCCAGACGTTTCTTGAGTGCTCGCCATACTGCTCGACAATGGGCAAGATGCTTGTTGTGACAATGCGGTGTGCCTTGCTGAAGTTTGAGTCGATCTCTGTGCGGTAGGTCAGTTTACCAACGCTAACGGACCGCCCGTTGACCTAATTACCTTGCAAGGTTAAAGTAATGGACTGTTCCAGCTTCTCCAACTCTTCAGTGAGAGTCAAATTGCGCGCCGACGGACCCGGACGAGACATGCTGTATGCGTTCTTGCTGGTGTCCTGACTGTAGGTAGTCGTAATGTATTTTGTCGGTTTGTTTTGCTGAGATGACAGTTTTGTCCAATAGAGGAAAGTCAATCAACAAGCGCGGGCGGTGGTGGGACACGCGATGCGGGGCAACTATTTCCAGGAAGCCCGGGCCGGGGCAACGGTATGGGGGAGCACTCCCGTCTTCATACCGCACGGTGCTGTCAACCTTGGTTTTTTCAACTGTTTGTCATCCGAACTCCAGAGCGGAAATTGTGCACTAACGTTGGTAATTGTAGAGGCCAATAAAGCATATTACTCATTTATCTTATCTAACGCCTAGGGTATCTTTTTGATCTATCGACTGATCCAACAATTTGCTGATCCTCAGGTTTTGGAGTAGTGACTAGACAGGTCAAGCTTCAGAAGAAGCTGTGCAATGGGGTTGTCCTCCAAAGAATCAACTCTCCCCGGGTTTCCTTCCTGGCCCATTGAATCATTCATCGTTCCATAGTCTCCTTTCTCACTCAAGCCTTTGCAAACCACTAGGAACACCTCGACATTCCGCTTAAAGTTCTTGTAGAGGCCCCTTGCTGTTGCGTCATCCTGGTTGCGAGACCTTTGCCCATAGGCTCGGAGCCTGGAGTATTTGGCAAATTTCAAGATTACTCGGAAGATATCATCGAGCAACTTGAGTACGGGCTGTTGCCGCTTCCGCAGAAGCAGTGCGAGCATGATCCGATCGAGTACTCGAGAATGGTGTTCCCGCAGACGGTCAGGGTTGAGAACTGGCCCAGACAGCGTTTGATCATCTCCGTTTCGAAGGTCAGATTCGACCTTGTCCAGCATATCCTCAAAGGACTGCCAGGGCACCTCAACTCCAGTACCGAAAATATAAGAGTTGAGGCTGGAAACGAAGTGACGTGCTTCGAAACAGAAGCGGACAGACACGTCGTCGACATCGTGCCAACGCGACTCCTTAGCCGTGACATCCCGGAAGAGGCAGTTGATAGTGTATTGCATTCGAAGCGCTCGAAGCAGCAGCTTGAAGATCCGGTCATATTGCACCAATATGATGGGCGTGATGATAGCTCCCAATGCGGCCGGAGGCTTATACGACAGTCGAAGAAAGTCGAGCGCTTCTAGCCCGTCTTGGTCCATACACTTGTCAATCTCTTCGCTAGATAAGCTTCGAACGCCAAAGCTCAAATCGCCGGGAAGCTCCTGCTTTTCGCCATCTCGAGGCTTGCCATCTTCTTCAACGGGCCCTTCGTAGCTCTCCGTCAAAACTCCCATCAGTGCTAGGCGCAACTCCGAGCTGGCCGGGGGCCAAGTGTCTCTACCACTTAGCCGCAGTCCCATGACTCCGCCCTGGCGAGCAACACCGGCTTGTCTCTCTGCCGTTTCGAGATCCGGATCGAACAGTGCATGCGAGAGGCGACTGCAGAAGAAGCCGTTGCCTAGGAGGTGGAACGCTTTTTGCAGCTTTAAATGAGCACGCAGATTGTGAGATGTGAAGAGTAACTTCAGACTTTCCCTGCCAATGACCCTGGATTGTGCAGAAATGATCGATCCGAATGAAAGAACCGGAAGTAGTGACCAATGCGGGGTGAAGTTGGTGCCGGCGTTTGCAGCTTCGGTCGTAACGTCAGATAGACGCTCCCTGATGATGTTTCCAAGCGGGTCTTCCGATGTTGAGTCGGCGATTGGTTGGGCAAAGTCATGGATGGATGCGACCAGTTTGCTTAGCAACTGATCCTCATCCAGACCGAACAGCTGTAATTTGTACGTTGCTGGACCACCCATCGGCCCCGTTGGTATATCGGCTTCTGTCGGTTCTTCCGTAGCATAGGCCCTGACACCTTCTCGTAGTGCTAGTTCGTACGCATGAGCCCTGCCCTCAAGATGTACAATAGAACTCCAGTCAAACAGCCACTCTAGCATAGGGGGTCTGCTGGAAACGATGACATTGGCTTTTGCCAAAGGATGTTTGGGGTGTGTTGACCTGATGAAACGGAGATTCCGTCCAACCTCGAAGAGAGAATTCACCACGTCTTCTGGCATGAAGCTGGGAATCCGCCTGTTGTCTAAGCGATAATCAACTTCCTCCACCTCGTCGCCGAAATCGTCAATGTAGGTCTCAGATTCGACCTTGATGAAGCCCTTCTGCCTGCCCACCTCATGCTTGCCCAGCGGCACGCCAACTTCGCGGCGGGTGCCGATCCACTCCTCAACTAGCTCAATCCAAGGTCGGGACACCCGCCGGAGCACTTCTCGCATCATGTCTCTGACGTGAGTTTCGGCGTATTCGGCAAACTGGGCTTGCTGGAATACTATGTCAAACACATCTTCATCCAGGTGACCACGTCGTATCTTTGACACCAAAGACTCAAACTGGCGCAGAATGGTGTATGTATGGATGACGAGGGACTGGACTTGAAGGATTGACTGCGGGTGCTGATGGTGTAAAGCAATACTGCTCTGTATGACCAAAAGGGCCTTGTCCACAGCACTCGCCAGAGCAACTCGACAAGGCGTCGGGCTCTTCAGGTAGGTATAGTCGACGAACTTGCGCAGTCCGCGGTATGTGTTTCCACAATTCAAGCAGGAGCGTTGGACCTCTTTAATAGCCTTGCCGGAGTAGGCGGAGATCCTAATCTGTGGCAAAGCGGGCTTGAAGGACTCAGCTTCGTTTTGCCAGGAGAAGAAGACTGACTCTCGGCCGAGGGCCAGGGCCATCAGCGCATTGCAATAAGGGCCTGACTCTACAACAGTAAAATCGGCGCCTTCCAGACCTAAAGGGTCATCCCTCAGCGCTATCAATGCGTCAAACGCACCGGGACCAGCTTCTGATACAAAAAGGGGTTTTGTGAAATGGGTGTCGCGAGATTCGAAGTTCTCCCACGTCTTGTACTCTGGATTGCTCGGCGCGGGCTTTTCAAGAGACAGCCAAAGGTCATCCGTTTCGACATCTTCGACAAGAGGTTCTCCGTGAGTGTCATTCGGGAGCTCTGTGGCAGTTGGTGCCTCCTGCTCCGTCACAGGATCTATTATGGGAAGCGTAAAAAGCTTGCTGGGGTTCGGATCCGGAAGGTTGTAGAGAGACAACGACTCTTTGTCTAGTCATGCGTGTTGTCAGCAGGCAAGATGAGTGAGCGTCTGCAGTCTTGGGAAGACCGACCTGCTAGGTCAAGCGCAAAGAAACCAGCATCGGCTCGGGGCAAATGGTTCTCTATCCATTTGGATGACCCCCGGAAATCTGGAATCGCGAAGACATTGGCCGACTCATCTTCCTTGGACATGATTGCGCCGATGGAGCTGTTTTGTGGCATGCATTGGTCCTGACGAGTGTGGAGCGCGCCTCGCGATCAGTGACATCGCATCGTTCAAGACTCTTGTGACGTTCGTTGCTATTCATACACTGCACGAGTGGAAGAGCCAAGATGATTAGTGCAGGGCCCCGCGACGCGACAGGCGCGTCACACTTCCCACACTCAGGTAAAGCCCGCTAAGAATGACCCCCCCTGCACATACCCGATTCTTAGTGGCCACTCCCCGCATATTCGGCCCCTGGCGGCTAAGGAGACACCCTACCGCGCCAGGAGGAATTGACGAACCAAGCTCTGCTCTACTGGAGCTCCAATCTAAACTAGGACTGAAATGCTTCACCTTTCCATCTTGATTTCCAGAGCCACGGACAGTAGCGCCCTGCACCATCAACACATCTACCGCGTATCTTCACTCTGGTTTAGTCACTTGAATTAATACACTTAGGCGACGTCTGAATCGGCCATACAAACCTACGTTGTGATGCCTCCCAAAAAGAAGGCGCGCAGCAGCGTCTCGGCTGTCGCAACGCCAACGCCAGCTCGCGACGAAGATGCTATGGACGTTGACACACCGGCTGCTGATACTCCCACAACGACCGTGCCTCCAATCAAGCCTTCCTCAGACGAATGGCCGAACAATATGTGGACAGATGATCAACTTTCATCGCTCTTCAAAGGAGTCATCCGGTGGAAGCCCGCGGGTAAGCTCATACTCTACAACTTCCTGGACAAACTCACCGAAGCTGACCTTATCTGTCACAGGTATGCACAAGCACTTTCGAATGATTGCCATCAGCGAACACCTGCGAAATCACGGCATCGATCCAGACTTTTTTACCCACACGCGCATCCCGCACATCTGGACGAAGTTGCGCACCTTCTACGACCTTAAGACGATAGACCAGCGCGAGGACTTTTACGATGCGCAGGAGGATGACAACTACGACGACCGCTTCAAGGAGTTCGCCCTCCCCTACGACGCTTTCGACGACATGATGATGGAGCGCCGCCTGGCCAGCGGTAGCGAGCCCCCAACCTCGCCGCCCGAGCTTGACCTTACGCCACCCCCGCCATCGCCCAGCGGCGGCAACGCCGGCGGCAACAGCAGAAGGAGGAAGCGCGCCTCCACCGTCACAAAGACCCGCGCCAGCACTGTCGAGGACACGGAAGACAGCGACACTGAGACTGCGTCGCCGCCACCCAAGTCGGCCAGAGTGGCCCGGAGTCAGAAGCGGGCTGCTGGCAAGGCCAAGGCTGAAAAGGCCGAAAAGGCCGAGAAACCTGAAAAGTCTGGAAAGTCAAGCAAGACAGAAAAGCCCAAAAGGGGAAAGAAGGCTGGTAAACCCGGAAAGGCTGAGTCGACAAACTCCGAAGACGACAACGACGAGGAAGACGATGATAGCAAGGGAGATGATGAAGAAGATGAAGAGGAAGAAGATGATGGCGATGACGAAGGGGAGGAGGAAAAAGAGGAAGATGGGGGAGAAGACGACAACGATGAGGACGAGGAAAACGAGGAAGGTAGCGGCTCCGGCGACTCTGAGGAGGAAGATGGGGAGGAGGCAGAAGAAGAGGACGAAGAAGAGAGTGCCGAGGATAGCGGGACTCCAGTGTCGAGGCCGACCAGAGGGAATGCTCGCGGTCGTGCCCGGGGACGAGGCCGGGGCAGGGCAAGAGCACGAGGACGTTAGGTCACGTTCGCGCCCGAAGATCGATGGGTTGTTCTTCGGAGAAGGCAAAGGCAAAAATGATACCCTCGCAAGGCGCGACTTGTACGGAAATGACATCGAGGGTCGCCGTTTGTGGACAGGCCTCGGCCTCTTATCAGTCTGCGAGCACAGAATGGCGTCGGAAGCTTTTACCAAAAGCATTATAGATTAATCCAAGGTTATGGGTATCAAAAGCGGCAACAAATTTTCAAAAAGAAATCAGCGTTTCAGGCCTTCTTTTCCTGCACTTCCGATGCCCCAAGCATTTCCCACTCGCTGTGGTATGTCAACCTCTCCCTCCACCCCCGTCCGGCATCGTAGACATCCTCTACGTTCCCGACAGCTCTGCGGCCACGCTCCGGGATTTGTGGCATCACGAAAGAATCGGGGGGTTGTCGTTGCAGACGCCGCCACATCTCCAACTCGGCCTCGTAGCTGGCCTTTGCATCCTCGGCGTCGGCCTGAGCCTCCTGCGCCCGTTCATTCCGGATCCTGTTCTTCAGGGCCTCCCTCGTGCGGTGCGTCTCGGGGAAGTCATAGGCGGAATAAACGAGGACCTCCTTGGCCTCCTCGATGACTTCACGTTCAGCGTCGTCGAGGGGAGCGGCGTCTGCGTCGTCGCCCGATTCTTCCCCGCCCGAGGCCTCGTCGTCTGTGGTGGATTCGGGCGACTTGCGGTCCCCAAACTTGACATCCGGCGCTGAGGATTGTTCTTCGGTTGCCCCGTCCCCGGGGACATCGAACCCACCGCGAAGGATGTTCTCCACGCGGTCGTATGCCATCGACTCCTCGTTCTCGTCTTGTTCCCCGTCACCCTCCTCGGCCTCGTCGTCGCAGACTTGTAGCCGCAGCCGACGAGCGCATGTCACCCAGAACTCATTGCTATTCTGCTTCATCCCCAGGGACGCGACCGCCGCCTCGACATCCTTGCGTTTGGCAAGTTTCCTCGTAGACGGCGCCACCTTCCTCTTCCCCCTGACACGGGACTCGGCAATGAAGAGCGTCGTGAGCACAAGCTTCTTCGTAACAAAGACCAAGAGCGAGTGAAAGTCCTGCAGGGCGGTGGCGCGGATCGTCGGCGGCTCCTCGCTGACGAACTGCCAGTTGTCCTCAGCATGGGACGCGTTCATGAAGATGCGTTCGGAGAGGCGGACGAAGTTCTTGACGCAGAGAAGCTCGGTGAACTTTAGACCATGGTCGCTCGCAAAGGCGGTGTCTTTCTCCAGGCCATGATCGCCCTCGATGCGCTTTGCGAGTTCCAAATTGATGTTCCAGCACTCGCCCCACTTCTTCTGCTCGATGTGCTCCTCGTGCCGCTCCTGGCGGAAAGAAAGCGCGTCGGCCGCTTCGTCGAGCGCGTGGCAGCATGGCAAGCTCATCTCGATAGCTGCGGGGTACTCTGTCAGATCTAGAGACTTCAGGCCTCCCTCCTGTTCCTGCCTTCTCCTTTCAACGGCGTCCGCAAGCAAGAAAATGTACTGGCGGACTTCGATCTCGCTTTTGGTTCGTATGCGGTCGGAAATCCCCCGGATGTTATCTTTCCCGAGCCTTGAGAGTGCTTCAAAGAACACTTTCTTTTCATACGGTGTCCAGAGTGTCAGGCCGATTTGCGATGGAGGCAGGCCTTCCTCCTCCCCATCAACTGAGAAGTTTGTGACATCTTCAATGTCACGGTTGAGAAGATCCAAGTAGTCATTGTTGAATACCCCCCTGTGGCGCTTGAGAACTGGCTCGATGACCTCGCTCAAAGCACGTCGTTTGTGTGATGAGCGGCTGTCGTAGACACTAATGTCATCGTCGCTGGATGATGTGCCTGGATAGGCAGATTCATCTTCTTGGGGCTGTGTCCTTTGCAGTTTCGAAGGTGAATGCTCAAGCTCTGCGTAGTCTTCAATATTCTCCTCGTCGTATAAGAATTCGGCTTCCGATCCCGTGCTCATCTTCGTCTGGTACTCTGAAGTCGACGATTCGGCCCGGGCGGTGTAAAGAGCACATGGTGTGATGTGAACACCAGCATAAAAAGGGAGCGATGCCAAATCAGGCAAGACGTTCGCTGCCTCTGGATATTTGGGTTGAAGCGAGTACTTTTAGTGGTTGCCTCGCAGATACATGAGGTCGATTGAGTCTTGTCATGAGATGAAGGTTGTTGCCTACCTCACTTGAGGTCGAAGATTTCCTGGTTCGGAATCCACAAAAAGATGGGTTGCAGGAAGTGTATCTGACAATTGGTTATCAGAATCCCAGCGTATTTGCCTGGAACCGCGTTAGCGTTGAGCCACCGGTACCTCCACATACAGGCATGTTATCGCTATGGGAGTATTCCAGCCCCCTGATTGGCGCATCTGCATAATCCTTGTGCTCCTGAGCTTCTGAGATGGTGACCTCAGGACTTAGACTCACTCATTCATTTTGAACCAAGAAGAGAGTCATGTAAACCACTGCAATATGATACGATATGTATCAAGAAGGCTTCCGAGGCCTTCATTAGCGTTGAAAATAACTCTTCCCGTATTCGGGCCACTTGTAGCCTTACCAAAGCAGCCCACCCCTTCTGCGTCACGATACGCGAGCACCAAGATTCAATTGAGAGACTATCAAGAAGAGTGCATTCAGGCTGTCGTACAGTCTCTCAAGGATGGAAACAAGAGACTAGGGGTCTCACTGGCCACAGGCAGCGGCAAAACAGTAAACTCTCTCGTTCCGCGGAGAACGTACTCGCGCTGACTCTCCCCAGGTAATCTTCACTCGGCTGATTGAGAGGATCCAACCCAGGCGAGACCTTGCCACGCAGACCCTGATCCTCGCGCACCGGAGAGAGCTCGTAGAGCAAGCAGCGCGGCATTGCACAAACGCCTATCCGAGCAGCTCTGTGGAGATCGAAATGGGCTCGGTGCACGCGTCCGGCACCGCGGACATCACCGTCGCCAGCCTGCAAAGCATAATCTCGGGCGACCGCCTAAGCAAGTTCGACCCGCGGCGCTTCAAACTTGTCCTCGTTGACGAGGCACACCATATCGTTGCACCGGGCTACATGCGCGTGCTCCGCCACTTCGGGCTCGATACAAAGCGCGCCGACTCCCCGGCTCTGGTCGGCGTGTCCGCCACCTTTTCCCGGTTCGACGGGTTGAAGTTGGGGGCCGCCATCGACCAGATCGTCTACCACAAGGACTACGTCGACATGATTGGCGAAAAGTGGCTGTCGGACGTTGTCTTTACGACTGTAGATTCGTCGGCCGATATATCCAGGGTCAAGAACGGCGCCAACGGGGACTTTCAGCTAGGGGACCTGTCCCGTGCCGTCAACACGGATCAGGTCAACGAGATCACCGTTCGGAGCTGGCTGGCCAAGGCGCCGGACCGGAAGTCGACGCTTGTGTTTTGTGTCGACCTTGCACATGTCGCCGGGTTGACGCGGACTTTCAGGAAGTACGGCTATGATGCCAGGTTTGTGACGGGCGACACGCCCAAAGTTGAGAGGAGTGAGATACTCGAAGCGTTCCGGAAGGGAGAGTTTTCCGTGCTCGTCAACTGCGGAGTCTTCACCGAGGGCACTGATATCCCCAATATCGACTGCGTAGTCCTTGCCCGGCCGACGCGATCCAGAAATCTATTAGTTCAAATGATCGGGAGAGGGATGAGACTCCATAAAGGAAAGTCCGATTGCCACGTCATCGACATGGTGTCGAGTCTGGAGACCGGCATCGTCACCACGCCGACACTGTTCGGCCTCGACCCGCATGAGCTCGTCGACAAGGCATCGGCGACAGATCTGAACGAGATAAAAGATCGGAAAGAGGCGGAGCGTCTCCGGCGGCAGCAGCAGCACGCCTACGCCGACGCCCCGGACCATCAACCTACCACCGCGCCCGCTTGTTCGGTCACCTTCACCGACTATGACTCCGTTTTCGACCTCATCGAGGACACCTCGGGCGAGAAACACATCCGGGCCATCAGTCAGTATGCCTGGGTACAGGTCGGCGCTGACAAATACGTTCTCTGCGCCCCGAACGGATCCTTCATCCGTCTCTTTAAGCTCGAAGCGGACGCCACAAAAACCCAGGCGCAACAAACGGAACCTCCCCTCTGGCTCGCCGTCGAAGTACGTGCACTGCCCACAGGCATCGCCAAATCCCCCTACGCCGCGCCTCGTGAACTCCTCAGGGCGGCTACCTTCACCGACGCCGTCCACGGCAGCGACAAGTACGCCTCCGAGACCTTCCCGCACGTCTTCATCCACCGATACCAGCGCTGGCGGAAAGGCCCGCCTACTCCCGGCCAGCTCGAGTTCCTCAACAAGCTGCGCCCCAAGGAGGAGCCCCTGACGGCTAATGATGTCGACAAGGGGAAAGCGACGGATATGATTACCAAGATCAAGCACGGCGCCAAAGGCCGGTTCGCGGGAATAATGACGGAAAAGAGAAAGGCTCAGCGGCAACATTACAAGATTGCCCAGTCCGAGGCGCGAGCGCGGCAGGAAAAGGTATCCGTCGGTCCCGTTGCCTCGTAAGGAGCTGCATCGTGTCTGACGAATTCACTTCGTTAAACGTTCTTCTACTGGTTGTAAGACTGGGTGGTGTCGCGGCTTTGTAAGTACTTGGGTAAAAGTGGCCTGTACTTGCACGACATAAGGCTGTATTGAGCAAAGGGTATTGAGGCAGGAAGGGGTCAGATGTCGGGACCTGTGATATGGCGGACACCTCCTCTGTGTCACTAGCCTTGCAGGATGGCATAGACGTGAAAGTTCCTCGCCCAGACTCAAGCAGGAGACTAGGGCTCTTATGGTCGCTCGTCCTGGAAAGAAGTTGGGCCACGCCTTCTGCCGGAGTCGGGCGCACTCTAGATGGGATGTTTCGCTAGGCTTGATATAGACATTGTCGGAATAAAGGGCATGTACGATATACATAGCTGAATGATAGCTCACTGTCGACCATGGGTTGGACTTCTGCGTAAGAAATGGTCATAACTTCAAGATGGCCTACACAAACACGAGAGAGAGGCACCAAACATCAACTCATCATATGTTCCAGAGAGTTTGTGTGATCGATCATGGGTATCATTGCATGTCAAGGCCAACCTACAAATTGTATAGATGTCAATACAGTCCCGTC
Organism: Colletotrichum eleusines; assembly: GCA_016807845.1. NCBI lineage: Eukaryota > Fungi > Ascomycota > Sordariomycetes > Glomerellales > Glomerellaceae > Colletotrichum > Colletotrichum eleusines. The sequence continues at coordinate 2,970,005 of JADEZO010000001.1, read as the reverse complement.
ATCATTTCCCCGCTTATAGTTCAGTCAGTCGCTGAATCTTGCGTCACATTGGCCCGCCGCCATGACAATCTTTCCCTTTTACCGCCTGGCAGCTTCGCCGGGCCAACCAGCACCAAAGAGCATGAACCATTTTTCACATCTTTTCCTCCAAGTTGATACCTGACCCCTTGTGCCGGCGTATATTCATTGTGGAAAGCCGTCTGAGTAGAAGGACGAGAGAAGCTACAGGTCGACCGGACCCATGAGCCGCGAGACCTAGCAACTGAAACGCTAAAATCGAGGCGGTAGGCGAAACCGCATGACCTCTCGACCTTTTTCTTTTTTTTCGCATCCTCTTATGACCGCGGTCAATAGAAGCGCCAGAAGCATCAAAACAATCAATCAAACCGCGAACAAGGTATCTTTTCTTTTTTGTCCTCAGTCTTTCGACATCGGGGGTATAAAGAGTGGACGTGAAATCGTACGAGAAATAACCATCGAAACCCGAAATACTGAGATGGAAGCAAGACAAAAGCAAGAAAGCAAGGCAACAACAATAAATCAGGCAAAACAATAACTTCGGCCGACCGATGCATCGGAAGCAACGTTCCGGGGGTATTGTATGCCAGGGTATATCCAGCCGGGGTATTTTGCACGTAGAGTTTCTAAGACGGGAATCTAACGGAAAGGTCCGATGGGACCGGGGTATCCAGAATTCGTAGAATGAGACGTAGAAGGGCGTCCGCTGTCGCCAGACGCTCGAGTGCTGTGACGTGGCGTAACGTCACCAGGTTGGGGAATGGTCAGCTTGTCGGAACCATTCCCCAGAGGGCGGTGGTGGGCCCATGGGTTGTCGTCATCTGGAAGATTAACGCCGCTATCATTCCAGGGGTTTCTATCTGCGTTAAAGCTGCGGGTGGACTCGATCGAAATGAGGGAAGACTTGGAAACATTGCTGGATCCCTTGAAGAAGTTGCCGTTGGTCGTCGAGTGGGAGCTGTTCTTTCGGCGATCAAGGAAGGACGAGATTGAGGTCATGCTGCCAGGCTTACGTAGGCGATCGAAGATGGTGCTTCGCTCGCGAGCGACCTCACCCTCGAAAGCTGCCTTGGTGGGGGAATCAGCGGCAATCGTGGCCGGGGCGTGCTGGAGAAGCTTCGAGTCGAAGTACTGCAGCGAGTCCTCGAACGAGTCGGACTTGGGTCGAGGAATGGAGCCCTTCAAGATGGTAACCTCGACACCGGCAGTAGCAAACTGAGCAAGCAAGAAGTCAATTGCATCTCTGAGCCCGCCGGCATTGTTGCGAGTGAACGTCCAACGCAGGGCAAGAGCCGGCAAGCCCTCCTCGGAATCGGCATCTTGGTGGACCGTGACCTCCACTTCGTACTGGGTCTTCAGCTTAGGAACAAGGTCGTGTGCGAAGCTCGGCGACTCGAGGAACTTGATCAACTCGGGAGTACGGGTGAGAACCAACTCGTGGTTGTCAGGAACCATGCCCTGGGCGGCTGTCAGTGACATGCACGGAACGGGTGTGATATCACGGATACGTACCAAGAACTCATCCACGCAATGAGGTACCTGCCATTGTGGGCCAGTCACAGTAACCTCGTCGCTGGCCTGCTCGGTGCTGGGGAAAACAATCTTGCAGTTGTACTTGCCCTCGAGCTCATCAATCTCACTGAGGCGTGCGAGGAGCTGACGGTGGTACAAGCGGTCAACGTTAACAATCTGGGAGGTGTACTCGGAGTCCTGGAGCAAAATGTAAGCGGGGGTAACATGGTAGAGTGCTGGGATATACATACAGCTCTGTCAACCATCTCCAAAATCTCGTTCTTGACAGCATCGAGGTTCTGTGCGTTCCTGGCAGGAGTGCGGCAAATGACGTTGTCGACCTTGACGTCGTCATCTTCACGGCCCATGCCTCCACGGTCCATGGCGTTAGAAAATTTGACAAAGACTGAGTGCTTCTTCATGATCCGCTGAATGTGCTGCCCGCCAATGCCAATGATTCGCTTGTGGTACTGGTCTGGGACGTGGAACGAGATGGAAGCAGGCATCTCTTGCTCGACAAGGGTGAGACCTTGCTTCATCGAGTCGTAGCCAGCTGCCATCACGTCAATGTTGAAGTTGTACTCATTGAAGCCGTCGAAGATAATCTGGACGCTGCTTTGCCCCATGATCTTGTTGATCTTGCCGTTCTTCTTGCCGCTGACAAATTCCTTGTGTTCATTGGCAAGCTCAATCTTGACTCGAATCTGATACTGGGACTGGACGAGGAACTTGATCTCCGACATGACCGTCAAAGCAGATTTGACGGCGTCGTCAGAACCGGTGATGGAGAAGTTCATCTTGTCAAAAGATAGGTCCGCATCCGAGTTCGCACAAACATCACCAAGCATGGTTCTGACGTCAGCAGGGTTCGGAAGCTGTCGGTTGTCGGGCTGCTGAATCCACCAAGCGGCGCTGTAGAACTGTCCGGCCTGTAACCGAGAATTAGGTTTGTGTCTCTTAAGATAGCCTTTGCCGAACCTACCAATGCCATGATCTCGCGGACCGTACGTTCGACATGAAGCCCCTCGCTGCCTTGGACTCGAACCATATTGCGCTGACTTGCAAGAGGAGGGAACAGGATGTAGGTGCCGTTCGCCTCGAGAATCTTGCGGACCTTGTCCAGACGTGTCAAGAGAATGCTGTCAATCTTGGCCGGCGCAATAGTAACGTCCTTCATATAAAGGCGAATGCGCGAGACAGTTTCGTGGAGCTTCTGCTTGGCAAGTTCAATGGCCTGGGGGCTCTCTCCCGTGATGAAGATGTCCGTAGGGTCTCGGCGGCTTGCACCAGGCGGGCAGTACCTGTACATCTGGGAAAACGGCGGCGGGAAGTAGATGGCAGTGCCGGTGGACGACTCAATGAGCTTGATGTTCTTCCGGTGACGGCCGCACACGAGCTGGTGAATCGACAGGTCGAGCTTGGTGGCATCAACAACTCGGCCGAGCTGTCATGCAGTTAGCGAGGTGAGGCACGGACCAGTCAGCGATTGGTTGAGCCTACCAGAGTGTCAATCTGGATGAGCACACGGGCCTTTGCATGCTCAACAGAGAGGATATCACCATATATGGCCACTCGCCATCTTTGGTCCACACGCATCTCGGCATCGCCCGTCATGCCGTCAACCACTGGGGTGAGCTTGGGGCCGAGGAGGAAAATGTCGACGCCGCAGTACTTGGATATGTAATCCAGAGTATCGGTCACTTGCTGCTTCAAGGCGCCGGCAGTCAAATCACAGACGAGATGGCCCTCCACGTCGACAGTCGTACAGCGCTAGACCCGCACAGGTTAACCAAGGCCTGAGGACCTGCTGCTTGTCTTTGAATACCTACCAGGACAGTCTGGTTGTCGTTCAAGATCGTCTCCCTGCTCTTGTGGACCATTTCCGGGGTACCCGACAGACATACAGTAGTAACCTGCTGTCCCTTTGCGTTCTTGGGTGCCGTAGAGATGACGTGAGCTTCGATCTGGAAAGGGCCGTTGGTGATGTCCTTGCAGACTTTTCGAAGGTTGGCGAGGTTCTGGGTGTGAACAGGTAGCTCGTGGACCTGGACATCATCGGGCGCGTCTTCGGGGTGGGTCCATCGTAGAACGGCATCGGCAGTCGCGTGCAGAATGTCCTCGGTGTTAGGACCGGCGAGGTCGGAGGCGAAGGGCACATTGAACGAGTAGTGGATGATTGGCGTCGGGGCATCGAGAGGCTGAGGTGAACTTATCGAAGCAGCCTGCTGGGGAGCTGTGTCTCTCCTCGGGTTCATGGGGTTCATGGGCATGTTGGGACGACCCATTCCGAAGTTGGGGCTCATCCTCTCGGACCAGTGGCGCATGTTTGCCAGTTTATTCATATTGTGGGTGACCGAAGATGGGCGGCGGCGGCGGCGGGGGTAGGGAGGGGGCAGAAGGCCAAAGGAATGGACCGCGAAACAATTGAGGGTATTCGAAAACGCAAGTAGGGGCAGGGAAGGGGGGGAAAGGAAATGGGGAAGGGGGATGAGAAGAAAAAGAAGAGGGTATCGCTTCTCGAAGCTCTCTCTCAGACTCGAGGAAGGGCCTGTAGAGAGGGAATTGTTAAAGGGAGGAGGGTGAAAGATGTTGGGTGAAGGTGTGAGTGTGGGAAGAACTCAAGAGAAGAGGAGTCGAGTCGGGAGATTCAGACACTGGACAGTGAGTGGATGGTCATAGGTGGTCAAGGCCGCACAAAAAGCAGGCCCAGGCCAGACCAGGCATGGCATGGCATGGCCCGGCCACTCCCAGTCCCCCGTCCCAGACCCGACCCAGGGCGGCTCCACTTCACAGGCCAACTAGCCAGTCAGCCAACCGCTCCGTCGCAGTGGTGTGTGGCCCCTCCTCCATCCCAAATGTTCCCCGACCCTAAACGTAGGTACGTACATAGACACACATATAGATACATCCTCGGTGGCGCTGACATGGCAGCAGAGCGAGGTATCTTTTCCTTCAACCCTGTCTGGGGTCCACGGATGCTTGCTGGACACTGGACACTGGACTGGAGCACTAGATGGGCACCCTGTTCAAATGCCCTGAGTGTAGTGTAGTGACCAGGCTCGACTTCCTCAGGTTAGGTCTAGAGTTTCCCCCAGCAAGACCACCGAATCACCCACACAGCCAGCCAGCCCACCGTCCAGGGCATACGTAGTATCACCTCACACCTCAGTCATCGAATGATTCGCTGGGGAGGAGATCCTGTGCGGCAGGACCCTTGAGTCCAGATACTCGCGTGCTTTCCAATCCGCAGACGGTTCTCTCAGCCCTTTTGACTGTGAATTACGACGGCCGAGAAACGAAGCGGACGGATGAACGACTATCCAAGATCTGACATGACACCCGTCAGTGTATTCCGAAGACTGCACACCTTTTCTCGGCATGGCACTTGCCCCCGCTCGAAGCCCCCTCCCCAACATCATCGCCGTACACCAAGTACCTCCGGCATCTCAGGTAAACATCCATGGGTGGTTATCTACCCACACACGTACACCCTTGCGTTTGGTGCTCTCTCTCAGAACGGCCGCAGTTCGCTGGGACTGACAAGCAAGCTGGCGCGTTGACTGGGTTGTGCTCCCTTAGCAGGGAGGGCTCGCAGGGCCAAGTGGATTCGCAACAATCAATAGCGGTTGGCCAAACCGGCAGCATGTACTTTTCCGCGCAACGGCATGTATACGATAGTACTTTCAAAATGGTAATGTGCACGGTACAGTCCCGCATTTCTCCTTATCCCCACCCTCTCCTACCAACCAACCTTTGGGAATCCAACAGAAAGTGAGGAAGGGGAAAAAAAAAAGAAAAAAAAAACAGACCAAGAACGCACCAGACCACTCTTGTATGTTTGCATCCAATCCAAGTCCAACATTGCACGTCTCAGTTCCATATTACCACAGAGCATTACACACTCTACAACGTTATCGCTCCCTGGAACTTCACGGCCACTGGTACGCCTCTTGTGCAACCGTGGATGTGCCGTCGAGCTTTCGGGTACTGAAAAAGCCGACTTCATACTACGAGGCAACTCAAGTGCTCCCCATACTAGGTGGGATGACGGTGATTGACAGAGGGAATCACAGTGGCTCGGCATGGAAGATATTTCCGTCTGGCTATAGGGTGGCAGCTACCTGGGTACATAAACAACGAAGTTGGCCTCTTCGGCTGCGTGCAAAAGCATCGTCATTCATACCTAGGTACCGGGGCCTTGAGCTGCACAGAAAGCTTCAGCAGCCCAGCAAACCCGCAAAGCGCCGGAAGAGGCAAACCAGACGCGACGCGGACGGGTCATTTGGCCCATGGTGGCTGCATGTTGGTGAGAACCCAGACTGTGTAACAATGGGGCCGTTGAGCCAGACGTGTCGAATGTTCGGCTGCCTGCTACCTACCTTCCTACCTCTGCACTTTGGGCGAAATACATCGCTCAGGTTAGGTAGTAAGTAGTATCCGTACACGTCCCTTTCTTACCGGGAGCAAGTAAGCTTGGCTGTTTACAAGACAGAGGCAGGCATGTTGACAGAGAAATGATTCGAGTAGAGGGTGAGGTATGAGGATCACTAGCTGGGTACGGCATGCCGCTGCTTAATGCGGAAGGACCAAGCAGGGTGTGCATCGCTGCCGCCTCCCACCGCACCATGACCTGGAGGAAACCACAATGGGGCCCGCGGGCAGTCGGAAGCCCGGCCGCCACGCCATGTACTTTCCAAGTATACGGAGCGCCTAGTTTATGTAGGACTTTGCACGATCGACACTTCGCGACTACCGCCCTTCCCAAAACACTCAAGCATCTGTTGACGGAACCTCGAGCACATACCACATCGACTCGCCGCGGACTCGTGAGACACCTCGCGCAGGAATGAACACAGCTCATCGTCGACTATTTTGATCAGACGTTGGTCGGGCCTCTCAAAGGCCTGACCAGTAATACTTCAACCCTTTCCTCCTTGTCCAGACAGATATGCAAATCCTATCAACAACCAAGGCAAGATTGGACGGTCACCCCCATAGGTAGGCGCCGACTGTCAGCTTCGATTCAGGCTTCTTGCCACAAGTTCAAATATCACCTGCCTCCAAGACACTTCAGCTCGCCTCCCCGACTCGAGCTCAAGGTCACGGACCAGGATTCCATTTGGTTGGTGGTGATTGATAAAAGCCCCACTCCAACATCAACTTCACAGTCTCACGCACCTTACGTACAATATGCACTAAACTTCTATTCGCACCGCACCGCACCGCACCGCACCGCACCGCACCGCACCGCGCGTTGCACTGCCCGCCGCCGACACCTGATGAGGCCCTCCCTCGTTTCACTAGGAACTCGATCCTGAATTCCTAGCGCCAGGCACGCGACTGACAGCCGACATGGATCACTTCTACCGCCTGCCTTATCCCCCGCTTTGCGAAAGCCCAGCCGGCCAGGCCACTCACTACTCCTTACAAACAGCGGATACAAATAACAGGGAGGTGGGTAAAGGAAGCTGCTCGACCTGTCTACTTTGTATGGCAATCGCGGCGGAAGCTCCCACCTCGATCGCCACTAGCACAACGCTTTTGGGCACCTCCTGCTGCTCAGATCCGTTGCCTGCTCAGTCGGCATGTTACTCCTCGCGAGGGACCGCCTTGGCTACGTATCCCGGTATATTCAGCCGTCATGCTACTACCTATCGTCGTCACCACTTTCTCCGGCGGTGAATAGTGTGAACAACAACCCTTGCGAAACATATCATAGAGTTGAGTGGAGGGCTAACAAACGAATTTATTCCACTTCTCGTCTCCCCCAACTTGTACCTCCCAATACCTCGGCCGGTTCAGCTGCTATGAATCAGCTGACCTTGTGTCGGTGCTTCCGTCAAGTTCCGTCATTTCTTTTGGGGTCGCTCGCACTATTTCCGAAGGATCATATCCGGCATCAGCAACAGAGCGTGCCAATCTGACCCAGTCGCCGCAATACCGTGTGTTGGTGAGATCAGCCACTGGCCTGTTGTCGATCTATTCAAGATATCAGTGCCTTGCAGAGTATCCAAGGCACAGCCGTTTGCATCCAGTCTCGATATAGGCTATGCTCTTTCCATCCGCCCTACTGATCCGGTCCCCCAGCTGCTACCATGGCTGTAAACAGCAATGCAATGCTTGCCATGATTAAATTCTATGGAAAGAAAAGACTCGGCCGGGCGCACAGATTAGTCACCGCAACTTCCCAAACCGTCAGTCCCTGACATGTTGGAGCTTCAACTGAATTTCCAACTCTTGCCTTGAAGCTAGACAATAATATCCTTGAACCCTTGGACCAATTCGCATTTACGTCTCAAAGGGTGGCTATCGCGTAGGGAGCTCGGGCCCCCTTCCAACAAAAGCTTCCCGAATCGCACCGCACCACTCATCCACGGACTGTGACGGTCGCCTGGCCAGCAGCAATCGGTGCAGTTACCAGCCCTCTGGCTTGTTGATAGGGCTCTTTTGGCGTGTCAGCACTGCACTGTGCACGGCACTTGCTGTCCGCTTCGCATCGTCCCCCTCATCTTCCTGTGGCCCTGGTTGGTGAACACCCCGAAAACTCGGTACGACGAAGGGACGAGATACTTCGCAATACGGCGGAATGGCTCCACACACGAGCGACTGACACATGTCAAGCAAACAGAACCAAGGCTGTAAGTTAGGGCTTTCTTCGCGGGCCACAGGAAACCTGGCCTTGTCCTGCTGTACAAGTACGCGCCCTTGATACTCTCCCGAGACAAGGAAGATGCCGCCGAGTGAGTCGGCGCTTGGAAACAAGACGGAGCGTTAGCACGGGTCTGGCTGCTTGATCTGCAACCATGAAGGAAAGTGGCCGCGCCTGCCTCGCCAATTGCAGCTGTGACCCACCGGTGGGCCTCCAGGTGTCGGGTGGTTTCTGATGGCTCCCGACATTGATGCCAAACACCCGATACACGTCGACTCCAACGTCGGCATAACCGCGTTGATGCAAATTGGCGTTGGGCCCTTCCAACGCCGACGAGCAACGTGAACCCAGCCGATGTCGACCTGGCCCGCAATCTCTCGCCCTCTAGCCTGAGAGGGGGTGGTAGATCGATGATCCCGGAATGAACGTTTCAACCTCGAACTGGTCTTGCACGCTGCGGCACTCGGACCAAGGGCCAAGACCAAATCGGCATTGGGCGGGCCATATGTACTGTAGTAGGTATTGACTGGGCACGCCCTAGCAGTGATACTGACTGACAAACCTTGTCTGCCGAGTTGGCTCACGGTACGGTACTGGTAGTCTGTAGTGAAAGTCAACAACTCTGGTGCAGCTGGACACAGTTAGCTTTGCATACCGGACCCGCCGGAGCAGAAGCATTTTGAGCAACGTGTTAGGCGGTAGTGGGTGTTTCCTTCCCTTGCGTGTTCCCCTACGCTGATCAGGGCACGCTTGGCATGTCCGCTTATTACTAGATATGTACCAACCTACCTACCATGTACATAGTATACTTCTTATGGACGGCTCATAAAACTAACTTTCGTTTACTGCAAGATGGAAACGACACATTTTAGAAGATGCGTTTCTCCTGGTTTACCAAGACAATAACGCAGCATCGAAAAGCTCTCATAAGGCGAACCCACCTTGCAAATATTCTCCTCACTTCTTAGCAGCAGGTAGTGTACTCCTCTTCCTCGCCACCTACACTACCGTACCGCATCTTCTTTTTGCGGGCATGGATCTTCGCTCGTCTCCAGTTCAAGCCCACCCACACACGGCCTGAGATGAAGCGTAATGTCTGACGGAAGCTACGCAGAGGTGCTGGGCAATGACTTCACAGAACCGAACCCTCTTTGCCGTGCCTTGGGCTTCCTTTCCCCCCTTCCCTAGGCCCTTGGCTCCCTTTCTTCCCATAAGCGACGAGGGTACCTACCCACTGTGGTGAGGTGAATCAGCAAACCCGTCCTCTGTTTTCTTCTTTACTCTCCCCCCCCTCCTTTGTTTCTTTTCCAATTGTCATCATCATTTTTCTCGCTCTTCCCCTCTCCCTCGGCCCTCCCTCCCAACCCGCCCGGCTCCGTAAGCGGCCCACCCTCCACGGGGGAGTATCTCCCCTCTTCCGTGAAGCTCGGAGCGGACAGGCACATCAAGAAAACTGTGCGAACAACAGATCTTTCCACGACATCCGTACTGACCGGACGGCGGCGGGCGCGCTTTGAGCCTTGGGTCCGTCTGTGCCTGGGGCTCTAAAGGCGACGGCGCGGATTCTTATTCCCTCTGAACGTGAGAAATCTCAATCCTGTATAGCGGCTCACGACCCCCCTTCCCTCCCTCCCTCTCTCTCTCTAACAAAGTTTGGGTGGGGCAAAGTCGACTCGCAAACTCGATCGACTGCATCTTTTCCACCTTTTGGATCGTGGGCTTGCCCAGCAGCCCGTCACAAGTTGATTGCCTTCTAGCACACGTCACTCGGGTCGACTCTTTTGCAGATGATATTCAGCTGAAATGCCTCCTGGTTGTCCGATTAGAAACTTGCAAAATGCACTGTTGAGTCCGGCTACATCGCAGTCTTTACCAGAGTGATTGAGTCCACCCGTCTCATATCCGAAACTCCGTCCCATCACAACACTTTTTCCTTACCCAAGCCTTCACACATTCTATGCCCTAAACTCCGTCCGATGCCTTCCCTATTCCCAGTTTTGACAGGGTGTGAACTTTGCCTCCAAAACCAACCTAATTCCATGCCAGTGGTCCACTCCTTCGCCTATTTAACGGTACATTGGGCGCGGAGCCTCATCCGCATAATAAACCTCCGGCGCGGCCACTCTGGGCCGTTCGATGTAGGACATCTCCGGCTCGCCCCGAGCCGGAAGTGGCTGACCGTAGTACTGCTGCTGCTCCATCGGTCGCACGCTGTACTCCCGGCGTATCACCTGAGGTTCCGATGGTCTAACGCTGTAGGACCGAGGACCGGGCTGAATAACCTCCCGAAGGGCTTCGGGATGCATCGGCGCCGGGGCGTAGTCCTGAATGGGTAGCTGTTCCGGCCTCACACTATGCACTCTTCCATATTCCCGCGGGAGCTCGTACCGCACTGTTTCTGCCGGTCGAGCTGTTGTTGCCCGCATCATATATTCTCGCGGCGGTTCCTCGATAATTCTTCGCTGCTCTAATCCACCTCTCGCCGGCATGTATTCTTCACCCGGAGGCGCCATTGATCTCGCCGAGTATTCCCGATGCCTGTAGACGCGATGGGCATCCGGTATGGCATATTCGGGTTGGGTGACGACTCTGCGTGGTGCTGCGTATATTGGTGAGGTACGCTGATAAAGCACGTCGTCGTCACGAGGGTCGGGACCAGGTCGTCTGGATTCGGCTCGAATTGGTGCCCGCTCGTAAATCATCTCGGGCTCGCCAGGCCGGAGTGATGGCGGCGCGACCGACTGCCGAACAACGCTAACAGGCTCGTAGTATTGTCGACCGGTGGCGGGATCAACCACGACTCTCGCAGGTGGTGCTTTAGGCGGCCCCATCAGCGGAGAAGCTCTCTCTCTCATAACGGGAGAGCGAGATCTCGCACGGTCTGCCACGGGACGAGCGCTCATACGCATCACTTCGTAACCATCACGATAATACCGCGTAGGCTCCCTACCGTAGCGATCGACACTGGCTGCCGGAGAGGTTGCGTATATCTCACTTGAGGCAGAGTGGACGGCGTAGACACCGGGCGACTGCACTCGTCGAACGTATTCAGCGCCGTTCGGGACGCGCGGTTCCTCCACGTAATCCCTTCTATACCCATAGTCGCCAGATGCTACGGCTTGGCTCACCGGTCTTGGGCGATACTCTTGAGGCTCATACGCCGGCGCGGCGCCCTGCTCTCTGTAAGATCGAGAAAATTGACGGTCGGGCGGAGCATAATGAGGCTCCTCATCGGCCTGTCTTCTCGGTTGCTTCTGTGATCGGACAAAAGACGGCGCGCTCATGGGGGATGGCGAACGCGGCTCTGGCTTGATGTAAGGCTCGTCTGGCGCTTGCCTAGCTGACCTCTTATTGCCCGCATTGTTGTTGGCGTTATTCCTCTTTTTCTTGCCCTTCCGTTTCTCACCATTCCGCCCCCCCTGCGGCGAGCTGTCTGGGCTGGAAATAACATTGGGTTCATTGCGCAGCGCTGCAACTTGAGCGGTGGAACCCTGAGGGATATTTATATCCTGAGCATCGATTGCTGGACCTCTGGCTCTGGGCATAGCTAGAAGCGAGACATGGGAAGGCTGGGGCGCCAATGGAGATATGTTCGGGGCGCGAACTTGGATCAGAGGCGAGGGTTGGCGGGCAAGCACAGACTCCCTAAGTGGCTGTTGACCTGCTGCGGGAACAGATCTATCAGCACTGTCGTCAAGATCCATAACACCTGACTCCTCAGATCGACTGGTATGTCCGCTCCCACCTCCTGACGTAGATGTTCCGGTGTTGTCGCCTCCCTCCGTTCTCTGCGTCGTTCCTACCGACGGGTATCGAGAGTATCCATGCGCGGCGTCGGCTCTGCCAGGGATCGGTCGTGTTTGTGACGGGGTGGAGTTCAAGGCTTGACCCTGTGGCTGATGAGTAGCAGACGCATGGGATAGCGAAGAAGGCAGGCCAGCTTGAGCCCCCTGATTTGCTTGTACTTGTGCATTGCCTTGGATTGGCTGATCGACAGCGGATGGCTTGCATGCCTGGGCAACAGCACCGGCGTCGTTACCAGCGCGCGAACTGTGAAGCGAGGAATCGGGCGAATTGTGTTGGGAGGAGTAGTAAGAGTTCTCATCAAACGAGTCACTTGCAGCTGAAGTATTAGCAGCGGCCAGGGGATTGGCAGACGAAGAAGCAGCAGCCTGGACCAGAGTCAGAGCCTTGGACAAGACGTCGGAGAGGTCAAAGTCTGCAAGAGGCTCAGATTGCGCCGAGGCCTTCATAGAGGCCCGACGTTGATCAACCTCATCACGCAGCGCCCGCTCAAGACGCTGTCTCTGGAGCTGAATCTCGGCCTTGATTAGGTCATCAGATTTCTGGAGGAAGATGGGATTGATCTCCGTGTTGCCAGCACTGACGAACGGTCTTGCAGGCAAGCTCGCGTTAGCGGGGGGCGGGTTTCCCAGGCCAGGGAGAGACGCGTGTTGTTGCGTGTTGGACGCAACCGACTGGATATTTCCAGCTTGATATCCTTGAATCGTGCTCTCCGTCGTTCCCTTTGCCGAAACGGAAGCATCTGAAAGCGGTGCTACTGCATTAGCAGATGCTTGTGTAGCCGACGGGTTTGGCACTTTGATCTTGGGATGCGACCCGGCAAGGATTGCATCGCGAAAATGCACAATTCTCTCGTACTGCTGAATCTGGTGAAGCTCATCCTTAGATAGACCCAGCGGCATCCCATTTGCCATGGAAGGCAGCGATGCAACCTGGCCCTGGGCCATGGTGATGAGCAATTTGCGCCAAAAATTCTCTGCGACAGAGATCGGCAACCAACCAAGAGCGCGCAATAGAAAAGGAGAGAGAATACAAGCAGAGAACCCGCAATACCGAATATTGTGAAAGCCCACACTGTCGGATTAACAAGCAGTGTAGCAATCCTTTGGAAAGGGGAAGGGGAGGGGGCTAGTCCAACAGTTTGGCGAGGACGAAGAAATGGAGGTGTGTGGGTGAATGTGACAGAGAAAGAAACGACGACGAGGTTGTAGAGATGCACGATTAACATGTGGTGCCAATTTTTCTTACAGCGATATGCCCCAAAGGGGGCTTGCAATGCAATTACGTGGAATGTGGTCCGTGCATCTCGATTGGAGTGTTCTCGTCACCGTCACTGCTGTCCTGTCTCATTAGGTAGGTATGTAGTGCCAAGGTCACCCCATCTAGGTAGTCCGCAACAGCTCCCTGTAGCTTCTGTCCTAATTGCCTCAAAGAGCAACGTGCATTTGCATCTTGCCGGCATGAGTCAACCGATACACTTGCCAAACTGTGCAAAGCTGTTCAATCACCTCACAAAGCCTCAAACTGCACTCCTAAGCCAACACCAAGGTTTTTCTCTCTCCTCAGTTGTAGAAACAGGAGAACTAAAAGCGTTCTTGAATTCCCACCCAACTACTGACTGGTTTCACTCGCTTCATGCCGGCCAGACTCCCACCTCGCGTATCCAGAAGCTTCTCTTCTATCATCCGACCTCTTGGGTCTTGTCGTTCATATATCACAACCAAGCCATTTCCTTCAATACGCGCAGCTGAGCTTCCCAGGCCTGTTTCGTTGCTGCATTCCTCCTTGCACAGCAGACCAAGTCATTCTTGTTTCTCAACATCAAGCATGTATTCCAGCAAGCCCCAGGCGAACGGGGTGCAAACTCCCAAGCCGGTGCTTTTCTTGTAAGTTGATTACCACACACACAGATACACCGATATTTTGAGGATCAAAGAGCTTATGCGCTTGTAGTGACATCGATAATTGCTTGTACCCCAGAAGTGAGTTCCGGAAAACTAGAAGCCCAAGCGTGTAGAAGCTAAACTCGGCCAGGCTCAAGGGTCCAAGATCACATGGCACAACTCATCGACGAGTACTTTGCCAAGCACCTTTCTCTCTCCTGGGAAGACGCAGTGAAGCTGCATAAGGAGTACTACACCAACTATGGTCTCGCCATCGAGGGCCTCGTGCGACACCACCAGATCGACCCTCTGGAGTACAACTCCAAGGTCGACGATGCACTGCCCCTTGAGGACATCCTAAAACCCAACCTTGAACTGCGTCAACTTCTCGAGGATGTCGATAAAAGCAAGTGCACAATGTGGCTGCTGACCAATGCCTATGTCAACCACGCCAAGCGTGTTGTGAAGCTGTTGGGCATCGAGGACATCTTCGACGGCCTGACCTTTTGCGACTATGGACATCAGCCGCTCGTCTGCAAACCTGCCAAGGAAATGTACCTGAGGGCCATGCGGGAAGCGGGTGTCCATAAGATGGAGGATTGCTACTTCGTTGGTATGTGGCACTGACGGCCATTCTTCAACGTTCACTTCTCTGACTGACTGATGTGTTAGATGACTCGTATCTGAACTGCCAGAAAGCCCAGAGCTATGGCTGGAACGTGGCACACCTGGTAGAGGAGGACCTGCCTGTGCCGGAAACGCCGGCATCCGCGCATCAGATCCGACACCTGAGAGAACTTCGGGACGTCTTCCCTCAGTTTTTCAAGTCAAAGAACGCTTAGACTCTTGCAACTTCTTGGAGACAACGATTGAATGACCCTAGATGGACACGATCATGCGGTATCGAGGGTAGAAACACCAATTGTAGAGGGCGCATAGAATTGGGTTAGACCCGTTGTGCTTTGTACTGTTTTAATTATCGTTTCCCCCACCGAGTATCGCTGAATCTAAAGATATCCGTAGACATACCCCCTTTGATAGACCTTTTCAACGCCCAAAACACCGCGCGCGCAACTGTGCAAGCGTAAAAATCCTGCGTCCATGGCGCCGCTGAATTCACGGCCGCCGAATGCTCCTGATGACCTCATCAAGCTTTGTCAGGATCTGGTCCTTCTCCTTGATCGCGTCCTGCATTTGCGCCTCGGCAACCTTCAGCTCGTCCTCTAACTCCTGGATGTAGCGCTCCTGGTCGGCCTCGCTGCTGTCCAATCCCGGGAGAGTCGAAATTAGGACTTCTATCTGCTGCTCCTTGATGATCAGGTCGCGCGCCAACTCGGCCAGGCCATCCTTGAACTCGTCGGGCGGGAGGGGATCGACTGCGATGCGGAACGTCAGCGGCGGCTTGTACAATAGAACGTGCGGGTCCCCGGGAGCCAAAGGGCGTCGTGCGTACCCTCCTTCTGTTCGGGGTCTTGTTTGACCTCTCTGATTTTATCATTGGGTCCTAGGAGCTCGAGATCGTGGCGTCGATGGACGAAGTGGAAGCTTGCAACGAACTGCTGGGTGAGCTAGAGACGGACGGTGTCAACTATTGTAGACGCGAGAAGAGAGGAGGGTATCGTCACACCTGGTCCACAGCGTCCTGCAATTGAGTGAGTCGATCGCCCATTGCAGCGCTGCTGTAGTGTTGCCCGTCGATATGTTCGTTTGAGTATGCGGTGACAGACAAGGCTGCCGTCACGGGTGGCGGCGATGGTTTCGCGGGGCTAAATAGATGCCTAGCCAGGTTCTGTTCCAGGCGATCTGCTAAGCTACCTAAGTACACTGCCCACCCATCTCAAGCGGCCAGGGTACTTACTGCTGGCCCACTGGCCAGCTTCCATGCAGTGCCTGCCGGACGCGGTACGTACCCCCTTACCTGACAATCTCAACTTCAACTCATGTTAATACACTTTCAATACTCATAAGGGTAGCCTACCTTCTTAGGTACATAATGATACATACCAACTGACTGTTACTCTCAACCGATTGCACCTTTGCCTTCCCAGAGCATGCATGTTATACGACGCTTATTACTCCGGCAACGGCCCCGACCACTACACATCGCCATCCCCTTGCTTCACTCAACATTCATTTCAACATGCCCGTCACTAAGACAGGGTAAAGAAGTGCGCCCCGAGCTACTCTACCCTGACCCTCCAACAACGCACCACCGCGATCTCGCATCGTTCCTCGCCTATGCGGAACGCACCGGTCTCGACGTTGCATCAACAGTCTACGTCGGAACCCGTTACGAGTACGTAGTATCTTCAACCCTCTCTAAATACGGCATCCAGGCCGTCCGGGTAGGCGGAGCCTCGGACAATGGCATCGACCTCCTCGGTACATGGGACCTCCCCTCCCATAACCAACCTATAAAGGTCATTCTACAATGCAAAGGAGGCGCCCAGCGTGCCGGTCCCTCGCTGGTCCGGGAGTTGGAGGGCTCCTTTGTCGGCGCCCCCGTTGGCTGGCGCGGTAACGGCGTCGTTGCGCTCCTCGTCAGCGAGAAGACGGCGAGCAAGGGCGTCCGAGAGGCCTTGGGCCGGAGCCGCTGGCCGATGGGCTTTGTCTCGTGCTCCGGTGACGGGACTGTACGGCAGATGCTCTGGAACCAGCGGGCGGAGGAGGAGGGGCTAAGGGGAATGGGGGTCACCATGCGCCATGACGAGGCTGGAAACGGCGAGTCGCAGATGGTATTGATGTATAACGGCAAGCGAGTCCGCAGCGTTTCCGAAACGGAGGCGCCGGGTGCTTGACCCTCATGCCAGAGGCGGACCATACATCATCCATCAGGATAAAGGGCCTACGCTAGGCCATGATCGGATGGCCATTGTATGCTACCGAGATATGTGGAGGAATAACTGGTACTAGAGGCTACTATAACGGGTGGAATGGAAAATGTCAGTATCTTGAGGTATGAAGATTAGAAACTTGAATCTAATAAAAATAGATTACATCAATGACCACTGCAGGCAAGGTTCAAGAGAGACGTACATGTAGAAGGAACGCACAAGGATGACGGTGGAACGTTGACCTCCCTTCCTCTTTGACTATGCCGGGGACGGCCCTTGGCTGAGGTCTGGATTCACCTCGACCATCGCTACCGTCTTGCCGCTTGGACCGGAAGAGAGGCAATGCGCACGCCCGACTGGTTTGACGACATCTACACATAGTCTCGCGCGCATGGGGGGCTCGCCCCTTCGCTATTCTGCTGTGTTTCTGTTGAAGGCGAGCTCGACCTCGTCAAGAGTCCACCGAGTCTAGCAACATCGGGACGAGTACGGGCTTTGCGTAGTCCCAACCGGACTCCATAAAGTGAGCAGCTGCTATGTCTCCCCAGTATAGCACATAGGATAATCAGATCTATGCAATCGGTAGTCATTCGCCAGTGGCAGCCCACAGCCTCGCCTCAAAATACGCAACGGTCCGATGAATGGAATCGACGACATCTAGGATTAAGAGTACTGGGACTGGTGGCCTGTCTGATTTCTCTCCAAGTCACTTGGCAGCTTCTTGTAGGGCACAAGAAAAGGGGGTTGCAGGAAAACGCTCCATTGCAGGGCATGCATGTAGACCAGGTTATCGGTGCTAACCAGCACCCAGTTCCTGCTCAAGCATACATGCGTCAGGGATATGAGCCTACGACCGGACCTCGGAGATCCGAAATACATCACATTCGGGTACGCCTTCTGTAAGCACACACGGCATCGGCCGTGGAGAAGAAGAAGCATTGGGTACGGGTCTCACAGCATGCTTCGTACATGAAGGGCTGTTGGTTTGGAAATGCCCCTCAAGTCCGCTCGGCTGCCACGACAAGAAATGTGCAAGCCCGCCTTTTTTGAACAATCAAGATGAATCTGCATGCAGCCTTCTAACCCCGTTGTCAGCCGCCCCAGTCCCATAGCAAAAAAACCCCGTTCATCAGTGTTCCTCCGTCCTGTTGTTGAAGAACCTGCACACGCCTGATGTGTGCCCGTGTAAATCAGATCAATGCCTGGCAAGATTTGGGGTGGTTTGTTTATGCAGTTTTGAGGGTGTTGTAATACATGAACACTCGAGAAAGGCAAGAGGGTATTTCCTTTTCCCGAGAGGAAAGCTCGCTTCCAATTACGCCAGGTAGCCAAGCTCGTCGTCCTCGAGTCTCTCCAAGTACTCCTTGTCGAGGAGAATCTCTATGCACTTCTTGATGTCCGAAACCTTTGGCACAAAGCGCGACCGGATCTGGTTGATGGTCTCGCTGACGAGCTGCGTGTGCTTCATCTTCTTTCTCGCTTTCATGATACGCACAATGGCAGACTATTGGCTTGTTAGCACGGCGTGACGACGCCAAGGATATGAGGTGACATGCCTGCAGCAGGAGCTTGCGGTCCTCCTCGATCGTCTTGTTGGTCTCCACCTCTTCCTGCTTCGCCTCTTTGGCGCCACCAATGTTCAGGTTGACTCTGATCTTCTTGCTCTTAAAATCGTAGTTAAGTTGGAAGCTCTTGCCGGGCCCGGGCTTGCCGTCAGGCGACATGATGAGAACCTTGGCCTTGAGCAAGATGGCCAACGCCTGGTCCAGAACCTCCGAGCTCAGCAAGGTCACGCCCGCGATGTCCTCATAGCTGTGCTTGTCCTTGTCGTTGAACATAAGGAGAATGGCCATCTGATAGGCAGACACCTGGAATGTGTAGGGCGTCTTGCTGTTCTTACAGTACCCCGCCTTGACCTCGCCCTTGCACAGTTGCCACAGCCATGTCAACTTGCGGCCTTCGTGCCTGTTCTTGTAAAACCGAGTAAAACGCTCGCAGTCATCGTTGATCTCGGTCGGAGGTGTGAAGCTTGTGTTCGGCGCAGTCAGGGGCCAGAAACCGGTGCCGAGGATGGAGTACTGGGAGTCGAGGGCGTTCTTGTTGATGCCAAGACCGGCAACGTGCTCCTTGAAGCTGACGTTGAGGTCCTTGGAGGTCTGCATGTCCTGGAACATTCTCTGGAGCTTGTTCGTGTACTCGAAACCGCACGCCTCCTTGAGCTTGCTGATCATGCTGGTCTCCGCGTCGTCCGACGAAGAGTTGCTGTGCACCAGACGACGGGCAAGCATACGCGAATAGAACTTCTGGAAGACGTCCTTGTCCTCGATGTACTTGAAGACGGTCATGATCTGCGTCAAGGTGTTCTCCAACTCACCCTCCTCGATGCCGCTGCCGCTCTTCCTCAGCAGTACGTCGGTGTATTTGGCCAGAAGCTCGGGCGACTTGTTGGATCCCGACTTGCAAACCTCGTTCCTGTTGATGAACTCTCGGCAGGCGTTGTCCAACGATCGGGTGAACTCGGCCTCGCCGTCGAACGCGCGGGTCACCAGACCCGAATACTGAGAGTGGATTTCCAGTAGCGCATCGACGTAGACCTTGGGCTCCAGCTTCTCGGCGTCCGACGCCACCTTCTCCACGGCGCTCAAGCCCGCCTTGCGGACATGGGTCTCGAACCGCTGCCTCAGAGGATCCAGGCCCTCGGGAATCCGCGAGAGTAGCTTGTACATCCTGGCCATGTCCTCTTCTCTGTCGTTGTCCAGGAGCACTTGGAACTCGTCTCTGAGCAACGTCGAATGGTCGGCAATGAGGGCCTGGTTGCATGTCTTGCGCAGCGGGTTGATAATATCAGCGTGCAGGTACATGCGCACTCGCTCCTCCTCTTCCTCCAGCCGTGTCTCTGCCTTTTTCATGTATTCGACAACGCTGTTCTCGGCAACAAACTGCTTGGATTCGTTTTGGTAGTACTCCTTGGTGGCGGCCAGGAAGGGGCGCTCGAAGTGGAAACGATAGACGTCGAGAGTCGACTTGGTGGGGTCGGCGTCGTCGAGGCCAAGAGAGACGAAGGAGTCAACAACCTGTTTGATCTGACCGTACTCAATTGTCTCGCCGTTGCGCTGTTTCTCAACCAGCTTCAGAACGGCTTCCATAACCTTGGTGGAAACCTGTTCAAAAAGCACCCGGCGCCACTGCACAAGGTGGAGAGTGTAAACGTCGTAGATGTTTTTCTTGCCCTCGTCCATCTCGCGTTTAACCCAATGGCGGTTGAGATACCGAAAGAGATGATGTATGTATTTGGCGGCGATCGTGTATCGGTTCCATTCTTTGATGTAGAAGGTGAGGAGCGCCTCGTCGGTGTGTGTCTTGGATTGTTGAACGAGCCCCTCGAGGTGCAGCTTGAGATAATCAATGAGCTTGTTGTAGAGCTCCTCCCCGAGAAGATGAGCTATCCAAATAGATCAGCATGTCGGCCCTGCACGATGGTAGAAATGAGTCGTAATCCAGCTCACCTCCTCTGTGGTTACCGGATCCGATGCTTCCCTGAGGAACTGACAACCCGACGGCTTTTTGGGAGGTGCAAAAGTTGTGGACGGCACTAGATACACTGTTAGAAGGGTTATTGGCAGCGCGGTCAGTCGGTGGCGGCGTACGTATAGACTCCCATGTACTGCAGGAAGCGACGGTCAGCACTTCTCGTCGGATCAGGATAGGGAGGCGGCGATGCGGCGCGGGGTGACGTGACTTACGATCTGCATGTCGATACCACGCTCAAGATCCAGCATGATGCGCTGGATGCCGGCCTCCAGGTACTTCCATCTGTGTTCGGTCAGCACGGGAGTGTCGGCCAACGGGGATGCCGTCGCGAGGCTTCGTAGGTCCACTCACGTGGCCCCAATGTCCTCCCGGTTAGGAACCGGAGGCATCTGGGTAGTGGGCGCCATCTTGGCAGCTGACATGATCCGAGAATCTCGAGTCGAGTGCGTGGTCGGCAGAGGAAATCGGCGAGGCCGTCGTGGCCGTCCTGGTGGTGGGGGAGAGAGGAGAGGGGGGGCGATCGGGCGTTGGTTCGGGGGGCGACTTGTCGTGGGGGAAGCGGGGAGAGCCTGCTGCGAAAGATGACGGGTTCAGAAGAGTCGCCTGCAGATGGGGAAGAGATGATGAGTATGTGTGGATTCGGGCCTGCTCTGCTCACGGCCAGAAGGATAAAGAGTCAAGATGGGTTGGGGGAGAGAGGGGATGTGTGTGTTGCCGGCACAGACCTCGACGGCTCCAGAAATCGACGTCGAAGTGCGAAAGGTGGAAAGGCGAGGTCGTGGTCGCAAGGGTTGGAAGGAGGAGGAGGGAGAGGCTGCCTGACGGGGGAGGGAGGTACCGTACCTCACTCACAACACTGTGGGAGGGAAAGGAAGGAACGCAGCGGCCTTTGTCTGAGTCAGAGCGGAAGACGAAGGAAATCGTCAAATAGCGTTATGAAAGGGAGAGCAAAAGAACAGGACGGGGTTCTAGCCCAAACGCAGGGCCAAGCCGAGGATGCGATCAGGCAGACACGACGAGGAGGAGGTTGTTATAAAGCTGGCTTGGATAATGAATGGGGTTCGCTTTGCTGGGCGAGGGTGTGTGTGAGAGGTGCGTAGGTAGGTATGGAGGCGTCCCGGTGGGTGGAGGGAGGTCTGAAGAAGGCCAGCCCGGCCCACAACTCGTCAGCGAGACCAGACACCTATGGGCCACCTTCATTCAGCCTGGAACTCAGTCGTGGTCAGTGGTGGTGTCTGAACCACTCACGGCTGGCTGAAAGGGGGGAGGGGGCCTAGCTGCCTGGGGCCGGGACAGACTGGCTGCCGGAGGGAAGAAAGTGGAGCATGCGCCTGAAAGCGTCTAGCGTAGGGAACTGCCGTCTTTTACCGCCCTCCACTTCCGTCCCTGGCAGTCTGCAAAAGGAAAGGCGTGCTTTGCCAGTGTCGTGCTTAATTGCTGCTTGGGTGTTGGTTAATCAGCCTTACGCTACCTCTTGTCTACCTTGTTTAATATGTTCCTCTCTTTGCCTTTTCTCTTTGGACAGACACTGTTATATCGTCATGCTCCACTTTTGCACTGTCGACAAAGTACAATGACCAGAAAGGCGCCATTTCTCTCTCTGTCTATCGCTCATCTGTGAAAGAGATACTCGTCCTGGCTGTCATTTTCCTCTGATAACCAAGGATGACAAGGGCATTCATTCTTCATTTGCATGTGTTACATAATACCGAATATCTACAAAGGCACTTAATCTCTGAATGTCAATTGTTTCCTCGCACAGACCGCTTTGGAGTAGGTTAATGTCCTTCCCTTCCATTCCCTCGCAACGTTGTCCTTGTTTTCTGGGGCTTCGGTCAATGCCGCTCTCACATGGTTTCGAACAGGAGCCAACACGACCTTTCTGAGATATCCCAGGCTCTTTGGTGCGACGACTAAGACTGTATGTTTATATCTAGGACAAGGGCAAGGGGCTCTCCCTTCGACAGAGTCCATACAAAGTGCATGAAGCGACTAGCCCCAACGAACCAAAATCACAAGCGCAGGCCGCCCAACTGAGTGGGAACAGCATGACGTGACTACACAGCCAGAAAATATTCATGATTGACAAGGAAGCAACCGCAACGACCGACCCACGCTCCAGTTATAGTACAGGCTTTTTAATACACACCGGGTATAACCAACAAACAAGACTAAGACGAAACACCAAACTACATGTGATCATGAGAGCTCTCATCCTCTCCACCTCCAAGTCGCTGGACCGTGCGGAAAATGTTGACCATGAAGTTCATGGTCCACGCCAGCAGGCCGACCAGCATAAAAGACGCCAACGCCTGGCTGAGTCGCCTTGCCTGGCCTGCCTCGACGTTGTGGAAGACGAGGGATTCGAATGCCAGGGACGTGCTAGCCGATTTGAAAATGATGAAGAAGAGGTCCAGCAGGATGAGGGCAAGCTTCTGGACAGCGGGCCGTAAGCCCAACGGCTTGCCCGTGTACTCGTCCCACAGCATGTAGCCTATATACGGCAGGGCGACTGTGTCGACGGCGATGGCGACTATGCTTTGTGCCCGTTCCGGGCTGGTGTTGCTTTTGTCATCTTCATGGCGGTAGAGGCGCGCCGCGATGGCCAGCGCCACAATGGATGTGAGCATGACGGTGAGGCGGAAGACCAGGGGCACAAGGTAATGCCGCAAGATGAGAGACCACATCCTCTGCAATATGGTCTTGGAGCGCCTCTGCTTCGACGATGCCTTCTCCAAATCTCGATGAACGGTTTCGTCGTGTCGCTTATTAAAGCCAGGCTGCAACTTATCCAGCACCTCGACGTCTACAACCTCCGACTCTTCGCCTTCCATGTGCCCGTAGGCCGACGACTGGAGAAAGTCCCTCCATGCTGCTGGCGGGCCTTGGGTCGCGGGCCTGTGTGCCGAGACGATGACGGGTTCTGCGGTTCGCAAATGGTCCCATTTCCTGCCGTGCAATGCGCCCTTTCCCCGGAAGACGTCTGTAAGCTTGGCTTTGGTCCTCGAGCGGGCGTTTTCTAGAACAAGGTCACCGGTCCAGTCGACATAACCATCTTTCGATACGCGGCGGTCGGGTTCGTTGGGAGAGTGATTGTGCTGAGGTGGAACGGCTCGAGGCAGGGGCGATAGTAGTTGGCGCTGGTCCTCCGTTGGTGCTCCGTATCGAGTCTCGTACGAGTCGATCCAGGCTATATCACGTTGAGATAGTCAGTGGTGGCCACCCTTTGGTTATGAAGGTTGTAGTGTGGGTGGGCTAGGATTCAATCTTACGAGGAAGCGATCGTGGCCCTCTTAGTCGGGGGGCGCCTGCCTCGATCGCGGTACTGCTTGTACCAACCGAAGCTCTGAAATCCCGTGAGCCAGAACTGCCGGGCGAATGGCTAGATGTGC
Source organism: Colletotrichum eleusines (assembly GCA_016807845.1). Lineage (NCBI taxonomy): Eukaryota > Fungi > Ascomycota > Sordariomycetes > Glomerellales > Glomerellaceae > Colletotrichum > Colletotrichum eleusines. The sequence continues at coordinate 2,946,382 of JADEZO010000001.1, read as the reverse complement.
TCATCGCGGTCGCGACCGCGGTTGAAGCAGAAAGATGCGGGCTATGTCGATGCGGACAGTGGCCGAGGGCGTCGTAGGTTCAAGGCTTTATCAATGGCGCAGGGGAAGGCTCGCATATTAAGATGCACTCCGCCTTTCGGCCGAAGCTACGAGATGTATGTGCTATCGATACTAGCGCGTGTGGTGATTTGGTATTGTGTACGTATGTATGGTCGAAGGCGGTAAACACACTGTTAAGAGGATTGAAGGAAAGGGTGACGAAGAAGGAGCTGGAGAAGCGAAAGAAGGCTGGGTTTTGGTCTGAAAAGCAAGGGAGAACTGCAAAAGCAAGATGAGGCAAGGGAAAGGTGAAAAATAAGGGACAGAGAGGTGGGCGCGCGTGACGGGAGATGGTAAGCAACCGTTGGGTGCCTTGTGTTCTCTCAACGGCAGAGGCGGCGGCTGTGTATGTGTGTGTGTGTGTGAGTGTCTCGTGGAGATGGGCTGAGCTAGCGCTGCTGGCTGTTGGCCTATTTCTTGGCTCCGTCGTGCCAACGTTGCTGGCGCCGTCCAGGTGCTCTGAAGACACAGACACACCGAAGAAGAGAGAGAGAGAGAGATAAGAAAGATGGAGAAGACGATCAATTCAACACGACACTCTAGCTGTCCGTCCCACTGTTGAATCGGTGACGGCACCTTTCGCCCGGGCGTTCCAGCAAACCGGGAAACCTTGCAGAAAGACTGCAACACCCGTCGCAGCGTAACACGGACAGGTAGATGGCAAAAGAAGAGGCTGAACGGAGGGAGGGCTGCGGAACGGGAGGGAAGGATATCCAATGGAGCGTGCCTGGGCGACAGGCAGAATGCGCGGTACCTAGCACTGGAGCAACGTGTGGGTCATGGACGGATACACCAGACGTCGGGCTGTTACCCGGTACCCATTAAGATACATGCGATGCAAGGGAGGGGAATGTACAGGTACGTACTCGTCGGCTGACATTTCGCAGTTCAGCACCTCGGGTTTTAGCGACTTTCGAGGGCTAATCTGCCCAAGCGCAAATTTGGGCCAGCCGAAAAAAAGAGAAGGAAGAAAAAAACAGACAAGGTAGAGGGGCACACGTCCAAACATCCTGTGGACCCGATCCCACGCTTTGGGGCAGTTAGAGGCCCCTGGCTCGACGTTTCTTCCCCACTTGCGCAGCCTGACTGGGGGGTGGGGGGGCAGCTGGCCGCAATGCGACCGTTCTTACCTACCTCTGGGGGGCATCCCTCCAGGTATCGTCCTAACAATGAATCGCGAACCTAGCGCACCACTTAAAACGCGTCAACTGCCTATGACGCCCACCTGCGTCACTGCCTCTGGTCCAGGTTCAATCCAGGAAGCTTGACCCAGAAGCTAAGACGGACGACAGGGGGGGGGGGGTTGGCGTGCTGGCCTCCAATCGCTCAAAGGGCCTGGGAGTCTAAGAGCTTCCAAACGCAGACTCCACGACACACGTCAAAATTGCCTCCTGCTGAAGATTAAGGACCAAGAGGCCGCCAAGCATCGTGTGTTTTTTCCCACGACTTTTCGCCCCCCCCCCCTAAATCTTCGCTCAACCAAGTTTACATAAATCATCCGTCATGCAAGTCTCGACGAGGTGAAATACTTTGAGCCGAGCGCACATTCCCCCACCCTCCCTCGCTGCGTCCTATCGCAATCCCTCCGCGGGGCTCACTGTCCACACCTCCTTGACCAACCGACCGAACGGCCGCTCCTCTCTGTCTCCCTCTTTTCCGCCATCGCATCATCGCTCGGCCCGTGCCTTGGTATCCGCCATGCGGCTCTACCTACTCCCGCTCACCACGAGCCGGACTCTGCTCTACTCGCAGCGCCTCAACGTCGCGACGACCAGCCAGCAAGGCTTGGCGGACAAAGTTGGCAAGAAGGCCGCAAAGCTGTGGGCCGGCTGGGAGGCCAGAGAAAGCGGCTGGCAGAAGAAGGTCGTCAGCTACGGCAACTACGCCCTCCGCCGGATCCCCTACGAGGAATGGGGCCTGAAGTCGGTCCCGCCCATCTCGGTGCGTCGCAAGGACGACGAGCTCAAGGGCAACGAGAAGATTGAGCTGGTCTTCCCGGACAAGGTTATCCCCACGCCGAAGGCGGAGCAGGTCGTCAGAACACTGGCGACGGAACGGGACGCGTTGCACAAGAGGAAGCTTATATGGTGCTTGATTGGCATGCCCATATCGGCGCCTTTCGCGCTCATACCGGTGTAAGTGTTTTTTTTTTTTGTTCTTTTAGTCAAAAGAGACTTTTGTTGACATTACGATCCGCTAGGATCCCTAACCTGCCCTTCTTCTACCTGGTCTACAGAGCCTGGTCGCATTGGCGCGCTCTCGAGGGAGGCAAGCACCTCCGATTTCTCATTGATAACAAACTCCTGGCCCTGTCCCCGTCGAAGCTGCTGAACGACATTTATACGCCGTTGCTCCCAGAAAACACAAACCAAACGCCGTCGAAACCGGCCCTGGGCCAAAGTGAACCTCTGCAGGGCAAGGCGGAAAACGCAGAGGGCGAGGTGATCCTGCTGTCGCAGGCCAATGGCCAGCGTATCGCCAAAGTGCTCGACGTGCCCGAGCTGGCCGTCGAGATCGAACGCGCTATTTGGCAGGTGAACCATGCCAAGCAGGCCAAACAAGAAGAAGCTACGGACGAGGCCGCGAAGCAAGTCAACGCCGAACCCCCAAAAAACAAAGGAAACCCCGCTGCCCCGCCCGACAATGAGAAGAGGTAGCCTCGCTTCGCCGAGGCTCCCCCAGAACCGCTAAGACGGTGTGTAATATTTGCTCCACAGATGAGAGCTTGTTCGACATGGTATATGGGCGACGATCGAGCGCCGCTCCGAATAGACTCCGCTCTTTCTTTCTTTTTTTCTCTCCTTTTTTTAGGGGGGGAGTGAGGGGGCGGTTGCTGTCAGAAAGATTGCCCGCTCCGGTTAATGAATGGCGAAATTGTGGTTGTGTTCGATTAGTTGTAGAGAGACAGAGATCAGAGTTGGAGGGTTTGCGGGCACCTCTATGGCGTCTCAGTAGCCTGGTAGATGTGGAAGCCGTTGGCTCGAAGCATCGGCAGACACCCGCAGATACACATGAGTCCGAATGCCAGCACAACGCGGCGCGCCGTATCTTTGGAGAATGGGCTGTGCAGACTAGGGACGAATGAGGACCACTGCTGTGAGCCCTCGTCTGGATCGGCGGCGTCGAACTCGTCGGCCTCGCAGAAGAAGTCATACTCCTCGCCGTTGTGCTCCTTCCAGTGTGCCGCGCGGATATGTACCTGGGGATGCTGCTTCTCTGCCCGCTTGTTAATTTTGTAGTTGTCTTTGGAGGAGGAGGTGGTGGTGATGAGGGGGGCGTCCCCCCTCGCCGCGGCGTCTTGACGGTCACACTCGGCGATGATGTCGAGGATTTCCTCGCGGGTGTAGATTGTGCTCTCACGCGTCAGGGCCTCCGACTTCCAGGCCATGGCGGCCTTGTGACGGAGCAGCCTCTGGGTCGGGCTCACGTCCCCGCGGCTCTGTTGGCGTTTCTTTTCCCGCAGTCTCTGGCACCGCTGCGGCGTGATGGCGTGGACTTGTGGGTTAAGAGGAGAGGGCACGAGGGGGCTGTAGCCGGCCCGGCTCGGTAGCGTCGACAATTGAAGCATCTTTGGTTGAGATATCGTTGCAACGGTTTCAAGATGCAGTTGTGACGATGAGCCGGTTTAAAGAAGGTGAGTCTCGTCTGGCTGGTATTGAACAAAAGGGACGGTGCCACTTTAGAGAGGGATGCGGACGATTAACTGGCTCTGGTCCTCGACATGGTGCGAGGTAGGTAAATGGGGGATCGGGAGCTGCTCGGAGGAAAGGGCGGAAACCGAAAAGGGCGCTTTTTGCTGTCTTGTCAACACAAGAAGGAGGCGAGGGCAAAGTCGCGTGTGTAGATGGATAGGTATGGGCGAGCGTAGGAGGAGGTATGGAGCTGGGCCAGTCTGGAATGTCTTTGGAGGGCAACCTCAGAGGGATAGACACGGACGTTCCTCCCTGGTGTCAGTCAGACCAGACCAGTAAGCTGTAATGTTCCACACGCACGCGCGCACAGCATACACCACATACACATACACCGGCAAACAGGCACGGAGGCAATGGGGGGAGAGAAACAGCCCTAGGGAACGAAAGATTACGGATAGTAAAAGTGAATGGGGGTGGAGGAACAGGCGGGCAGGTGTGCAGTTGATATGGGATCATCCCGCCACAGTGGACGGGTATACATAACAGCAGCAGCTTCTCTCTTTCTCTCTTTTCTTTTCCCCTCTCGTACAGATATTCTGTATCCCAAAGGGTGCCACCACCTCACCTTGCCGTCTGTCCCCCCGATTGCTTCCGTGTGCCGTGGGCCGTGGCCCAAAAGTTGAGAAGTGACTTGCCTAAAGCGTTCGCTCGGGCACGGCGGACCAGCCCAACCGTCCAATGACACGGCCCGCGGAGGAGAGCCGAGAGGAAAGTGTGGAGGGCTAGGGGAAAGGTACGATAACGTAAAGCTTGGCCTAGACCCCCCGAGGGGGGTGCCAGTGCAGCTACCAGCTTGCCCTTTTTTTTTGTGAGTTTTTTTCTTCTTCTTCTTCTTCTTCTTCTTCTTCTTCTTCTTCTTCTTCTATTTTTACTTCTACTTCTTCTATCTCTCCCCCCCTCTTCTCCTGGCCACCCTCCAGCAGGATACTTTGTTGTCACTGTGAAAAAAGTGATGGCGTGGAGGATGCTCGTCGGGTTGGTGGTGGGATTCGATTGGGTCGAGTTGATCCGAGGGCGATATGTTGAACCCGGGCGTCCGGCATCCTTCTCCGCCCGTTCTCCAATGTTCTGGGTCTTGCCCACTGCGGTTTCTCTCTGGCGTTGATCACACGGGCCGCGCCCGCGCGGAGGAAGACCCTTTGCACGCCATTTAGAACGGAGCACCAGCACCGCCACTACTTGCACCGCAGGGAGACTGTTGAGGGGCCATACCATGTGTGGAACGAGAGTTTGGGACTGGGGAAAAACTGGTGAGCAATGTGGGCGGCGTGCTTTTCGCCATCATGTAGCAATTCATACGTACCTATCCCGTCTTGCTCTCAAACTCGGGGCACAGAACTAGTGTATACATATGGGGAGGGAAAGCAGGTCTCCGGTGCGCAGAACTGGAATCCGTGATAATTTGTCGCCTCGACCATCCCTGCCCGAACCTTCGGGGTGAGACGCACTGTGTTCCTCTCCCCTCCCCCCGTTTTCTCACCCTTCTTGTCCGCCTTCCTCCACCCTCCTCCAGAAGGGGGGCGGGAAGAGGGTGACCACCATCCTTTCCCGGGTGACGGCTGGGGGTATTTTGCCTCTATTCGTCACCAGAAAGCCGCCACGACGCAAAGTCTTCCGTTTTCGACCCCCCTGCCCTGCCCTGCCCTGCCCTGGTCGAGAGAGGGGAGGATACGGGTTGTGTACCTTGCCGCGCCTTACGATTGCTAATCCCAATGTTATTGTTTTCTTTGGCGTGTGCACTGACTGGGCGCCGGCGGTGCCTCATTAGACACGGTCGTCTGGGTTATTTTGCCATGTGGAATTTTGCAGTAGGCAGGGCAAATGCCAAGGACGGAGGGCGTGTGGGAACTGAGACGCTTGGGGTTTGTTTACTTTTGTCTTTCTTTTTCCCCCAATTCATCGTCGTCTCTTCGATGGGATGACTTTTTTTTTTTTTTTTTACCCTCGTTCCATTGTGCTGATAGGCTAATGTCTTATCTCTCCCATCCCGCGGTTCCAACCCCTCCCTCTCTCCCTTCGTATGACGCGCGCGCACGTCGAGGAACATCGGATTTCTGGATTGCCCATCAGACCAAGCCCCGGCATCCCGCCGCATCCCTGTCTTGTCCGGGGCGATGGGGTTCGGCTAGGGAGATGAATGAAGAAGCGCCGGAAATTGAGGCCTTGGGGACAGAAGAGAAGATAGTCCGAGAGCCTGGGGAGAGAGAGAGAGCGGCCGAAAAGACCATCTTGCTATAAAAATTCCGTCATGGTGCATTGCTATATACCTACCTGTGCACACTATCCCGTTTTGTAGGTAGATAGATCATTCATGTTGAGCCTCAAGCCTCCCCTCCCCCTTCTTTCTTTTCTTCTTCGTGTGAGGGGTCCTCAACCGCAAATCCGTATCGAAACCCCGCGTCTTATACCGTGCTTATCCAACCGTGTTGGAGTATTATGATGTACCTGTGCAACCTTGAGGGGATCCGCCTTGGATACGTACCTCAGTATCGAAACCCTGCGCGCGCGTGCGATAAGAGAACATCGTCTGGGGGTGGAGAGCGGGCTTTCTTTCTTTCTCTCCAGCATCCAACCCGGGGCGGGCATCCTTGTCCACCCCCTCCCTGCCCGCCCCTCCCCGGCAGCGTTCCTATCTGATCAATCGCCCGCCGCCCATGAACTTGTATGCATTGGATTGGACGTCGGCTCGATGCCGAGCACATCGCTGCGATCCGCGGCCGCAAGAGAGTGGCGGCAGTGCCACAGTCTCGAGGACACGCCTATCCCCCACGGTTCTGCTGGTCTTTTATTTTTATTTTGTTTTTTCGACTTCGAGAGAAGTGTACTACGTACCTAAGTAGCCATCCATACCTACCAACCTTGCTAGATAACCAATCTTGAAAGCGGGCAGGAAGCCCCGCGCGCACAGGGGACTGCCTACCACCACTTCGAGAGTGTAAGCACGGCACAATGTGTGCTCCCAATGGCACAAACCGTCCGCGGCCCTTCCCCCCGTCGTCCCACACTGGAGCTTCTCGGATGCGCGTATCGTCGGTCTCTCGTCCTTGCCGAGCCTCGGCGCCGGAGCGGGGCGCTCGGGAGGGCGGCGACAGGGGGGAACGCTGATACTAAGGTACCTAGGTAGTATAGGACCTAGGCTGGGAGACCTTGCTCTCCTCTTTTCTTTTTCCCATTGCCGGCCATCGCGGGCAATCGTTTTAAGGGCATGCTGAGGCCCTTCCGGGCTGCATACCTACATAATTCAAGGCCTACATGCCAAATAGGTGTTACCATTCCCTCGAGCAGAGAGCGTCGAAAAAAATAGGGAAACTTCCCTGGGGGAACCTAGGGTTGGAAAACCAACATTGTATAGTCGTTCTCCAGCACCTGCAATCACAGCAATACGAAACACACAAAAGAAGTTGCTTGTCATCAACGGTTTCAAACCTCTATTTTTTTCGGTCGCGAAAAAGAAGGGGGAAAAATAGACTTTTGAGTATCCCATATTCCAAGGGGGGTTGTCCTCGAACAGCGTCCTATGTACTCCATCGCAAAGGGTTCCTGTCAGATCCTCATCAATGTTTTTTTTCCTTTTCGTGGTTATCGCCGGTGATCATGATCACCGGTTCCACCTCTCATCAGACCCCTTTTCTGCTCTCCTGTATTAAGATCATCTTCCCTCTTGGTTTCAAGTCCAAGAGGGGCCGCAACGCCTGTCCCTCTAACAACCAAACCTTCATAGCCCATGTCCTCCGTAAGGTCCAGGACGCGCGCGACGTGGGCGTAACTGCCTGTGGGGACAAAACAAAAAACCAGGAAAACACGCAACATTATAGGTATAAGCGTGATAAAGTCTGCAACGCTTGTCAAGTCCTTTTTGTGTTTTCAGGGGCAAAGTCGATGGAATGCTAGTACGCTCGGTCCAGAAATCGGAAAGGAGGGGAAGTTGACCGAAATTGGTGATACAGTGACCCCGAAGCGGTCGTTGTTCCTCGGGTCATGAGCGCATGAGCAGCTAGTATCCGGGCTGCCAAAGTAATATCGCGATTCTTGCGGATCATCTTCAACGCATCATGTCGTGGACTGAGGCGTGGAGACTTCGGATTCGCCAACCATCTCCGTGACCTTGAGCTTCTTTGCTGCGCGGCCCGAGTCCGACATGTCGAGGGCCTCCTTGAGCTCCAACTCCAGCTCGTCGAGACGGCGTTTGAGGTTGTTCTCTCTGCGATGGCTCTCTTCCAGCTGCTTCTTGCTGGTCTCAAGCTGCATGCGCAACTGAGCCTCGGCCTTGCCGCTGATTTCCTGCCCACGTCTCGCGCTTGCCTCGTCTTGTTCCATCTGGCTCAGCCGGCCACGGAAGAGCTCGTTGATCAGCTCCAACTCGCTGACGCGGGTCTTGAGGGCCGAATTGGTCGCAATAAGCTGCTCGTGGGTCTGGGGAACATCAAGATGGCGGTCTCCGTTCAGGGGCGAGCCAGCGCGGTTCTCGGAGAACCCTTGCAGGCCTGCCTGAAGCTGCGCGTCGTCCATGCCCTGGAATACAGGGAGGCTGGGGTTGTACAGGGAGGGGGTTCCGGTCCGAGACACAGGGGATTCGCCGTCTGCGTTACCGTTCGTGGACTTCTGGGAGGGTCGTCGTTGGGCGGAGCCGGGATTCTGCCCGTGCAGGTCAAGGCCGTTAGGGTCGGTCGCGCCGGTGAAGTTGTGGCCATGCTGCTGCTGCTCCCGAGCACTGCGTCAGCCAACTAAAGCGTGCCATGAGGGTGAGGTCTGGAGGCGCATAACAAACCTTCTTCTTCGAGGCCATCCCGGGGCGCATCGTCTTGACGCGATTCCGGGACTTGATGACATCGGTCTTGAGCGAAATCGGTCTAGGGCGCCCGTGGAGACGAAGAAACAGGCCACAAGCATTGCAAAGAACCGTCCCGTACTCATCGCGACGCCATAAGGGCGTGGTTGAGGTTTGGCAGTTTTGACATGTTGGCTGTGTAGAGTCGCGATCGTTAGCGCCGCTGGCCATCATGGTGGTGTCTTCCGAAACACAAGTCCCGAGCCCGTTCAAGAAGAATGATGAGATTCTGGAGGTCCGGAGAGCAGCTTAGAAGTACACAAAAAGGAGAAAATAATGTTGGCGGCTTTGCGCGGATGCTGCTGGTGATGCGGGATTGATGAGGAAAGCAAGAATTATTCTGATAACCACCGATCAAATGTAATCTTATCTTCTCGCCCCGCTTTTCCCCACCGATGACAGGGTTGGAGATAACGGAAGGCAGACTAGCCACTGATACGTTTGTGCGATAACGGGAATTACAACTGTCATGTGCGCTGGGGGTGTGCTCTAAGGCGTTCCCAGGATTGGCTCGCCAGGGGAACGATAGGAAAGGAAACGACATACCGTGGTGGAACCTCCGCCAGAGGCGTAGGTCGGAGTCGGCGCGGGAGCAGGCGCTGGGGCAGGCGCTGGGGCAGGCGCAGACGCGGGCGCGGGCGCAGGCACTGGCGCGTGTGTCGGTGTGGATGCGGCGGGAGCGGTCGCGGGAATCGCTTCTCTGTGGATCTTATGTCAGTCCTTATTCCTCCACTCTTTTTTCTTGATAACAGAGCGACGTGGAAGCGGCGCGCAATTATTGGGGTTCCGCAATAACGCCGGTGAGATGCGGATGCTGCGCAAGTGCATCCATCGAGGCCGTTCCTTAGTACCAATTGCGCGGGCGACGAAAGCGCGGCGGTTCGAGCATCATGGACGACAGGACGTCTCCCGTGCCTTTCCAACTCGAGTCGGCCCCGGCCAACCGACACCGTGTCGCCCCTTTTCTTATACAACGTTGAAGCAGCGAAACGTAAGGAATGGACTGATGCAAGAATAAGGAATGCATGAAGGGCGACCGGAGGCTGCCTAACAAAACCTGCGTTATATACCAACGTACCGCATCTGAGGCGAACTGGTCGCGGAATTGGCCTGGGCGAGTGCCGAAATGCCCGGCAACTGAGGCAACGACGCGGACGCGGACTCCGAGGTCGAGGTCGAACTAGGTCGGGAGATGGGCTCGATGTTGGTCTGTGGCAACGCCAAGTTGGCGAGGGCAGTGGCTTCCTCCATGACCGATCGGAATGAGGGTAGGTCGTGGTTTGCGAGTCTGTCCAAGGCCGAAGCAGGCGCAGGATCTTGAATGACGGCCACGATGGCGGTTGCGGCGGATTCGTCGCGGAGGATAGTCGGGCTTTCGTGGTAAGATGAGTGAGCTGGCGAGGTGCTGCCCTTGTAGGGTTTGGGTGGGCGGCCGCGTAAAGTCCAAGTTTGCCGCAGCAAGAAGATTCACGTGCTGGCTCGAGGGTATCGTCCGGTGTTGATGTTTGGCCAATGCGCCAGAGTCGGTCGAGGTTGAGGGAGGCAAAGTGGGCGTCGGGGGGGCCGGTGGGTGGACGGACGAGGGAGGACGGGTGAGGAAGGGAAAAAAAAAATTGTTGCGGCAAGGCACGGTAGAGGGCGCGACTAGGTAGGCAGGCAAGAAGGTGTCGACTTGATCGCGGCGCAGGTACGTGTACGGTCCCTCCAATGCCAGTGGAGTTGCGGGGATGACAAAAGTTCAAAGTTTGATGCGAAGTCACAATGAGGTCTTAGACATTGCAACGAGTGCGTCGCTGGGAAGAGTGAAAGGAGAGAGAACGGATGATGTTCGATCTCGCATCCCCTTAATCGTCAACAATTTACTACGCGATAACTGGCGATTTGGTCCGACCTATCAAGTGCGACTGTCTAGTGGTCGTTTTGGGGGGCACCCGCTGGAACTCACAGCTGAAAGCGGGCTATGATTGGCCCGCCTACTGGAGTCAGCCTTATAGCACGAGCAGGTGCGCTGGGTCAACAAAGCCAAAAGAGTTTTCGCATATCGCTACGTAGGTAGGTACCTAGGTACCGTGATAATGGGCAGTGTCAGTCAGTCAGTTGCCCCTGTATCCGCCCAGATGATTTGCATACCTGTATTGCAAGTGGCGATACTTGCCTGATCCCGCACCGAAGCCGTATCTAGCGGCGAAATCGACTTATTCAGCGCCAATGTATCTTTGAAATCTTGACGTCGCAAAATCCCAAGGCAAGTTGCCAAGGCGCCTGGCTGCTACAGCACCTTTTACAGTGCAGCCGATGTCGTCAGGAGGCTCAATTCGGAAGCCTACACTAAATACGTGTGAGGATGCCGATGAGCGACGACGGCTTAAAAAGCATGGGTCGCAAGCGAGAGTCTATATAAACGTTGGGACATAAGTTGCAGCTGCAGTGATTGCATGAGAAATCGGTAGCCTCATTCAAACCTGTCTTTTCCCGGATTTCCCATCGCCCAAGCTCATCTTTGCATTTCCGTGTTCTATGGAACTGCGAGGGGACGACTGATTGTCGCGACGATGAGGAAGAGAAACGGTGAACTGGGGTCATGGTATCCGGTCCGGGTCGGTGAGCCCCACCCGTATCGATAAGCCCCGAAAAAAAGATTCGACGACCAGCGCCACTACCTACACCACCAATCGTCCTACACTTCCTTTTTCCCTTGGGTAAACAGAGACGGCAGCCAAACCTGTGTCTTTCCAACACCTGGTAACATTCACGATGCCCTCCACATACAAGAAGGAAAAGCCGTGGGACACGGACGATATCGACAAGTGGAAGATCGACGCTTTCACCCCCGCCGACAATGCCGGCGGCACCTTTGCCGAAGAGTCTTCTTTTGCCATCGTCTTCCCCAAGTACCGAGAAGTCTACCTCAAGGAGGCATGGCCTCTCGTCACAAAGGCCCTCGAGAAGATGGGAATTGCCTGCTCGCTCGACTTGATTGAAGGTTCCATGACCGTCAAGACAACGAGGTGAGTCTCTCGGGACCCCCATCGCCCATCCGACGCCGGGACTTGTATACCACACAGGAAAAACTAATACGCGCTGCTACAGAAAAACGTTTGACCCCGCAGCCATCCTCAACGCCCGTGACCTCATCAAACTCCTCGCCCGAAGCGTCCCCGCGCCTCAGGCGCTGAAGATACTCGAAGACGGCGTCGCTTGCGACATCATCAAGATCCGCAACCTGGTGCGCAACAAGGAGCGCTACGTCAAGCGTCGGCAGCGCATTCTTGGCCCCAACGGTTCGACCCTCAAGGCCCTTGAGCTGCTCACCCAGACCTACATCCTCGTCCAGGGCAGCACAGTCTCCGTCATGGGGCCGTTCAAGGGCCTCAAGGAGGTGCGCCGCGTCGTCGAGGACTGCATGGCCAACATCCACCCCATCTACCACATCAAGGAGCTTATGATCAAGCGTGAGCTCGCAAAGGATCCGGAACTCGCCAACGAGAGCTGGGACCGTTTCCTGCCCAACTTCAAGAAGAAGACGCTCAGCCGCAGACGCGTGCCCCTCAAGGTCACCGACAAGAGCAAGAAGGTCTACACCCCCTTCCCGCCCGCCCCCGAGAAGAGCAAGGTCGACAAGCAGATCGAGACGGGCGAGTACTTTTTGTGCAAGGAGGCCAAGGCCAAGGCCGCCCAGGCCGAGCGCATGGAGCAGCAGAAACAGAAGAAGGAGGAGAGGCTGCGCGAGAGGGAAAAGGAGTTTGTGCCGCCCGAAGAGCTGGGCCACAAGAAAAAGAAGAGAAAGAAGAGCGGCGACGACGAGTAAGGGGTGCAGGTCGGCGCGGCAGTAGTGCGGGACGATGTCGCGGAGGAGAGCATGTGCGTGTGCGCGTTTTAGACTCGAGTAGGTGCCTGACGCATCTAGGCAGATAGGGGTTCGCCACGTACACAGGTGAGGTGTCGGCTCACCCAAGATACCCTTCCATTCATAAGAGTTCAGTGGTCTTCTAATATGTACACTGGCGATCTGCCGAAGCTGTGCCGCCTCGGAGGACTGTATATCAACCAAAAAAGCGAAATGTCACGTTGTAATGGGAAAAGCTGTCAAAACACTGGTGTGTAATAAACGCGTTCGATTCGATGAGCTTACTAGTATTGACCAGGTGGGCTTATAGGTAAACCACCCACCAAAACCGGCACAATCAGCTTCTCCCCGCCTTGGATATGTTTCTTCAATCAATCCCTCTCCCCGTAGGTGATTCAAATCCGCCACGTCCCCGTCGGTGGGGAGGGAGGGCTTCTCGGTCGGAATTGAGGCAGCAACCCACCCCATGGAGACGCTCATGACAGCAGTTCGCTCGCCTAAGTGACCGAGCAGTTGGAGTAGCGGCAGCAGTAGTAATTGGGGGGTTGATGCTCGATGCCCTCCTTTCCGTAGGGGTAGTACATCTCCCAGCCAGTGTCACAGCTGGTGTAGTAGCGGCCGGCGGAGGCCATGTGTGGTCATCGGTTCGGGTGTATCAAAAACAGCGTGACGTACTTGAGCTTGGAGCAGATCTCCTGCCAGTCGCAAAAGTCGGCCGGGACGTTCTTGCCTGTGATAGTCGCTGTTGATGCCGGCGCTCTCGACAAGCTCGCCCCAGAGGTCGTGCTAGACGGGGATGAGCTTGTGGCCGTGCTTGCGGGCTTCCTCCTCGGTGATGTTGAGGGGAGTGTCACGGGGGAAGGTCTTAGGTGCGAGGTGGGAACCGATGGAATGCTTAAGTTTGGCGGGCAGGTTGATGATACGGGCTTCCACGGCAACGGTAGTGTCGATATTGATGTCAGCGATGCCGCCTGTCGCAGCTAAGAGGTTGACGTTCGTTAGGAGCCAGGCAGTAGGACCGAAATTAAGGAACCCCCCGGGTTGGGTTGTCTAGTCATGTGTATATTATAGTCACTTGTGCTCACTTGAATCCCACGAGTTGACTGGTATGACGGGATGAACCGTGACCAGAAGAGATGGGGAAATGGCCTTAGCGTCCGTCTTTCCAGGAAGCCAACAATCCAGCATCGCAAAAAAGACAGGGTTCTTTGCAGGTGTTCTTTATTTACATTGAAACATGTTACACGGCCCCCATGGCACGAAGGCCGAGCCATCGTTTACTACATAACCAGTCCCGCTGCTCCTCACAGCTTGGGAAAGGCCTGAGTCTCCTCAAACTCGATGACAAGTTTGCCAAACTGCTTTCCGGTATCCATGTCTTTGAAGAGCCCATCAATACCCTCCAGATTCGTCAGCCCCTTGACAGTGCGGCTCACAACCGGCCTGATCTTCTTCTCCCTCACAAAGGCGACCATGTCTCTGAACTCCTCCCGCGACCCCATGGTCGTTCCCTTGAGGTCGACGTTCTTTAGTACCGCCTGCATCAGCCAGTCCATCTGCGGCGATACCGTCATGCCGTACTGGCTGATGACGCCGCCGGGCTTGAGCAACTTGACCGCCTTGGCGACGATATCGCCGCCGGCGCCGTCGATCACGGCGTCGAGGTACGGCCGCGAGCCGGGGAGCTGGGCCCGGAGGTCCTTTTCCCACCCGTCCTTCTTGTAGTTCACACCCCCGGCGGCGCCCAGCTTCTTGGCCTTCTCGAGCTTCGCTTCGTCGCCCGACGTCACGTAGACATTGCAGCCAAAAGCGACCGCAAACTGGAGAACCTGGAGCGCCACGCCGCCGCCGATGCCGGTGACGAGAATGTTCCTGCCCTTCTCTGCGTTCCCGCTCTTGGTCACCAGCGCGCGCCATCCGGTCAGTCCGACTAGAGGGAGGGCCGCGCCCTCGGCGGGCGTGAGGTGCTCCGGGGCTAGCTCAACCTCGGTCTCGGGAAGAGCGAGGTAGTCCTGCGCGGTGCCGTCGGGGTAGGTCTTCGTGGCGCCGATGACGCTGAACTTGCCTATGTCCTCGGGTCCGTCGGGGCTGGAAGCCCAGCCGCGGCATGGAGTGATGAGGACGGCCCTATTCAGAAGGTCCTTGTTTGCGTCCTTGCCAACCTCGACAACAATGCCGTAGCCGTCGGCGAGTAACGGATGGTCAAATGAGATGCCCGGGTAGAGGTGACGCCGGATGAAGAGATCGCGGTGGTTGAGGGCCGCGGCAGTGAGCCGGACGAGGACTTCTTTAGGACCCGGAGATGGCTTGGAGACTTCATTGAGTTGGAGACTGAGAGTTGTAAGTCCCTCCAACCTTGTCTGTAGCAATCAGGGGGGGGAGTGTGGGTTGGCTCACGGGTAGTAGACCCTGCCAGGTCTCCCCTCAATCTGCTTGACAGTGATGGAATGAGGCATTGTTCAGCGCTTCTATGTCCGCTACCTCGAGGGCTGCATGGGTGAGTTGAGCTATTGAGAATCGGCACAGACAGGGAACCCAGCAAGATCTTGTAAAACCAAGACTTAGGTGGCCAAAGATCAATAATATGGAAAGTTATGCCGATGCCAACGGAGGCGGCGTCATGGTGTGGGGGAGGAACTGCCCCCGGCTCCAGCCCATCCTCCGCACAGCCGGGGACCGCTTGAACCTCGGTACGTTCGCATGGGTCACAGCGGTATGATGACTGATCTCCCGCACTCGAATGAATCGAACGTATCTCAATCCTCCCACCAGCTCACTCCCTGCGTCCTGATAGGTACATGCACCAGACGATCCCCATCCTTGTTCGGATTGGGCATACTACCTGCCCTTATGTTGACCTGCAGCGCCCAGTGCATGAGCCTGGGCTCGCCGAGCCCGGAATCGCGCTCCTCGCGCCACTTGACAAACTCGGCCTCCGTCACGTCCTGGGCGAGGTGTTTGTTCTCGGTCCTTTGCCTGGCGACATTCGTTGCCGCTAGAGGGCCACGGCCGGCCGGCGGGTAGTCGTGCCCAGTCCATATCTTTACGTCTTCCGGCAGGTCCAGCAGCCGCCGCGTCGATGCGAATAGGTCTCGGGCATTGCCTCCTGGGAAGTCGCAGCGTGCGGAGCCGACGTCGTGGTTGAAGAGGGAGTCGCCCGCGAAAACGTTTGCTGCTTCAGGATCAACCCTTGTTCTTCAAGTGGCTCTTGTCAACCTCGCGAATACTTACATCCGATCATGTAACCCATGTGGTCTGGGGTGTGGCCCGGCAGATGGAGAGCTCTGGCCTCAAGGTCTCCGATTCCAAAGACCTCGTCGTCGTCGAGCAACCGGTCAAAGGCGTTGACGTATTCGTCCTTTGCAATGCCATATTTCTCACCAAACCTCGCTTGAACGATTCCTATGCGTCTGCCGATACAGATGTTCGGGGCTACGCCGTTCTGCGCATCTCGCAGCCGGAACTGGAGATACTTGGAGGCCGTCAGGTGGTCGGCGTGGACGTGCGTCTCAAGAATGCTAATCACGTTATAACACTTCTCTCGTACAACGCCGAGAAGAGCTTCGGCCGTCTGAGTCGAGACGGCGCCCTTTGCCGGGTCAAAATCGAGAACAGGGTCGATGATCACGGCGGCTTTGGTGGAGGGATCCGCGACAATGTACTGCCACGTGCCTGTCGCCGGCTCAAAGATATCGTGGATGGTGGGTTCCTGCTCCATACTCGGTGTCATGACCGGCCCAGCGAGCAATTCTTCTTGCGACTTGGAGATACGGTTATTCGGGTGCTTTTTTCTACTAGCCTGCGGTCTACTGTTCGACCCGGACAATGGAATCTTATATCCAGCATTCCGCGGCATCTCATATGGACCTCGCCGTTCATGATGCCATAGGCCGGCAAACATGCGGCAACCCGGCTACGGAGATAGTCCCCGAGAGGTCCAGCAGTGATATGTATCTCCAACACGAAGCATCCTGGCAAAGCAAAGTAGTATCCACTCCCCGGTGTCGCCCGTGCACCCCGGCCGTCCACCCACCCGACGTCGGCGACCATCTGTTCGCCGTCCTCCCCACCGCCTCCAGGTCTTCGGGGACAATATCCCTGGGATTCGATGATCGCAGACACCCTGTGGTGGAGTTCATGGTATCAGTGCAACCTTGTGGTCTTTTCCATAGCTCCACGCTCTGTCTATTAGTGCGAAGGTTTCGAATCGCCGAACCTCCAGACGTGATAATGCGCCACCCATGCTGCTTGCACCTTTTAGCCATGGCTTCACCTCCCGCGGCGCCCACTTTCACGCGGGCGATGTTGCTTCTCAACAGCTACCACAACTTGGGAGAGACGGCCTCCAATCCTCGTCACCAATGCCACCAAGCTTTTGTAGTTGTCTATGCAGCGTTTTCCGGATCAAGTTAGCGCCGCATCGTTGACGAGCTCGGAAAATGCGTCATGGCGCCCGGAAGAGAAATAAGTGAACGCCACCTTCCGACCGCCATCAAGCCAACTCGCCGTAACGTGATGGCTCGGATATGATATAGACGCGGACGAGCTGCAACAAACGGCGGATGCCCCTCTGCAGGGGTTCCTGAAGTTACCGAAGGGTCCGGCATTTGACCCTGTATGTATGGAGACGCATTACTGGGCCCACCCTCGCTGCCGGAGCCACTTCACCATCTCTCCTCATGTCCCAAACTTACCTACTTACTATATGTAGTGGGCCTCGGGCTTGATTCACGAAGCAACGGAAATCGGTCCAGTCTGATGCCTTGTTCTCTATAAGACTGCTATCTTTGGGACTCCTGACTTGGAAAGCCGTATAAGTTCATCCGAGACACATGCACAAACTGACGGCTAACTTTGACTGTCACCACGCATCGCCACTCTCTCTCTTCTCGTCGCCGATATCCAGAAACCTTCACAAGTAGCTCAGCTCAGCTTTGGGACCCGCACCTGTTCGTTTATCACATAAACGACACAATCACTTTCGCATCCGACCGTTCGGATTTGCGACCAAACCATGGCAACGACCGTCCTATCCGGCGCGGCATTCGGCGCCTCGCTCGTAGCGGCGGGCGTCTACCAGCCATCCGTCATCATTGCCCAGCTTAAGTTTGAGGACTGGCACATGGTTCAGGTCTTCCTCGCTTCTGCCGCCAGCAGCACGTACGTCGCGGCCGCCAACCTCTCTCCCCCACCCTCAGAAACCTTTTGATTAACACAGCCTCCCCTCCCCCCCAGCGTCATTGTGTATGCTCTCGACAACGTAGGGTACGTCCGCCCCAAGCCCCGCAGCCCCTCGCGCCTCGGCCTCTTCTCTCAGTACGACGGCAACATCCTCGGCGGGGCCCTCCTCGGGGCCGGCATGGGTCTCTCGGGCTCCTGCCCGGGCACCGTCCTCGCTCAGATCGCCGTCGGCACTAGATCCGGCATCTACGCCCTGGCCGGCGCCGCCCTTGCCGGCATCGCCTGGACGGGCTTCCTTCAGAGACTCATCACGAGCAATGCCGGTGCTGCGGGGCCCGAAGACCCAAAGCTTACCATCCACGAGCGCGTAGGCGTCAGAAGGGCCGCCGCGTTCGTCGTGTTCGAGGCAGTCTATGCCGGCGCCATCTACGCAATCTCGAGGTACACCCCTGCCGACCCCCGTGTCGTCATTGCGCCAGCCGTCGGCGGTTTCCTGATTGGCCTCGCGCAGCTCTTCTCTCTGCTCACACGCAAGTCGATGCTTGGCGTATCGACGTCGTACGAGGAGGTTGGGCGGTATTTCTGGTGGGCCGTCCGTGGCGGCGGGGAGAAGGGAAAGCCCGCCTCATATAGCAACATCCTCTTCTCTGCGGGCTTGGCCGCCGGCGCGTGGGCCCTCGCCAGGGCGCGCCCTCATCTTGCGTTTGGCGGCGCTGAACCGTCTGTCTCTCCTTCGCTGGCCGCTGTGGGCGGATTCTTTATCGCACTGGGTGCCAGGATCGCGGGGGGCTGCACGTCTGGACACGGGCTCAGCGGTGCCTCAGTGTTCTCAACGGCCAGCTTCGTCACCACCCTGTCAATGTTTGGTGCCGGGGCACTGGTTGCCCCGTACTTTTACTAGTGGGACGGAGATGTTTAGCACTGCACAGCGCCGGCGTGCACGGCGTGCGCGGCGTGATCAGAACTACTCGTCGTTTCAAACGCCCAAGAGAGAGACCGATGACATGGCTTCCCCTTCTGGGGACATGGTCTCGGTTATTGATTGATCGACAGTTGGCTCTCATGCCACCGATGCTAATACTCCGACGAGAGAGGTCACGCAAAGCCCATGCGGATTGGAACTGCCTCTTCCGAGAAACACTGGAGCAGCGGCTGCGAACAAGTCGAATGGTCACCGACCAAGTGATTGGTTTCATCACAACGTGCCTTTTCCTAGAGCCGACACGGCGGGGTCGTGTTTGAAAGATAGAGCAATTGTATCTATGATCAATGTGATATATACATGTGTTCTTTGTTTTTGTTTCCTCTTCCATTGCTTGGGCATGGCCCAGCAGAGGGTAGTTCGGGATTATCCATCTCCCTCGAACCCCTCCACTTCGACATACACCCAGCAAGGGCTCTTAATGGTTAGCACTCGCCTTCTTGGCCGTGACCTCGATCCCAATCTTCATGATCTCCTCCATCAATCCGGCCTGGACCATGGTGGTCGCGGGCCTCACCTCGCCAAAGTACTTTTGCAGGACGGGCCACGTATCCCGGAAGTCTCTGCGGTCCGGGAGGATGTAACGCACGCGGACGACGTCCTTGATCTGGGCGCCAGCCTCGGCGAGAGCGGCGGCAATGTTTTGCATCGTCTGCTCCGTCTGCTCGGCGATGTCAGGGGAGAGGACGCCGGTTTGGTAATTGTAACTGTTCGGATAACGTCGCTTTAGGACACAAGGCCACACGAGTTGGTTTGGCAGACAAAAGGGTAAAGAGACACAGACCCTGTGGTGCCAGAGAAAAAGATGAAGTCGTTCGACACTACGGCGCGGGAGTAGCCGATTTGTGCCTCGAAGGCGGACCCCGAGCCGATGTTTCGCCTGGTCATGTTGAGCTGAAGAAAGGGCAAAGGAGTATTGCTCCGATAGAACGGGTCGGCTCGCTGACTCTGGCTGTTTGCAGAAAGAATCAAGACATTGTGGAAGAGAAAAAGAAGAGGGGAGTGATTTATGAGGTAAGTAGAAGCCAGGTTCTGTGTAGAGTCATTCCAAGGTTGACTCACTCCTACATACTCTACCATGTTGTCAGTGCAGGGCAGCGTTGCGACTTGAATGGGGCACCCAAAAGAAGCCAATCAAAACCTGATGCTAGACTTCAGTATACCACTTTGGGATAGTAGTAACGGGATTACTCCCTACAAGCCCATCGCCACGCTTGTTAGTGGGGATGCTCGAGATTTGAAAGAGGTCGCGCACCCAGACTGATCGCGAGCAAGAGATTTGACACACGCCAACGTCACCGAGACGACCCTGCGATGGGTTGCATTTATACTGAACTTCAGTGACCTCAGTCTGACCGCTCGATCAAAAAAAAAAATACTTGGTGCAAGTGCGCACCCCGAAACTGAGCAGCCCCTCGACTTCGACCCGTGTGAAGCCTGGGACGACTGGTATTTTCCTTCTGGGTGTCCTTGATGAGATCTGGGACTCGTTGCCCCTTCCCAAGTAGGTTTCGCATGCTGCTATTCTAGATCCTGCCTCAGGTCAAGTGAAACCACAGCTTCCGTGCTTGTCTCCCGGTAGTGAGCGCGCTTACCTTGGTGGAAGGAAGCAATGCATGCAGAGCAGGTGCGATATAAAGGGGCCGAGACTTCGTCCAACTGTCCTCCACTATACACTTCAGCCTCCTACACAACAACTCAATCCCATTCTTCTTGTGAAGGTCTTGTCATCAACAATCAAACACTGAGTAGAACCCAACCCAACCCTATTCAAGCCTCGGCAACATGTCCGGCATTCCAACACCAGAGCTGTTTGTCAAGTCCTACTCTCCCGGCTATGCCCTAGATGACGGCGAGGAGTTCCAGAGCCAAATCACTCCGACGCCCAAGAAAAAGCCCAAGTTTCTACAGTACCCGACAGAAATGCCGCGTATGACCCGGCTTGGCCCTTGCACATTTGGCATGAATACTGGACCTGGGGCTGATGATGCCGATCTGACCAAGCTCACGGTCTCCATGCTCAAGGAGCAGCTTGCCTTGCGGGATATTCCCGAAGATGGCAAGAAGAAGGACCTGATCGAGCGGCTGGGCAACTGGAAGACTTAGAAGCCTGAGACCGTCACTGTCAGAGAGACACCCGGCAGCCAGGTCTTCGGTCCCATCTCCCGGAAAATCAGCGTCACGGGCGTAAAGCTCTTCTGGGCCAGACCCGATGAGAAGGGTCACATCAACGCTGCCAAGAAAGCCATGGAGGAGCCGATGCACATCATCAAGCAGCAGGACAACTATGACGACTCTCCGGGATTTACTGTCAGCGTTTACGGATCGCGCGACGCATACCAGGTCGTCATTGGGAACGAGACTTCCTGCACCTGCTCGAGCATTGTACGTGAGAGTCCCCTCGGGCATCTATAAGCTACAGTCACTGATTGACCTCTACCAGATGTACCAACCCCGGAGCAACTGCAAGCACATCGTTTGTGAGTGTACGGCGCGCTCTCACATCACCTCAAAATCCACTGACAAGCGATAGACGTACTGACGCATCTTCTTCGTGCCCCTTTCGACCTTCTCCCCCAGAGAATTCTCTTTAACGAAGAGCTGACGAAGCTCCTCGACCGCGCGCCCAAGGTACGCTTCACTGCGGCCGAGGCCAGCACCGACCCCTCCCTGTCGGATGGCATCCCAAAGTCCAAGGACGGCAAGTGCTGTCCGGTCTGCTTCAAGGACATTGGCGATGCGCAGACTGCTTGCTGCGGGAAGTGCGGCAACCATACGCACTCTTCCTGCTTCGCCGTCTATGTGCGGGAGCTCAGCGGCTGGGGCGTCAACTGTCCCGTTTGCCAGGGCGCATGGTCGTCCGCGACCGTCTAGGAAGGATCTGATATAGATAAGGCATGCAAGGGGCGGTGCCACAAGAATCATGTCCCGAAAAGGGGCAACGGACACGACCAAGGGAACGAAGAAGATTTGACCGGCCGGGGGGGGGGGGGAGAGGAAATGGCTAATAGTTTGACGGCTTATTTGCTACACGATGTATCTGCATAAGCGAAAAGCGTGGCTCTTGATGTCCCGCGTAGACAGCATACCTAATCAAATGAAAACTCCATGTTTTTGTGCATCACCCAGACTCGCTCTTGTCATGACTGGGACCTGATTCAGAAGGATTCTATAGCTATCCTTGGGAGTATCATACAGTAAAGTAAGTCTGCCGACTCGTCACCCACCCAATGCTAGACAAGTGTCGACAAACCTCTCTCTCACTCTCTCCCTTCCTCCCTCTCTGTCTCTGTCGGGAGGGGAGAAAAACCCGGGTTACCAGACCTCTCTTCTTCAGTAGATGCAATAAACAGGAGGGAAGGAGGCGGTGACCATAAACAATAAACCGAAAAAGAAAAAAAAAAAAGAGTCCATTTCCCTCCCCCCTCCCCCTTCGCCCTCCTCGCGCCTCTCACTCCGAGGGTTTTTTTTGATGTGTCCGTAAAACTCCAGAACGCGGGGATTTGAAAAAAAAAAGGAAAAGAAAAAAAGGGCCAAACAAGCAGGAAACAGCCGTCATCCTCAGACGCAGATGAGGCGCTCATAAGACAAGGGGGGGGGGGAGGAGAGCTGGTGGTGGTGGTGATGGTGATGGCGGCGGTAATAATAGTAACTGGCCCGGGGAAGCAAAAATGCAAGAACCAACCGCGAACCCGAACCCCCCCCTCCACCCCCCTTCCGGTTCCAATACGTCAAGCCGGGTCCCCTCACCCTCCCCCTTTCCTTTGTGTGCCCTCCGAAACACGCCTTGACTATGCCCATCGCTGTCGCTTTTACTTGCCAAATTGGGAAGAGGGGGGGGAGGGGGGGTGCGAGTATTCCTCGCTGGCTGTTAAGGCGACCGAACTATTTGAGCATGGAGTGAGTGCGGATGCCCTTAGGACCGAGCTCGCTACAAGGTCATGACTGATTAGCAAAACGAAACTTCGAGGCGGGGGGCTACGGATCGAAAGAAAGTGGAAGGGGGGCTCACTTGTAGTCGACTCTGCTCAGGCTGGCCTGACGCTGGGCCTCGAGGCCGGCCATGTCGAGGTTGTGCTGGCAGAAGGCGATGCGGGCGGCGACCTGGGCGCCGAGGAACATGGCCTCCTCGAAGCCGTTCTTGTTCCACTCGCTCAAGTAGGTCGGCAAGGTGGCCAGCTTGATGCTCGTGGGCGTCTGGCTGTGGAAGTGGTGGCCCGAGTGGTTGCCGACGGCGTCGGCGCCTCCCGAGGGGCCGGGGGTGCCCTGGTTCTGGGCCGAGGCCGTCGTGGCGGCTTGCAGGAGAGGGTTGACCCCGGAGGAGCCACCGGCGTTGACCGGGAGCTGATGCGGGGCGCCCGTGAAAGAGCCCGTGGGGGTCTGCGCCCCGGTGCCCGTGGGCGTGGCGATGTTGGACGGTAGCTCCGATGTGAACATGGTGGCCGTGCTGGGGGAGATTAGGTGGCGGGCTACGAGGGTCTGGAGGATGTTGTCCTTGAGGCCGCGCAGGCGAGAGCCGTTGCCGACGAAGACGAGGTTGTCCCAGCACGCGGGGCGCATGTACATGTCTTCGATGCCCTGAATGGTCCGGTAGATGGTGGTCACGATGCGGTCGATCTCGCCGCGGTCGGCGAAGGTGAAGCGTTCGGGGCCAACCTCGATGTCGCGGCGCACGCGCTTGACCTGCAAATGAGGAGGTTGGGGCGTGCCGTCAATGGTGGTAGTGGTCGCGGCGGCAGCGGCCTGGACAGCCGTCCCGTTCGTCTCCGAAGCTGCCGGGGGGGCTGCGGAGTCTGTGGGTGCTGCGGAGGCCGATGTTTCTGTGGGCTTGGCCTCGCCGTCGTCGGTAAGCGCGGGAGCGGCGTCGTCGGCGGGCTTAGGGCCGTCCGTCATCTCCACATCCTTGGGTTCGGTCGCGCTGCCAGACTCTTCTTTTTTGGGCTCCTCCTTGTCCTCGGGTTTGGCCTCGTCGGGCTTGGGGGGCTGAACCTCCTCCGTGACGACCTCTTCCAAGTGGAATACGTTGTGCGTCCGCTTCGAGTTGGGCAGACGGACCTGTTTCGCGGTTTCAGGCTCTTGCGCAGCCTTGACCTTTCTGCCGCCCTTCTGCTTCTCCTTCTCCTTCTTGGCAAGGAACTCACGCGCGTTCCCGGTTGTGACGATGGCGGCAACGTCGAGGACGCCCTCGTCCGCCACCTTCTCCTCCAGCTCCTCGTCGATGCTGCCGGGAACGCCAGAGCGCGCAGCGGGTTCGACGGCTCCGACCGCATCGGGGATGGGCGCGCCGGCGGCGATCCCGGCCGTCTGGGCTGTCGGGAGCTCCATGAGGTCGGGACTGTTGGGTGCATAGGGCAGGACCTCGCAGATGTGGCTCTTCTTCAGCTGCTCTGCCATGTCGTACGTGAAGTTCTTGTCCTTGAGCTTCTCGAGCAGCTTGCGCGTGAACATCTCTCCGCCGGAGATGAAGCGCTCCGGGTTCGGCGCGCCGAGCTCGCCATGGTTGACCACGCGACCCTCGTGTATGCAGGTGACGTCGACCTTCTCGTAGCCAATGTCCACCACCGTGAGGGCGGGCCACTTCAGGCCGTACTGGGTAGCGATGCCGCTGTGGATCATGCAGAGGGCGGGCGTCCGGGTCTTCTCGAAAATGTAGCGCGCAAGGGTCTCAATGTCGGGGCGGCACCATTGAGGCGATGCCATAAGCATGATCGGGGTGTTGTGGTACGTGGTCGTGAGCATGCTGTGGACGTGGTCGAGGAAGGCGAGGAAGGCCTCCATGTTGACAATGCGACCGCCTTGAGACGAGACATCAATTAGCACACCAAGCGTCCGGAAACACGACCGCAATCACTCGATCGTACCTTGAAGCGGGTAGATGGCGCCCTCGGTCGAATCCGTGTCCTCCACCCACTCGTACTCGTCCTCGTCGATCCGCGGGCCATCGATGGCGAGCGCGCCGTTGGCACCGGACTTCTTGCGCTTGAATGTATGGAAGGGCCGCCACTCGTCCGTCTCCGCGTCCTTGAACATGCGCGTCGGGATGCGGTGGATGGGCGGGGTCAGCTCGCCGCATCCAAGCTGGGCCATGGTCGTCTGGCTACCGGGACAGATGATGAGGACCTGGTCCTCACGGAACTTGCCCGTTTGGGTCGACATGTTGCCGGCGCGCGCAGCTTTCCGAGCGCCGCTGGGAGACTTGTTGAAGTCGATACACGCGCAAGTGCCTTGAGTCCCTGGATTCGCGGCGCCGCCTTTTTAAAGAGGAGCTTTTTTGGGGGGGTTTCTCGGGGTCTTTTGAGGCGTAACTGGGGCAGATGGCGGGCGGGATCGCGGTCTTTGAGTCTGGTCGCGTAAGAATTGGAGTCGCAGCTGGCAGCTGGGGTGGCACTGCCCACGCCAAAGCTGGCTATTCCTAGAGGATGCCACATAGTCCGTGCATCATGCTCGCATTATCCTTTCTCCGAGCCTTGCAGTGATTGCAGGCACACTCCACCTTCATAAGCTTGCAGGGCTTCATGATGGGAGGTAATTGTGTGGTGATCCTCAAAGGCAACGTGACGATAGTTTGAAAGAATTGCTGGAGTTGCGAGGCGGTAGTCAGAGGTGTAGACCTAAATCAAAGAACCGGGGGCAGGGTGCTCAAACCCCATTGATGTACGGCTTGTCGTCAAGCAGATTGAAGCGGGCTGAGGTCATATGGGCTTGTTCTCAATGATTGATCATTATCTTTAAGCAATACGTAGATGGCCAAGCTATCCCTGCTAGGTCACCTCGGAGACGGAGAGTCGCCTCTCACGATCCAGCTCCACGACGTTGTTGCAGCGTGGAATCTGCCGCTACCGGTGTCCTAATTTCTATACAATAGTGTCACCCCTTCCGCCGGGAAGTGCCCCCCTCCCCCCGATCCTTTAATACGGCCCGTAACTGCTATTCATATGGTATGCCCCCGCCTCCCGCTCTCCTGCCTAGCCATTTTGGTCCTGGCCATCCGTAAACGCCTTTTGCCCGTCATAAAATTGGTCGTTATTTGCAGTAGTTGCTTGGTATCCTCAGCGAGGATCAATCATGGATGCCGTCAAACGCCTGGTAAACATCTCAAAAGAGGGGAATGGGACTGAAAACTGCGTCCCAAAGGTGATATGGCGCCTGTGCTGCCCAAAAGAAAAAGAAAATGAAAGGGGGAAATTTAAGAAAATAATGGTATCATGCGATGTCGACTGCTTTCGGGGCAGTATGCCTCGACTCGATGCTGGGTACTTCTTTCAACGGAGTGCCGAGAGGGGTGAGGAAGTCTCCATCATCTGGAAAAGCCCCAGGTGCCAAAGGCGTCGGTCGCTCCGACTCGTGGGCCGTGACTGTCTTGGGGACAGATACATAATCTGCCGGCTCTATCTTCTCGCCGAGTTTGAGGTTGGTCTTCTCCAACTCCTCATCGTCGGAAAGATCGGGTGCCGTCTCCGTAATCGATGGGATCCTGTCCGAGCCGCTCCGAATGGAGGATGAGTCGATAGACTGTCTGGGTGAAGGGGTGAAAGAGGACTGAAGAGGGCTCTGAAGAGGGCTGTGAAGACGGCTGACGTCCCCAATGTCACTCTTGCTGGCGCGAGAGCTCCTCATTGGGCTTCTCGCGGGGAGGGGTGGGGGGACTCTCTTGGGGATGGTCACCAGCGCGCCCTTGGCATGGATAGGGGCGGCCATGACGGCTGTGCGCGCTGCGGGTTGCGCGGCGGCAATCTCGAAGACGACGGGTTCTTCCTCATCTTCGTCGTCGTTGTCATCGTCGTTGTCGACTTCGTTATCCTTATCTTCATCGTCAGCGTCCCCGTCTTGTTCCTCGTTATAGGACTCTTTGTGGTTGTCGTCGTGGGTGGTGATCACGCTAACATCGTCCTCGGTGTAAACGCTGGAGGCCTTGGTGGCCGCATCGTCCATGGTGCCCACGTTGGTTCGCAGATGATCATCGCTGTCTGTCATGACAGTTCTCTCCATGGAATGGCTCCCACTGATCTGCCTCAGAGGAGTGAAGTCAATCTTTGTGTAGTCGACCTCTTCCAACTCTTCCGGTTCCTTGAGGACGGGAAGGCTGCTAACGGAGGCACCGTCTTCGCTCTGGTTCAGGCTTTGACTCGGCGACGTGGATGGCGTGCCGGTCGCGTTTGTTTGCGTCCATGCCTCGGACATCTTGGTACGGTTCGTCTTGGTTGATATGAGGCTGCCTCGGTTGCTCCTGGTCGTGAACGTCTCACTGCTCTGGCGGAATCTTGAAAAGGCCGGGCTGGAGGGAGCAGGGTGAAACTCGAACTGATTGCTCGTAGGCCGAAGGCGTGTGCCGGCCTCCCGGATCTCCAAACCGGCCATTTCCAGAGCGAGGACGCCGAATGGATCGGGATCGTCCGCTAGGGGAATGCCGAAGAGAGTCTTGGGCGATACCGGCGAGCAGCTCCTTGGTGTCTCGATGACTGCATCGCCAGGCGCCGGTTGCGCCGACAGCTTCTTCAGAATGGCCTGGTCGACGTCGATTCTTCCCTCAGCTTCCTTGATGACCTCGAACAGAGGGCGTGTTTCCTCCACATGCCTCGACACGTTTCCTGCAGCAATGTCCATGGCCGACAAGTTGGCACCATAGAACCTCTCGTTTTCGTTTGCTCGCTCGGTCAGAATGCAGCCGTTCAAGTTGACGTTCTGGGTTTGACCTCGGGCCTTCATGTAGGTGAGAACGGTGTTGTCGAGGTCCTTCCATCGGCTGTCGACTTCCGTTGATTCCAGCGCCACCAACGGTCCGGTGGTGAGACCGATGTCCTCCCCCAGGGTAACGGTCGGTTTAGTTATTAGTGATTCAAGAGCAGCGATGTTGTTGATTACCAGGACGCAGTCGTAGATGTCTACGCCCATAATAAAACTTAATGAAGGCGTATGCAGGAGAATGCCCGAGGGTGGTGACCAGGTGCCGTCGGCTTTGCGGGCAATCAGAATGCCTGAGCCGCCCGATCCTGTCATCCACAGACCAGATCGCATACAGGTGAAGATGGCGATGCCGGCAGCATCTTGTATTATGCGAGGAGGTATCTTTTTAAAAATGCGAGCAGGAGTTTTGGGTTCGGCGTTGGCGTCAGCGTCTGGCAGGTTATCCAATGGTGCCAGAAATCCGTCGGCTAGACAAGCGGGTGTTAGTGGCAAGGTAGAACGGCAAGATATGACATGACATGCTAGCCGGAAACGACGGCGCGGAAAAAACAACAACAAGATCGAGGGTATCTTACAGCAAAATGACTTCAATATGCGAGCAGAGCGATCGCATTCGGCATCGAGAGTGGCGGGCCAGAAAGCCTCACGGCCAATACGTGAGGTGGCCGAGGCGAGGGCGGCGGTGGTGAGGGGCGCGGGAGGCTTGCTAGACCAGCGGAAGACCTTTTCGAAAGGGGACTTGATGCCGTTTGCGGTAGCGATGCTGGCTCGGCCGTTGCTTGTCGTGCCGGCGTTGCTTCTCCTCCTGGAGTCCCAGGAGGGGAGGAAGCTGGAAACCCGTTGCATAGTTTGAGGGCGTGGGAGAGGATTATGGGCGTTGGCAGTGGTGTCTTGTGCCCGTTCGCGGATGAGGACGGGAGTACGAACGCAGCGACATGCGTCGGCGAATCTGTGGTGTAGCTCATTCACAAGCACCAAAGAGACGGCTGCTTTCACTCTAGTTTCCCGCCAGCATGGGGAGAGGTTGAAGAATTAAGAAAAGAAGAAGATGGCAGAAATTGGGGGACGAATTGGACTTTGTTGAATAGACAGACTCAGACCAGGTCCACAGGGTCGACTGAGCCTCCTCCACTTTGCGAGCGATGCGGGCGAAGCAATAGCTTTAGCAAGATGCAGACAGTTTGTTGCAGCAGCAGGCTCACGGTTCACCACCCCATAATGCAGCGCAGCCCATGAGAGAGAGAGACCTGCAGGAAGGGGGTAGGGGGGGAGGGTGGTGCAGGGTGTAGGGTGCCGGCCCAGTGGGGAGTGGGCGTGTGCGCGCGTGTGTGTGTGTGTGTGTGTGTGTGTGTGTGTCGATGTGAGTAGTTGCAAGTGGGGTGGACGTTGAGATTCGGGGGCGTGAGAGAGGGCAGCCAGCAAGGGAGAGTGAGAGAGAGAAGGCCTGAGAGTACATACCTACTTTACAGACGGTACGTACATCCCGCAGGTGACGTGGGCGGACGACGAGGATGACTGACTAACTGGAGGAGCGAAGATCCCTGTCGTGCTGGCTGCCGACGGCGTGGACCAGAACCCAGATGGACCAAGACCCGGTTCCAGCTGTACTGCAAATTGGACTACACTACCTGCGCAGGTAGACGTACATAGTACGGATATGTACCAACAAGACGCACGAGAGAACCAGCACCAGGCCACCAGACCAAACCAGACGAGACCCGGCCCAAGACCTTCAGGCCTAGTGTAGGCAGGCTTCTGATCAATCCTGACCACTCCAACTGGCAGGGCTCGCTCGATGCCCCGTCAGGATTACCAAACCAACGCCATGTGGAGGCGAGAAGCCAGGTGAACGACCGTGCCGAGTACGCAGTCACGTACCTACGTAGCGTTTGTTGCGTGTTGAGGCGCACATCCGTAATGAAGTTGGTTGTGCGGGCGGTTCAGCCCAGCTATTGCCATTCGACGTTTGACGCCGTGAGGAGACAGCAGCAACAAGAGGAGCTCACCGAAGATCCCGGTACCGGACAGGCACTAAAAAGAAGAAAAAAGAAAGAAAAAAGTCGGGGAAAAAATCAAAACCAACAGTGGTTCCCATCTTTTGCGGTGGAGGGATCAGTGAGGTGGTGAGGTGAGACCAGGGTCAGGGGACCTCGAGGGTAACGGGATGATGACGGGCTGTGAGGGATGAACGGGTGACGCTGATTATTCTACCTAGTGCCTACTTGGTGAGAAAAACGTCAGTCAAGTGAACTAACTGACTGGGAGGTACTTGTGGGTGGGAAGGTAACGAGAGTCTAGCCATGCAAGTACCTAAGTACTGTTGGCTCTATTTCAGCGCCTGCCGAGCAAACAAGAACCGAACCATTAATTGACTTTGGGGCACCCTTCCAGCTTCCAGGTTTTGCTTAACTACCTAAAGTAAGCACCAAGCACTGTGGGGGCCAAAGCTCTCTCTCCCTCTCACTATCTCTCTCGGCCGCGGTATTCAGAGTGAACGGATACATAGGTAGGTAGGCTGACAACCCGACAGACAGCCCGACAACCGGACGGGCTTTCTTCTCTGCCGAACGACACATGTGCATTACATACATACACACATACATACCTACCTTCTCTAGCTTGTTTCTCGGTGCTCGTGGCACACGACGTTTGACTCGCTGAAGTGTGGTAGTTTAGTGCCATGCACCCTGACCTCACAACCAACCGTAACTACATCGGGACTGGGGCCACCAGACTACCCGGGACTGACAGCAAAGTGCGTGCATACCGATTATGACTAGGTAGGTAGGTTTGGTTTAGTACATGGTAGACCGCCCGTTTTTGGTGACTTTTTTGCAGAGGTGGCGTGTTGTGAGCTGTGCTTTGCTTGTTGACTGACTAACACACACTGGCAAGCAGCCAAGGTAGTGTACCTAGCTGCCTAAGCCGAACTTTTTGGGGGGGGAGTCAGTGCTGCTCTGCTCACGTCACGTCCTGCAAGTACCCAAGGTAGACAGACTACGTAAGTAGAGTACTTGATGATGCCTGACAAAGTAACCCATCTTTCGTCTTTTTGGGTTTTCGTATTCTCCCACTGACAAATGCTGGCTGATACGGCAAGGTGCGCAGAGGTTACGCCGGCACCAAGCTAATGCCCGATATTCCCTTCCATCTCTCTTTCCTCTGTCTCTTCGCCTCCCTGTCCCTCTGCCCCTCCTCCCCCCCTCTCTCTTTTTCTCTCTCTCTCGCCAAAGTGCCTCAGTACCTAGTTGGCTAGGTACGCAGATCGGGATCGGAAAAAGACGCAAAAGACTAGTAAAAACGAAAGAAATGATTCAAGACGCATCTGGGTAGGACATCCGAAAAGCAAACACATGGCCAATAACAAGTGAGAAAAGCCCCCTCCGCACAAGCCAATTTTACCAACGTCCTCTCGATCGCGACATTTAGAGACATGACTAGCTAGGCCTGGCTTGCCTGGGCGCCTTGTGTCTTGTCTTTTTTTCTCCGCTTGCGCACCCAGTGTCTTCTGCCCACAGTGCTGTAGCCGTTATTGTCATCCGTACCTCATTGCCGAGGCATTCATTCGCTGTCGAAGAGGGTAACGACTATTGCCGCGTGAGCGCAGGGAGAGAAAGCCTCTTCTCGAATCGTATATTGCGATGAAACCATGTCATTTCGTTGCGAGCCCGAGCCCGTGTGACCCTTCACAACCCCCATCAGACCCTGTCGATCTATTCACTCGCACCATGTCCCAGGTAGGTATTCTCTGGCCATGCAGTGCACCTTCCATCCAAACAAACCCAAGACATGGAGGAGACATGGGCGCGCGTCACTGTCACTGAGAGAAATAAGTAAAGGGTCTGGGCGCAAGGAGACAGACACCCACACACATACACGGGCGCCGTTGGCGTTGGGCATGCCTATCTAGGGTGCTCGTCTTGATTTGTCTTGACGTACAGCCTGACTGACCCACGCATTTGGGCGAGCCACGCCATACCTAGTGTTGTGCGAGTGTCCGTGAGATTTGTCTGTCTACGCAGTCTGATTATGCCCGTCACGAAGGATCGGCTGCTACGCGCAGCACGACCAGGGACGCGGCAACTCCACCTTGGTATCTTTTATAAAAATCTAGAAACAAAATCTGAGCGGCTGTTCAGTTTCCGCCGTGCAAAGCGGAGGGGCTGGGGGGGGGCACCACGCTCCGCGGTCGTACCTTCTTCAACCTGGTCTCTCAGATTCTCTCTCTCTCTCTCCTGTGGCAATCACGGAAACCAAAAAAGGGAAAGTACAGTGTGACGGCGGAAGGAAAAAAGGAAGTTGCCTCCATTTTCGCGCATGCCATCGACAGCAGCTACGACGTGGGGTCCAAACCCATTGATTGATAGTCTTGTCCAATGTCTCCTTCATGTCTCCGTCTCTTCTGTCTCTCTCACTCCTCACTCTTTCCCCTTGCGAATCGGAAGGGGGAGGGGGGTAAGGGCAGGAGGCGGTTGTCTCTTCTTTTGTCTCTCGGGCCACCGCACAGCAAGTGTTGTGTTTCTCACTCGTCAAAGCATCTCGACTCCGGCATCTTCAAACACTGACAAATGGGTGGCTTCATTCCAATTCGCCTCAAGTTCGCCGTCGTCTTCACACATTTCGCGTCCTGGCGAACGCACTGACGTTTGCGCTCAACAGTCACAGACGAATGTCTGTCTGATGAATTAATTGGGTCAGTCCGCCGTAGGGTCCCTCTCCAGCTCTTCTTCTTCTTTCATCTCACGTCCCACTCCTGTCCATTCGTCATGCACTTGTCAGACTGTCAGTGCGGCACCAGCCACGATCAGATTTCCTCCCAGGGATGGGAAGGGGGGTGGCCAAGCTGAGCCGTGTCAGAACTGTCAAGACTTTCCGGCCGTCTCTTTTTGCATGCATCCCACTCACTCACATCAGCTCAGCATTGCGAACCCGACAGCCACCATCCATCTATTCCTGCGCATTGGGTGCCCTGCGTTGGCTGGGTCGACGAATGGGTGTCATGTTCTACTCGGTGTTCCTGGCTAACGCATCGCCCTCACTATCGAGCCAATATCGATGCACCCGAACCACCACTTCCTCGTATGCGTTTGCCCGCCTCTGCTGGTCCTGTCGACCGTACCCGTAGCACCCCTTCTTGGCCACACCTGATCAGTTCGCCCAGTTCGTCTCCTTTTGGCCCTGCTCTCATGCCCCGCCCCCGCTGCCATCCTCGTGTAACCGGGAGGGGGGGCGGGGAAGGCAACCGTCGCATCAAAGCTTGCTACACTACCTAATCCACCACATTAAGCACCACACACAGTACGTAGCTCGTGCAGTTCCGAGGGCAAGGGAAGTCGACTGCGGTCCGGTGAACCCCCCCCCAAGAGCCAGCCTAGGCTAGGCCCAAGCCACCAAGGTGAGTAAGAAAAGCAAACACCTTGCGACAATCAACTGGTTCAGCCAAACCGGGAAATGTTTCATTCCCACCCGGACGTCGTCCCCGCTGCCGCCTCCGACCCTCCCGCTTCATGCAAACCCCCCTTCTACTGACCGGACGCCTGCAACCAAGTCGTTACTCATGGTCGGGGAGGGAGCCAAACGCTCCAGCTCCCGGCTATACTACGTGATTACGTAGGTATCACGGTACAGCGCTAGCATCTGACGCTATCACACCAATGTCTTACCCTATGCTCCCTCCCTTGGACCCGAAGGGTGCAAGCCGCATTTCTGCAGTCTCATCGAAACGACGAGCTGCATGCATGCACGCATACATGCACGCATGAGACGCTTTTGCTGCAATTCTACATCAACCGCCTTCGGCTCCGCCTCTCGTCCATGTACGCTAAGTCACTTTACACACTCGCTACTCTTGAATGCTACTCAAGACCAAGCTCGCAATCGGCTACCCGCCTCACCTGCCGCTGTGTGTCTGTCGCATGCTCGTTCCACCGGTGCAAGAGAAAAGCGGCGCTGCTGCCGTGAGCGCGCCGGTGAAGGAGCAAGACAGACAGACGTCGTCACCCGTGCTGTTCGTGCCATCAGCCGGTTCTCCTTCTCTTCCAAGAGCGGGGCATGAAGGTGGGGGGACGTACGATGTATGCAGCGACTCGGACTTGTTCTACGGCGAGGCGCACCACCAAAGGTTTTAGGTTGGGTCCGTCGAGAAAGGTCCGCCGCACGGACAGCGCCGACTAAATGCCAACGGGTGATTGATGTGTCCACCAGCGGCAGCACGTTGCCGTCAACAAGACGCCGATTGCAAGCATCCTTCTCTGTGTCTCTATATCCCAGACAGTCCATTTCCGCTCATTATTCGACTCGGGGCTTCTCGATAGATGGCTCGAATCCTAGGCGGTAAGCAGATATCTCACAATGTCTGTCTCCCTTGCCAAAGAGTGACATTCTTGCATGTCACCAAAACAGAAGGGTGGCGCAAAAAAAGCCAGTCCTCATGGTTCATCTCGGGTGGTGCCTCTGCCGTGCTTGGTGTGTGTATGTATGTGTGTATGTATGGGAGCCTTGGGCGTCGTTGCTATTTTGGCGTGGTCGAAATCCTCTTTTCTCTGAATGCTCGGCTTGATTAGTGACATGAACCTTGGACGCGGGTCTGTATGGGAAATGAAGAATCTCCACTCGCCCCGGCGAACCCCAAGAAGGATGGAGAGCGGAGAGGCTGCTCAAGGTTGAGATGCCACTTGGCAAACCAAAGCCACATCAGACGACCCGCTCAAGGCCCGCGAGTGGGGGAGGATTCCGGCTGTTGTTTTTGTTGTTTTTTTCCTCTCCTCTCACTGAAGAATATTCACAGCCAGGGATGATGCAAGAAGACTCCCGAAGCAGGCATGTCGGTCGCGCGCGAAGAAAATGGTGAAGAAATTAGCGGGTCCTCTCCCCCCCCCTTTTCCTGTTTTTTGCTTTTTTGCCTTAGAGCGAAAGGAGGTTGCCCACCAGATGTGGTTTTTCTCTACCTCAGCAAACACTACGAATACCGGGCATGGCTGGGTCGCACTGAGGAGCGATATTGGAGGGCGGGGGAGATGGTCGTCCAAAATGCAGGGTGAGCCGGGCCCCCCTTGTGAGTTTGGAGCGCAGCAGATGAGCCCTGTGCCAGATATACAACACTTTCGGGGCTCCGCCTCGGTGCGGTGCGGTGCGGTGCCCTGAACATCGACTCCTGGATTCTACGAACAGGCTTTCTTTTTTACCGTGGAGGACGAGTTTGGACGTACACAGCCGGTCGAAGTGTGTCAGTGCGACTGGAGAACCAACCAGCCGGTCGAAGAGGCAGAGTCGGATTACCCGGCCGCCAAGAGCGGGTACGGAAACGGGTGGTCCAGCGAGGAAGTCACCAAATGGTCATCCGCAAGTGCCGACCTCGCCTCGCGGCAGCAGGAGGACGAACGGCAGGGGAAAGAAGAAGAAGAAAAAACTAGTCCTCGCGCAGAAGCGGGGCTGGATGGACGAATGGATGCTCTGTCTCAACTGCCGTCACATATTAGCTGGGCCAAGTTAATCGAGCCTCTAGTCTGTCCGTCTGGCCGGCTGGCGATTTTGAGAGTCTGGTGGATTGCGTCCGAGCTCGCTGGTGATCGCCACTCGCTCAGATTCACGGTTGCACGGGAACCGGGGGGGGGAGAGGCTGTTCCCCCTGTCCCGGCCCGCCCAATCGGATCTCAGGAGACCAACAACTTGTCGACGGGGCAGGAAGAGAATCTTGGGTTGGTTCTAGCTTGTCGGCTTGTGGTGCCGTGGTGTGGTGTAGCGGTTCCAGGGGGGGCCTCGCCTGCATGTATCCTATCCAGGCGGTGCCAGGAGCCATGAGGTCATCAAACTCCCTTGTCCTCCTTAATCTCTACGTAACAGGTTGTTGCTGGCTGGCAACCAGGTGGTTGGCGAGACAGCTTTTGGGGGGGAGGTGGCTTCTCCGGGTCAGTCGCCGCAATGGGCAGTCAATCAGAGGCGTTTTTCCCTACTCTTGGTATCGCATCACTGAGATGCGCGAGAAGCGGGTTTGGCAACAAGGTTCGTTGACTTGAAAAGAAAAAAAAATGATGGCAAGAAGAGAAAGGAAAAGAAAAGAAAAACGCACAAAAACGTTGACCCTAGTGCCGCCGCCGCCGCCGCCGCCGCCGATTTTGTTCCAGAACGAAACCCGAGAAGGAAAGAACAACGAAAAAAAAAAAAAAACTAGCACGAACGCCGGGGTCCAAGTCAAAAGTCTGTTACAAACGCACCCCCCTCTCCCCTGATCCATATGTCGTTGGTTAATTGTAATTATTTCATTTTTCCAATATATGTCGCGAGCCAAGTCGATAACCGCAACTCTGCTATTATTACACTACTCTACAAAGCAACGGGCTATATACTCGACTGTTGATCAAAGCTTTTGAGCCAAACCCTTTTCTTTCTTCTTTGTTTTCGCAGGTTTGGGGTGACATTTCGTTGATTCCCGTTACAGCTGCTTCTTCAGCCCGCCAACGGAGCCGATGCCGTTGGCGACGTCCGCCGCCTGCTTGTTGCCCTTGAGCTGCCCTGCGAGATTGTCAGCACCGTGGAAGGTCTTATTTTGCCGGGGGGTCATTTCAGAGTTTTTTTTTTTTTTTAATAAAAAAATTAAGAAAAAATAAGCATCATGGTTTAATTTATTTTATTCTTGGGAGAGAGATAGAGATATAGAAAGGGGTGGGGGCGGGGGCGGGGGTGCCCTTTACTCACCATCGAGAAAGTCCTGACCGGCCTTCATCCCCTGCGCCTGCATTTTCTTCTTCTCGGCCTCGGCCTTTGCCTTGAAAAACATGACTCTGGTCGCGCGACGGAGAGCGTCAGTGTGAGGCAAAGCGAGACTGCGGTCACGCACCATACCCCCCACCCCGTCGGTTGCGGGCGATGGAGGCGCGGGGGGGACGTGTGAGAAAGGAAGGGTAGGTTGGTTAGGAGGGCACTCACCCAATCTGCTCGATGACGGGGTCCAGCATGCCCTGTTGGTAGGCGAAGAAGCCCGCGGCGAAGACGGCGACAACGACGGCCAGGGAAATGAGTAGAGATTGCGCGGTGGAGGCCTCCATGGCTGATGTCTGTTTCTCTTTGTTTTTTCGGTGACGAAGAGGCGGAGGGACGGCGTTTCGCGATGATATAATATGTATATATATATATATATATATACTATATATCTCTTGTAATAACAGGTTTTCTTTGATCGTTGTCTGCCAAAAAGAAGAAAACAAGAAGAAGAAGAAGAAGCATCTACACCAGCAACCGTCACCCCATCGAGTCGTTTATATCCCTTTTCCAACATCTCGAAGAGAAGGACGAAAACGGGGAAGGGGAGCAATCTTGGTCTGGCCTGCAGCATTCCCTCTCACATGTGTAACTCCCCGTGAGGGAGAGAGAGAGGCGATCGACAATGACGTCCCCAACCAAGCCTGCTTTTCCGCGTGGGGGAGGGGGAGGCCGGGGGGGGACATGGGCGCAAAAATCAGGGTCTGGCCTAACTTGAAGTCTGGGAACCACACCGCGCATGCGCGTCAGCGAGCGTCTCCGGACGTGCGGTGTGGGATGAAGACCACAATGCATGATTTCTTTTGGGATGAAAAAAAAAAAAAAAACTGAGGGAAAAAAAACTGGCTTTGCCCGGTCACTACATCATTCTCCGGGTCCTCATGCGGGTGGGCCGCGCACACAAGCCGGACCAGGTTCCGAGACGTCGTCAACCCGCCCGACGGACACAAGAAAAAGGGGACTCTCCCGCAAGACAACTCTCGTAGGGCTCGTCCGGCGAAAAGGGGGCGGGGGACACATGAGCCTGTTGCTTCCCTTCTCGTTCTTGCACGACCACGAGAGCTTGCATCTCACAGAAACCAGAACCAGAGGCTTTGAAGAGTTTCCGGGTTTCGTTGGGCCTCCTTATTGCCCCGTATTGAGGAGGCCGGCAGTTAATAACACAGCGCGGCTTGAACCTTGAACGGGGTTTCAACGGTCGCATGGACCACACTCTATAAAGTGAGTTTTCTTCAACTGGCCTCCACGGATGTTGTACCGGTGGAGATCGGTCTCATCGGTTACCAGAAGAGCACGCCCAGCGACTGCGCGATGCCTTCGAGGGAAGGGGCGCGGACTGGACGAGGTGAGTGTGTCGCGAGGCTCTGGAGGCTTGCCTTTTTCCGTTGACACCGCCGTCGCGGTCATGGCAAAGGCGTACGTGGAGCGCAAACTTTCTCTGTTTTTCTGCTCCTCGGAGCCCGCAGCATATTGTTCCAGGACCGTATCTCGTGTAGCACAAGAGTCGCGCGGCGCACGTCATCTGGCAAGCGTTACGTTCTCCGCGGCATACAGGTTGGGAAGACTAGCCAGCGGCGGCCCGTGAGAGGTGTTGCATATACTTACCTGGCAGAGAATCCCGTAGAGCTTGGGCTTCTTGTTGAGTACGCCGAGGAGGCCGTCTCACCGGCATCGGACACCAATGACTGGTTCGACGCATGTAGCCATACCGGTCGCCTCACCGAGCTTCCCCATATGCTGCCGGCATCGATGACCTGTGTACATCGACCTGCGTTACGCGTTACACACACGACACTCGGCTCACTAGGTGCTTCCTCTGTTCCCTGGCGGCCACCCCTCGCCCAGACCCCTCAAGCGAATTAGCAGGGCGAAGAATGGCGGCTATCTCCCAGTCTTTGCGGCCGACGTTCCTGACAAAGACAGCCAGCCAGTCTATGGGCAACCCTGGTAAATAAACCTCAGCTGTGCATACATCGACCCTTCTCGACGTCCTCGTTTGATAGCATAACCACACTCGGGGGAGGAGGGGTGCAATTGGTACCGGATCCCGGCGGCATGCGAGGTCGATTTTGCAGCCGGGTACATTTCAAAAGCGACACATGCATCTCACTACTCGCACCTTGGAGGTGTCGATCTCGAGTCATGGGTTACGTCGCTCTATACACGTTCAGTAGCATCCCATACGAGATTATACCATGACTCCTCCGCTCCGCGCGCGGGCCTGTGCCCGCCGTCTCTGCCATCCTCCGTATCCCGGTCTTTGCGAGTAGTCCACGGGTGGCTGGGGATAGTCATCTGTGATCTTGCGGTGTCTCCCCAAAAGTGGACAATGGAGAGCTTCCATGGTTAACCAACAACCATCATTCCTCGTTCTTCTCGTCCGCCTGTTCTCGGCATGGGCAATGCCCAGAGGACGACAGCGAGGAACACCAGGACTCTTCACTTCACTCTAGGTACGTCGTAAGTGCTCCGAGACTGTTGCACGCGCTGAATTGCGGCCAAGGTTTCGGAGGGTTTTTTTTTTTGGCTCGGGATTTCTCGAACTTACGGCCGGGTTATCAAACTGCTCAACACGGCCAGATGTACTACTCTGTATGCTACTTTAAGTGTGTAATTCCCGCGGGTACAGAGAGAAACG
This sequence comes from Colletotrichum eleusines, assembly GCA_016807845.1. Lineage (NCBI taxonomy): Eukaryota > Fungi > Ascomycota > Sordariomycetes > Glomerellales > Glomerellaceae > Colletotrichum > Colletotrichum eleusines. Next base: position 2,907,673 of record JADEZO010000001.1, on the reverse strand, counting down.
AAGCAAGACCGGCACTTTGGCTTCTAGTTCATGTGATCTTCAGTCTCAGTCTCTTGGTCCTCACCGACGGCGCAAGCTTCAACCCAGCCTCTTCCGCTGGGAGGTGTGCGGTGTGCAAGCCCCCGACACTCGTAAACCCTACGCCGGTAGATCGTTCCGAGCCTCGTCGTCCTCGGACCAAGCGTGCTTTTGTCTGGGCACCAAAGACAAGTACCCAGGGGGGCTCTTGCTCTAGGCCCCTGGGCTGGTTCTGTCATGGAGCATTCCTTCACGCCTTTGGCATTGGGCTTTTCATGTTGGTCTTTCATAGTGTTGGCCGTCGTGTTTGCGAATTGGGTCATCAGCAACGCCCGGTACGAAAACCCCATGATGGTGGAAGGCTTTGCTGAAAGCAAATGAACATTGGAGAGGAACCAGCGACGGGATTTGAACAGTGCCATGTCTTCGATTGGGATTGACTATAGGGTAGGGAGGGTACGATGGCTACAGGATATGACATAGCATTATAGCCGAGATCCATCATCCGACTGTGACGCGAGGTTCTGTTGGCTTCGTGGGAGGTCTATGCCTCGAGGTGTTCGGTCGGCAGTATGCCTCAGCTTCGGCAAACGACAGTCTCGCAGAGGTTTCCAATCGCGTTCCTCTTTTCCAGAGGAGTTACATGTGTCGTGAGCACCTCCAGCATGCCACCTGAGCTAGCGACGGACCAAGCCCAGCAGCTGATCAGCGAGAATCTCTTTTGGATATCCCGTCCAGCCGTCTCCAACAGCGTCGCGCGAGTCGCTTTAAACAGATAACGCTTGCACACGATTCACTCTCGTGACCATGGACCTGGACATGAAAATATCAACGTCTCCACGCATGCTTTGGCTCGAAGAGCAAATCAAATGACTGCGTGAATGAAATGGGTGTCAACGGCCTCAAGGTCGGAACATGGCGACTGTATCTGGATGGACTGGATCACGGTTCTTATGTCCATACCTCGACATACCGGAATACCCAGTAGTCAATCTATGTATTTAAATAAGACACCCACTAGTGTCACTGTCTTGTGTATGTAAATATGTGTCGATATCTGTCTCATCAACCTGGCCAGCCTCAGAGCCCGCTCAAGTATGAACAACAACGTGCAGACCAAGCCATTTCCGCGCGTTGACATAACATTTAGATTGGTTAGGGTAAAAGTGTATGCGTTCACCTAGCCACGAGCGACTACATACGTGATGCCGAGACCTAGACAACCGTGCCGAGTTGTCCGTAGAGTACGTTCTTGGAAGATAATACACTATTCGCGATGCGGTGCGCCTGGACACCACATGGCTCTGCCGCAGATATGCCAGACGGTCCCCGGAAACGTCGACTGGCGTTTGACATCCTTCAGACCAGCATTTGAGCCATAACGCGTCGAGTTACGACAGCCTCCGGATCAACAAGGGAAGGAGAACAGGTAGCTCGGCTCCTGGACCCAGTCAGATGGTCTCTTGGGAAAGGGGGAACGGCCCTCTGCCCTTGTGTCAATCTCTTCGAACGGAGCCAGGCTCGTACCATCAAAGTGAACCATCGTAGTCCAGCATGATATGACCAGTCACACGCGGAAGCCTGGACTGCGAAGCTCCCCTCCCGCTCGTGACGGCAGAGTCATTGTGCACCTCTTGCTAGCAATGTCCCCAGCGCTATCGAATTCCAGCGGGCGAAGCTGATACCCCAGGGCAGAGTTTGCCAGAGGCATCCCGGAGCACGGAAGGGAGAGAGCGGGCAGAGCTGCCGATTCGGGAACCGGGCCACCGGTAGATTTTCTGCAAGATGCCGGCGGATGACGCCCCTTGCATCGGTTCCGCAATAGGACGTGACGCTAGCCCCTTGCGTGGCGAGCCTTGGAGCCATGGGATAACCGAACCTTGAGCGCCAAACCGTGGTTCGAGTGCTCAGAGCAAATAACCCGAGTGAAGCAACGGCGCCAACACCTGCCGGGTCGAATCGTCGTCTTGGCCAACAGACCGGACCTCCTGCCCGGGTGTTGTGGGCTGCGATCCGACTCAACGAACGACCTGCCCCTTCACGTTCCTCTTGCCAGATGCAGTTCGTCCAACAATGAAAGTGCGCGGCCAGTCCAGGCGCGTTAAATCTCCGAGAGACGATGTAATTCCGTGCACGGCGGCCAACCGACCAAGGGTTCCCGCTGCGCCTTTGTATAGTTGACAGAGTTTTCATCTTCATCTGTGAAGGTCTCGAACAGGCCGGTCTGACCGCTTGCGAAGTGCGCCATTCCAACCCGAATAGAACAAGTCAGGCCTGGTGGCTGGAAGCATGATGGGCGACGAGTCGGTTGATCCCTGTGGCTCCCTCTCGTCGCTACTTTGCTTGGCCGCCAACCCCCCCCCCCCCTTCAAGTATCACGGACTGGGCGTCAATCTCACAAGTTCCACCACGCACGGCCAAGACAGACCGTTCTTCCTCGAAGCCGAGCTGCTTCTCCATCGTCCCCATGATCCTCCCTCTCCAGAGAGAGGACCCGGCACCACTTGGCTTCACCCAGACTGAAATCCCACACCCGCAGCCCACCAAACCCTCAAAATGGTCCACCTCCGCTCAACGGTCCGCATCCGAGAGCCTCGATTCCTCGAGGCTGCCCGCAACCCACTGGCCGGTTGGCCCAATGGCAAGGCGTCTGACTACGATCCCTCACCATCCCAATCTTTCCCCTCGCTCGTTCGAGCGGGAGGCGGCGGTCTGTCACTAGTTATCAGGAGATTCTGGGTTCGACCCCCAGGCTGGTCATGTTTTTTGTTTCGTTTTGGTACACTCTTCACTCCCGTTCTTCCACCATGGTGCCTGAAGTGAGGACTTGACTTGCTGCCTTGCTGCTTGCTGCCCGCCCCGGCATCCATCCGAGCATCCGTCGATACGCGGCCAGGACTTGTCGTCGCCCTCCAATATCCGAATTTGCCCAAACCAGAGAGCCGTGACCGTCGTCCCCCTCCTCGGTCGCGACGCGTTGCAGAGTTTTCACCAGTTAACTGGGTCTCCCTCCCTCCTCCCCTTCTCAACGGCGGTCCAACCTCGACGCGTAATGATTGTTGACGGGAAGAGGGGTAAACGACTCGTCGTGAAGTACCGTCGGAAGCTGGCAGACGATGAAGAACGGCAGAGACGGGAGGGCATACCGGCGCCGAGGGCACCACCGTGCAAGATGTCATGGGGACTCGGAACGTAAGCCAGACGCCGCGAGACAGGCAGTTCTAGCACCGAGAGACGGGCGGGGGAAAGCCTTGGAGTCACTGGACATGTCATGTAATGCTTTCACGCGAGATTCATCAGGACTCGGTTGAACGAGGCAACCCGTCGGGTTCAGGGGAGCGCCTCCGGGGCCATGGTCTGTCTCTTGAAAGACCGAACGAACCGTCCGGCCAAAACAACCGCAGAAACCATAACGAGGCACCCGGTCCCCCCTAAGCACCTCCATCTCCTTCCAGACGTGCCGGCTCGTTGTACATTCGGGGGGTCCCGCTCAGTTTCCCTTGTCTCGCGTCTACAAGTCAAAACATACAGGCTCCAGAGCCGAGGGAATTATACAACCTAATTAAGAGGAAAAATAAAAATAAAAGGACACGCCCACAAACTGTAGCCGGCTACACGGAAATAAAAGGCTTGGACAACCGGAAGAAAACCACAGTCTATCTAGTCCAGCTCGGTCGCGGAAAGAGAGGGGGGGAGGAACGCGTATCAGTACCGCTTATCCGCATTCTAGAACCCCCAAAGGCGATCCATTCTGCCAGAGGCCCCCTCCCTCCTAAGGGGAGAAAGTCCCGGTCTTCCACATAACCTTGTCAAGTGGCAACCCGTCGATTCCCACAAGTGATCTTTCCGAGAGAAGCAAAGGGGAGAACACGGAAAAAAAGAAAAGAAAAGGAGGCAACAACCCGCACGTCTCGAAGGAGAAGGGCTCGGGGCTCGCTCACCCAGCCCGGACGGAGACAGGGAGGAAGGACGTCGGGGAGTCGGCGACTACGGTGAGCGCGAGAGCCCCCCCGTTCGCTTCTTGTCGAGACCGCCGCCTCCTGCCTCTCTGCCTCTCCACGTCGCGAGCTCGGGTCTGACTGACTGAACCTAGCTCGATAGTCATCCGTGGTCGCCTTCCAGCACGCGGCATCTGCGGGCCATGGACTCGCCTCTAGAACGTTTGAAAACGCCGATCGAGGCTCTCTAGCCCACTCCCTCTCTCCCTCCGAGCGGGCTCCACCGCGTCGGATCCAGGGGAGGGGCGGAGAGCGGCCGACGGACAGACAAGACAAAGTCTTGGTGAAGCAGGCAGGCAGGCAGGCAGGCAGCGCCATCAACAAGGCTCACGTGGCTAGCAAGCAAAGGCAGGCCGAGCGAGCGCACGCGCAGCCACAACCGCGGCCCGCGACATGTCAGGACTGTGTGAGATGGGCCACCCGCGTCCCCCAACAGGATGGATCGCCGACGTGCAGTATGTGTGCGTATGTGTTGTGCGTATGTGTTGTGCGTATGTTCACCTACCAGGCTACCACCTTGGGTCCGTATTTAGAAAGCTGTTTCGACGTCTGTTCCACGAGTCCTTGCACAAGGCCCCCCTTCCCTTCCCCTCCAGAACCCACCCTACTAGGGCGGCGCCGCCCCCGTCCTCACTCTCAGCCTACTCCTTTTATTATGCGACAGAATAGGGGTTCAGTTTCGGCTCGTACAATTTATTATCTTTGCCTCTCTGCATTCCATCGCTCAATGGTGAAGAGCGGTTCTACGTGGCAGTTAGCTGCCAGGTCATCGTCGCGCGTACGTACTCTGCCCCGGGGACTGCCCGAAACAGTCGTATGCCACGATTTACAGCGCTGGCAGCGTGTCGTGGGGGTGGTTCACAGCTCCCAAGCGGGACCATTTTGTTCGGGTGGCTAACGATGCCGGTGCTCGGACACGACACACTGTATTCAGTGACTCGTAAACCAGCTCTTGCCAAGGCATGGTGACGGGCATCGCGATCAGAGCTCATCTCCCAAAGCTCAATGATACTCACTGCTAGTTCCCCAGTCCAATATCCCCTCAAAATGCCTCTTTGGGGGGGGGTTCGCCAAGGATGTTGCCCGGGGTTGTCGCCGCGCATGGGCGTGTGTTGCAGACGGGAATGTTACCATTGAGCCAACCGCAACGATAAGAAGATACGGAAACAGGGGGTCAAGACGAGTTGCTCAAGTCCTTTTGAGTCGGTTGCCAACTTGGGCGTATGGTTACATTACATGCAAGTGTTGATCGGCCGCAAAGAGAGTCAGAGGCTCTGGATCTGGAGCCTAGAACGGGAAATAAGGCACCCTCTGACGTCAACTCGACTTGATGAGCTCGGGGATCCCCCGTTTCCTTCTCCTGCGATGGTTGAGTCGCGGACAGTTAGTTGCCCAGGATGCGACTAACTTTCAACAATAATAATACGAACACAAACCATCTATATCTATACATTGATATATGTATATTTCGTACATGTTGATTGCGGCTGCTGTTGCTGTTGCTGCCACCGCCGTTGCTGACACTTCCATCTCGTGTAACCGTATCAAAGCCCGCAATCCTCCCGCGTTGGCAGGGATCCACCCGGACGAGGGCCGCGTCTTCGATTGTGATACACATGGCCGGGGGAGCCGGGATTGAGACTCCTTCAGGAGGAGTCGAGTTTGGACTGGCAGATTGGGCCCGATGCTGGCGAGATGAACTTGGCAAAAGCTCCATGATCGGCATCCGGCCGAGATGCAATGTCGAGGCAGGTTGGAAATCCAGTCGGTCCCTTGATGACTCGGAAACTGTCGTCACAGCAGGGCTCGACTGAATCGCGAACATTGTTGCCAGGCTGCATATCCCGGACGTGAGGCGACCTTCAAACCGCAGGATCGGAGATGCAGGCTACCACCCGGCTGCCAACCTGACTGACATTGCAGGAACGGAATGCCCGCCGTCGACGTTATTGGCGGCTGGCTGGCCCCCTTGCCTGCCGAGATGAAGAGACGCATGGCTGGCTCAACCCGGCTAGCTTGGTCGTCTGCTCAGTACGGGTTTTGCAAAGCCTTCCTTTGAATCTCGGCGGCCAGTAATAACCAGTACTTGGTGCAGAGCCACGAAATGAAACAAGCAAGGCTAGAGCTGGAGTTGGTGGCACGAACAACAGATCAGATGAGCTGCATTCCCGACGCTTCTCGCGCCAGGTGCCTTAAAAACAGGAGCCATTCCCCTCGACCGCCGCACCCCCACTTCGAACCGGCAGAAGCCCTGCTTTGGGGCATTCCCGTGCGGGGCATAACTGCCTTCATTCGTGTGGTACAGACTCGCTTGAAGAAGGTATTTCCGTCTGCCATACGACAGCCCTACCTCAGCCCAGGGACTCAGCTAATATGTAGTGTTTGACCCCGAGGGGGCTGTGATCACCCAGCGCCGTGTGTGTGTATTATATGTGTGTGTGCATGCGTGCTTGCGGTCCCGAGGCAGTGCACAACGTCAACATCTGGGTGTGCCACTGTTCGCCAAAAGACTTTTCCAGAAGGAGTCGCCTCGCCCGTCTTCCCAGCGGCCGGCGGCGGCTGGGCGTGGGCTCGCATACCGCTCCCACGTGGATAATCGCGGGACTGCTGTTCCAAGTGGAGATTTTTATGCGTCCTTGTCCACGGACACTGGAATGCTGTGGGCACAGCAGCTTCCATGCAATGTGTTGTTGGCTACACTGCAACAGGATAGTAGCGGCGGCCGCTGCGGCGCCTTTCTCGGAATAAAACGAACAGCTTACACAACTCTGGACAAGTCCTGTCACCGTTGCGTTAGGTCGTGCGTAGTCCCGCGAACGGGCGATTCCGTCCCAGCCAGCTAAGCCGAGCAAGTAAGTCTTCGTTCTGTAGTGCTGCCCTTGCCCTCCCCCCTTCAGGCCTTGTAATCTCGGAGATAATTCGACTTGTCGACTCGAGAGTGGTCGGGCTGCCCCCATCGTGCTACCACAACCATGCCGCATCTTGCAGGCAGAAACCTTGCTCTGGTGGAGTGATCCAAGGGGGTGCCACTATGCCGTCAAACCCGCAAAGGGCTCGTGAGGGGTATTTGGAGCAAGAAACGCTCCCCCCCCCCGGTCAAGACCTGACTAGCGGGTGGTGGTGGTACCAAGACTCCCGGCCGGTACTTTTCTTGTAGTGTAATAGTACGTACTTCTTCCGCTGGGCGGAACTCACAGACATGGGCCTTGTCGCTTCCGAAGCGCCCATCGGATACGAGCGAGTCAGAATCAGATAGTGCGTGCTAGTCTCGTGACGGAGGACTTATCAAGCAAATTTACCGCTGGCTGAGAAAACCACCCCCATCACATCTTGACATGATGGAAACGTAACGCGTTGGCTTGACTGCCCAGAGTTCCAACAATACGGCCCGTTGACGTAGTTCGTCTTCATGACTCGTGCAACAACACCCATGCTTGCTCGTCATCTCGCGAGACGTCCGCATCCCAGAAACTGCCAACCTCCTGCAAGTGGCGGTCAATGGAGGTATTCGCGGGCGGCATTCGCCGTCTTCAACCCGACGGCGAAACCGACGGGGGGTTAGGACATGCCACTTCTGCGCAGACTCTGCTGTGTGCAACACCATAAGGCAATACCGCCCGTGAAGCCAGCGCCGCTCCGGGCGTGTGCTGCGTGACGGCAGGGTTGTTGTTGTCGGCTCGCACGTGTCCTAGTTTTTGCAGGTATACGTAGTTTAGGCACTCACTCGACGTTGATGGTGGAGTCATCGGGGGAACCGCAAAACAGCCTCAATAACTGCTGAGGTCTGAAGCCACGCGGGAGACCAGCCGAATGCTCCACCGACTGAACGCGCTTGTTGTTGGGGGTGGAGGGTCCATGAAGAAGCAGCGTAAGATCTCGCCGCTGTCGAATCTCCAACTCCAAGACGGCCGGCCTCCTTTTGGGGGGGGGGGGACTAGGTAGGCTATCAGAACCACATGCCCCGCAAAGAAGGCTGGACGGCCGCTGCCATATACCTACCTAGGTATGCCATCCACAAGCCATGAGGCAGAGGCGGAGAAGTAGCAACTGGGGGTGGGCGCCTCTTGTGGTGTACTGACTATAGAAGACCAGCTGCCTCTGTAAAAACGATTATCAAACTGCACGTCCGTCCGTATTTGCGAGCTCACCTCAATCAGCACATCAGCGTTATCAGAGTGCAATGCACGGCGCCTAGACCTGCCGTTGTCGGAGAGCCCTGGCAGACAGACATGACTTTTGTCTTCCTGACACGAATAAAAGACGATGATGAATCGATCAAAGGGACGAAACCTCCATCAGACCGAGGCGCTGACGCGAATCCCTGTAGGGATCGCCAGCCACCACACAGCATCGGGTTTCCTCTCGAAGCATCCCCGACCCGTCGTCCAGGGATCTGCCCCTAGGAGGTGGTGCAGCGGTTTCGTTTTCGCTCGTCCTTCGCGCAGCAGCTATCAGCCGATGAGACGCAATTTGCCCATCGCAATGTATTTGCAACGTTACCAGAGTTGTAGCGCCTGGAATATCGGCTTTATTCCGGGCCATTACCGTCTTCGCAGGCGGCAATGCTCCTTCTCGCGTCCCTTGATGCTGTTCTTGTTCCGTCTCGTCAGAGGTACTGTACTGTACGCAGTACAGCACTCATCTTTTGGGGACCATGACTTCAGCGTGGGACTCGTCGCAACTCGGCATCGTCACACAAAGATTAGCGGACATGAGTTCCCTATTTGACCGAGCTAGACCGTAAATGGCCCTCAGCCTGCCTGTCACGTCTCTCGGCCGATTGAGGCAGGGCATCAAGCTTTGGTCGCCAAAAGCTAAGGGAACGAAGGAGGTACTTACCGTCGGAGTGGTCGGGTCTGCAGACGCGAGGTTTTCACAGGGCCGTTGCAAAGTCTAACACAGCCCACGCGTACACCCGAACAACAGACAGACGGACGACGCGGTCCAGAGGTATGTACATCTATCCGGGCGATGGCGGCGTTTGTCAATGTCGGATATCTCTCCGCCCTCTGTCTGCTCTGATGCACACCCCACCCCCCAAGCCGAGCAATTTGTTAGCACTGTGCGCTGCGTCCGACTCGAACCTTGATGCCGGAACCAGGCCAAAGCACGTACCACGGCGGCTTCGAGCTTTCCTTGTCACGCATGTCTCTTGGTCGGGGCAAGTTCGGACAGAAAACTCTGCACCCTTCCCAAGGCCCATGATGCAAACGTGGCGTGAGCAATTCGTCACTGGGCATTTGGCCCGCGACAGAGTTTCCAGCACAGTAGGGTAGGCAGGGCATCAGAGACTCGCATCGCCGCCATCTGATGTTGAGGCGCCCACGCCGTGTGATGGAGTCTTTTGAGATATGGCCAAAGCTCCCGGATCTTGTGCTTCTAGAAGAGAACAATGGGGAACCGAAATACCGGGTAGAAGGGTTGAATGGGGCCGTGGACCCTCCTCACGCTCGAGCGTCATCGTCCCACGACTCTCGAGCCGTCCAACGCGTCCCACGGCGTCCCTCGCGTTCAGAGGAAACTGCGGCCAGCAACGCCACTGGGCCAGGAAGGGGTGGGTGGAGAGCTGCTGTCAAGGAGTGAGCTATGCCGAAAGAGCCGGGATAATCTGCAGGCTGGCGGGAATGCCGCTACTTTTTGCGCTGCAACCTCATATCCAAAAACGGCTACCAGCTCAGCGCAGGAAGGGCTGCCAGCAACCCCCTTGAATATGTATTGAAGCGCTATCCGATCATGGCGTCGCCGCCCATCATTGTTCACCTTGACGGCCCCGTGATGTCGTTTTGATAAAGCACCCTGGTCGTTGGACTAGGAATCTGGGAAGTCGGAAGCGAAATCCAGATAAAGGGTTGGTCCTTCAATTGCTTGGATTTCCTCGCATCCCTGCAGCAAATAGTGTCGGTGGTTGGAGTGGCTGGGGATGCTTGCGCGGTGCACAGTGTGTGTGTGTGTGTGTGCCCATGTTCAGATAGACAGCGGTTACTGGAAAAAGGAAACGTCGATGCCTTTCAGGGGGCACAGCACAGTTCCTCAGTATGCAGCTGCGGTTGAGTCAGGCTTTGCGGAATGCTGAACAAGTTCGGAGAAGCGGGGAAATAATAAATAGAAACAAAAGAAGCGCTGAAAATAGTCCTCGTTGACATGTTGCGTGCTCGACTACGGCGTCGGTTCAGGGTCCTGCTTTTCCGACATATGCAGTTCGCCATGAAAGTAGTTCGTGGCCACGGCTCAAATGGGTCCAGTGAGATCGATCTCAGTGCCCCATTATGCGTCATTTGAGATGGCCCCGTCCCGTTGTTGCAAAGGAGAAGAGACGAAAGGATGCGAAAGCTGCCCGCCCCCATTGGACGGTGGGCACGGGTAGAGATGGGTCGCGAGGCTCTGTGGCTCTCTTCTTGGGTCGAGGTCCAAAAGAAACGTCCAAGTTCGACCACCACTCGCCGAATCAGCCAGTATTGAGCCAGCCGACAATGGCAGACCTGTTTCAGATAGCATTTTCCTCAGTAAAAGGTGGTGTCTGTCGCCTGCGTAACTCTAATCATCTTCTTGACCTCGGCCATGTTGTCACCAGCAACTAGCCGGAATTTGTGGCGTGCAGGCAGGCAGGCAGCCATCGCAACGCTGGTTCGGAAATACGCCATTGTTTCTGACAGCGAGGCGGTGACTCGGCCAAAGCCCGATGTTTCTGGGTGTCATAAGGAAAAGTGTGTTTTGAGGCCGTTTCGCTTGACTCGTGGGTCCCTGCACAACATCCGGCACAAAATGGTGACCGGTATGTGTGGGCGGCAATGCTCCAGATACGTACCCTTTCCGTGGCGGTAAATGCTTTCTTTCCCTTTGGTTGGTTTAGGGAAGCCAATGGAAGGCTCGCACACCCCTCTAGGTAGTGTACAAATACGAGGGCCGTACAGCCAGTAGAATTGATGTAGGTCTGCGTGGTAGGTAGTAGTTAGTGCACATACAGCAGGTACGTTTGCCGACTGACTGTCATGCTCAGCGACATGGGACCGTGGTTTACATTTTGGCCTCTGACCGCAGGCATGGCAAGGGCAACGGACGACAGGCCTCGACACGATGTCTTTGGATCATTCGCAATGCAGAGCGTTGCCGCCAATGGCCGCTCCAATCGTCCATCAGCGCACACCACCTTTCCCACCATTCTTGGGGCAGCGCCAAGGAACACAAGCAAGGCGTACCCAGCCTCCTCTAGTCCAGAACCGTCGAACCACCCGGCTTCTGGATATTCTAGAGAACTTCTGAACTTGTGCACACTCGTATTGGGGAATGAAGGGTTTGCCTTGTTCGGCGGTATGCCTGCTGTTGTTGCCGGTTTATCGTGCAATTTCGAACAGAACGGCACGCTGGTTCGAAACAGTAGTCTGGGACGAAGCGTGACGATAAAATCTGTGAAATGCCTGCGTGACCCTACACAGACGCACGCCAGAAATGTCCATCATGTGAGATGAAGAAAAAGTCGGTTGACGGCCATACCGGACCAATCCATGGACCACCCATGGCCATCAGTAGTTTGGAAGGTCGAGAGCCTTCGACCTTAGCGTCGAGGAATCTCTTGACCATCGAACCGGGTGTACTGTATGATTGATCGAACGTTTCTGGCATCAGACTCCAACGATTACCGATATTCGGTGTAGACTCATTCCAATACAAGTCAGAATCAGGCAAGTCTCCGCGATTGCGCCTGCTTCCAAATGCCGCAGCAAATCAGATTGCATCGTGTTGCATTTCGAACCGGTCCCATCGTACGCCATTTTCTCCCAACTGTGCAACGGCGACAGGTGATTCGCTGCGCTCTGTTGGATAGCGGGAAGCTCGCCGGCACTGTCAGTTTTTCTTTCTATCTTCTCCCAAAGTAATAAAATAAAATAAGAACATCATCGATACTCGTCCCCGAGGTACCCACTTTCCGCTGCTTGTAGACGTGGTGGGAAGCCTAAGTCTTTAGTGTACTCAGTAGTGCACAAACAACGGCGCAATGTTGGCAGGATTGGGCTGCTCAAGATCGCGTCGACCCATATGTGGAGCAGCCCGCTCTGGGCATGTATGTCTACCGGCGACCGGATATTGACCTTAACTCGACCTTTCAAAAGGATGAGTGCCTTCTTTCTCCCTCATGCAGGCGACTGCTGCAGTGGCGACGTGCCACCAGACAAGTCGACCATCGCCGGCATATTGGCAGAGGCTCGAAAAACTGAGATGAAGGGCAGATTGGTGCGCGGTTTTACTGTGCCGCGCATGCAGCCACATCCCTGACGGGTGTTTTGTTCTGCAGCAGACAGCAGACGCCAAGACCGGTTCCCGAGCCAGAGGAGGGATGTATGGGTGTTAGGGTGCCGCCCATTACGCCGTATACCTCCCCCGCCCAGCGAGTGAGTGTGTATCCTTGGCGCATCCAAGGAGCAGGAGCTGATCCTCGTAAGATGCAGCTGGCGGGTACCTCGGATATCGAAGCGGCGGGCAGGATAGTGGGCAACATCGTGCCCTGCCCTGCCCTACCCTGCTATGTTCAGGTACCCATACATTGGCCATGCCGTGGGCGTAAAGCAGAGGAACGATGCCACATTGATTTGCGTGTTGCGGTCATGACGCTTGCAAGGTTGGCCGTCGTCTTATCATTTTTGACAGAGCCAGGGTTGGCGACCGCCTTGCCTGATTCGAGGGCATCCCTGGAATCGAACCGTTACAGGTATCCCGTGGCCTGCACCGTAGCGTGCGCGGCGCACCGCGATGAGAGGTCGATCTCAGTACTGAGCGCTTGTGCTTGATGTCTTCTCGTGCGCGTCCTGTCTTGGATGGGCTAGGATGTTAGGGTTGGCAACGATGTACTGGTTTATGTAAAAGGGTCGCTTGCCGATGACAGGGAAAGTAGGCATTGACGTAATAGTGAGCGCTTTCCCGACGCATCTTAGCTGCGGAAGAGGACGCAACAAGACGAATCGACGCGATTCAACCGCGTGTATCGTGTGTCGTTGGTGTGTCAAGGTGTAGCATGGCCGGAAAGAGACGTACTGTGTAACGCGGCACCCAAGGACGCCGATAAACGGAGACTGGGCAGTCCGGCACCAAATGACGACACAATGCCGCGATGAGTGCGTTGCGTGAGGCTTGGTGGTGGTGGTGGCAACGATGTGCGCGAGAGAAAAGAAGAGAGCGCGGCACGATGTACGATGCTCGACGGTATCACATCGACAGGTATTAAGGGTTCATCACACCTGCTGACGCGTGCTTGTCTGCAGGTAGGATCCAACCCACCCACGCACGTATCCTCACCCTGAAGAAACGGGAGTTGGGGGTTCTTTGGGGGGATGAGGGGGTGGGTGTCTAGCATATGGATAGCTCCTGGCCCATGTTGAACGCCTTTTCCTTATTTTTTTCTAAATCATTATTACGAGGGTAAACCTCTAAGCAGGCGGGACGCGGGAGGAACGGTACCATGACCACATCCGCGGGAGCGCGCCCCAGCTGCAGGCTGCGGCACGTACTGGATGCACTGAGCGACACCTCCCAACGTGCCAGCTTAGGAGCCGTAGCGGGTAGATAGATAGCTTGTGTGGATGCTTGGCGAACGATGCTCACAGCTGACAGCTAGGGGTCCATAGGGGGTTAGGGGTTGGGGATTGGGTTATTGGGGGGCTGAATATCGGAGCCGCAAGCATGAGAGCGCGAATGTCTTGAACACTGGGGCGGTGGAAGGTGTGGTGGGTGCTTTTGAGGAACGACGACCAGAAGGGGGCCCAAAGGGAGAGGGGGAAAAGGGGGGCGGGCCATGGAATACACTAGTTGGAAGAATCGGTAGAAGGGAACAAGACTGGGAGGGATTCGCGGGACTCGTGCTCGAGCCTCCGACCAGGGACCGCGCGTGAGACTTCCAGTCGACAGGGAATTGACTGCAATTACTCGGCAGGCAGGCACAAAGATGGACGGGCACACCTGACGGAGTTGCGGAAGTAGGTTTGATTATGAGAGTGTGTGCCTACTTAGGTGGTTTACTTTGACAATAGGTACCGTAAGACACAACACGGCACAGTGGTGCAGACAGGTGCGGCAAGTTCTCTTGCTCGAACGCGGTTTCATTTTCAGGAAGGCGTGCGACTGCGATTGCGGAGTTCTTTCCGTCCCGTTGCTATACATACACGTGTACGTGTACGAATAGGTAGCAGCGAGTGCGGAAGACAAGGCAGGCGTGGCAGACAAACAGGGCAGGCACACACCTGTCAGGGAAGGAAGGAGGCGTGCAAGTAAGGCGAAGGCAGGGCAGGCACAACTTACCTAGGTACTATACAAAAATGGCATGGCAGCAACGTGCAAGTTTGGTATGACTGCCTATATAACACTGTACGGCAAGGACGAATACAGTAAGGCGCCATCGTCACGACGTCTTTTTGGAACTTGACTTCTTCTGCTGTCCTGTGGGAATCCGACTGGCTGAATGGCAATTGCAACAAAGGTAAAACCGTCTTGTCCTTATTTCCCTTGAGTTTCTGGAAACTGTACGTCGAGGCAAGAAGGAGGGGAGAAGGGGGGAGCAACAAGAGGAGAGGGCTCTCCAGAGAGTTGGGACAGCGTTTGATGACGACCCGACCATGAGGTATGTATGGGAAAATGACACTCTATTGCGATGAAGACAGACGGTGAAACAGTGACTCAATTGACAGAAGAGAGCGAGCAAAAGAACCACCGCATCCAAGCATGAACAATATCGCAATGCATGGCCCAGCTGATCTGATGCAGACTTTGTCAAAGTCATGCCCGTTTCTCTCTATATCACTCCGCATTCCCATTCCAACTGCTACTATTCCCATCCTCCACCTCCTTGTCGTTGAATCAATATCCTAACTGTTTAGGTTCAGGGCAGTGCACAATTGTCATTGAGTTTCAATAACCGCCGTACCTGGTAACTATGTCTGTCGCTCAAAAATTGTTTGCGTCACCGCCCTGTTTGGAGCCAACGGCATGGCGGGTGCCTGTGTGAAAGCTGACAGGTCGACAGAGGTACCTTGTCGACGTGCCTACTTAGGTAGGTAGGTAGGTAGGTAGGTAGTGTACGGATACCTCATGGATGGATGGGAGGATGGATGGGGGTAACTGGGAACAGCTAGCTTGCATCCCCCCTTCTCTTGACACTCGCCTGCACAATGGACGTCGACCGAACCAAGTTCGCATTACCTCATCTCTATCCCCGTGCCTGTTTTCCCAAGCACACACCACCGTCTCTTGAGCCTCGAATCACCGCCGTCAGGGACCCTGTCTGTCTGCATCTGTCCAGCTCCCCCCCTTCCCACGCACAGTTGTCGCTCACAGTGCCCCCTCTGTGTACCAGCATCTCTGGGGCAGGCATCATTGGTATCGACAAGACGCCTTCTCTTGAAAATTTTCAAGTGACCTGGAAATCAGTAAGGCAAGGTACATGGATGGTTGTCGCCTGCCCTGCTTTATTCCTACTCTGGCCTGCTGATGTATTCTTCCTTTTTTCCTTCATTTCTTCGTGCATGTAGTGTACAGGTAGGCAGGCAGGTAGTGTCTATTTGAATTTTCACTTCTCCTTGGGAACTGCCTTTCGCCTCCATCATCTCTCCTCTCTCCCACCCTCTCTCCGTCTCTTTCTCTCTCTCTCTCACACACACACACACACACACACATCAAGTTTCCTGTCTCACCTTCCCCCCCTCCCTCTCATCCGTCTGCGAGAGGATTGTTGCACGTCCTCCGTTTGCCCATAGCGCTGACTCGACCGGAATTCCATCAGTGAGAGTCAATACTCGAAACGGGCGACCAAGAGCCCAGTCAATCCTCTGATATTTATCACGTCAACCCCAAAGTGGATTGACCGCGGCCAGGAAAAAAAGGAACAAGAAAACGGGTCCTTCTTCGCCCCCCTTCCCACATCCACTCCCCACATCCACTTCTCATACCTCACCACCATCACTCGCTTTTCTCCCATCCATCCGCCCACCCCCTAATTCTTTTTTGAACCATTCGCCAATGCTTTGATCTTGGGACCGCGGTAGTAGCCAACTTTCTTGTTCTGGTCAGGTCTTATCCTGCCTCTTGCACCCAAATCTAGTTGACAATTAGGTACTTACTTGGCTTGGCAACTAGCAGCAGAAGAGCGCGCGAAGAGGGCACTGTACCTCACACCGTCCTTGCACAAAAAGAAATAACCCACCCCCAATCCACCCCCATCCTTTACTTCCTGTCTTCACCTACCGACCCATCCATCATCCATCAACCAGGATTCCTGACCAACGGCTAACCTCCCACACTTTCTCCGAAAAAGGCCCTTCATAAAGACCTCGCTGTCTCCACTCCTCCTAGAAGGGGCGACGTCCAAAACCCACTTCTTCCCTTTTTTTCCCTCTCCCCTCCACCTCTTTGGACGGAGTGACCACTGCTCAACGGTTCCTGCTCTGCACACCCACCCTCGGCATCCACCCCGGCAAGGCCACTTTTTTTTTTCTTCCTTCCCACCCTCTGACCCCTCTCGGCGCTGCCAGGTACCTGACAGGCTTTTTCTGCCGAAGACAACAACGCGCCAGAGCAAAAAAATAAAAAATAAAAAGGATCGAGCCCCATCTGCTCCACTCCTGACCCTCCCCAAAACCACCTCCAAACGGGATCAACTGGAGCCTCAATCCCACTACCAAAAAGTCCACCTTACAAACAACACCCTCTTCGCGTGTTGTCTTTGGGTTCGCGACTTTCCATCATCCTTCGACGGAAAGCTTATTCTACACAATCTATTTTCACCTGCACCTTAAGCTTTCAATCGAGTATTCCTTCTCTCGTCGTGCAGCATCATCTTCTATCGGAGCAGCGGCTTCATTGTCTCCTAGTCCCTAGTCCCACAAAAGTTTTCCCACGAGGTCTTGGGACGAGTCGCCGTACAGACGTAGGAACGCGTCTCGCCCTCGCAACAAGCAACCTGCTGCTCTGTGCGCCTTTGTCTCGACAAAAGGCCAACAGACAAATCAGTGGATAGCATGGACGCTTCCCAATACCCTACCAACGGTATAAACACGACATCGGCCTCCTACCCGTCGCCCCCTGCCATTACGCCTCACCAACTCCAGCACACCAACTCTCCGCTGCCTCACCAGACTCTGCCGCCTTTGCAGCCGCAGACTTCCGCAGCCATGAACCAGATGTACGGCAGCAACCCTCACACGCCTCGCACTCCTGCTACTCCCAACACTCCGGGTTCGCAGAACAACATGCCTGCCTATCCTCAGCAGCAGCAGCAGCAGCAGCAGCAGCAGCCGGGTCGTGGCGGTCCTTACCAGCAGATGGGCCAGTACCCTCCCCCACCCCAGGCATATGGTACCCAGTCCATGCTTCCCCAGACCACGATGGCTTCTTCTCACCCTCAGCCCATCGCGCCCGCGCCCGCCTCCGGTCGCGTCCCTCCCGTACTGAGGCCTATGCCCGCCGGCGGCGTTATGCCCCAGCCCGGTATGAACTCTCCCTACGGGCCCGGCGGCGTCATGCCCGGCGGTCTTGGTGACAGCGACCAGCCCACCCACGTCGTCGGCTCTCAGGGTCGCCGTGGCATCTTGCCTAGTGCTCCTGGACGCCCTGCTGCCACTCCTGCCGGCGCCGGCAACGCCAAGAGCACTGTCATTCCGGTCAAGGATGCTGATGGCAAGTTTCCGTGCCCTCACTGCACCAAGACTTACCTTCACGCGAAGCATCTCAAGCGCCACCTTCTGCGCCGTAAGTACTCCCTTCCCAATCCGCGATTGGCGACATCTCTTTTCGCTGACAGCTGCGACCAACAGACACGGGCGACCGCCCCTACATGTGCGTGCTGTGCCGCGACACCTTTTCTCGAAGTGACATTCTTAAGCGTCACTTCCAGAAGTGCTCCATCCGCCGAGGCAACCCGACTGGTGCTAGCCACTTGTCCCACCCTCAGGCCCATGTCAAGAAGAATGCTGCTGCCCAGAAGGCGCTTGGTCAGGACGGCGGTCTCAACCACCTCAATGGTCTTGGTAACATGCCTGCGGATGGCATGGTTCAGCCTTTTGGTATGATGCCTGTGCAGGACGGGATGAACAACCTTGCAAACGATCAAAGTCAGTTGTCGCGCGCCAGCAGCCTGACTAGGCTTGATAATGGCAGTAACCAAGACAGACGGGATTTGACAGGATCTGTCATGGATGCTGGGCGAGGTGGCAACTTCGAGCAGGCATACAACGGCAATGTCCCTAGCTCCATGACGCCCAATATGAATCAACAGATGCAAAACTACAATATGCCCCCGGGTCAAAATGGAATGTCCATGTATGGCGGGTCGAACTCGAACCAACAATCGGGCCTTGATTGGTCTCAAATGTTCCAGGCTGGTGCGCAACAAACCTACGCAAATCATCAATTCCCCCCTAATCTTGGACAGACGCAGATCGCAACCAAACCCGAGCCTGATACCGGCACCGAAAGAACAATAGGTCCTCCTGACCCCCAAAACCACCCCGATTCTCTCTTCTACTCGACCTGGGGCGTGCCGCCATCGATACAGGACCCCTTCACCCAACTCTCCAACCAGATCCTCAACTTCTTCTACCCTCCAGGTTCCCCGATAACCAACGAAAGCGCCGGCTTCAACCTATACTTTTCCGCTGACAACATTCGCGACTTTTTGGAAAAGTACACCCACTTTCATGTCCATTTTCCTATTCTCCACACCCAAACGTTCCGCATCATGGACTCCTACACTGGCTTGCTGGCCGGCATGTGCTGCATGGGCGCCTGCTACTCGGATCGTCTCTCTCCAGATCACGTGCGCGATATGATGAACTTTCTCAAGACGGCTCTCGTTCGAGACGTGCAATTTCTCTCGACGACGGTGGGCAAGCAGCAACACGGTACCGTTAACGCTGGTGACTCGAGCAACGGTCAACGCTTCCTCGAGGAGCTTCAGGCCGTTATTCTGCTCGAAATCTTGCTGATCTGGAACGGCACTCCTCAACACCGGGAAAGTGCTCGGGAGATTTTCCCAGCAGTGGCGGAGCAGGCGCGCAGGCTTCGTCTGTTGGAGGTCTCCACCAGAATGCCCCTCTTCAGTCCGCTGCACCAGAGCAACTTTACCCCTCTGAGCTTCGACGTCTCCACATTCGATTGGGGTGTGTGGGTTGAACAGGAAAAGCGGATACGTCTCATGCACATCATCTTCCTCTGCAACTCCGCCATGGAACTCTATTTCAACGCCCGCTCTTACATCGATAGTCTGGAAATGCATGTTCCGCTGCCATCCGATGATGCCGCATGGGATGCACGGACGAAGAAGGATTGCGAGGACGCTCTTGGTCTCCACGGAGAGAAGCCGGCACTGCAAAAGAACCCCAACGGAACGCGACGCAGCAAGCAGCCCGAGATGAGTTATGCCCTCCAAGCATTGCTGCATGGGTCGTATCAGATTCAGCCAGGCAGAACAAACCTATATGGCAAGTTCATCCTGATACACGCCATTCTATCGTTGATCCGACGCGCTCAGTTGGACGGCAGTGCTGTGATGAAGGGGTATGCGACGCCTCCCATGAGCGACTGGATGATGACCGCGGGATCAGACGCCAACGGCGCCAACAGCGGCAGAGGCACGCCAGTCGATCCCGCTCTTCAAGGCATCCCAGTCCAGGTTCATGACTCCTTCCGAATGGCACTGCAAAAGTTCAAGACCAACTGGGACGCTGACATGGCCAATCAATTTCCCCCTGGATCGGCAAAGAATGTGCGCAGGTACGGATTCTCCAGGGATGGCATCCATTTCTACTGGCTTGCAAAGTACCTTCTCAAGCACACACGGACATCGGAGTTGCAAATGGAACCGGACGCGCGATTCATTCAGGTAATGCATATGCTCAAGTCGGTCAAGGCTTGGGTGATGTCGGACGGGGCAACACGGGGCGAGGAATTGGGATCGGTTGGAGAGATCGATAAGGATTTTGGGGTGGCAAACTTGACACTCGACATGGCACGACTTTTTAAACCTCTTCCGGCGGTGGTGGAGGATCCAGGAATACCCTCTGTTCAAACGGATATCGGCACGGCAGGCACTGACATGCTCTGACATTTCACAACAACAACAAGAAAAAAAAAAACAAACTGCATTTGGTCGGCGTCTGTTTTACATTTGTTTTCTTTTTCTTTCCCCTTTACCTTGTCTTACTGTTTCCTCACGGGTCCGTTCTCATCGACCCACACGCTTTGTTGCGGAAAAGCATTCTCGATTCCCTACTGCATCAAAGCCGGATCGACGGTGGTTAGTTCTGATATGCATCTTGTGGCGGGCGGTTTCACGCAATGATAGACGGGGGAGGCGGAGTTGGCACTGCATTAGACTGCGATCAGATAGAACCTGGGAGGCTCTAGGGTGGCACCAGCGGTGGCCCGATGAGGTTGTCACGATATCCATGGCTTTTCGCTCATCATGACTTGTTTTGGCGGTCCGTGTGGCTAGACTGGTCTGGTCTAATGGCAGATGTCTCAAAATGGGTGGTACTCGTCTTTTTATTTTATTTTTAAATCGCATCATTGAAGAAGAAAACTATGTCGGCAAAGAGATATCGATGTAGGCTCAGTTTTCGGTTCTCTTTGCAAGTTACGGCGCGAACCTAGAGATTAGACATTGCAGAATTGACTCGATTGTAAAAAGTAACTCCTGAAGGCCTGATATCACATCCCTTTGACGCTTGTAATGGACTCGTTGTAGGTATGCGATGCCCTACGGCGTCGATCCTGTAGTTGAAAAGGGCATATACAACCTCGAACTTCTGTCCCTCGCTCGAGCGGACACGGCGGTGACTAGGAGACATGTGTGCATGCTGGCTGTTTGCTATTCTTTGGACCTGTCGACAACGGTAACCTTGGGCACGTACTTGTCGACGACAGCTCTCTCCTCTGGGGTCGGCTGGTACTTCTCCTCTGCCTGGTCGGAGAGGTAAAGGCCGGCGGCACCCCAGGCCAGAACCGCTACGCCGACGCCCAGACGGGTCTTTGGGGAAAGATTCTTATAGGCTCTGCCGGAGGTAGGCTTATGTGAGTGGCGTTGACTTTGCAGGGGAGGGGGGGTTATTGACAGGTTGTGTGTATGAGAGAGGGAGACGGTGAGAGAAAAAGAGGCGGGCTGGCGGGCTTTAAACTTACCTGAACATCTGGTCTTCGGGATATGACTGGGTGAATATGGTGGAGGGGGTCAAAAGTAGGTGGATGAACGGGATGTTTCAGGGGGGGATGCGTGGCATTACTGGCGTTGCGGACATGTGAGAAGATGATTCAGGACCGGGAGACTTGAGGCTTACCTTTTGGCGAGCCTTTGATTGAGATCGAGGGAAGGTCGTCGAACGAGGTTGATGAAGTTTTACGAGGAAGAGGTTCCTGGAAGTTCTGGTCGTTCGTTGGAGAAGGGAACGCTTGGGCGAGAGTGGGGCGTAGGGGCGTGACTTTAGTGCACAAGGAGCGAGCATCTCCACCCCCTCACCGATTCCAACGTCGAGGGCAACCTATGTATTTATCCTCTTTCAACATCATACCGGGTCTTTTTGTATTATCTAATTCAAGTTTCTATGTGCACTGCATTCATTATCTTTCGAGCTTGTCCAGTTGCTTAGAATACTCCCTGTGGGAACATGGCGGCAAACGCCCTGCCTGTAGAGCTGATCGAGCTCATCTTCGCCCACGTTTCCCCGACCGATGGCGTGAAGAGCCTTAGGCTTTCATGCCGGGCCTT
Source organism: Colletotrichum eleusines (assembly GCA_016807845.1). Lineage (NCBI taxonomy): Eukaryota > Fungi > Ascomycota > Sordariomycetes > Glomerellales > Glomerellaceae > Colletotrichum > Colletotrichum eleusines. Next base: position 2,885,917 of record JADEZO010000001.1, on the reverse strand, counting down.
CGCAGACGTCGGGTTCCCTTATCTCTTCACCGCATCCTTCACGCACCTGAGCTGGCGCGACGATGTGACGAGGCTCGAGAACTGGTCTCGGCACGACAGGCTCCGCCGTCACCTCCGGTCTTGGACGGTGAACTTGGCGCGCCTCAACGAACAACCCGGCCGCCACACGAGCTTCTTCAATTACTGGTCAATGGACCCCGAGGACAGGGAGTCGCTGGTGTTGAGACAGGGCTGGGCGGAGTTCTACGACGCGGAAGCGAGGAGGAAGGCGGTGGCACGTCTTGCCGAGAAGGAGGAGGGGGGAGAGGGGGGTATAGAGCGGTTAGTCAACGCGGCGGCGAGGTTGGAGGCACTCGAGCAGGTGAGGATTTTGTTCAATGAGTGTCCATATGAGGGTGTGATCTTGAGGAGAGCGTTTGCGGATCCGTCTGTGAGGTGGTTCGAGCCGTGTGAGGCGGGTACAATGCTTGGGATGCTGACGATGGCGTTGAGGCATTGTGGCTGTTTGAAGAGGTTTGAAGTTGACCGCCTGCCTATGAAAATGACGCTATCTGTTGGGACGGAGACGGTCTGGGGTGAATTCGCAAGGAGCGTTGGGGCATGGCTGGAGGAAGTAAAGCTCGGCCTGGACTATTCGGGGCCGGCAGAGGAAGAAACGGCCGGAGAGACAAGTGAAGACGTCTCTGGTAGCTGGACCGATCTTGTGGAAGTGCTGTTGACGAGTTGCCGACGTGTCAAATCATTGGAAGTGAAGCAGCACTTCTATCGCCCGCTCGGTGACCGTACTCGCAAGACGGGGCGGTTGAACCAAGTGCTATTAAGGAACACTACGTGGAGGCTGACGGACCTGAAGCTGGAGGGTTTCGCTACCACGCAAGAAGAATTGTCCGGATTCCTCAGGGGCCAGCTCGCGACGTTGAAGCGACTGAGGCTGGGCGGACGTGGAGTCGCCAACGTGAGGGACAAGTCCAGGGGCGGGATATGGCTTGAGATGGGGACGTGGTTTGCGTTCTTTACGGGGTTAAGGAACAGGCTGAGAGCGGACGAGGCTGGCTGCGTGCTGGAGAAGATACATCTCGAGGGGGACTTTCGGCAGGTTGACAGAGTCGAGGTGGATGGGGAGGATAGGGGGCTGGTCGAGAAGTACGATTTTTATCCAACGACTGACGACAACTGGGCGCTTTTGGAGACGCCTGCATGGGTGAGGGGGGGTCTCTCCACTAACTATCTGGACAGCAGTGCGTTCGCAAGGTACGTTCTTGGGGACGAGGATGATGTGGAATATCCCGGGTTCACAGGGGGGTTTACTCGGTGAGGGTTTGAGCGCGCTGTCGATGTACATTCATTCACCGTACTGCTTCGACAGGCAAGGCGGATTGAGCATTGATGGGTACGACGGTACCCCATTCCCAGCCATCATTAGGACACCTACGACTGCGCAGTTATGGCGCAGTCATGGCTACAGTGTTGTGAGTGGCCCTTGAAGACGGCGAAGTTGGCTAGGTAGGTAGGTAGGTAGACTCGCGTACTCGATCCTTTTTGGGAATCAGGTCTCTCCGCCTCTGGTGCGTGTGCTGTGATCTATTATTCCATCTGCTCGAACTACTGGGCCGGATATTCGGAAGGTGCTGAAATACTCTCTTTCTTTTCCCCCTCCTCTGCCAGGCTTACGGTCACCAGAAGGCAGGTTTCGGCAAACACCTATGTACTATAAACGTTACAGGTGTTTTTTTTTTAGCATAACACCCTCCGCTCGGAGTTTTTGTGTAACGATTTGTGAGCCTCCGTGGCAAAAGAAGCCGAAGCTGGGTTCCGTGGCAGTTGGTGGCGCGGGCGAAAGCAGCAGAGCGCTTTACTAGGTTCGCTTGGGCATGCATTCAAGGAGACGCGTTCATTGAGACTTCGGCTGGTAGAGTCGGCACGAGGATAATTTTGTGGTCCTGAGGAGATGAACTTTCGTGTTTCAATGTCACAAACCCAAGACGAGAAATGGAGAACTCGGCCCCGAAAGCACAAAGGTCGGGAAAACGTCCGGTTGAGAATCGTTGAACAGCGAGGACGAAAGGCATGCATCAGCCACACCGCACTTCGCGTCGCCACGCCTCGTGGCAGTCAAGTGGCTGGAGCTCTACCCGTCCAAATTTCAAGGCCACTCATCCGGTGGGTTGTTCTCCCGCAGCCGTCACAAGCTCGCGTCTGATTGGCCGGATGCTCGCTCAATTTTCTGACCAGGCGAAATAGTTCGAGCTCTCAGAAAGGGATTCATGATCCTTACCCGTAGTCTCGTTGACCCCAATTGCCGGAGATGGCGAACCCCAATGCGATGCGGCCATCTATAAGCCGCGTACTGCGGCTTCAAGAGACCCGGAATTGGCTGCCTACGACATCAATAGCGGCGGCGCAGCCCCGAGCCCCAGCGGCATGCTTCTCGACTTCGGCTGCGCACTCGGTGCGCAAGACCCGCGACAACAACCGCCTGCGAGGCGTCAGTACCATGAAGAGGACCGGCCCCCGTGAGCCGCTGTCCGTCTCCTGGGAGAAGATCCCCAAGCCGGCGAACTACAAGCCCGAGGTTGCGGTGGACCCGAACCACGGGCTCTGGGGCTTTTTCTACGGCAAGAACAAGCTTCTGCAGACACCCAAGGAGGACCACGCCCACGGCCGCGCGTGGACAGTGGAGGAGCTGCGAAAGAAGAGCTGGGAGGACCTCCACACACTGTGGTACGTCTGCCTGAAGGAGAGAAACCGCATCTCGACGACGAATCGCGAGCGGGAGAGACGCAGGATTGGGTTCGGCGCCCACGAGGCCAGTGAGAGAGATGAGACGGTTCGTGATTACCTCCCCCCGCACCGACAGAGATATGGACGCTGACAGAGGTACGGGTGCAGGTTGTTACGACGATGAAGGCGATCAAGCACGTCTTGACCGAGCGCTTTTACGTCTGGGAGGATGCGCGCAAGCTGGCCGAGGAAGACCCCGAGATCGACCTCTCAGGCGAGGGAGAGGCGTACACGCCTCTGTCAGGGTATGAGGAGGACCTGACGAGCAACAAGTATCTGGCCGAGGACGTTCAGGCCGCGGCTGTTGACTCACCAGTCGTCGAGGCTCCGGCTGAGCCTGAGACTGAAAAGGAAGCCGCGCCAGCCGCGCCGCAGGCTAAGGAGGCTGAGCAGGCTGAGCAAGCCAAACCGTCGCTGCCGACACCAAAGTTTTGAGCAGCACGGTAGCTGTAGTCTCTCCGCCCCGTACGAGAGCCGACGACGGGAGAACCATGTACCATTGTATCCAGACATGTATAGACCCTTGTACGATACGATTATTTTTGTGCCAGGCATATCGTCCAAGAGCCGACTAAAAAGGATTTCCTTCTCACCTCTGCAGACTGCACGCCGGCTCTTGACGTGCAGACCTACGCGTAGCTGAAGCGAGCGAGGCACACGACACAAGGGCTGGCCATTTTCACGGCGGGAGAGCTCGGTTGTAGAGATCCTCCCGCCTTAGTACGCTACCCAGTAGCAAACAAGCATTTGCATAATCCCGAGAAGGACTGTCCGTAACTAGGTAAGTAATGGATGAATCGAGACTTGTGCTCGCATTAATGTCACAGAATCGGGACGAGGGGACGGGGAAGGGCGGGAGCTGGGTCCTGGTAGCGGGGACAGGCCCAATCACACCGCCGAGTGAGTATTATGTATACCAGCGAGCTAGGTAGGAACACACACAAAAAGAACGAGGCCGACGAAGGCTCGAGGTACCTACTCCTAGTGTACCTGGCCGACCTCTACCTCACGCGGCCTCGGTTGGTCCATGTCTTCTCTGCTAGCGGTGAGCAGGTGCCCAGCGGAGCGGACCTCTTGCATGGGCCGCTGGTAATGCACTGGAGCCAGACAGGCCCAGGCGAGCACAGGTACTGGGCCCCCAATGACACGCTCGTCGCTGAACCCCTCCAAAACCGCTGGGCGACCCAGGCAGGTAATTGCAGTAATCTGGCACTCTACGGCAGAGCAGGTGGCCCTCGCCCCACCACTCCCGAGTGATCCTCCTTTTGCTGCACTTTCGGTCCCATGTCTTCTTCCCCTACGCCGCCTGCAACACCGCAACGAACATAACATACTTTTCTCCCCCATTCCCATTTCCACCTTCCCCCTTCCTCTGCCAACCCAACCCCCGATCCGCCTCTTTAAATACAATAACCACCATCCCTCTCCTGCCGCAACCATGGATGAGATTGCAAAGGAATACGATGTTATCGTGCTGGGTACCGGTACGTGACGTTGTGCCCGTCTTCCTTTATTGCCCCGCATCGTTGCTCGTCGGCGAGTGGGGTCCTCCCCCCCTCCTCTCCCGACTGATCGGAGGAGCTACCTGGCTAACTGACCGTCTCACCGTCTGCTACGTCTAGGCCTGACTGAGTGTATTCTCTCTGGGTGAGCAAGCTTCCGGTATCGTGGTCGAGCTCTTTGTGGCATGCTAACAGTCCTATCCCGCGTGCAGTGTCCTCAGTGTGAAGGGCAAGAAGGTCCTCCACATTGACCGCAACGACCACTACGGCGGGTAAGTTCCAATCCCCATAGCCGCCGCTTGCCTTTCTCCCGCCGCCTCCCAGCGAGTCCAGGCTAACATCCGACAGTGAGGCAGCTTCCGTGAACCTCGAGACGGTAATGGCACCCGAAATCCCTTCCTGCCCTTCGGCCAGAGTTCTGACCATGTACATTCGCAGCTCTTCAAGAAGTATGGCAACTACGCTCAGGGCGAGGAGCCCTGGACCAAGTACGGCCGTCTGAATGACTGGAACATCGATCTCGTTCCCAAGTTCCTCATGTCCGCTGGCGAGCTGACTAACATCCTCGTCTCGACCGACGTCACACGATACCTTGAGTTCAAGCAGGTCGCCGGCAGCTACGTCCAGCAGGGCCAGGGGTCCAAGGCCACCGTCGCCAAGGTTCCCTCAGATGCCGGCGAGGCCCTGCGCTCGCCCTTGATGGGCATCTTCGAGAAGCGCCGCATGAAGAGCTTCATCGAGTGGATCGGCACCTTCGAGATCAAGGACCCCGCCACGCACAAGGGTGAGTACAGCCAACCTCTTCGGACCTTCCAGGTACCCCAAAACCCGCAGTGGCTGACATGCTCAAGGCCTCGACATCAGCAAGGTCACCATGAAGGAGGTCTACGACAAGTTCGGCCTCGAGGCTGGCACTCGCGACTTCATCGGCCACGCCATGGCCCTCTTCACCACCGATGAGTACCTCAACAAGCCCGGTGCCGCCCCGGAGGCCATCGAGCGCATCCGCCTGTACGGCACCTCGGTTGCCCGTTACGGCAAGTCTCCTTACATCTACCCTCTTTACGGTCTCGGCGAGCTCCCCCAGGGTTTCGCCCGTCTTTCGGCCATATATGGAGGCACCTACATGCTCAACACCAACGTCGACGAGGTGCACTACGAGGGCGGCAAGGCTGTCGGTATCAAGGCCACTATGACCGGCGTCGAGGAAATGAAGTTCGAGACCAAGGCCAAGATGATCCTCGGCGACCCCAGCTACTTCCCTGGCAAGGTCAAGGTTGTCGGACAAGTCCTGCGTGCCATTTGCATTCTGAAGCACCCCCTGGCCGGCACCAATGACGCAGACTCTTCCCAACTCATTATCCCCCAATCCCAGATTGGCCGCAAGAACGGTACGTTTTGAGTAAATGGAGCAAAGAGGCTTGGATGAAACAACTAACGAAGGGTAGACATCTACATCGCCTGCGTCTCATCGGCACACAACGTCTGCCCCAAGGGCTACTGGATCGCCATCGTCTCCACCATTGCCGAGTCCAATGCCAACCACCACCTCGAGCTTCAGCCCGGGCTGGAGCGTCTCGGCAAGATTGAGGAGCAGTTCATGGTAAGCGAGATTGCGAAGGAGATTGTATGTATGATGGACACGGCACTAACGGTTAATCTAGGGTGCCCCTATCCCCATTTACGAACCTACGGACGACGGAACCGGCGACAACGTCTTTGTTTCCAAGAGCTACGACGCCAGCAGCCATTTCGAGAGCACAACCGACGATGTCAAGGACATCTACCGCCGGGCCACCGGCGAGGAGCTCAAGGTTGAGGGCCTGAGAGAGGGTCTCCAGGTCGCAGCAGAGCAGTAGGCGCGAGGTTGTTCTTATGGGGACCACGGGATGAGGGCTTTAGGTTGGGGAGGAAGTCAAGTCTTGAGAGGCATCAAGCCCTCGTACGTTACAGCAGACAGCAATCCGGAGTAGATATATATATATATATATATATATATGTACGCCTCGGACGTAAAATATCTTAGGGTGGGACACTTCAAAGTTATTTCAAACCAAGTTACTGCACTTTTTTTTTTTTTTTTTTTTTTGAAAAGAGAAAAAATGCCTTCTCGCCTATGGTGTTGACAACAAAGATGTCACTTGCGGACGGGACACGATGCAAGCTTGGGGCGATGGACTCAATCTCAAATTTCTCATTCGGGGTATTGAACGGTCCCTTTTTTTTGGCCGTGTAGACCTCTGTGGCCGACAACCGTAAACGACACGACCAGAGCAACCGCGCGACGCTTTTGATGTACGTTTCTCAAATGGCACGTCAAGTTCTTTTTCTCTCTGTCCTTCTTACCGTCTCTGACATGTACACAACCTTCTCCGACTTATCTACCCATGCCCATGCGCGCAGAGTAGACATGACGGACATGCAGCCCCCCTCCCGTCTTCTTGCTTTGTCTTTTTTTTTAAAAAAAAAAAATGTTGATCGCCAAGCGAATGACGGAGAAATGTCAAAGAAACAAACAAGACCAAACGCCACCATGCCGAAAGAAGGGAAAACAAAAAATAAGAGGAAGAAAACAAACCCAAATGAGGCACATCTACTTTTGTTCTCTTTTCCGTAATCATCCATTACCGTCCTTTTTTTTAACGTCTCTGGTTCTTGCCCAAGCCACGCTTGCCGGCAACCTGTAGGAAGAGTGTGTTAGCATGCTGTCGTGGTCTGGTCTGACCCCCCGGGGGGAGGGGGTAAAAAGGAAGGCAGCAGGTGAACAGAAACGTACCAAATGTCTTTGCAAAGAAACAGTGGTGTGGCGATCAGCCTCACCCTGCCTAGCCATGCGGTTCCTCTTCTTCTGGGACAGCTTGGCGAGGCGGTCGGCCTTGGTGCGGTCCTCGACGTCCTGGACACCATCCTCGCGGCGGTTGACGACGGGGGCGCGGCTCTGCGAGCGGAGGCGCTCCTTGGGGGTGGCGTCCATGTCCATCATGTCGACGTCCTCGGTGCCGGCGCGGGAGCGGCCGAGGGACCGACCGCGGGGGCGGGACTGGGCGCGAGCGCGGTTGACAATGTCGGTGGTGTCGACACCGAGCTGGTCGAGGGCGTCGTCCATCTGGGACAGCGGCACCTTTTGCAACTTGCGCGGGATGATGGCCTGGTTCTTGAGGCGCTTCTTCATCTTGGCCTCGTTGCGGATGAGGGCCTGCTTCTCGCGGATCAGCTCGGCCTTGGAGAGTACGTCGGCCTCCTCCTCGTCGTCGAGCTCCTCGTCCGAATCGTAGAAGCCCTCCTTCTCGAGACGCTCCTCCTCCTCCTCGAGAGCCTGCAACTTGGCATCGATCTCCGGGTCGATGAAGTCGTAGACGTTCTGGCCGTTCCACACCTCGGGAATCTTGTCGTGCTTCCACTCAGGGTTCTTGAGAAGCCAGTCCTGGCGCATGTCCACGCTGTAGACGCCGGCGCCGCCGTTGTCGGCCTCAATGTCCTTAGCGAGGCGGGGACGCTCCGGGTCGTCACGGTCGTACTTCTTAAGGTTTTTGATGCCCTCGGGGATGAAGGTCTGCAGGGGCGCGGTGCCGGGTTGGGCGACGTGGATACGGGCCATGACGTCGGCGAGGCGGCCGCCAATGTTGCCGCTGCTGTTGGTGCCGGCGTTGAGCTTCTGGGAAACGCGCTCGGCGATGAGACGCTCGCAGACGGTGTTCTTGACGTGCTGGACGCCCTCCTGGGTGTTACACGACAGCTGTAGCATCTCTACCTCGCCCGACTTGAGCAGGCCCTGGAGCTGCGCCTGTGTCACGGCGTCGAGGTCCTCCGGCTTGACGACGTCGATCTTGTTGATGACGATGAAGACGATCTTGTTCTGGAACAGGGGCTTGATGCTCTGGAAGAGGTTGATCTGGGCCTGGATCGAGTAGCCGCACTGCTCACTCAGATCCATGAAGTACAAGATGGCGGAGCGCAGATGGGCGATGGCGGTAACGGACTGCATTTCAATGGTGTTCCTGAGTGGGACAGTCAGCATCTCGTGTCACGGGCTTTTTGTGAGTCTGGTTCGTGTGCTTACATCTCCTCGAGAGGGTGGTCGAGGATACCAGGAGTATCAATGCACTGGAAACGAAGGTAATTGTAGTCGAAGTGACCGACAAAGAGCGACTTGGTCGTAAAGGCATACGGCTGGACGTCGACGTCGGCTCTGGAGACGGACTTGAGGAAAGAAGACTTTCCGACGTTGGGGAAACCCGTGACGAGCAGGGTTCTGGTGTTGGGGTCGATCGAGGGAAGACGGCCAAGATCTGGTTGGATTGTCAGAGAATTCAAGCACGCCTGCGAAGGGGTTTGCCTCTAGTCGTCACTCACGCTGTCTGACCTGGTCGAGGTACACCAGGGGGTCCTTGAGGCGCTTGATGAGCGTCGCCATGCGACCGAGCGCGGCGCGCTTCAGCTGCTTGCACTGAAACAGAGACTGGCCATACTTGAGAAGGCGAACGTAGTCTCTGGAGATGGTCTCGATGAGGTGCTTGGCGGTGGAAAGCTGGCCGAGGGCTATCTTGAAGTGGTCGGCGTCGTAGAGGGTGTTGATCAGATCCTTGTGGAAGGGGTGGATGTCGTTGAGGCGCGGGAACGACTCGATGATCTGGCCGAGCTTCTCGGTGATGGTCTCCTGGGTGAACTTGACCTTACGGGTGTAGAAGCCGCGGATTCTCGAGATCTTGAAGCCGGATCGGATCTGGGTGGGCAGCCGGCGCTGCGTCCTCGAGAGGACGATGTCGAGGAACTCTTGCGAGTTGGGGACCGGGGGGAGGTCCTTCCACCTGTGGTTCACGAGTATTAGCGAAACCGTCTCGAGGGCTGAGGAGTTAAGGGGCATCGCGAAACATACTGAGTCTTCATTTTTGGGCGGCTGGGGGTTCTGCGTTGGAATGAGGGAAGAAAACTCGAAGCAGAGTCCTCAGATGTTGCTACCAGTCAAGGTGCACCGCCAGTGAACTGAACGAAGCGCTCATTTTGGGGGGGGGGGGGCGAACCTCCTGCACACACAAAAACTTTTCGGTTTGCTTATCTTATCGGACGCACGGACGAAAACTGGGATGGGGGTCTGGCATCTCATCCTTACGCCCGGTTTTTTGCTGTACTGCTGCCGCTCGCTTTCACATCTTCTAGTCCAGTCACGGTCTAGTAGAATTTCGTTGTGTAATTATTGACTATCTAGATTCATACAGTCGCCTTGTTGTTTTTTCTGTGGATTTGGTGCACTTTGTTTTTGACTAGAGTCGTCGTTAAATCGGCGGTGTAATCGATGTCTCGGTAGTAGTACCTGTACATGCAGGGACTACAGATTCCTTCTGTTCCCGACTACTTTTTTTTTTTTTTAATTTTCTTGGTGGGGCAAGTTCCGCGGGGCAGACGTCTATTGATGGAGGGGTATCCGGAGCCGTCTCTCGGTTTTTGATGACTCTCATACTCCAGCCCACGACAAGCCAACTTCTGGAAGACCGGCCCCGAATCCCCACGTCCCTTCCCTCCCATCCCAAAAGGAAACCCGATACGTCTCTTCGCAAAGATGGCCTCCCAGCTGCCCCCTTACAAGCAAGACTTCCTCAAGGCCGCCATCGCCGGCGGCGTCCTGAAGTTCGGCTCCTTCGAGCTCAAGTCAAAGCGCATCTCCCCCTACTTCTTCAACGCCGGCGACTTCTACCGCGCTGACCTCCTCCGCGCCATCTCCCTCGCCTACGCCCACACCGTCATCGAGGCGCGCGAGGCCACAGGCCTCGAATTCGACGTCGTCTTCGGCCCGGCCTACAAGGGCATCCCCCTCGCGACCTCCACCACCGACAAGCTCGCCGAGCTCGACCCGGCCCGCTACGGCACCATCTGCTACTCCTTCGACCGCAAGGAGGCCAAAGACCACGGCGAGGGCGGCAACATTGTTGGCGCGCCCCTCAAGGGCCAGAAAGTCCTCATCGTTGACGACGTCATCACCGCCGGCACCGCCAAGCGCGAGGCCATCGCCAAGATCCGCAAGGAAGGCGGCGAGGTCGTCGGCATCGTTGTCGCGCTGGACCGTATGGAGAAGCTGCCTGCCGCCGACGGCGATGACAGCAAGCCCGGTCCCAGCGCCCTCGGCGAGATCAAGAAGGAATATGGCATCCCCATATTTGCCATCCTGACCCTTGACGACATCATTGAGGGTGCCAAGAGCTTCGCTTCCGCCGAGGACATTAAGCGGACAGAGGAGTACCGTGCCAAGTACAAGGCCACCGACTAAGTTTCGAGAGTGGCATTTGATCTGGTTGGAATAGTGCAAGACTTGGTATTATGGCAACCGGTGTCGGGTCTGGCTTATAGTCAGCGGTTGGGGCTCATGGGGTGGATATCAACTCCGATGGGCCTCCTTTGGCCAGGCGCATGGGATGACAAAAGAAAAAGTGACATGGGAGCGCATTTGGAAATACCTCACGCCGAAATGAAGACTAAAGCATCGGAAACTATGGTCAAACCCTTGTGGTATTTCCCTTGCTCAGATCTCGGGAGCAAGGGCACGCTCTATGTTCTGATCCTCGTCCGGTTGTTTACCTCAGTACGCGTCTGTGGCACACCCTTCGGAGATTCCCATCTCGCGGGTATCTTTACGCAGTAGGTAAGGAAAGCAAGAAAAAAAAAGAAGAAAAAAGAAAAGGAGCCAAGTCTTCAACCCATGCAAAAATGCAGTCGTCTCATCCCGGCGACCGCGCTATATGTACCCATAACCCGTTTCCCGTTTGTTCACTCGCAAGACAGAGACGACGACGGTCGATTCCCTTGCCGAGCTCGCTCAATGAGAGAGCACTAGTACAGAATGGCGGATCAAAGCTCTCAACGACTTCCTCTGAGGCTGAGGGCGCGGTTCTATTGGTCTTGCGTTAAAAGGGTGTCGGTGGGCTTCTTGGCGGGGCCAGAGAGGTCGATGACCTATGAAAAGGTCATGGGTGTTAGTCATCTACTGTCCAGGTTATGATACCGACGGATTCTCTCACCATATCATGCCAACCGCCACCACCGAAGGAAGAGGTCTTGCTGAAACCGAGAGACCTAAAGCCAAAGCGCTCGTAGTAACTCACCAGCCACTGTGTCATGTCAGTATCGGCCGACAACGAAGTGCAACAGGTGCAATGGTCCACTTACATCCTGGCAGATCAGGGCGATACGATCGGCAACGCCAGACTCGTTGATCTGCTGGAGATACGCTTTCATGAGCAGCCTGCCTAGGCCGCAGTTTTGCAGCTTGGGAAGGACGGCGAAAGAGTGAATGCAAACGGTGCGACCCGTGACCTTGTGGCCAAGACTCGGGTCTTTGGACGCTTTCTGGTCGCGCCAGTTGTTGGGGCAGACCATGTCCTCGTCGGTAACAACGGGGCCATTGCCGAGGGTCGCGACGATGTGACCGAGTAGAACCATCTTGGCTTCGTGCGCACGACCAGTCTCGACGACATTGGCAACTGCGAGGGTCGGGATGGAAAAGCTCCCAACCTCGCTCGGGACGATGCTGCAGAACAAACCAGTGCAGATGTTTGAACAGTTCGAGATTCGGTACTCGAACTGCAATGACGTGTAAGTACAAGTGAGCCTTGGGGCAGGGAACAAGACTTGAGAGGCATGCCCCGCGACGGCGACCACAATCGACCCCGAGCTGGTCTCTTTTTGGGTGAATCAAAAAAGTCTCGGAGTCGATCACGGGGTTTAGAAGGAAAGCCGCCGAGGTGCGGTGGGCAATTGAGGAAGGGGTAAATGGGGAAATCACTGAGCGTGCCAACTCACCTTCTCGCGCGTAGCGCAGTGGTCGGGAAAAGCAGCCTTATCGAGCACGACGCAAGACTCGACGCTGGACTCGGTGAGCGGCAGAACAAAGGGACTCCAGCGGAAGGGCAAGTCGCTCAGCTTGAGACGGCCCGAAGTGCGTCGCTTCCTAAGGTCGGAAATGGACATCTGGGCCTCGACGTAGGACTCGTCGCCATCATCGGAGTCGTCGATGGCGCATTCGTACGCGTTGGCGCCGGCCTTGGCGATGGGGGGGTCCTTCTCATCAGACATGACGAAGAACTGGTGGAAGGTGATGTGGTTTCGATCTGGAGACGGTGTTTGGGGTAGATGTGTGTGTGTGTGTGTGTCTGTGTGTGATAGAGGGAGGGAGAGGGAGAGAGAGAGCAGGCAGGTGGTGGGAAAGGTATGTGGCGTGGAATAAGAGCAGGGAAGATTGAAGCTTGAAAGGGGTGGGAGAGAAAAGGCCAACAACAGGGAAAGGGCCACGGCAATCAGTCAGGCGCCTCCGTTTCCTTCCTTTGATAATGTATCCGTTGGATCGTGGAAAGAAGAAGGAAGCAGTTGCACAACAAGACAAGGGACGGCTCAGAAGGGCCAAGAAGGGCAGGCACTGTCGCTGATGCAGTCGGTGACTGATTAGGCGGGTGCAGACACGGAGGGCGACGGAGGGCGCCGGCTGTCCAACTCGGCACTGATGTTGCAGAGCGGGGCCGGACGGGGCTGTGAGCCAGGTAATGGCCGGCCGAGTGACCGAGATGCTAGGCTGTTTGAGCACCAAAGTTCCAGGGGCCAGAGCAGGTGTTGGACAGCGGGCCACAGAGTGTGAAAGTCTAAAGTGGTGGTTCCAGGCCAAGAAGGGTCAGCACAAAGGGCCAAGGGCAAGTGAGAAGAAGAGCAGTGGCGGGTGCAGGTGATAATGGCCAGAGCCCAAAGGAAAGCAATAAGAAGACCAGGCCAAGACAAAGATTATGCAGTTGGTAGAAAACCGACAGCCTTTTGCACTGATCTAGGTAGTCTGGGAGAACAGAAGACGGGAGAAACGGAGTTCAATGACTTGCCATTACGTAGGTAGGAAACAAACTCGATTGGATGCGCCTGAGCTGCTATTGAGGCGTTTGTCGCGTGACTTAACCGCAGTGGCACAGCTGTGTGGCCTGATTCGGGCCTATGGACGACTTCACTCCATTTGTCCACCTTTCCTTGAAGTTCCCTGAGTGGCTGGATGACGTTTTTCCACATCTTGCCTCGTCTATGGGATGGTTAGTAGTGATGCAAATAATGATTTTGGCAGGGCATTGCGGGTAACAATGGATACCGTTATCTCTTTTCAACTCCGTTCAAGCCCCTCCCCTCCAAGGGCAGGGCGAAGCTGGTAGAAGTCTCGAGAGACTTTACGGTTGGTAGCAGCCCGAAGTTGGAGGAACATTAGCGACCTGACCTGCTCTGTACCTTGTCCCCGCAATTGACCAACCTTCAACACTCTATATACATCGTACTCAGTGGCCTGGCGAGGTCGGTCTGGGTAGTATCGGCTTGAAGGTGGGGGGCGAGTTTGCAAGTCTGGGTTTGTTTGCTTGTCACTATGCTGCTGCTGGAACGAGGGGGTAGAGCGAACCTCCGCTGAGATGCCGTCGCCGGGACCAGCACATAGACTCCCAGCAATGCTAGCAGGCAACTAAGTTAGTTGTCAGGTCTGGGCTTCTTACAGGCTCGTTTCTGTATGGATACATATACTCTGATTCCACAAAGCTCCATCCATATTATACTGAATGCATTTTGCATTCTATTGTTTCGTACTCCACAATTACCGTCCGTCCAGCACACCTTGTGTTTTCTGCGACAGCATGTCCTCAGAGGCAATCGTACCTACAGTAAGGTACCTAACCAAATATTGTATCGTTAGCAAAGGCGGGCCTACCTGAGAAGCCCGCCGACCCCCCAGATTCGGTGTCTCGTACAGGATCGAGGAACCGAGGATGAAAATCTTGGCTGTGGTACTCCATATGCTGACAGCTAGCTGCATGAGCTGACCAAAGCGGGCGTGAGTGCAGCATCGATTTCCGAAAATCTTTCCGGGCAACGATCCAGAGTTGCATTGCTCCGCCTCGTTGCAGCATGTGCAGCAGGCCCAATAAGACCAAGAATCGGCGGGAAATGTGAGCCACTTTTGGAGCAAAGTTGGAGTGGTTCGAGCAAGGTGTGAATCAACTCTCCCGGACCTGACTGGTTGAGTTGCCTCGGACTCAGTCGCGGAAAGGCTGTGAGCTGCTAATGCCGAGAAGATGGCTCGTGGTTCCCGAGAAGACAGGACACATAAACGGGGTGACGGGGTCAAAGAACGGGAGCACCGCACAGTTGGAAGAAGGCTCTTACCGGAACCTGACCTCAGTCAACTGAGACGCCCGGGACCCGAGCAAACCACAGATCCGGCCCTCCAGCGGAGTTGACAAAGCCGGTCGCCCAACTTGCATTGGTGAGACAACGTTGGAGTATCCCCAGCATCTACCGGTAGAGAAGTTGACCTCGATATCATTAAGCCCTTCCCATGTACTGTCTCAGACATTCGTCTTCGGGACTTGCAAACGTATTTGCTAACTATGTAGTAATGCCGGCTCGTATGCTGTTCCGCGTGGCGAACGAATACGGCTGGCGATTCCCGAAGCGTTCACTGATCAGCGCTTTGGAAAGAAACTTGGTCGAATCTGTCTCGGATTTCAATTTCGAGCAACCAGACATGGTGTGCAAGGTGCGTGATGCACCATCTTCGAGTCGGCCAAACTTGGTGGGACGTAAAGAAGCATTTGTTGGTGAGAGACGGTTCCCGTAGGCTAATGCTGACTGGCTGGCTGGCTGGCTGGCGTGCAGCCTCCGCATACCGCAGATGTGAGGAAGAAAAAGGCACGCGTGCTTATCCCGCGTGTTGCCTAAAGGACGGGACGGCGGAGCGAATGGAACCAGAGCTATGTATGATATTGGCAGACTGCATACATACTCAGTCGTTCCTATTCGGCTTTGGCTTCAAGTACAGTGCTCATATGCTGGTCAGCATCGTACATAAACCTACAGAAGGTATTGGCAAGGTATGTCGCTAGGGGCTTTCGATTGGTGGCCTTTTCCGGAAATGTGACCTATCCATTCTCGTGCGGCGTACTGAACCAACGGAAGGCGATTGAGGCGCGAGAAAAGGGGGGGTAGAGATCGATCTCAAGTACGTATCATTGTACCCTCCCTGATCAGGACGGGAGTACCGGTAGGCGGTTCACTTGCAAGGATGCTCGCAATCGCTTGCTTGGCTCGCGCAGCCGTCGCAGGTTTACATCAGGCAGCAGACGGGCCATCGCGCGTCTGCCGGATCCTTGAAGGATAGGCACCTACCTGGCTAACTATGTGACTTGGAGGCTTATCTGATAGGTAGTCAACGATTAGCTCGTGGGACCAATATGCCGTCGAGGGGGGGGGTAGTTAGTTGCCCGCGATGCGGTCACCTCAACATCTCGGAACCGGGAAGCTCGGGCAAGCAGTCCCCGGTGAAGGCAAACACAGGCCCCCTAGAGGCAAGGACGGAGGCAAGGAAACGGGCATGGAAGTCGAAATACGTACACTTGCAGCATTTCCAACATACCTAGGTACCTACCTAACAGAGTCATCATGTTATGTTGGGCGATGGCAGCAACTTCTCGTGAAAACCTTCCGTTAACAGCCTACCTAGGTAGCCGGGCAAGTTCATTCCTGTGGGCTTCGAAGCCTCAGCATCCGCTCGGCCGGCCGCGTCCCAGTTAGTCAGTCCCCGCCGCCCCGTCGTGGTCCCTACAGGCTGGGCAGGCTACCTACCTAGGCAGGGTGGCAAGCTACCTCGACGGGCTAGGTGGGCTGCAAACGGGGAAATGGAGGGGTCTCGTTACTGCACCCACCTTCTTGACGAAACACACTCAGCAAGGTGCTCAAGCGTGTGGCACGAGCTCTCTCCCCTGCTCCAGGTTAGGTACCTAGGTAGGTAGGTAGTAATAGTGTATGTACCTCCCGTCCACCTCCATTCCCTACCTACCTAAGTACCTACCTAAACTACCTACCTACCTACTTCACTTTACAAGAACCCCGTCAACGCATCTCTTTCCTGCTGTCCAGTCATCCAACACGGCCCAGCAGCTCCGTCATCCAATCGACGCTTTCCCCATCCTCTCTGCTTCTTCCTTTCCTCCCTCTCTCCCTTGCCTTTTTCTCGGAGCAGTCAGCCAGTTAAGACCGTTACACCCCCTCTGTCCTCCAACTGTTTACTTACGGATGAGGAGACGTCATTTGCCGTGTTGCCTGGATTTGGCCCCTCCACAACCCGTCCCCCCTCCTTCGACTGAAGCTCCGTGCCGAGCCTAACTTTCACTTTGCTTTCGTAATCGTGAAACTCAACCGCCCGCCAGCTGCTTTGCGTTCCCGCCTTGCCCTCACCGCCGGAGAGCCGTCCTGCCGTGAACATAGCCAGAAAAGAACATACAACTAGACCCTTTCCCGAATTAGGACAAACGCCCACCATGTAAGCTTGCTGTCCAAACTGACGCCAAACAAGCCTCCCCGACTGACAGCTATCCCGCCAGGCGCATCACCTTGAGCATAACGAACCCCGAGATCGAGGACCAGGACCTTCTTACCCTTGAGATCTTCCCCGACATGCCTGTGTCGACCCTCCGCGAAGCAATCCAGGCCGAGACCACGATCGCTCCCACCTCCCAACACCTCTACCACAACGGTCGCTTGATTCAAGATGACACCAAAACCATGGAGCAGCTACAGATTGCCGACGGCGAGATGCTGGCGCTGCACGTGAGGGATATGCAAGGAAGCACTGGTGTTCCGGACCAGGGAAGAAGAGGTCCGCCGCGCCGACGACCGGGGGGCCAAGATCCGGAGCTCATCCGCCTTCAAATACTGGGCGACCCCAACCTGCGTGCCGAAGCAACCCGTCAGCAGCCCCAGCTCGCCGCCGCCCTAGATGACCCCCAGCGATTCGCCCAGCTTTTCAACGACAGCTATGACCGAGAGCAGCGAGAGCGCGAGGAGAGACAGAGACAGATTGCACGGCTGAACGAGGATCCCTTCGATGTCGAGGCCCAGGCCAAGATCGAGGAAATGATCCGCCAAGAGAGAGTCATGGAGAACCTCCAGAACGCCATGGAGCATAACCCCGAAGGTATGGATGCCACGGATGCCGTGGGAGCCGAGACGTCCGAGGGCGGGGCCCGGAAGCTAACTATCCCTAGTCTTCGGCCGTGTCCACATGCTCTATGTCAACGTCGAGGTTAACGGTCACAAGGTGAAGGCACTTGTCGATTCTGGAGCCCAGGCTACAATCATGTCCCCGTCTTGCGCCGAGGCTTGCGGTATTATGAGACTTGTCGACAAGCGGTTTGCAGGAGTGGCTCGTGGAGTGGGCACCGCCAACATCATTGGCCGCGTGCACTCGGCCCAGATCAAGGTCGGCTCAATGTTCCTGCCTTGCAGTTTCACTGTCATGGAGGGGAAGCAGGTGGAGCTTCTTCTCGGTCTCGACATGCTCAAGCGCTACCAAGCCAGCATCGACCTGGCCAAGGACAAGCTGATCATTCAGGGCGAGGAGGTGCCTTTCTTGGGCGAGGCTGAAATTCCCAAGGAGAGCGAGGAGGCTTTGGAAGAGGAGCCCAGGCTGCCAGGGCCAGCCGGCACCACCATTGGTCAACGGTCTGGCGTCGTCAGCGGCCCTCAGGGTCCTGCCGCTGCCACGCCACAACAGAATCCTCTCCAGCAGGCGTCGCAGCAGCAGCCTGCTGCTCAAAACTTCCCCGAGGAGCACATCAACCAGCTCATGGCACTGGGTTTTCCTCGAGAAGCCGCCATCAATGCGTTGCAAGCAACAGGTGGCAACGTCGAGTTCGCCGCCGGCCTCTTGTTCGGAGCATAGACCGCCTCAGGGTGCGGTGCATTGGACGATGTTTTTGGCCGAGCAGGTGGGGGGCGCTGCATGGGACAAGGGCGTGGTCGGCACGGTTGACATGAACGGTTATGGAACACTCGAGCTGGGAGGTAACCTAGACTCGTTGGAATGCATGCGTGGCTTGACGCGGGTTGCATTGAAGCGATCAATAGAGCATTTCCACACGCTGAGACCATAATACACAACATCGGACTAGCGTCCTGAAGCCTCTCCATGTTCGGGCTTCCTCTCACAGCCACTTGTGCCATGTGCCTTGAGAAGGAAAGCGAGGATTGACGACAGCTTACTGTGTCCGAAAATTAGAAACTTGATTGCATGTGGTTTTCGAGTATGCGAAAACCCCTAGTCCCAGCCAAAATCTAAGCACATGTAACTTTTTATATACCAGATGCAAACACGCACACACACACACACGCACGCACCCGCGCACATCCGACAACATATAGTCGGCCAGATTATCGAATCTTGTACAGGCACGGCTTCAGGATGGCCGTTTCGTCCACCTTGTCCTCCTCCGTTTCCCACACGAAGCGCTTCTGCTTCTTCCCCTTGTCGACGAAGCCGGCCGCCTTGGCGGCGGCGAGACCCTTGCCCTTGGTGGGCGCCGCGCCCTTGATGAAGCGCATCTTGACAAACATCTTGTTGGACAGGTCCACAGCGCCCTTGTTGCCCTCGCCCTCGCCGGCGAGAACAAAGCCGCGCTTCCTCAGGGCCTCGACAAAGGCCGACACGTCCGTCTCGCCGCGCTTGTCCTCGTGGCCGTCTACCTCGACGGCGAGGGCGACGCGGTCCGCCTCCGTCTCCTCCGGCTCGCCCTTCTTGGCTGCGGCGGCGGCCTTCTTGCGGTTGCCGACGCTGTGGGAGACGACGGCATTCTTCTGGCGCACGGGGCCGAAGCGGGACTTGATCTCGGCGACCCAGAGCTCGCCCTTCCAGTGGAGGATGCGGTAGGCCTCCTCGATGAAGTCGAGCCAGTTGGTGCCCATGAGGGCGAGGCAGAAGATGGCGACGTCGACCGAGTCGTCGGCCAGCGGGAGGTTGGCGATGTCGGCCTTGACGACGTGCTCTGCGGGGGAGTGCAGGTCGTAGCTGAGGACCTTGAGCTTTAGCTTCTTGGCCTCGGGCTCCAGCGTCGACGCGAGGCGGGCGTCGCCGCAACCCAGGTCGGCGACGTGGCACACACCGTCGGTGCGCGGCAGCGGCGTGGGCCCGGTGGGCGCGGGCTGCGCCCCGGGACGGCCGCGGGCGTTGGGGTACCGGACCTTGGCGCGGAGCTTGAGGTCGCGGATGTAGCCGTCGACGGGGTTCTCAGGCCAGACCTCGACCTGGCGGCGGAACCCCTCGTGGTACTCGGAGAACATCTCGGGGGAGTCCTCGAAGAGCTGGTAGGCCTGGGCCGAGGGGCGGGTGTAGAGCGTCTCGTTGAGGTGGCGGAAGCGCGCCGAGATGAGCTTCTGGCGCATGGAGCGCTGGAGCGGCGTGAGCTTGGCCGCGGGCGGCGGCACGGGCGGCACCGAGGCGGCGATGGCCGCCGCCGCCTGCTTGGTCGCCTTCTTCTTGTCCTCTCCCGAGGCCTCCTTGCCGGGAGTCGTCGGCTTCTGCGCCTTGGAGGGCGTTTCCGACAACGACGACGACGACGCCTGCCCGTGCTTGCTCAGCTTCTCTTTCTTCTGCTTCTTGTCGGACTTGGGCGTCTCCTGCGCCTCCCTCTCGCTCTTCCTGTCCTTCTTCTGCTTCTTGCTCGGCTTGGGGGTGGCCGCCTCGCTGCCGCCGTCGTCCTCGGCCTCATCGTCCGCCGGCGCGGCCCTCTTGCCGCTGCCCTTCTTGGGCTCGTCGTTCTTGGCCTCGCCAAACACGCGCGGGTTAACAATGACCTTGTTTGCGCCCGTGCCGTGGGCCTTCTCCTCCTTGTTCGCCTTCTTGCGCTTCTTTGCGCTGTTGTTCTTGGAAGTGTTGTTCTTCTTCTTGCCGGTCTGGGTTTCGGGTTTCAGGGCGTCCGCCGAGACGGACCATCCTGGGACAGCGAACATTTTCTTTTGGTTGGGGTTTTGAGAAATTTGTTTCCAAAGTGATCCGTAGCGATTTTGTTTTTCGTGCGTAAAGGCGAAAATGGGCTATGAAGACGGAGTAGAGATGGATGAATCGTCGCTCACGCTCACACTCATGCTCAATCTCATGTTCAGTCTCAGTCTCAGTCTCATGGCTTATCCGCTTTGAATTTTTTTTTTGGCCTTCGTATCCTTCCCCAGAGAATCGCTTATCGCACCCCTGCCTTCTTCTGATCGACGCTAGGATAGGGAGTGAGAGTGGACCGTGCGCATCCACCTTCCATTCCTCGGCCTCTAATCTCCATCTTCTAGACCTCCTAAGCTTCAACGTCTACTTGGTAAAACATCTATTTCTCCTCAATACCTGGGCGCGACCAGGTTGTTGATCAACTCTTTTGCTCTACACGCCTTGCCGATTAAAGAAGTGTCCTCTCATCAATTTGATCGATCATAACACTGATCGGGGTTTCAATCTTGTTCAGACGTCCATTCGATGTCCGCTTGTCTGCCTGCTCAAGTCCCTTGCCCTACTTCGTTGCAGAACAAGACTACTGGGAAGGCAGGGCACCGGCCATCCTGAACTGAGCCATTCTCTTGGAAACTTTTGAAAGCGAACTTGCCATACGCATCGTCCTCTGTGGGAAACAGCATGGTCAGCGGGCCTTGTGTGAGTCCTCGGGATCTTAAGGGTCTGTCTATTTATGACGAAACGGAATACGTACATGACACTTTTGCTTTTTTTCGACAATGGATCGATAGCTATTGATTACCGGCATACATAAAAAGGCCTACCGACTCCAGTCGAAGGTAGGATGGAATGGAACGGAATGGAACTTGCAGTTCGGCCTTTGAAATCCATGGCTCTCGACGCCACCTATCCGCTGTTCCGTCACTTCGGGTTCTAACAACGTCAACAACTAGGCGCGGTCATTGACTTCCTCCAGTAGGCGCTGCCCAAGGCAAGGTCCAGTCGGTGTGCCTCATTAACTCCAGCTTCATCAGGAATCTAATAGCTTGCGACTAACTGAATGGGTAGGGAAAATGCAACAAGAACTTTGAAACACCACAGAAGAGCTTCCGGGAGCTTCTAGGCTGTATGTCGGCAGCAAAACGTCTCACAATACTAGTATGCGGAAGCCTCGGTCTGTACAGCCGCTCCTCGCAAGGTGCTTAGAGTGGGTGTCCGACAATCAACCCAAGAATCGGGAACATCTTACCGGGCAGACTCAGCGAGTACCTCCACGATCATCGAGTGTGTTTTTGAAAGAGGCGGCAGTTTCCTTGGCAAGTACTTCGGAATCACAGTGTGGACAAACCTGATTACCAAGTGACCGAGACCGTTGGTTATTCTTCCGGCCATGGTGCTTGGATCGCCAGCATGGTTGAGTCGGCGTGGTCTGTAGCCAAAAGACAACCTGCCCCCGGGAGAGTCAGGAACGGCCGTCTGGATGTATGGATGTCACTGCCACGCAAATGGAATGTCTGTTCGGCGGGCGCTCGGTTTAACACGCAGAAGGCCGACCTTTGTCCCGAGAATACGGCCGCGGGGCTTTGCCCGGCGTCACGGGAAGCCGTTCCTGGATATTTTTGACGTTGACAACGCACAAGTAAGAACGGGGAGCTGGGGCATGAAGGCACGACAAGACGGATGGCAACATCCGGGGCAACAGCCCGTCTTCCAGACCACTTCCTTGCTGGGAACTCAAAGACAAGGCAGTGTAAGACAGAGCGACCAAGGGCTCCTGTTATCAGCAAACACATGGAAGGACGTAAAGCCCTTGAGGAAGACGGCTGTGTTCTGGTACAAGCGACGCAATGGGGCGTATCGCCAAGAGCGTCGCTGTCTGACTATTGGGCTGACGCCAAACCGGGGCGTCCGAAGGAGCACCGACTAGAGCTCACCACTGGCCCACACAAGCCGAGAATCCCAGGCATGCATGGTATTCATAAGGCCGGGGAACTGTTGCCCCTCGCCGGGTGGTTGTGTCAGTCTTGAGCCGGGCTCGTGTGGCTGCGAGCAGGCTACCTGCATGTTGGCCTGCAGTGGCCATTGTTGCAGTGTAGGCTTCCGTCCGGATCAGATACAGTAAAGATCCGGTGCAAGATGCCAAGGTATGTTCCTGCACATATCGAGGGACGCCGAGAAAGCACAAGGCAATGGATCGATACTGGATGTAGCCAGTGTTGTTCAGGCAGCGCACGGGTATCGGTGGCCCGTAGCGATCAGCGCGACCTGTGTACTTTCGATAACGCGTGACGTTTGTGTTGCACCCCAAGCCAGTTATTTTAACTGTGATGCATCCACTCATCGGCCACACCATCCACAAGGTCGGGAACGCAACGATTGGTCCCGCTGGGTGTCGGATGAGGGGGGAGGGGGATCGTTACTGTTATCTCAGCGACATGTTGATGCCTGTCACTCTCCATTAAGTGTGTTCCCTGCGAAATAGTCGCACCTGGCGTCTTGTGGTCTTGTCTTGCGTCTGGGCAGCGAGTCAGATATACGCCCTCTTAGAGGGAGGGGCACCTCGCCCAGCTCCTCTGACTTTCTGGCTCAAGTCACCATCCGCGAGAGGCGCGAGCATTATGGATTATCAGGCCGTGGCCCTCTGCCTGTAATAATTCTGTAATAATTCAATCAAGGGAGACGGCTTTCTCAAGAAGCCTGCGCGCTGAGGAAATCTTTGGTGTCCCACTTGACACATGGCAAGTCGGTCCAGAGCTACCTAGTGGACGGATGACACGGGATGGCATGGAATGGCATCCATCCCGTCTGGAACGCCACAGGCCGGATTCTCTTGGCGGTAGCCGAGGATCTGGACGTCACCTCCATGACAAGTGTGACGAGTATCATTTCTGCACTACAAGCAAGACCTGTTTACCTGGCTGGAGGGACGATTGTTCTGCGGTAAATAGGCGGGGGCAACCCAAATGACGCTATATGGTTCAGGAGACGTTGCTGCTCGAACCTGAACACAAATCGGACAGCGGGCAGCGTAAGACGTCTTCCCATACCGTGTTCGACCGGTTTAACACCGCCGGATCGCGTCTTGGTTATTGCTTAGAGCGGACTTCGGACGAGGGGGGTCACCAGGCCCGGAACCCTGTCCGGCAGGGAGTCTAGACCACGCTCAAGCCTCGGACGAAGATCATATTCGGCATCCCCCCATCACTTGCCCCCACTCCCATGTCGTCTGCGACTCAGGCGGCGGTACGTTTCTCGACACCTGATGGCACGCTGGGAATCAATCCAGCGGCGTGATGGTACCTACGCTAGTACGGATCGAATGACCAACTGGGGGTTATGCTCAGATAAGCTTGGCCAGCCTCTCGGGTATGCGAGGACAAAGTTTGTTGGGCGGTGCCCGTTGGATCGAGCAGCCCAGCAGCGACTCTCCCAATCCAACCTCATCTCACAGTCTCTCCGCGGGCAATCAAATCTTGCAAAATATGCAATATTGGGTTGATGAATTGGATGGTGTATAGTCAAGACGACATCTCCATCTCTCGAACCAATACAGATGGGAAGCAGCCTTTTTTTCCGCCCTTGGACGGACGGGATGAGAACAATGATCCAGGCCGAGGCTGCACACACACTCCCCCTCAATATGTCCCTAGTCCCCGCGCGCTACGGCCACCGGGTTGCCTGCCATTCGGGACATGAAAGGCCCCTGACGGGGAGGACGGAGGCTTGTTCACCCCCACCACCAGTGGCTGCTCCGGCTACCTACCTAGGTAGGTACCTAAAGGCACGGGTACCCAGGAACGAGTGTACTAAGGCATCGATGTGACTTAGATTCCGGATGCCGAAGGGGGCCTGAGTGAGCCAGCCGATCCATGAGCCTATGAAGTGCATTGGATATTGGACGCTGCATGGACAAGATCGATCCCGAGCAGGGCGACCCGGCTGGCGGCGTGCGGTGCATTTTTTCATGTGTTGGTGTCGTGCATCCTTTGCAAGCCACTGTGTTGTAGTACGCAGAGGTATCTCGCGCGCTTACGAGAGAGAACGATACCTAGTCCGAGGCGTTTAGGGTAAAGATAGACACACGCAGAGACCTTATTGTCTTGTTTTTTTTTTGTCCTAGCTCATGGGCCCGGCGCCTCGTCAAGCAAGTCACATCTGGCTGGGGGTGAGGTGCCAACCTCCGTCGTCCGCTTCGTATTCTTCTCTCCAACACGACCTCGTCCCTTCCCGCCTCCTCCTATCAGTCGTTTCCTTGCCGCCGCTGCTTGGCGGCCATGGCATCCATCCCCGTCGTTTGCACTGCATCTTCCTCCCCACACACCCTAGCCTTGGCTGGAGATACCCTAACTCGAGGCACAATACAAGAGACATACCGTTGAACGTTTCCCTCGTCTCTCGACACTAGCCCTCGTGCATGTCTTGAGAACAAGGGACGCACTTCCCTCCAACTTTTGCTGCAGACATCCTTACCCATCACGGCCTTCACCCCCCGTCCTACCCCACGAGTCCATGCATCTTGTCTAACCCATGACAGCCCATTCGGCGAAGACGAAGTAACACCGGCTTGTTTCACTTCCTTGCACCGTCCATGGCTGCTTAAAAAGCATCTAGGTATTCCGTGAAAGTCCTTCCTACGTCCCTCTGCCTTCCTCCCTCAATCTTCTTCGCCGCGCACAAAGAACGGATAAACCCCGCATAGCCCTTCGTTGCGCTACCGCGATACCATATCACCCACCCCCGCCCCCTTGGCGCTTGTGGCCCAGGGACGACGCCGCCTCGCTTCCCAGCATCGACCGTCTTCCGAACAGCCTGGCTCTTCATCTTTTTCATCAGCACCAGTTTTTTTATCCTTACTATAGTCGACTGGGACTCGGACTCGACCACTCCCAGCTGTGGCACCGGCTCTCCGCTGCGCCGCAGAGTCACACACACCGAACAATGCAGCTCGCTGCCCACCATATACTGATGGACTAAACAGCCTCGTCGCATCCCCGACTCCACTCGCAGCACACTAGCATCGTCTAGGATGGACCACCCCACGGCACTTGAGGGCGACAAGTCACCGGCCAAGACCTCGGACAACAACGAGGAAAATGGCAACGAGGATCCGAACTGCAAGAAGGCGAACGCAAGGAAAAGGACCAAGACGGGTTGTCTCAGTACGTACGGGGCTACTCTCTGCCATGCTCTCCTTAGACTAGACCTTTAGGCCTCGGGACTACCGTTCTCCCCTCTTCCCGGTAAGATGGCTGACTTTGACCGGAAGCCTGCCGGAAACGCCGCATCAAATGCGACGAAGGACGGCCCATTTGTAACAATTGCATCAAGTCCAAGAGACATTGTGAGGGTTACAACCAGCGCGTCATCTTCAAAGACCCCATCGCATCCTTCAACCTCAATGGCGTCTACGGCCCCGTTGTCTACCCTCCTGAGTCGTCAAACTCGTCTTTCCAGCGTCTTCCTAACCCGCCGCCAAAGTCTTCCAACGGCCCTCCTTTGGCCCCGATAGCTCCCAAGCCACCACAGCGTCTGGACTTTCAGGGGCAGCCCATGCTTCACTATGGCCAAGGCTTCCTTGGTCAGCACCACCCGAGCCAACTTCAGGGTCAGCTCCCGCCGCCGCCCTTCGACTTCAACCAGTTTCCGTATGGAGAGCAGCATATGCACTCGAGCCCGTCCATTGTCTCGCCAGCCAGCCAGTTCCAGGCGCAGTTCGGCGGGCCTCGGAGCAGCCTGGTCAGTCCTAGCACAGATGGTGGCGCATTCGTTCACAGCCCGACAGAGCCATGGAAAGAACAAGCAGCAGCATCAGCATCAGCAGCAGTAGCAGGGCCTGCACGCGTGGAGGAGACGGGCGTGTTCCCGGATCACGACGCCGCTGCCCAGAGAAACCAACTCGTAGAAGACGCCGAGATAGAGTATCTGTACTCGGAAGATGACGAGTCCATGCCCGACTCGGATGACGCTTTCGAAAATCTTATGGGCGAGGAGAGCGCCTACGGCCAGCTGGTGCAGAGCCGCAACGATGGCCCCTGGGATGGCTTTGGAACCAAGATGAGATCCTTCTCCTCCTTTGCCGATGAAGCCATCCTCACGTCGTACATACCCACACCAAATAACTCGCCACTGAACGACGAGCGAACAGCCGCCTTGTTCTGGCATTTCATCAACGTGACAGGGCCGAGCATGTCTCTGTACGAGAGGCATCCTTTTGACCACTCGAAGCTGACGAACAACTACTCGGTGCCCAAGGCCGGTCACAACATCTGGACATGTGAGATCATCACCCGTGCTGGAGTCTCCGTACTTGGACTAACTTTGACAGATACTTTCCCCATCATATCCTTCACCCACCCGGCGCTCCTCCAGGCCATGCTGGCCCTGGGGGCGTTGCAAATAGCCAAACTGCAGAAAGTCCCACCAATGGCGGCCATGAAGCATTATCACCTCGCCATCCGCAGAATCGCAAAGAACCTGCGGAGCCCCAAGAGGAGGACTCAACCCGCCACGCTGGCGGCCTCTCTCCTCCTTGGGTACTTTGAAGTGTGGAATTCGGATCACACCAAGTGGTGCAACCATCTATTCGGGTCTAGGCTCTTGATCAGGGAGGTGCCCTTCAGGCAGATGACCAAGAACATCCTGCCGCTGAAGAGGGCCAGGAGGGCGCTGTTCCAGGAAAGCCAGAGCCAGCTGCTTGACCCCTTCTTCATGGGCCATGACAACACACACATGATGAGTCACGATCTGGACGATCTCGACCTCGGCCTTCTCAGCAGGATCACAAATCAGCACGTTTCATACGAGGACGATGAGCCGCCGATAGGGAACTACTGCACGGACCGCGACATTGAGCATTATGAACACCTCCGAGACTTGTACTGGTGGTACTGTAAGATGGACGTCTATCAGAGCGTGCTGGGCGGAGGGAAGCCATTGTGAGTTTCGCCGTCGTCGTCTTCTAAGAACAAGAATAAAAAGGGCTCATAAGAACATAGTATGGATTACCAGCACTGGACCCAGTGTCCGCCACGAGCGCCGATGGGCCGGCTCGAGGCCATGTAAGTCAAATTAACCCTCGCGGAGGCTTGATCTCGCTGACACGGATAGATACGGGACGTACGACCACCTGATGCTGCTCCTCGGACGTCTGTGCAGCTTCGCAGCGAAGGACCTCCCGAGGAAACGCAAATCGTTCAAGGGCTTCGGGCCTCCGCCTGGTGGGCGGCCCGGAGGACCACCAGGGGGCCCGCCAGGCGCCCCGCCCAACGCGGGTGGACCACCTCAAGGAGGAGGCCAGGGATGGCCCCCGCCAGGGATGGCAGGCGGTATGCCCGGAGGCGACCCGCGCCCCGGGATGATGGGCGGGATGCCTGGCGGGCCTCCTGGGGGACCCCCAATGGGCATGCCGCCAGCGGGTATGATGGGACGACAGCTCGGGGAAGGCTTCGGGGGGGCGAGAGGCGGACCGCCACCGGGGATGATGGCCGGTGGCAACGCCGGCTCGCCGCCCATGTTCCCCGGCATGCTCCCGAACCTCGGCAAGGTGACATTGCCGATGGGCTTCTCGCCACCGCGGGACGAAACCCCGCCGCCGCCGGGGGAGGAGGCGCCGGAAGACCTCGACTCCGATAAGGCGGCGGACGCCGCGATGCGCGAGTGGGAGTCCCTCCGCGAGGCGTTCGAGGTCCTCCGGTCCCAGTTCGGCCCAGAGTTCCAGCCCCTGGGCGCCGAATACGCCGACCGAAGGGACTCGCCGTTCGGCCCGACGCTGCAATACCGCACCTTCTCCGTGGCCGGCATATGGATGAACTACTACATGGGGCTGATCCACCTGTACCGCGCGCACCCCAAGATGCCGCCTGCCGCCATGATCGCCGCGGGCATCCAGGCGCAGCACACGGCCAAGTTCGCCATGGAAATTGGGCGGATCGCCGCCGGATTGACGGACGACTGCGCCAACGCCGTCGAGATCAGCACCCTCGTCGGCGCTGCGCTGATCGAGAGCTCCTTTTGCCTGTTTGTCGGCGGGATCCAGGTACGCTTTTCCTCCTCCTCCTCCTCCATCACTCTCGCATCCCCTCCACCCCCCCCCTTTTACACCTGGTCGCCGAACCATAGTTCGTGTTCTGAAAATCTTACTGACGCACCCACGCAGTACCAAGACAACGCTCAGCGGCAGTGGATCGTCAGGCGCATGTATGACATCACCCGGCTCACGGGCTGGCAGTCGGCGCGGCAGATTGCTGAGGGCTGCGAGTCCGGGTGGAAGAAGGCGGCCGCGATGGGGCGGGGCCCGCCGTACGCGCGTGACCCGGCACTGCAGCCCGTCGTGCCGCCGCCCGTGTGGTCGAACCCGCGGAGGATCGGCGCCCGCCTCGAGCAGCTCGACAGCGAGGGCTCGATGCTCGTCGTGGCCAAGTCCGAGAGGGCCTTTTACGCTCTCGGCTTGCTCAGCGTCGAGCAGGAGCTGGAGAGGCTCGTTATCAAAGAAGAGGGGTGAGGGAGAGCTTCCGAATCGTCATGAATGGCATGTCGTTTCGCACAAAAACCGGGTCAGGGCGAGAGGGAGGGAGGGGGGCAGCGAGAGGAAGCGAGAGGAAGACAGAGGAAGACAGAGGAAGACAGAGGAAGACAGAGGAAGAGAGAGAAAGAGAGAGGAAGAGAGAGAAAAGACGGCGGGCCCATCAAGAAACGGCCGCGCCAGGAATGAGAATATGCTCATGAGAAGAAGCCATCATCACGTTGAGTACATTAATGATACACACTGTGGAAACCGTCTGGACGTCTGGTGCCAGAGTTCACAAAAACAGGGGCAAGGGTTGTTTTTGTCTTGCCTGAGCAGAAAAAGCTCCTCATGTGTCTTTTCGCTTGCTCTCCTTTTGACGTATCTTTCAACCCTCTAAATGTTCGTGTCATCGAACCCCGCCCTCAATCAATTCTGTTCCTCGACCTGCGGGTACCTCTAGTTCGCAGGGAGCCTCTCCACCACGGCGGCCATCTCCTCATCCGTGTATATTCTGAAGCCCTTCTCCTTCGTTACGCTCGCCAGCTGGACGTTTTTCGAATCGAGCTTCTCCTCCATCACCTGCTTCAGCGTCTTGAGCACCAGCGTCTCGGCGTCCGTGATTGACAGTGACTGTAGATGAGTTAGCCTCCTGGTTTCTGCGCGGGCTCGGAACCCGGGAAGGAAGGACGGGCAGGTGGGCAAACCTTGTGGTACTCGTTCTGCAGCTCTGCCTGCGCGCCCTCGGAACCAGAACCAATGGCCTTGGCGTCGTACCGGTAAAAGGTGCCACTGGGCTCGGCGTGGAAGAGCTGGGGGCCGTCCTCATCGTATCCGGCGATCAGCAGAGCGACGCCAAAAGGCCGGGACATGATGGTCTCCTCGCCCTCGGCACCCTCGCCGAAACGCAGAGCAAGGTCGCAGATGGCCTGGGTGCACGACTCGACGCGGAGGGGCTCGTTGTAGTTAAAGGAGTGGGACTGGGACTCGACGCGGGCGTGCTCAACCATGGAGCGGGCGTCGGCCTGGAGGCCGGACATAGCGCAGCCGATATGGCGGTCGATCTCGACAATCTTCTCGACGGACGAGGTCTCGAGCAGGGTCGAAGTGACGCGCTTCTCGACGCCGAGAACGACGCCCTCCGAGGTGGCGACGCCGATGGCCGTAGAGCCAAGCTTGATGGCCTCGAGAGAGTATTCGACTTGGAAGAGACGACCTTCCGGGGAGAAGGTGTTGATTCCTCGGTCTAGGTGACAGCTGTTAGGGAAAGTGAAGGGCAGGGAAGCTGGAGAGGGGGATCTTACCGTATTCAGATCTTGCCATAAACATCTTTGCGGGATTGTATGTGTGCAGCTGATAGAGAAATAGAGAAAAGGCGGGTGGACCTAATTGGCAAGGTCAACTCTTTTCGGCAGTCGTCGAATGAGGTTGTCGTGGTTCGGGAATGCGGGATGCTGGGGTTGTGACGGCTGTGGTGTATGGATGGGTTGATGGAGGGGAGCTTGGAGGTCCAGGTAACAAACGGTGACGGCGGAAGGCTGAAAAGGCAGGTAGGGGTGGTGGTTAGGCAAGCACTCTGCCTACGCAGCCGCAAGCTTCCCCTTTAGCCTACTTAACTAGGTACCTTAGGTAACTAGGTACTGTACCCAAGGCCAGTTAGCCAGTCACAGCAGCAGCCGACACCTAAAAGAGCCCGGGCCAGGTACGGGCAAGGTACCTTTCCACAGCAGCTACACTAAGAATCTCGCCCCCCTGTCCCCCATACTGAGCTCTGTGATTGGTTTCTCCCGTCAATCCCTCCAATACGTAGCGGCTGCCGTCCCCAAACGCTAAAGCCCGGAATATTTCAGGGGACTGGCACATCCCGGGCTGGGGTCAACAACACGCGAGGATTTTCCGACCAGACGCGCTCAAGGTTAATGGGCACTTAACCGCGTAAAGGCAGTAAGTACCTAGGCAAGGTAAGGTAGCAACCCAATCCACGCGCTGCGAGCTTGCTACCTGGACTGCGACTCTGTGGTAGAGGGGCAGAAACAAAGAGCAAGGGAACACTCCGACCAACGAAAGCCCCTCCACTCTCGCCCTCCATTGGAGCAAAGCAGGCCAGCCACAAGTTTCGCGATCGAGAAACCACCTTCCAGGAAAACGAACCCGACCCCGGCGCCTTACACACTTCAAATGCAGTCGGCGACATGTCGTCAGGCACCAGGGTATCAACCCACGAGCGCCGTGCGACCGCCGGCACAGCACCCGCTGCCGATCAGGAACGAGCCTCAAGGGCCGCCCGCATGAATGCCGCCGCCACAGCCGCAGGGAACGGTACGGAGAGCGCCCAGACAAGCTTCAAGAGCGAGCGCAGTGAGAGAAGCGATGCGCGTCAACGAGAGCGTGAGCGCGATCGAGACCGGGAACACCAGCGGCGCGACAGAGCCGCGTCACCCGGAAACAATGCGCACAAGCGTTCGGCGTCGGGTAACACCCGGACCGCAAGTCGGACGCATGATGACAGGCGCGTAGAGGAGAGGAGGACGGAAAGAACGTATGTGACGCAGCTCGAGACTATGGTCCAGCGGACGAGGAGTCCTGAAAGGGGAGAGCGGAGAGGTGGGGGCGACAAGGGCAAGGCCGCCGAGGCCAAGCCACGGATGGCTGAGGCGAAGCCCAAGGAGCCCAAGGTTGACGGTCCGCCAGGTGAGATGTCATGGTTGTGCCGTTGAAGTGGAATTTTGGCGACTGACGAAGTGGGACGGCAGCACCGTGGAACCCGGAAGCAACGCTTCTTCCTCACACATCGGCTCCCCTGGCATGTCGAATATCAATACCGCCGTTGGCTTCGCAGGCGCCGCAGCCCCAGCAGCCGAAACCACTGAACGAGCTGTCCCTCGAGGCGCAGGAGGCGGTGATGCTGGAGGATCTGCTGTTCGTCTTCATGGGCTACGAGGGCCAGTACATTCGCTTCGTCAAGACGTACAACCCCCACGAGGAAAGGGATCGTCTGTCGGGACCAACATTCAGGATATTACCAGGCCTAGACCCCAGCCTGCAGGACCTGACGGTGTCCATGCTGAAAATGGCGACATACTACTCAGCCCTCGAGATGTTTGTCGACGTGCAGAGTAGGGACGAGTTTGGCGCTGTCAACCATGCGCTATGTGCCTCCATCAGGAAGTTCCTTCACGACTACCTCGTCATGATTGCGCAGCTAGAGACGCAGTTCCTGACAAACGAGACTTTTACCCTCCACGTTCTCAACATCCACATATTACCCACGTGCCAGATGATGTCGCACCTGTATTCCCTGGCTCACGATTTGCTCAAGAGGAATGCGCTACTGGACGATGATGATGACGAGGAAGAAAGCGACAGTGCGGACGATTTCGAGAACATTCTCGAGTCGCTGCGCGAAGGCGGCGACTTAGCACCGGGCTCGGGAAAAAAGATTTGCAAAGGAGGGGTCGTACTGGGGCTGATCACTAAGAGGCTGGAGTCAATGTCGGGAGACCCGGCGGCGCGCGCTCTGCTGACCACGCTGCTGCGCGATGCTAGCAAGCCGTACATGGTGATGCTCAACGAGTGGCTTCACCACGGCGGAATCAATGATCCTCACGCCGAGTTCTTGATCAAGGAGCAAAAGAGTATCCGCAGGGAGCGCCTGGAGCAGGATTACACCGACGAGTATTGGGAGCGCCGATACACCATCCGGGAGCATGATATCCCTCCTCAGCTGGAAGGTGTCAAGGAGAAGGTCTTGTTGGCGGGCAAGTATCTCAACGTCGTGAGAGAGTGCGGCGGCGTGGACGTCAGCAAGGTTGTCCAGGACGTGCCCACCTCATTTGATGACAGCCGTTTCCTGGAGAACGTCAACAGCGCCTACGCGCATGCCAACGAGTCGCTTCTGCAGCTGCTCCTGACGACACACTCGCTACCCCTGAGGCTGCGGTCGATGAAGCACTACTTCTTCCTGGACCCGTCCGACTACTTTTCCTACTTTCTCGAGCTCGGCACCTCGGAGCTGCGGAAGCCCGTCAAGTCCGTTAATACCGGCAAGCTACAGTCGCTGCTCGACCTGGTCCTGCGCCAGCCGGGCAGCATCGTCTCGCTGGATCCCTTCAAGGAGGACGTCAAGGTGGAGATGAACGAGATCACGCTGATCAAATCCCTGCAGCGGGTCGTCAACATTACGGGTATCGAGCAGGGCGAGACGCTGCAGCCCTTGGCCAATCAACCGATTGAGAACGACAAAAACGCCATCGGCTTCACGTCGCTGCAGCTCGACTACGCTGTGCCTTTCCCCGTCTCCCTTGTTATCAGCCGCAAGACCGTTTGGCGCTACCAAGCGCTGTTCCGTTACCTCCTTTCGCTGCGCTATCTCGAGTCCCAGCTGTCGACGACGTGGTACTCGCAGACCTCAGGCCTGACGTGGGCGCACAAGAGCTCTTCGCGCAGCCTTGAGACCTGGAAGCGCCGCGTGTGGACGCTGCGCGCGCGCATGCTAGTCTTTGTGCAGCAGCTGCTCTACTTTTGCACCGCCGAGGTCATCGAGCCCAACTGGGCAAAGTTCATGTCCAGGCTCAAGGTTGGTGAGGAGGGCCAGGAATCGGCTTCGGGAGGCGCTTCGTCGGGTCCGACGAGGACTGTGGATGAGCTGATGCAGGACCACGTGGACTTCTTGGACACGTGTTTGAAGGAGTGCATGCTCACCAACAGCAAGCTTCTGCGAGTGAGTGCATCCCGCTGACATCTTCCCGTTTTATTACCTCTCTCAAGAGTCTCAACTGATACCCTTGACAGATCCACTCCAAACTGATGCAAACCTGCACAATCTTCGCCACCTACTCCAACTGGCTCTCCCGCGAGCTGGAAAAGGCGGACCCGGACCTGTCTGGCGCCACGCGGCCCCCCAACATGACGCCCGAGCAGTGGCGCGCCTTCCAGGCCGTCAGGACGCAGAAGCCCACGACGGGCTCGCACAGCGACTTGACGTCGTCGGCGGGGCCGGGCGCGAGCGACCAGCAGCAGCAGGACGCGCGCGTGGGGAACCTGTTCGAGATCATGAAGAAGTGGGAGAGCAACTTCAGCAGGCATCTGCAGATCCTGCTCGACGCGCTGAACCACTACGCCGCCACCGAGACGGTCGTCCTGCTCAGCCTGTGTGCGCGGCTCAGCACGGCCAACCAGGGGACCGAGTACTTCGGGCTGCGGAACGAGGACGACAGCGTTGCGTAAGGCTTGGCGTCGGAGCCGGAGGAGGGGGGTGGACCCTTTTCTTACTCTGTCTCTCTTCCTCGCATAATTTAAAAAATAGGTCTAAGGCGTTTCAAAGGTCTGGGTTCTAGGAAGCTGAGGCGCGGGGCGGATGGCATTTCGCATTATCAAAAGCCTGAGCGAGAAGAGCGCATTGAAAAAGAGGGGGAGGAGGAGGAAGAGGTGTGAGGAAGTTGCCTGACATGCTCTCTATCTAGACATATACCATTGATTCAAGCATGCGCTCCAGCGCGCCAAACCCAATGTCT
The DNA here is from genome assembly GCA_016807845.1 of Colletotrichum eleusines. NCBI lineage: Eukaryota > Fungi > Ascomycota > Sordariomycetes > Glomerellales > Glomerellaceae > Colletotrichum > Colletotrichum eleusines. The sequence continues at coordinate 2,851,846 of JADEZO010000001.1, read as the reverse complement.
CCAGCCATTTGTGAACTGGTTCATGTTGTCTGGTAGCCCAGACCCAGAACGGGGTAGTGCCAGTCCTTTCGATTTCGTCTCACGCCGGAGAGGACGCCGAGGGTGGCGCGTTCCCCATGCGAAGTCCCCCCCCCGCCGTCGAGCTTTTGCTTTTGTAGTATACAGAGATTAGATGGGTTGTAATGGTACATATACAAATTTGTGCAACGGCCGACTATAGCGGGCGGCCTGCCTTCCTTCCCACTCATTCCTTCTTGAGGGCCTCCTTGACCAGGTCGGCGACATGCTTCCTGTCGATCTCGAGATCCTTGCCCTGGGTGGCGGCGTTGATGAGCTTCATGATCTCGCCCAGGCCGCTCTTGCCCACGGCGGCTGCGTCCTCGATGGCCTTCTGGATGAGCACGCGGACGTCGGCCTCGGTGACGGTGACGACGCCGCTGGTGGCGATGTACTCGGCCATGACCTTGGCCTGGAGGTCCTCCTTATCGGCGAGGTCATTGCGGCCGGCGGCGCGGAACTGGGCGGCGGCATCCTGGGTGGCACGCTGGGTCTTACGCAGGAGGGCGACGAGCTGGGCGTCAGTGGCGATCGGAGCGTCGGTCTTGGCCGCGTTGTTGGTGGCGGAGAGGACGGAGCGGAGGACGGAGAGGCGGGGCGCGTCCTTTGCGCGCATGGCCGTCTTCAGGTCGGACTTGAGCGTGGCCAGGAGCTGGGGCTGGACCGGAGCGGCGTCAGAGGAGTAGAGGCGGAACGCCCGGAGGGGTGTGGCGGCCACGCGGCTGGACACAGTCGGCCGGAGCGTCTGGAGGAGACGGACTGAGCTTCGGGAGGCCATTGCGGTTGATGGGAGAGGGGATGGTGTTTCTGAGGGGTTTGTGGTTTGTGAAATCTGTTGGACGAACGGTTCCGGTGCTTGTTTCTCGATTGGGTGTCTTTTTTCTGTCTTTACGGACGCTGGGCGTGTTCAATGTCGTCGTCGTCTGATGCAGTCAATGGATTCGGATGGGAAAAGTTGAACTGGAGAAGCTGTCATTGCGCGGGACCATAGAGGGTGCTTCTCATTGGCTAGCTGCACTAGAGCTGTTCCAGTCGAGTGCATGGCCATGGCGGAAGCTCGCGGGGCCAGGGGTCTTCTCACATTGTTGCTCGGTCCCCATTTCGTGACGGCTCGAATGACACGCTCAGCCTTTGAGGCATGGAGCAGCGAGGCATTGAAGCTTGCGCGCAATCCGAGCAACCTAGCGTCATGCATTGTTGATTAACATCATTAACGAGACATCTCCGCAGCTCTCTTGAAAATGGGAAAAGTGATGCAATGTCCGTACCATTTCCAAAGATAGGTAGGTAGCCATATCAACACTTGATGTGCCCGATGATCAAAGAAGCTGCAGAAGTAACTAACTAGGGTCGGGGCAATCGCAGCAGCGGCCTTCGGACATGACATCCAATGAGGGGAAGGGGGGGTAGAGCTTCAAGCTCAGAGTACAACGGCCTCAGGGGACATTCATAGTGATACATACAGACTTGACTGGGCAGCCACGCTACCTGTTAGCCGCTCAAAGCTAGTAACGCGGATGGTTGCCAAACGTGGAAACTCTGCGCGATGGGTGCCTCTGGCCAAGTCTATTACATGACGACTCTCCAGGAAGTGTCTTGTTCAGCTGTTGTCCGACCTTGGTGCTCCCTCATTCTCAAGCAGAAGGGCTATCAATCTCCTAGCGGCGGATTTGCGACCTCGTGTTGCTAGGGGTGGAGCCTTTGGAGGTCTGCGAAGCCGGGGAACCTGGCTCATGAGTCGTGCCTGTGCGCGCAGGCGAAAGGGAATGGGTCCGTCACAGGCGGGAGAATCGGTGAGCTGGTGTGATGTGTTTGTTGTGTTCACCTGCAGTCTGGTCTTCACCGAGGACCCGGGGAGACAGGTAGCGAGCTGGGGCAACTACCAATGCGGACCTGCCCACCCATATAACGCGTTACAAGGCGGTCACGGCGCCTAGAGTCACTCCAACAATCTCATTGAACCCAGCAAGGAACAGAAGGAAGATGTCTACCTAGATAGGTAGCCAGACCAATCACTCGAGCTCTCCTTCCCTTGCTGCCTTTTCGAGGCGCGAGTCTCGGCCCTTTGTGCCTTGCTGAGGGAAATAGGTAGGCAGGCGTCCCCTGTATACCTATCTTAGTTACCTACCTAATTAGCTATCGTCGTCTCTTCCCACCAACTACCTAGGTAGGTACCTACTTTAGCTCCCGTCGATCCCCACTTGCGGCTCGGGCTCACTCTCTTTCAACTTCTTGCCGTCCTTTTTCTCTTTCTCTTTTCTTTTCGATGCTTTCCCAGGGAGGCAGTCCTTGTTGCCTAATCCTCGGTCGTTGTGACAGCCAGCTTGGTTCTCGCAGCCCGCTTGCGTCATCTTCTCCTTGAAGACAGCCGTTGGTTATTAGTCTCCATTCCTCCATCACTCCCCCGACCAACCCCCTTCTTTCCATGCCGAGCTCAAGAGCATGTCGACTGTTCAAATGTCATAGAGCCAGTCGCGCCGATCAACAACCACGAATGGACCCGCATGACATAGGTCTAACATCAAGACTTTTCGTGGGCCTTTGAGCCTCAATAAAGGTCCTCAGCCGCCGAGGCTTGATATTCCCCAGTCTCTTGCCAACAGCCTCTTTCTCGTCTCACATTCTCAACCATCTGCCAACAGCCATGTCGACCCGATAGGCATTCTGCAATACATCCAGCAAAGAGAAAATTCAACGGGATTACGAGCTAGGCATAGGGTATCTACTGCCGTCACATCATAGTCCTTTGTCGTCATAAGTCTGTTCCAGAAAGCCCACAAAGTCTTCAAACCCCAACGCCCCGCAATGCTCACTCAAACAAGCAATCCGGCCATACGATGCCCCGACAAGCCTCACCGGCGAGGTTTTCGTCCTATACAAACATACCTTCAGCGTGGGAGCGGATCAGTATATATGCATCTTCCAGCAGCAACATCCAACAGGCGTTCACTTACATTGGAAAATATGCCTGGTTCAGCTCGTTAGCATTCGCCTTCATGCCATTCATCTGGCTGTGACGCCCAGTGCGTTTGATGTCGCCAGTTGTACTCACCCTGAATGCCGGGTTATCGGCTTCGCTCCTTGCTTGAGCCACCAGGACCTGAAACTCCTGCGAAGTCATTCTATCGCGATACCGTCAGCTCCAAACACCACCACATGACGGGTCCTTATCACGTCGACCTCGCAAGAATATGAAGTAGCCGAGCTCACCCTCTGAACTCTGTCATGGGATACATGGCCAGGGAGGCGAGCATTCTCCTGACATTCTCTCGGTTGGCCATACCGATTTGGTGTTGTCTCGGATCTAGATCACCAGTAAGCTTGGAGGGCTTGCGCACCTGATTCTACGGGCTCCTCACCGTTGGACCAGCCACATGTTGGGAGAGGAATCATTTGGGTTTCCACCGAGTCAAACCCTGCACTCTGCATCCAACTCTGCATCTGGAGCGGCGCTCGTGGATCTTTGTAAGGCTGCATGCTGTCCAGGTATCGCCTCGACCACCTGCCCAAGGCGTGATCTGGGGCCGGGAGCAATCAGCAAATGCAGCTTCTCCGGGGATGGACCGCCTTACTCTGAGTCAACGTCCCGTTATCCGACTGCGCGTTAAAATATATCTCCACCATCTGGCACCACCCACCCGGTCGAAGTACCCGAAACGCATCGCGGATATAGTCTCTCCACCGGTTCGAATGAATACCGCCTGCCATCATTTGGCTATGTACGAGATCGAAGTGATTGGAGGGAAATGTAAACCTGGGCCGTTTCAGTTAGGCGGTCACACTCTGGTTGGATCTGCGAGCAACAGCTCCCCGAGATTTGCCCACCTTCCATTCAAATCGTCAACCTGAAGATTCAAGTTCGTGGGCGTTTGAGTCTCATCTGGCCAGATGTGCGGGCAAATGTCAATGGCCACCACCTGTCCTCCCAAGTTAACATTGTATGCGCCATCCAACCGACATCAATGCGTAAAGACCATATGATTCCATGTTTTTCCACCATTGGAAAGCATCTCCCCAGAGACTGCAATCCAGGCCAGGAAGTAATCTATCGTGGGTAGATGAAGGCCAGGGCGTGACCAGCTATTGGAAGATTCGACAAGACGCAGCGGCCCACCGCCGTTTCGCGCAAGTCAGACTCTATAAAGACACGGTGGCTATCAAGTTGCAGACGGAGACACAAAAAGAAAAGGGGAGGAACAGGAGAACAGTTGGGTACGCGCAAAAACATACCTCGCAGCTTGGGTGTTGTTGTGCGACTTCGAGAGCCCAGTCGCCAGCTCCGAACCCGCACTCGAGTATTCGTCGGGGTCTGGTGATGGGCGGGAAAACGAGTTGGTTTTCGAACACTATTGAGAGAACGACATGCATAATTTGCAGGCGCTCGACTTCGTCCTACAACCCGTTCGGATACGTTCAGCAAAGTAGGGAAGCTTCTATGGACTCTGTGTGTTCTTTACCTCGTCTATCGGTGCAAAATAAGCCCCATTGTCAACTGCATATCGCTGGTATTCTCGGCCTTGATGCACGATAGTTTCAAGGAATGCGTTGTCCAAAGGGACTGTTTGTGGATCGCTGGAAACAGTTCAGACGTCAAAGGAACCCTTCTTTGTGTGCGACTCTCAGGGATGGTCAACCGTACCTTGCCATATCGACAAAGAAAGCAACAACGGTGGAATACTTGCTCTTCGAACAAAGTGATCTCAACAATATTGAGAAGCCTCGTCCAAAGCTTGCCTCTTGATCCGATCTTGAGACGAGGGTGGGGTTGTATCCCGTGGCTGTTTTGCTTCAACAATGTCTGCCACAAGTTCAGGGGCAGGGGGGAAGGCGAGGAAGGAGTGCCTCTCAAGTACTGCCCACGAAAGAGTTACGATTGTTCGTCAACAGAGCCATATTTGGTCCACAGGGGCATTCGCAAAGGCGGCTGTCGTGTCTAATAGACATAAAATTAACAGCCCGCCGCGTTGGAGGTGGAGACACTGAGAAGATCGAGGGGTCTCGAGATTGGCCTGTCATTCTTTACTACACCCACGACGTCGCTGTCAATCCTGGTTTAGGACGTTGCGACGCAGAGGAGCCGGAGCCTGTTTAGGTACTCTATGGTACGCGGTGCGGCAAGGACGAGGCAGTCCTCAGATGACATGGATATGTCTACCGTTACTGCTGGCCCCGGACCCTCCCCCCTGTACGCACAAATGAGGGAACGGGACCAGCAAACAACCAAGACGTGCTAAACCCAGGACATGGAGTGGCATAGTGCGGGTGTACCAGCGGGTCCCTACCCATTCTGGCAAGCCAGGCGCCGCTTTTACCAGTAGCCCGATCCATGGAATCTGTCAACTGTAGCTGGTCTTTGTGCGCTGTTCCGAAAGCCAGGTAGACGGTGGTCGTTCTCACCAACCTGGTCGTTGTCTAGCGGGGTTTGCCATCACAGACAGGCACCCCAAAAGGTCAAAAAAGACTACCATATGCGGGAGCATGATGGATCTCGCAGAGTTCTGGTACTGGGGATTTTAGGCTTCTCGACTCTCGGCCACAACAATGGAATTGCCCGAACATGCCACTGCTTGATGCTCCCAGAAGAGCTTCCACACCTACGGGAAAGCCAGCAATGGACCGACGCCTTTCAGAACCACCGCATGGTCGTCGAAGTACAAGGCCTAGCGCATTCTCATACACGTAGATGTAGCCCGGCTGCAGACCTCTGGTGTCCAGCTGCTTACCCCCCCTCTCCATGTTGTGGGTGGAAACATCGCTTGAAGGAGGGGTTACATGGGCGATCCGCACTTGTAGCACGCGGAGCTGTAACCGAATTCCGACGGATCCCATGTCCCAAGGATACGGTCGTTGGCTTGAGCTTGGAGCAATCACGAGAGAAGGGAAGTAAGCTTGAGCTAGAAGGCCGTTGCACAGGTCCCGAAAGGTCACCAGATGGCACGTGCCTCTCGTGCTGACCTTCGCACCAGCCTGGTGCCTTTACTTACGGAGCATACCCAAGAACATGGACTTGGATTCATATCTCCGTGTTTGGGATCGCTGCCGACTTGGCTTTGAATGCAAAAGGAGGGGGGGAAACGCCGGCCCGCAAAGCGAAACGATCACAGCCTGGACGCCGCCAAGTCGCCTCGTACAATAAGCATGCTGATTGTCCCTATGCCGCTTGACTTGTCTGGCAGAGTAGGCTGGGGCCATATATGCGGCCAACGCTGACTGAAGGCGGAGTCAATGGTCTGATCCTCGTACACAACTTGACACAGACCTGCAGTCCTGCCAGCGCAGTCAGACCCGTGTCAGGCCCGGATCTCACGACAGTATGGATAGCCAGAGGGAGAAGGAAAATTGAGCGGGAACATCGGTCTTGACTTTGGTAAGCACCACGCCTGCGGTCTGTAACTTGAGGCCTCCACCATACCACTCCAGAGATGCTGTTGGGGGCAACAGCTTGGGCGGATAGCGACACAATATGCACAGAACAGGCAAGGTCCGCAAAATATAGGCAGGTTGCATGGCTCTGGCTGGTGTGCTTGGGTTGCTGCGTCTTGAGGTGTTGGCGTATTCGGGTGCGTGCTGATGAAGTTTTAATTACCTTACTCCTTCCCTTCCTCAAGGGGCTTGTCCCGCCTCACCCTGGACTGCCTACTCGACAGACCGGTTGCAGCCCGTTGCAGGTCGAACTCGAAGAAAGCCAGCCAAGCAGGCCTCTCAAGCTGAAATGGGTTGATGAAAGTTGGAAGAAGAGATAGGCACTGGCCTATTTCTCTACTGAGAACCCTCGACGGACCAATTTGCAACTACATACTGGCATGACAGGGAGGAGACCCTTAGACCCGGCTGGGTTGACCGGGTTGATGCTGGCTCGGACAGTGGGGTTTCGGAAGAGGGCGCGATGACGCGAGCCACAAAAGTCTCCTGGTTCCAGCTATTTGGGAACCGAGGGGCGAGGGTCGACAACACTTCCTTGTCTCTGAAAACCGCACCCTGGTGGTTGGGAGCGCCATGCCTGTTCAAGTCGGCCACGTACTCGCTGCGGCCTGCAACCTTTATACCAACGGGTTCAGATGCATTGCATGGCGGACAGGCAGCAAAAGCAACGGAAGACACCATGAGACGACGGCACGCCGTTTGTGCTGGCAACCAAAAACACCTTGCCCGGGACGTCATGACCCTCTCCACCCTAACCATCCATCGACGTCAGAACAAGAGACACGGAGAGACTGGTTGGCGTCTTGTTTACACACAATCTTTGTAAGCCAGCCACAGTCTCACCAAAAAAGTCTCAGGAGCATACCCGCCGGGCAGCTCGCAGTGGCTAGCCGGAATTATGGGCTGTTTGGAGGTTACCCCAAGGGTGGGTAGGGAGCCTGGAAATATCACTGACTTTAATTACTTACCACAGGTCAAGTGGCATGAAACGCGACTGATCAGGCATGACGGCGGTGCAATGCTGCGCAACGGGCAGCTGGAAAGAGGTGTACATGACCTGCACAGCGTCGTGGCCACGAGCCAAGCAGCTTTGGAATAGAGGCTCGGAGCAGAAGCCGTGATTCAAATCTCGGCATCCATAACGAAGTCTTGTCCCTACGCACGATGACCGAAGACCTGAGCCGGCGCAACATGCTTCGCGCCAGGGAGCGAGGCAAGAAATGAATTGCCTAGCCTGTTAGAGATGATGCACGTCAGAAGGGGGGGAGGGTCATTCGATCCATCTCTCCTTTAACATGATACCATGTGTAATCGATTCCTACGACTCAACTTGGACAAGCTCGAACAGTATCGCGCCTGGGGCCCCCCACCCTTTCCCGATGACAAGCTCAGCCCTCGCAACTTGCGGCCGTTGACTGCACATCTACGGATATTCCACAGTCTTTTCTTTTATCCGATATGAGAGGAAAATCGGGCGAGCTCCTCTCTTTTTTTCAGCGGGGTTTCCTTCAGCCCTTGCAAGGAGGGGGGGAGGTTGTGAGTTGGCGGCGGCCGATGAGGGAGTCACATTCAGCTCCGCCAACAGGGGGCCCTGGTCGACAGGTACCCTGCTGGTTCTTCCATCTTCACCTTCCTCTTAAACAGAACCGCGCTCTCGGGTTTCCCTAGGACGGGAGCCCGGGTCACAATAGTCTCCTTTATCGATGCCAACCGTCCCCTTATCGATCCCTCTACAGGTTGACGGAAGACAGCATGCCATGGCACTGACACTGCAATGCCGAATGTACTCTACTAATCCCCCCCTGGCTGTTTGTTGGACGAGGAGCGGCGTCGTCGTGGTCGTCGGCTGTCGTCTGCGATGTGACTAGCCCACCAGCTTCATTCATCAATACTACGCAGTAGGTTAATCTGTTTCGCCGGGGGCTACGCCACGGAGAATGGAGAACGCTTCTAGAAGGCTATTATATACGATGTCCGCTTGTGAGGGCTGCCATCTGAAAGGGCATGGAGCGCGTTACCGGGGGCCTTCGAAACGACGAGCGCCTACCCAGACGGCTTGGTGCGGGCTGCGCTACTTTCCCGCGGTCATGGGCACATGGGTGAATTGCCGTTCGTTCATTCCTTCAGCCCAGTCTCATCATCCACCGACGATGCGGTATTTCGATGTATTGCCGACGCCCGCCCCCTTCCTACAATTACCATCTCGGGCGCACAGATCCCCCCTTCTCCCCCCGTCTTACGCGCCACGACCGTATTCCCTTTTCCGTGAGCCCGGAATCCTGGTTGGCGGCCGCTGGGTCGACAAACCCTGGGACGAAGATGAGCCCTTCGGACGGGCGACCGCAACTATCGAAACGTCCAACTTGCGCCGTGCGACCTGAGCAGTCACTTTTCTCACCCCCTTTCCTTTTCTCACGGCATGCTTAGAAAGGTTTCAACCCCCCTCCTCCCCGGGATTATTTTTACATCAACACTTGTTGTTTTGTGTGTGGCTCTACCGGAAGGTCTCTTGGGCTAGGTTATTAGTTGCTTTCGTACTTTCTGTGAGGTCAACTACGGATGGATGCCGGGATTGCTGCGTGCTACCCCTGGAAAGGTCAAGCAAGTGAGGAAACCCTCCCCTCATTCAGAAAAATTAGGGAGAGACGGGGGGGGGGGCTCCTTTCTCAGGTTCGCCGAAAATGACCCTCTGCATGTGTTTCCTCCAACCTCCCCCAGAAAGAAAAGAAGAAGAAGAAGAAGAAGCAAATAAGGAAGAAATCCAGATGACTGCGATACGCCCTCGCCCTCGCCTTTCCTCTTCCTTTCGCTGCTGGCAGACGTCCAAGAACCCCACCCCACCCCTCCCTCCCCTATTCTTTACTTTTCTTCTTCCTTCATCATGGTCCTTCCCTTTGTCCAACCCACCCCCCCGTCGACACGCAGACGCGTGCGCATGCGGATCTGCGCCTCTCGGACCCGCAACGTCTCTTTTTCTCTCCATCTCCTCTTGTGTCTTGCTCGTCGTGTCTTTGGCACGGGTATCGTGTCGTGTCTTCCTCACACTCTCGTCGTCTCTGCCTGGTACCCGGTGCCCCTCTTTCTCTCCATCATGTTGCCGAGCCAGTGAGCCGGTGACAAGGTATACCATCCCACGGCCCGCGAAACGCCACCAACACCCTACGCCATGATGCCTTGTTCGTCCTGGTGCGCAGCAAGCCAGCCACTCTAGTGTAGATGAGATGTGATGATGACCCAATACAACCCCCTGCTTCCCTATTCATGCGGCGCATTGTCGGCCGACAACGGGGACCAAAATAACGGAGGGGCAAAAAGAAGGGGAGGGGGCACCATGCACGCACGTAAACTGGAGTGTACAGCACGCCCACACACACACACATACACACAAACACACAACCACAAACACCTCACTTCACTTCCCTTCCCTTGCATGCGGAGCGGGCAGAGCGAAAATCCTCCAACCGATAATCCAGCTACACAAATCCTTTTTGAACTCCGTGCCGCCCCGCATGTCTTGCTCGTTGCAGGCCGAGTGGATCACCAGCAGGTGAAAACCGGGTTCCTGGCTTTCACCGGCTCCAGCCTCTCCACAATAACCTTGCGTTGGTTCCCCTCCATCCCCTCGGCGGCCGCATAGCCCAGGTCGCCCTCCTCAAAGTCGTCCTCGTTGTCATCCAGGCTCGGGCGGGACCCGTGCAGGTGTTGGGCGATGCTGTTGCTGTTGCGCCGCCCGGCGGCCGTCGCGAACGAATAACGACGCTGCTGCTGAGCCTGTTGACGGGCGGGGGTGTACATGTTTAGAGCGCGTGACCCGTGATAACTTTCTCGGTGACTTTGCCCCGAGAACCTGGGCCGCTGCGCCGCTGGATCCTTAGACAACGGCACCGACGATGCCAGGATACCCGAACCGTTAATGGACGTCTCGTCCGGTGACCGGGCTCCCTCGCCTGTCGGGCTCAACGCCAGCTCAAACCTGCCCGGATGAGGCATATCGGCCGGGGGGCTGGCGAGGCCGAGCAGATCCCCGTCCACGCGTAGGGGCGTCGCGGTGGACGTGTTGGCATCGCCTATGTCGCCCTCGTCGATGGACCCGCGCAATTCTGCTTCGTGACGCATCATCTCGGCGGATGTCACCCGCATGGGCACTGCGACAGGTACGTCGACAAGGTCGTCCCAGACGCAGACCTTGGCACGACGTGTGAGTTCCAGTGGGCCATGGTCCGGTGTCTTGAGCGTCTCCACGACGTTCCACGCCTGGCCCTTCATGACGGCGATCTGCCGAGCAAACATTTTTTCCTGGAAGTCGGGATCCAACTGGAAGACTTTCCGCAACGCCAACTGCGTCTGGCTCCACCAATGGGTCGAGGTCAGGAGAGGCAGGAAATGATCCCGCGTCTTTTGTGAGAACGGCCGTCCGATCAAGTCAACAGGTAGAAACAACCATCCGAAGGGAAAGCTATGTGTGAGAAGACGGTTAGCTCAGTTGTCCATACGAACGCGTGCTCTCACCCATCGAGCTGAAGGGCGTGGGAGGATCGTGGATCGTTCATACCTTCGCCATGCGTCTGGATGTTTCCAGGGCCAGGAGAGTGAGTTGTCAATGGCACCGATTGTGATCTTGGGATCCTGTATGCTTGGCACGGGGCTCGATGCCTTCATAGGCTGCTGGGTTCTGTAGGGATACGAGGAGCGGCTTTCTGCTGCTGGTCGCCGGTTCAAATTTACGGGCCGTGGCCCATCCTCTTCGGACGGGCCTGTCTCCGTGTTCATCTGGAGTGGCTCTGAGACGATGGATACTTGCTGAGTGCTCCAGTCCACCTTGATCATCCAGTTGTCTAGACCGCGATCCGTGTTGCGCATGATATAGTCCAGGATAACCAGCTTCTCCAGTTCTTCGCGGAACGACTGCTTTAACGAATCGGTCCAGACGAAGTTGTCTGGCCCAGGAGGCAACCTTTCTGGTCTGCTTTCCTCGTCGCTCTCGATGTCATCCAATGCAGCGGTGCTGCTAGGCCGGCAGTTATCTGCCCATCTCCTCCTGCGTTTGCGGTGCGGGTCGTTGGCTCTGAACCCAGACCAATACTGGTCCGGCCAAGGATGTTCTCTCAGAAACACATTGGCATCCTTGAAGCCCTTGAGGAAGACCTGGAAACTTCCGGGCTTCTCGGGGAGTGGTTTCTGCTTTCTGTAAAAGTTGTGGCGGTCCCAAAACGGGTAGTGAAATGATTTCGAGGACAGCCACACAACATCCGTGTAAGGCACCATGTGAGTGCGAAGTTGGCAATCCAGCGTGTATGCAGCCGCCTCGCTGACGTACGAGAGGTTGGGAATCAGGCTATGGGCACGGTCAGCGAGTGAGAGACTACGGAATATCAGCGTTCGGATAACCTACCATGCTCGTCCGAAGCAGCAGGGGAACAGGTTTCGGTGAATCCACTTGTTCCACTTGGGATTGCCAGCGGCATACGGCTCTTCGTCCTTGGGCTTGAACACGCCCACGACCTTCCCTTCTGTATTCCGAGCAAAGTAGCTGCCAGAGCTTCCCTGGGCGATCATGCGTGGGTGTGTGCCTTGCAGGATGGCCTGCCTGACGCTTTGCACAATCGCTTCAAACTGGGACTTGGTCATGACGTTTTGTACCGCAGCCAAGCCCTCAGGGGTGATGGGCCGAACACCCTCTGGTGCTTGGAACACCGAATGGTGAATCTCGAGATGTTCGTCCTCCCCGGTCTTGCCACGGCCCTTGGCGCGCTTGAACCGGCTGGCGATCTCGTCTGCCCATCGCTCTAGCCTGGCATTGATGGCTTTGATATCCACGCCGGAGTTGCTGCCACCACGACGGCGGTTGGTAGGTCTAGAAGGTCCGGTACTTATGGGCTTCGGGGTCGTCATACCCGAGCGGGGGCGCGGTTGGGAGATGGGTGCGAAGCGAGGGGCGGAGGCCGGTTGGAGAGAGGCGTATGACTGGGTAAGTGGGTTCTCGTCTTCGGAGTCGGAGGAAAGGGCATCGGCCTGAGCGAGACGCTCATAGCCCGTCGTTGGGGGCCGGGGGCGAGGCATTGTAGCCGGACGGAGGGACCGAGGTCTGGGGATATGAGAGAGTGTGAGTGAGAAAAAGAGAGAGAGGCAATTATCGGGCGAAGGAGGGTCTGTAGATCAGAGCCATGAGGGTAATAATCGTCGCGGTTTCGGCAGGGTTCGAGATCGAGAAGCTATCAAAGTGTATGTCTGTGCTGCGCTTCCGTCGTGATGCGATAGCCAACCGAAGCAAGGTAACGTAGATGCCTTGGCTGAGGAGCTGGGTAGTCAAGAAGTATCTTAGGAGGAATGGGACACAAGGGAGCGACAATAGGAAGAAAAAGAAAGAAAGAATAATATTACAAAAACAGCAAGTCGCTCGAAAGTGACGGCAGACAGTAGACAGCAGGTCGCGGGAAGTCAAAGACGGGATCCTAGGGCGACAGAAAGTGGTTGTGGTTGTGGACAGGAAGCGGTTTCTCAGCGAGTCGCGTCATCAACTATGTGTCGTTGGAACCCGAGGTTTCGGCGGATCGCGATGCTGTCATTGAGGCGCAGGCAAGTGTGCCATCCTGGTTCGCTTTCCGGTACCTTGCCCAGGCAGACAGAACACATGCAACAACCAATGGCAATCTGGGTACCTGATATGGTCATAGATACCTAGGTACCTAGGTAGGTAGCGGTGGCACCTCAGTAAAGTGACTTTATTGGTGTTCCTAGTGGACCAGACGCCGCGTTTACCCGACCAACTACGGATATCCGTAAAGCAAGCAAGGTAACTACCTACGTGCTAAGCAGGCAGGTAATAGGTGCTAAAGTGGTCTTCCCATAAGGCCAGCGGCCGGGCTTGGCTAGTCAGCAACGCCACTCTTGCTCAGGCTTGTATCACACTTGCTCAGCGGAAGCGATAAGCAAAGCGGAGAGCCAGTTGGACCCTTCCATTTTATGTCCCCTTGCGATGCCTTGTGCCTTGTCCATCCATAAACTGTGATACTTGTCGCGATGCCTCTTGCAATTCTATTCCTATTGGCAGCAAAGACTAAACGTTTATTGATCGACGACGACGACGACTCCCATGTCCCGCTCGTTCGGCGTCGAGTTTCTCTAATGATATTATATCATTTTTTTAGAACCTTTTAGTTCATCCAAGAGCGATGCTCTTGAATCATACGTTTTTCTACAGAGTGAAGCGTGCCATTCGTGATGATCCTGCATTAGGCTATCAAACCCTTAATCAAACATAGCCCTGATAACCTGGATCTGCTCCAGCACGCTTGATCGACTGGTGCCGCCTTTGGCCGTTTTCGCCTCGACACTCGCTTGATATTCGAATGCCTCCGCAATGTCTGCTGTGAACCGAGAATCAATAGCTTGCAGTTGCTCAAGGGTCAGCTTGTCCATCGAAATCTCCAGCTTTTCAGACAGTGCAACGACGCGTCCAGAGATGTGGTGAGCTTCTCTGAACGGACATCCCCTCCTCACCAACCACTCTGCAACATCAGTGGCTAGCATCGTTTTGTCCAGAGCAGCCTCCATCCGCTCTGGCCGCACCTTCAAGGTAGAAATAACCCCATTGGCTATGCCCAGACTATCCGAGACAGTCTGAACCGAATCCAGCATAAGCTCCCACCCTTCCTGGAGATCTTTGTTATAGCAAGATGGCAAGCCCTTCAGAGTCTGTCGAACGAGAAGTTAGTAGCTACTCTCGATACGCTCCTCAAAGCCAAGGCAGCTGGGTGAGGTGTTACTATGAGGACTCACCATCATGGCCCCAGCCATTTGACCGAAAGCACGCCCTGACTTGCCGCGGAGAAGCTCTAACGAGTTCCCGTTGAATTTGTTAGGCATCAGAGAGCTACCCGTGCAATAGGCGTCGGCCAGCCGCACGAAACTGAACTCGGATGTAGAATTACAAAGTGAGGAGCCAATAGGCACACACATGTATATATAGAATATGCGGAAGGCGGTATCGCCGCCTGTCAGTTGGGAAGCGGAATGAATATCAGCGGCAGCTTCAAACGCCAGCCAGCCTTGGACACTAACTTTTCGACTGGCTACGAGATTCCAAGACGATGCACATAATGCACCGAGGCGTCACTATATTCGGTGAGGAGCAAGATGTGTCGACGCAACAGGCCGTAGTCAGATTTTTGTATTTCATATAGAGACATTTCCTAAAACGGCATCATGGCATCGCGGCCAACACAAACCCCTACACCCAACGCTAGTCTTCTTCCTCTCAATCGAATGAGATGTCACAGCTGCCAGCCCAGAGTCCCCCATGCTCTCAGGTCGCAGCCATGGGCCCACTCGCACCGCACGATGTCGTTGCAGAGAGTCTCTCCCGCTCGCGAATTGGTGCGGTTCATCAGCCGACCTGTCGATGAATGAGTGGTCTTTTTACCTGATGGTCTATGCGAAGGTTTCAATATGCCGATGCTGGCCAATCCACTGTCAGGCTTCCCCTCCTGATCCGAGGGCGTTTGTGCCAATCTTCAATTTCAGGAACGGTCGGGTGGCCCCCTTGCTGAGTGGCAGGCCCGTCATGATCGTTTCGTTTGCGGTCTGGGCGACTCGGCGGGCCACTAGCACGGATGATCTCACCAGCTCAAGCCTCTCCGGTGTCTTGCAAGATCCCGATCAGCTTAACCCTCTGCCGCCGCCAATCCCTTCCTGCGTTGTGTTGAAATCCTTTTATCATCTCTCCGCCCGCTCCACATTTTGGGGTTACTTTCCTGCTCACACAGCACTTACTACGCCTGCCAATGAGCGTGTTTATCAATCGAGAGCTGCACATCTTAGCCTCACCCATATTTTGACTTTTGTTGCGTGCATGCCAACTCAAACCATGGCCGCCCAGCATGAGACTGTCGTCAAGTTCCGAGAGGTGACGCCACGGACCTTTTCACCCGATCCAGACACGCACCGGGGTCGCAAGAGAGACCGCAGTCTCACGAGGTGTGGCTTGGAGGCCACTCACTATGGCGGCACCGGCGAGTCCAGCACGCTGCGGGGCCGACCCCGCCGACGATCGACGTCGCCGACGGTACCATCGTCGAGAGCTTCTTCACGAGCCATTCCGAGCACCTCCGTGTCCCCCATGAGTAAGCGTCTTCTTCGCATCGTTCTCCTTGATCGGCGACGGGGCCAGAGCCCCTCCCGGTCTCGGTCTCCCGATCACCAGCACGCTCCACGCCGACGCCGCCATCGAACGCGGAGCCGAAGCCGGACCCATACCAAAGAAGTGTATCAGACCAAGGACCAGCTGCCTCGGCCCATCCAAGAGCCGCTGCACAACAAGGGGAGCAAATCTGTCCGTGACTGATGATCATGTGCGAGGGGGTTTAGACGCGTGAGCCAGGTACCGGAAACTTGAAAAAAAAAACATTTGAACGACGGCAACAATTGAAAACGCTGCTCACATGGCATGATGCGGTGTGCACAACAAGACAGGAAATATCAACATGCCGCTGCTAGATCGTTCAATGGACCTAGGGCCATAATCGTGCCGACAAGATGCGGCCACGACGGCCGTGTCTCGGCCACCTCAGATCAACACAAGACAGGCATCGAGGCATCCGGGGTCACGGTGAGATTGATCTGGTTGGGGGTAGGTGAATAGGTGCAAACTTAGAATGGTTTCCTTGTCTGAGTGAACGTGCGGGTGGGGGGGCGTCCTAAATTGGCTTATTATTGAGATGGTGGGCAAGACTTGGAATCGTCAGGCAGGACACGAAGGCTAGGGTAGAGCGGCTCAGGGATTCGGGCTGAACTGGGCGAGAAGGCCTGCCAAGTATCTCCATCAAGAGGACGACGGCATGTGCAGCCGTTTCTACTCTACGGGACGTAGGCGTGATGGATACGAGCATTGTCCAACATGTCTAAAAGCAGCAGACTCGTGTTACACTCAGCTAGATTTCGGAAGCAGGATATGACTGATCTGGAAAGAAATCACAAAAGACCTCTCAATGATATAAGTGATGCAGAAAATTTTTTTTGCTTGGTCAAGTGATCACACACCCTTTCACAGGCTGCCTTTGGAGCCAACTCTCAGCCAACTACACCCAGTTGATGGTGTAAGAGAGAGTGGGATGGTCTGGGCTGAGATAGGCAGGAGTGGGGCGCAAGGGCCAGGCTCGGGTTGAAAAGGGTGGCCACGTGAGGGTGCGAACTTTCCAGGTAGCTAATCGGAAATCGGGAATCAACGGGTCTCGTCTGCAGATGCCCCGCTGCAAGAGGCGGAGGAGTGACCTCAGCTGCAAGAAGGCTGCAGCCAACGATGCACCGCATTCCATGTGCCGCGCCTACCTCTTTTGCATTTCCTGCCTTCTTTCCCACGCCACACAAAGACCTCACTGACTAGGTAAACCACCTTACCTACCTAGATAACAGACCAGTTTTTTACCAAACGGTCTGGTCTGCGCTTGCCTCCTGTCGCTGTCTTCTTTTCCCCGACGCTGGAACTGCGATCGACTTCTTTACACCACCTTATCTCATCACCCACCCACATTCCCTCCGAGGCAAGGACAATGACATGGGACAGACCGTACTTTGAACCGGCGTCGGCTTGACTCGACTTTGGACCTCGTTCCTCTATCCAACTTCGAGCGCCATCCAACTTATTCTCAGGTGTGCTTGTGGACTCCGGACCTTGATACTCGACCCGGCACGACTCGACGACCTCGCTACCTAATTCACTACTCACTACCGGGCTGTCACTACCCAGCTCCAGTCTTTCCATCGTCTCCGTCACCTCGGCCGGCCACATACGAGGAGAACCTTGTGCTTTCCTCCCGTCACATCACAAGCCTCCGCTCGCAACTCTCAATATTTGCTGTCTAGCAACACGCACCCACTCGCTGCCTCTGAACTACGTCGATTCTACCCCATCTTGTCCTATCTGTGGGTAGATACCTACCCCAACCTTGTTCACTGCCACACGGATATCCAACATTTAATTCGCATTTGTGATGATCGCAACCACCTCTTTCGCACCGCTCATCTGAAGCCCACCACTCTGCGTGCGACTTGCGGCGCTTTCTGAAGAAGGAACGCGCCGGCGAGCTGGCAGAAAGACGCAACCATGGCGTCGCCAAACGGCTCCAATGGTAAGTCCCCGCCCCCCTCCTTGGCCTGCAACAGTCCAATAGTGGCCCGCTACCCCTCCAGCTGGAAGCAACTCGACTGCTCCTTCCCTTTGCTCTTCTCCAACCATGAACCCTCTTACACAGAAGTATTCCTGGGGGGATTTACTCATGGTTTTCCTCCTACAGGCCTAGCGGACTATGCGATCAACTCTCAGTCACAGTCGTGGAACCCTCAGGCGTTGCTCAACCCCCGCGCCTACGCATCCTCTACTCCTGCCTCGAAGCGAAACTCCCCTAAACCCCAGTCTCTAGCGACTCGATCCGCGCCAGGAAACCAAAGCGCCAACAACAGCGCCTTCGTATTCCAATTTGCGAGTCCAAACGACACCCCGAGCGAATCCTTGACACCGGGTATGACATCAGGCGCATCGACCCCCGGTCACGACGACCGCGTGTCGCCCTATGGGATGGGCAGCATGATTGAACGAATGAAGGATGTACAGGATCGCGCTTCTGCGCCTCAGCCCAAGCGCAGAAAGTACGACACGCCTGAATCCGACGCCGACAACAAAAAGACGATGGGACCTGGCGGCAGCGAGATGCTGGGCGCCTACGTCAAGGAAAAACAGGAGGCAGGCAAAAAGGAGAACTCAAACGTATCCACGCACACCGTCGATCTCACTGAGGGCGACGATGACGTGGTCATGGTTCAAGACCCCGCAGTCGAGGAGGTCTGCTACGGCATGCTTACTGCCAAACTCGATTGCCACAAGGTCCCCTCTCCAAAGCCAGGAACGCAAAGTATATTTGGACCGGATTTCATGCCGCCAGTCAAGATTGTCCTGAAGAGAATCATCGGAGACTCGACCAAGAAGATCCAGGCCTACGACTACACGCGCGACATCATTGGAAACATCGACGCCCACACTGCCGGAGCCCTTGTTCCCTTGCTGGACTCCAACGTGCGCCTCAGGACCGACTGTAAGATTCCCACACACAGGAAGCAGGCAGATGAGGAGTCGGGTAAACCCATCTCAAGGTCCTACCCCGTGGAGATGACTCTCTATGGCCAATACAGATTCGTGAAGGCTGTGGGCAAGCATTTTGAACGGGCCAAAATCATTCTGCGCCACCCCACTCGAGTTGACTCTGGCGTCAGGTACGAAAACGTCCATGCCGAGTCGAAGCCCGTTCCAGCCCCCGGTGCCAGAAACCTGGCTGGGGCCCTTGCTCAGTACAACAGTCACTCCTCGTCGACTTATTACACAAACCCAACCCCTCGCACTGTTGAGGAGATTCGTTCAGACGTCATGGGCGTCTTTGACTCCATGGGAAAGACGGATGAGCTTCCTGAAATGGATCCCTCACCAATTGTCACCACCGAACTTCTTAAGCATCAGAAACAGGGTCTATATTTCATGGCAACCAGAGAGAAGACGTCGAGCCCCGAGGAGAGAACCAAAGGCTCGATGTGGCAGCTCAAGATCGGCCCCTCGGGCCAGAAGTCTTACTACAATGTCATCACAGGCCAGGCGGAGCGACAGCTTCCTCCAGACACCCACGGTGGCCTGCTCGCTGACATGATGGGCCTAGGCAAGACGCTCAGCATCCTCTCACTTCTCGCCAGCTCTATGGACGACGCTCGGGAATGGGCAAGTCGTGCGCCGGTGCAGCCCGAAATGCCGCCCCAGAAGGCTGGGGGAAAAGCGACGGCCTCGACCTCCCTGCCACTTACCAACATTGCCCTGAATGCCAAGGCGACGCTTCTTGTATGTCCCCTGAGTACCGTCACCAACTGGGAGGAGCAGATCAAGCAGCACATCGCGCCAGGACAAATGAGCTACTACATTTACCACGGCTCGAACAGGATCAAGGACGTCGAAAAGCTGGCCGACTTCGATTTGGTGATCACCACCTACGGCTCTGTCTCGAGTGAGCTAGGCGCTCGTAGCAAGCGAAAGTCAGGCAAATATCCGCTGGAGGAGATTGGTTGGTTCCGCATCGTCCTGGACGAGGCGCACATGATCCGCGAGGTTGCAACTCTACAGTTCAAAGCGATCGTTCGTCTCCAGGCTGCTCGCCGCTGGGCCGTTACTGGAACCCCCGTTCAAAATCGTCTAGAAGACTTGGCCGCCCTTTTGCAGTTCATCCGCCTCAAGCCCTTCGACGACCGCAACAAGTTTAATAGATTCATTGTGGATCCGTTCAAGGCCTGTGACACGGAAATCGTGCCAAAGCTCCGTATTCTCGTGGACAGCGTCACACTCCGACGCTTGAAGGACAAGATCAACCTTCCCCCGCGCAGCGACCATGTCGTCAAGCTCGATTTCACTGATGAAGAGCGTGAGGTTTACGACCTGTTCGAGAAGAACGCTCAAGACCGTGTCAAGGTTCTCGCCGGAAATGGCGTGCAGCGGGCACTGGGAGGCCACACGTACATCCACATTCTGCGATCCATCCTGCGGCTTCGCCTCCTCTGTGCTCATGGCAAGGATCTCTTGAACGAAGAGGACCTGGAGGCCTTGCAAGGGATGACGGCTGACATGGCTATTGACCTGGACAGTGAAGACGAGGACAAGAAGTCCGGCTTGTCCGACCGAAAGGCGTACGAAATGTTCGAACTCATGCAGGAGACAAACACGGATGCTTGCAGCGCCTGCTCCAAGAAACTGGGATCCAACGATGACGCTAGCATCGAGTCGGAGGGACAAGAAGACATCCTCGGCTACATGACGCCCTGTTTCCATATCGTGTGCGGTGCCTGCATCAAAGGGTTCAAAGAACAGACTAAGCAGCTTCTCGCCCCAGGCGATGCCACGGGGCCCTGTCCTGTCTGTTCCACGGTCATCAAGCCTGCCTACGTTGAAATCCGTCGATCCCGCGTCAAGGTTGAGCACGAGGGACCTGCTAAAGACAAGACCTCCACAAACGGCCGCAAAACGTTCGGGAAGTACTCGGGACCCCACACCAAGACGAGAGCTTTGGTAGAGGATCTTTTGAAGTCGAAGGCCGACAGCGACGCTAGCCCGCATGAGCCGCCGTACAAGTCCGTTGTATTCTCGACGTGGACTTCGCACCTCGACTTGATCCAGTTGGCTCTTGACAATGTCGGTATCAAGTACGTCAGGCTCGACGGCAGTATGACGCGTATTGCGCGAACCCAGGCGATGGACAACTTCCGTGAGGATGATTCAGTCCACGTCATCTTGGTGTCAATCACAGCCGGTGGTCTTGGCCTCAATCTGACTGCAGGCAACAACGTTTATGTTATGGAACCTCAATACAACCCGGCAGCCGAGGCTCAGGCCATCGACCGAGTTCATCGTCTGGGCCAGAAGCGCCCCGTTCGCACGGTCCGCTACATCATGCGAAACAGCTTCGAAGAGAAGATGCTCGAACTGCAGGAGAAGAAGAACAAGCTGGCGAGCCTCAGCATGGACAGGAAGGACAGGGTGTTTGATAAGAGCGAAGCGGCCCGACAGAGGTTGCAGGACCTCCGAAGCCTGTTCAAATGAATTTCGGAGGGACTTGCTGAGCATTGTTCAAGGATCGGGTTATTTGCAACGCGCAAATATAGCACTGTGGCGTTTTGGGAGTATACAGGAAGCAAGCATCTTGGGAGACGTGTGGAGGGGGGGCGATCGGCCTCAACAGGGCTTTTTTTTTTTTTTCCTTCCCCTTTTCGGCTACTACCTGTGATTGGGTCTATGAGAGCCTCATTCGCTCAGATTACCCAGGTGGCCAGTCAACTGGCATTGTTCATGTACTACGCAGGGAAGGGGGGGGCGGGGGCGGGCATCATTACTTTTTCCACACGTCCAAGGACGTGACGATACCAGGCCGATATAGCATCTTCTATCTCGTGGACGAGAGTGGCAAGCATGAATAGGTCGAGGGCGGAGTCGGGAGGCAATTTTCCATTGTTTCTTCCCATCGGCTTGCGAGTGTACGACGCTAGATTCGCATTAGACGCACCCAGACAGTTTGGGAGTCTCGCGATCAAAGGGCGGCAGACATTGTTTCGGACCAGAGGGGAAGTGCATTGCAATGCGATTAAGACTTGACAGTTTGAGCAGCCATGATGCCCTTTTTCTTCCTCTTTTTTGTGCAAATCATATCGGCTTGCTCATTACATGCTTCCCGGCCGGTCCTATCTAGACCCCCTTGTGACAAGGATTGGACGGGCACAACAGTTCTCCACGGCGAGCATCCGGCGCCCCGCGTTGACCCATGTTTACACGTGTTATGACGACGGAACCATTGGCAATCTGTTGACGTCTTTGTATTTATGGCATGGGAGGCGCGGCCGTGTGCCATTACCGGTCCAGAGTGGGCTTATATCACTACTACGCACCTCCAGGCCAAGTGACAGACATGCAGGCCTCCCAGGCGACGGGGCGGGCGTTTGCCAGTGTGCCGCTCATGTCGTTGAAGCTGTTTGCATGAATGCTTGCGTGTCACAAATGGTGTGGAGAGCTGAAGTGTACGACGGGTGAGTCGATCAAACCGTGTGTATAGCTGTACCAACCCTCATGATGTTTTTTTTTTGTGGATTTCTTTTTACTTTTTTTGTTGGGAAGGTGGTATGTAGTGTTTGTTGTAGTGTTTTTTTTTTTTGGTCTGCAGGTAGGTAGTCGGAGAGAGGCCCCTTCCTCCTCCACACCCACCCACCCTCGCGAGACACTTGGGCCCGTCAAAAGTAGCGTTGCTCTGTCCGGCGGCCGAGCCGTTCGCCCGCGTCTCCGCCCCAACCCAACAACACTGATTGATTGTCTCTCTCATACACACTTTTTTTTTTGTTAAGTTTAGTTTTAAGAAAGTAATTAATTTTACTTTCCCAGTCTCCCGCTCCCCCTCTCACCCCCACAACAGCCGCCGGCTGTCGACCAAGCCTGGGCGGCGGAGTCTTCCCTCTGGTCACTTACACCCCCTACTCCCCCCCGCGCCCGGCATATTTGCCAAGGTGGTGGAAGGGCGGTGGTGAAGTTCGTTCGTTTGACTGCCTAGGGCGTCGAGGTGGGAAGGGAAAGCATGTGATTGTGCTGCAGAGAGTCAGTCCCCCTCCCTCTGGTAAAAAAAAGATGCTAGTGGAGTGAGTGACGCGCCGTGTCGGGATTGTGATGGGCATCCTGTCCGCCGGGGAGTTGGTTGCTCTTCGGACCGGCCCAAGAGCTGATACCGCAAGGCAAGTCCTGTCTCGCGAAGATGCCGGGTCAGTTCAAAAGCTCGAAGGGTCGCATGAAGACTACCACTATCAAACATCCTCCTGTCATTCTGATGCAAGGTCTCCCTTTTGAGGTTGTGCTGAGGTCTCACTCCAAGAGCTGGCAAACCAGTCTCACGGAAGGTGTAATACAACAGTATCCAGTTCAAGTGAAAGTTGCAATTTCATTTTCGCCTTCTTGAGTTTTTCCCTGATTTCTAATAATCTAAAACAGTTCTCATTACTGTCAAGGTGAACGCCCTCTGCAATGCCTACCCTCGCAAACGCCTTAAAAATATCCCATAGTTGTGAGGTCGGCAATTGCTCTCACTCTCAGACGAAGCTGGAGTGAGAATGAAAGGGGCGTCACTCAGAACGACCTCTATAAGTCGCAGTGAGGATAGTTCCTTCCGCCCAATCAAATCCCATGGGATAGACTGCGCTGGATCACATCCGCAGAAGTGAAAGTCTTTTGACACTCACATCTTCCGCCCCGCCTAGTGTTTGGTTCAAAACAAGCCTCCCCCAAATTTGTCGTCAAGTTGTCCGGTTCCTCATCTCGTTCATGCAGCGTCGGCGCTGGCAACAGGCATCGATACGCGGGTGAGCTGGTCGCCAGCACGGACGATACGCTGACCGCTCGAGTCGGTGACATATGTCATGTCCTTGTTCTCGTACTGGGCACGCTTCCAGATCTCAACCTCGCAGCCACCACGGAGGACACCAACGCGCATGGTAGAAAGAAGGTTGTGAGCGGCGTTGGAGTGGAGGTAGACACCTCCGTTGAAAATTGCCGTGGCATCTTTACCGATAGCGGAGGAGATGAGAGCCTTGCCACCAGGGTGCTCCTTGATGAAGTCGGTCACATCGTGGATAACACCGGCAATGGCAACAAGGCCCCTGCCGTTCTTGGCCTGCGAGACGAAATCATCCCAGTCGATGACGGGCAGCTGCTCGAGAGGAACACCCCAGTCAAGCTTCGCACGCTTCTGGTCGAGCTTCTTCTGGAGCTGCTGAACACGTCCCTTCTCGATCTCGTTCTGACGAAATTGCTTGAGGTCAGATGCGAGGCCGAGCTGCTTCCAGGTCCAGATGCACCACTTGGTAGGATCGTACTGCCACCACTGAATAGCGTTGCGGTAGTCAGAGGGAAACTCGTGGTGGAAGTTGTGGTATCCCTCGCCAAGGGTAACGAGAGCGGTAATGACATGGTCACGAGGCGAGTTGCGGTCGTCGAAGGGCTGGTCACCAAGCCAGTGGGCCAAGGAGTTGACGCAGAAGGTAGCTTGCTGAACGACGAAAATGCGGAGAATACCGCCGTAGACGTAGCCGCCCAGCCAGTCACCCCAACCGAGGCCGCAGACGAGAGTAGGGAAGATGATGCCCATGGTGATGACACACTTGATGAAGTGAACGTGCTGCCACATGACAACGGGATCCTCATTGAGGTCGGAGATATCGGTTCGGCCCATACGCTTGGGATCCTGCTTCATAACCATCCAGCCGATGTGGCTGTAGAGGAGACCCTTTCGAACGGAGTAGGGGTCCTTGTCGGTATCAGTGTATCGGTGGTGAGCACGGTGGCCGTGGGACCACCATCGGATAGAGCCTTCGACAGCGCCAGCGCCAACGGCAGCAAGGTAGATTCTGAGGGGAAGGCTAGCCTTGTAAGAACGGTGAGCCCAAAGGCGATGGTATCCTGGTTTGATGTAAGCACATATTTGCCTTGATACTGCTCAAAATTCCCAGCTACTTACCAGCAGTGATGCCGAGACCAGTGTTGAAGTAGTAGACGACGGCGAAGACAGCGGTCTTCCACGTAAGAGGGATCCAGTAGGAGCAGATGAACCCAACCAAGGGAATGATCAGAATGAAGGTGGTGTTGAGCCAGTTAACGTGCTTGTGCCAGTTGGCCAGAGTGATAGGCTGTGTCGAGCTGTTGACTGTTAGCCTCTATGCCAATTCATGCAGCAAGAGGATGGGATACGTACATGTGAGGCTTCTTGCCGTCGTAGGCCTTGGAGGCCCGCGCAGGAACGTAGTCGGAAGTGCCATCGGGAAAGTGATCGGCCTGCGTGGCCTTGGCGGCGGAGGACGAAGTCGTCGCCGACATGTTGAGAGAACTGAGCCAACAGGCTACAGGCGAGAGGTCCGCAGTTCTTTTCGGAAAACGAAGTACTCCAAAGTGTCTGTACCGGAAGATAACTCCAAACGGTGCTTATGGTCTTGAGTACGAAGCAACGTCCCGCGCAATGGCAAGTTGTCCAATGACCGACTGGGCGTTGGACTTTGGGTGAGAAGGGGAGTTCTGAGGGGCAGGTTCTGAAGGGCGAGGAGGTGATGAAGAGTTGTGAATTATATAAAGGGACACACATAGGTTAAGAGACCCCAGTAAGGAGGGACAGGTACGGAGGCCGGGGTACCTTTGGGCGAGGTGTCCGCCACCCACCAGCTTCAGAAATCCCAGCAAACGAGTGAGTGGGAAGGGTGGGATGGTGGTGGGGAGGGGGGTGTGGTCCTGTGAATCAGATCACTTAGTCCAGGGCCCAGGACAAGTCACAATCAACCGAAAAAATGCGAAAGGCGGATCTTGGGCCGTGGGGTTGGACTTTGACTTCACAGTGTTGCAGGCCATGGGAGAAAGAGCGGGACCCTTCGATCTGCGCCGGGACATGCAGACGAAGAGACTGAGCGGATGGGCAGTTGGTAGGATGGGAAGGGGGGAAGAAGCTTCCTCCAGCTTAGGAAAGGCACGGGGACCCACCCGCACAGAGAAATTCGCGGTCTTGCCTTGTGCCCGAAAAGTACCGGACGACGACGAAGACGACGACGACGCATGTATCGGAATGGCGGGAAGGAATTGTGCTGAGGCATGGTAAAAAGTAGGTTGGCAGGGAAGAAAGAGACGAGGGAGATGTACCTCCCTCGCCTGTTGTAACCAGGCAGGTATCAAGCGCCGGATCCCTTGCAGCTCGTTCCAATGGGTCTTGTCCATTGGTCATAATAGGAAGTGACCTCCTTACCTTACACCACACGCACACACAGAAACTGCCATGCATAATCAGGTCCATAGTAGGTAGGTAGTTTTCTTGAATAGACAAGGCAGGTAGTACCTAGTAATTGCACCCAACAATCGCCTCGGTCTCTCCAGTATCTTCTTTCGAAGGCGTCTCTCCCTTTCACTCGCCTGCTACTTCGTTTCTCCGGCTCTCCGTCTGTGGCCTGACTTTGGCAGCTATCCTAGGTATTAACCTTACACCCGAGCCCAGAGCCCACATCACCGTTATTTGCTTGTTGATGCTGGGACAAGTATCTTTCTTCGTTGGGATCAAAGATGGGCAGATCCAACCATCTAGATCCCTCACAGGACCCGTTCTTTAAGGACAACAAACCGCGGCCAAATATCGTCATCCTGGCGCGAATAGGAAAACAGACCATCAACAGCTTGAACTTTGAGGATCAGAAGCAAAATAAGAGCCTGCCACCGTGTAGCATCTCTTCGCACAGCCGAGGATAAGACGATTGACAGCCCCGGATCAGGTCACATTTTCGTTGGCTATCCCCCCCCTTTTGACTCCCCGGTCCCGTAGGCGCATGGGGTTCGCTAGGTATTGTCTGTAGTGTACTGTACACTAGGTACACTATTCTGAGGGTGAGATGGGAGGTTGTCAATCTGCAATGCATCACTGGCAAGCAAACTCGCACCAGATGATTGCGGTCCAAAGGAAAAAGAGTCCCAGCTCCCAACAACTTCCCCAACGCTTTTCAATATGACGGGCCGTTCATTGGCGGAAGCAGGGGGTGGTCCCTGCCATGTGGCCGCCGCTGGGCGGAGCAGATGGGCGACTGGTACCGACCTTGCCTGTTCCGGACCCAGCTTACATGCCCTGCGAGGTACGTACTCCTCTCTTCTGACGACACCGTAAGCTCGTGAGCTCCAGGGCTGAAGAGTCGAAGGTCCATGCCAACGCCCATTACACTACCACGTCTGAGAATCCTTTCTCATTCTGATACTCTCCCCCAGATCCCCACGACAGTGGCGATTTTCTACACTACACCACACATTTTGATCACGTCGCTCGGCTCATGCGCGAGGAACACGGCGACCGAAGAGCGTTTCGAGCCTCATCGAGCGCCTCAAGCCTTCGACCTCCTCGCTTCTTCTTGTCTCACCGTACCTCATGCATTAACTTTGTACCTGCAGCTAGCTATCACGCACCTAGCCCCGGAATAACCTGGGCCATTTCCATCAACAGCAGTCGCTTCCCGCTCCTCGGGCGCAGCGCAACGGGGAAGGCGATAACCATGAGATTCAACTGAGGCGGTTCATTTATTGCAAGCTCTCCCCCATCCCCAGGCCCCGCTGGCTGCATTATGCGCCAGAAATAAACGTGCCGAAGAAACAGAAGGGAGTCGCCGATCGGACGGTGAACCAGTCATGAATCAAGAACCCTGGGTGGTGGCGGTTCGTCCTCGATATGTGGTCCACTCGAAGCTCCATTCAATGACGGAGGTCTCACGTCGCCTCTGAGCTTTCCAGTGGTAAGGCTTCTTGGGACCTCTCCACTAGCAGGATGGCTTAATTCTCTCCGTTATCGCCGAGACGACCATCTAACGAAAGCTCGAAGATTACGCAAACGGGGGCGGGCTCTCGTCCATTCCAACCAGGTTCGCGTTTCGCGATCGGTTGAAGTCTCGGCTTGCGATGAGAACACACCGCTGGAGGCCAGAGGTCGCATTGACTTTTGGCCCATGGGAGATTGTTCGCCATTGCGGCCTCGGCATCTCCAGGCCTACCATCGTAAGACACCTCCGCAACGCATCCCGGCTCTCGAATTCGCTTTCCCCGGCAGCCTTTTTTTTTTTCCCTTAAAGCAGAGGAAGACAACATCCGCCCTTCCCACTCTAACATCCCGGCCCATCCCCAACAGAAACAGGGCCCTGCCCCGCAATCCTCCGCCCCATAGCAGGAGGACACAGCAGGGATTACAGGTGTCTTGATCTTCGCGCCATCTCCGGCGCTGCGTTGCTCAGTGACTTCACGCTCGTGGTATGGACTTTTCTTACCGCCTTTTACGTTGTCGCGCATCCCTTCCTGTCGGTGGCGGGACGTCACGTGTCCGCTAGGAAGCCAGAGATCGGGAGCTCCAGATTGGCTTTCGATAATTGCGAAGGCTTGAGAGCGTTCCGCCACTTCTCCTCCAACAGAATTCTCTATTCTGGAACCTTTCCATGCTAACCCGATTGGGTGGAGCGATTCCTCTTGGCCAACGCCACACCCGGCCCGTCCTGTCAACTCCTCCATCTCTTTTTATTCCCCCAATCCTTTTTCCCTCTCACCCAAATAAATGTTGTTGTTGTTTTTTTTTTTTTGCCGCCGGAAGCTTGGGAGCCATAGCTCCCCGCACCTGACTCTAAAGCCGCTGCGCCTGGCCCCTTTCACTCGATTCAACCAAAATACAGCCGCATGCAAGCAGGCCGGGTTGAGTTCGATCCATCCAGATCACGAGCTTCGCTTACACCAATACCCATCAAACTGTTGCCAAGCCGATACTAAATGTTGTCTGGACCGCCTGGGTTGATTCACGTCTCCAACCAGTCTCAGGACCTTGGCAATATCTAGTTGTCAGGAGAGAGCAAGGTGGAACACATCAGTTCCATCTAAAGCAGACCTCGATTGACACACGCTTCTCCTTGGCTTCGGAAACTCCGATCACCGTCATTACAGCTTGAACCCCGACTTTCCTACCAGACTCACAGGCTCTCTCCGCCACGCATCATTATGCTCACCAGCACGACGCCTCTTCTCCGCTCAGTATCGCTCTGTTCTACTCATCGAATCTGATTCTGTCTAGGTACTTGATGATATCAATGTTGTAGTCGGTGTTCAGGTCACAGCGCATCTCACCAGCACTGTACCTTTTTCAGAGTCATTAAATGTCACCGAAGGGGGCTGCGACTACCTAGTCTCGGAAAGCCATGTTCAACAAAGGCTCATTCGACGTCATCATTTACCCCACAGATTTCCACGAATATCTATCACAGTGCTATGCCAAATGACTGATATGACAGCCAATCCGGTTTGCCAACTGGCTTCACTACCACTTAAAAGAAGGAAGGACGCCATCACAGACGCCCGGCTAATCAAGTTGCTCGCATGCACATGCCGCCTCCAAAATTGCTTCGCCCTCTGGTATACACTCGTCAGTTCTCGACAGCTGTCGTCATCGTTGCCGTTGGTGCTGCCAGTGCCGCTGTGGTTGAGGCAAAGTCGTCGTCAAGAGATGTCTTCTCTCGCATCGTAAGTTGGTCCGTATTGAGGTATCCCGCGCGGACGCCGTTCAGTTCCGGAGTGCTTGCCACAGGGGAAGACTGTGCTGCTGCCTTGGCAACTGCATCAATCTTGGGCGTGGCATTGTCTCTGGACGGAATTTCTGTGTCGAGTGCGGACGGGATCTGTTGTTCGGCAACAGCTGCCGCCTCGTTCTTGGTCTCAGCCTTGGCAGCAGTTGGGCTTGCTGCAGAAGTCTCTTGAGCCGATGGTGTTGCAGCCAGACTCTCATGCTCTGTAAATTGTGTCGCAGCCGCGACGTTTCCCGACTCGCTCGAGATGTTGTCGTTGCTGCTCGGTTGGTTTTTGGGTTCTGTTTTCCCCGTTACAAGCGGCACTGGTTGCCCTGCTGTTTCTCTTGTGTTTCGCTCCGCGTCCTGGTCACTCCCAACTTGACCTGCCTTTTCCATACTGTCTCCTCTGGCGTTTCTTTCTTCTATATCGACGTCCTTGACTGTGAGAGGACTTGCCATGGATGGCCGTAATGCGATGGGGTCGACAGGAGCATGCGATTCCGTTAGCTCGATCCCGGAGACGACCCTGGAAAGCTCCTCTTCAACAAGTCTCTTGTCCTCTTGCCCTGGCGTCTGATCGAGTTCAGCCCGATCTATTGCTGCTAAATCGTTCGAAAGGGGTGTCCACTGTAGCTCTTCCAGCCTCTGTTGCATTGATCTGCTTGTCTCGTCCATCAGCTCAGGTGTTGCTATAGAGTCCTTGCTGGTCGTTGGTGTTGTGCTCTTTTGATCCTCTATCTCGTCTACTCCGATGTCGCTGTACGACGGTGCAATGTTCCTGGCCTCCGCCCACCTCGAGATGTTGCGGTCCATGTGAGGCGAATCGCAGCGCCCGTAATGACTCGGAAGCGGGCTTGGGGGAGATCGCCCTCTCGTGTAGTAGTACGGGCCCTGAGGAAGGCCTCTCGTCGGACTAGTGTAGGTATGGCCTAGATTGACGTATGACCAGTCTTGGGCCGGCTCGACAGTCTTGACTCGAGCGTAGCCATTGCCCTGGTAGCCCTCCACAAAGTACTCCTGCATGGTGTAGCCGTCGTCCACGGAGATGGACGGGGGTGCAATATCCTCTCCAACCGCTGGCTCGGGAAATAAAGCCATGAGCGACGGAGCCTGCAGCCTCAGTCTGGGATCCTCGCTTAGGCAGATGTCCACCATCTCCCGGTACCAAGCTGGCACGATATGCTCCTCGGTGAGCTGCAAGGGCCGTCCTTGGGCTTCCGGTTCGTCATCTTGTGCCGCCAACGCCCACAAAACCATGCCGAGCTGATAGAGGTCGGACTTGACACCAATGTACATGGAGATGCGCTGGTTGCTCTCGATAAGCGGCGTTACCTCGGGAGGCTCCCAACCTACCGGGCAGCCTCGTCTGTTGATATCAATGATCTTGGCGTTGTCTTCTTCGTCAATTACAATGTTTGAAAGGGTGAAATCGCCCTGTACGAAGCCGGACTCGTGAATGTCCGCCAGTCCCTGCACGATTTGACGAGCCCACTTCTCTCGGATCGGCCACGGCAGACCTAACTCGGACTCATGTTGATTATCATAGATGACGTCGATGAGAGCACCGTGGACGGCGTAGCTGATTAGCAATCCTTTGACGTGCTCGTCGTCATCGTCGACGACGACGCCGTGGAATCGGATAATGTTTCTCGAATACCGAAGCCGGTTCAAGGCATTGATCTCGTAAAGAAACTCGTCGATCGTGTCCGGGCCTGGTATTTCTTTCTTGATGAGAACCTCACCGCCGACGCGGACCTTGTAGACAAAACCAGACATGTGTGAGTCAAAATCAATGTCCCTTTCCCTAATCCTCCGACAACCCAGGTGTTGCACTTGGCGGACGGTGGGGTATTGAATGATTTCCTGCTGCGAGTTAGCACCCAAGCGGGTGTTGACTGACTGATCGACTCACGTTTACGTCCTCAACCACATGAACATGTAGGCGGCCATCAGTGGTCTGTAGCTTCAAGTTGGTAACGGACTGGTAAAACTGTATGTCTTGCAGACTATCTCTGATAGCTTCGTAGATCTTCGAGCTCTTGTCACGTTGGGACTTGGTATGCATCAAATCCAGTTCAAGAGAGTTGTCCGGGGCATTGCGATAATCGAGGGAAATAGTCACTCGGCGCCAAAGTGTCGGAGTTTCTCGATACGTGACAAAAAACTTTTCCCTCTTGGACTTGTCCCGGAAATGCATGCTGAGGTTGAGAATCCAAGTGGTTTCAAGCTCATCGTGAATCATAGCCTCGTATTGAGACTGAGATGTTGTTACTGAGTGCGCATCGGAATTTGACTGTAGTTCGTGTAGATGAGAATCGTCGAAGGTGGGTGCTGATGCTGGGGCAACCATCTGATTCAAGCTTCCTTCGAGCTTTTCCTCGACAGGGCTGGCCGGGGCAGAAGCGGCAGACTGTAATTCGTAGGTATTTTCGAGGAAGTCCGGCGCGCTGGCTCGGGGAAACGAATGGGCCTGTGACGCCGTACGCGGCGACTGCACGCGTCTGTCTACCGATAAAGCACGCCTCTCTGCCGGAGAAGGCTCAACTGGTGCGAGATTGTTCCTGCGCTCTGACTGTTGGCGTTTGAAGGTCTGCACCCGAGGAAGTCCGGGCACGACTTTTCTAGAGACCCGGCGCATCAAGCCTGTACTTTGCGGGTCGTCCGAGTCGGGCTCATGCTCAGGTTCGGGCTCGGGCTCCTTAGCCTGGGGCGGGCCGACGGGTGCCGGAGCCGCATTGTTTCGTCCGAAGAGTTTGCGCAAGAAGCTAGTGGACTGATGACCCGATGAGGGCAGTGGCTCCGTGGGAGATGGGCTCGCCTGCGCCATCATTAATCGAGTGGGAGACACAGCGAGATGTCGTCGATATATTTTCTGGAAAGCCCGTCAAGACGGCAGAAGGTGAGGCTCTAAGCGGTGTGGTCCTGGGGACGAGGTGTTTAATTAGGGATATGCCCGCAAGCTTTGACCGGGAGCGAACCAGGCGGGGGACAAGGATGGGCCTTGGAGCGAAAGACGGTCAACGTCCAGCCTGGTTCTGGGCAGGCTTGGTGCCGGGTCTGAGCTAAATTGGGTTGGCAGCGGCTGGGAAGTGGCCCGGGTGCGGACAGCGCGAGACAGGAATGACGAGGGGCGTCTTTCTGTGGACGTCCAGTTGCAACTCGAGCGTTACGGGCAGTATGCAGGCAACCGTACGCAGAATGAGACATCAGACGTTGTGACGATGGAGGGTGGAAGTGTGCAGAGAAGCAATGGCGGGCAAGACCATGTTCAGGCGAGAGTGACGGGGGACGGAGGACAAAGGATCGGCCGGGACTTGATGGGCCTTTTGGAGGAATCTCGAACCCCAATCAGGAGGCTGTCGGCAGGTGAGTGGTATGTGCAGGTGCTACCGCGGTGCATTTGTTGCCATTCGGGAACATAGGGGGACAGAGGTCGAGCCCGAGGGGTGGTTTTCTTCCCAAGGACTGGCAAGTATGGGGCTCCCTTTGGGCGGTAGCCAGGCAGACGAGGGCGGTAGCGCGTATGCAGTTTTTTTTTTTTCTTCCTTTCCCCCTTCCTGACGATAAAGGGATGGTTCTGGCGCGTAAGGTGATTCGATCCGCCTTAGGCCAAGGCGGGGTGGCAGAGTAACGTGCGTCAGCGAAAGCTGAGTCGGATCGCCCTGCGTCTCGGTAGCACAGATGTGGTGTAGGTAGGATAAGATGATGACGGACGACGTAGGGGCAAGTGACAGTTGTGTATGTTGACGGCGTTGCAGTTAAGTCTGATATGTATGACCGGGCTAAGCTAAAGCAAACGTCGGGTGCGTCTAGATGTGCGAGGCGAGGCGAACATTGGGCTTGGGTGATTTGTATGGAAAGCAAGCGGCAAGGAGCTGACCGGGGGGGCGTTCCGAGAGAAGCTGGAGGGGGAGGGGCACCGTTGACGGTTGCCCTGGACACTCGCCGTCGTGGGGTTCGGCGTCAGCGCCTGCGTCTGGTCTGGGGGTTTGGGGCAACAATTTACTGTTCGTCCTGAGGGTATATATCCAGAGTAATGCATGCATGCGCATGCAGGAGCAGCACATGAGGAGAGGAGGGGGTGTTCGTATTTGAGGACAATACCTATTGGGACCCCCAGGTCGCGTGTTTATGGTTGCTACCTATGTACAAGAGGCTGGGAGGCTGGGCACTGGAAGAGACGTCGTGGAGCTCCCGTGCCAATAGCAAGCCCAGGTGATCATTGGTGCCGTGACGCTCTTCAAGATGGCTTTTTGGGCCAGCTAAACTGAGGAGCGACGCGCGCATGTGAGAATTAAGGAACATGGCCAGATGGCCAGTCAGATTGGAGAACCCTGACTGACACGAGGGGAAAAACAAACGGACGCTAAGACACGTTGTTCAATGGCTGTCTACCTACCTACACGAGGTGTTGTGTGGATAAATAGTTAGGTACAGCTAGGTTTAGTTTGGGTGGGTAGTTAGACCAAGGTGCCATGCTTTCTGACCTCACTTGGGCACTCAGGCACCACCTCATCATCTCATGGCATGGCTGGCTGTCACTGGATCGAGATGGAATGGCTTGCCGACCGGTTTGCGCCGGGAGCTTGATTAGGTAGGTACGGAGTACCTATCTACTTTACCTCCGTAGGTACCTGGCCTACCTAGGTACCTACAGTAGGTATTTGTGGAGGAGTGGGGCTTCTCAAACGCTGATGTGCTGCCCACTCCTTCTTTCCCCTCTGTCCACTTGGACGTCAAATGTCCCAGCTGTCGAAGAAGGGAAGCAAGGGAGACTACCTAGTTAGTGTCCGTGGATCTTCACTGCCACCCGCTCCAAAAGGTGCAAGGAACGGTGCTTCCTCTGGGATGCAATTGCTGCTTTTCCCTCCAAGCATCGTGCGGTGTGTGCGTTTGTTTCTTTTACCTCGTTGCTGCCTTCCACGGCCATCGTCCTCCTTGTCCTCCTCATCGTCGTCGTCGTCGTATTTCCAGCCGGTCTATGTTCTGCCGTATCCCACCTTCTGCAATTAGGTACCTACCGAGGTGCCTACCTACCTAGGCACAACACCCTCTGCAAGACCTCAGCTGAGTAATTGGCCCCCGTCATGAGGCCGCTCTCCACCACCACCACCACGGACTCTCCCCCGTCATCTTAGCGTCCGTCTTCTTATGTACGATGACCTCCATCCTCAGCCCTCCTTTGGCGATTGGCTCCCGACTGCTTTTTTCTGTGGGCGTTGGGTTCGTTAGGCTCGCATTCAAATCACGACCCTTTCTTTCAAACCTGCCAAACATCCACATCATCACTGCACGCCGCCTCCTCAATCAATTGGCCTCACATACAGCAATTGACCGCCCTTTCCCTCCTTGCCTGGCCCACATGTCGATATGGGAATCAACCAGGGTCGTGGCCAGATGAAGATCGGATACGGACAGCGGATTGGGGGCATGACATACCACCGCTGCCGCCAGGCCCCCCCGTCCAAGGGGGCTTGTCAATATCATTACCCCAAGACGCCCCGTTGCGTCGGCTAATCGGTGACTCAGGGGCTGGCTATCTCAAAGATCTGGACCCGGGGTGTCTTGGCCGATTGAGCCGTCGCCGTTTGTACTCGCAGACACAGTTTACCGTTGCCTCCAAAATCCCGTCCCGAGTGTGAGAGGGAGGCTTGCCTTTGGCCAGAACGGCGCCAGACCCGTGGGATTACGCATCGACCACTCACACCAACGACATCTTTGCAATCCACCACGCCGAATGCACCTCGAGAGCAACCCTTCACTGGCTAAATGCTCTCCATCTCTTGACCCGCTATCTCCCACAAATGACGGCGCAAAAGGACACTCTTCGCTTGTCCACTTTCGTCGAAGATCAGGCACTTGCCCAATCTTACAACTGACAGATCCTCTCCGTCTACCCGTGTCGAATTCTGCCCGGAAAACCAAGCAAGAACGAAGAAATGCCCACGTACTCGTTGCCCTTCTGTGTCAAGAACACCTTTTGCGCGACACATCGTCCTCGTCCCCAGTCTGAGGGGCCAACACATCGCCTATCAGTCGTCTCTGTCACGTTCCCACGCTCCACTGCCTGGCGCTATGCCATTTACAAGGTGACACGACAGCTACTACGCTGCAGCCGATGGGACCGCAATAGCACTGCAATGCAGCACATGGAAACGAACTGGCCCATTGTGATGGGGGTCTGATCCAGTCAGGTTGGTGCTGGCTGCAACACTACGTTTCTGACACTTCCTCTGGCTTCATGGGCTGTTTGCTTTCTAGGGGCCCTGCTGGTTGGAAAATTGACAACAGCCAAGGCCTATTTCTAGACCAATGCTGCATTCGAACGACAGATGCAATCAAGAGTGCTAGGTACATGCTCTTTGGTTGTCAGCCCTGCCGGTTGATCAACGTTGGTGGTCAGGTCGATGTACGGTGCCTTCATCACGCAGTGCTGGCATTTGGGCATCGACGCAGCCCAAATAATGAGGCTGTTTCTCCTTTGACAGGCTGTCAGGTTGTTCAGGAGGCATGACTAGCATCTCCTTCAAGCTTACTCTGACACCAGTAAGGACCGCCTCCTTGCCCTTCCCGGTCGGCCGGGATCTGCCACTGGCGCAGACGTCGACAACCCATCCTGGCAACCATCTGTCCCTTCAGCTCGCTAGCGACTTCAGAGACCGGCAGCAGGCGTAGCCATGCTTCGTCAAGCGCCGCATCATCTCGACCTGATGATCTCCTGTCTTGAATGCACCGAAAGTACGGCTTTGAAGATTGACAAGCGCGATCGGTGGTGAGATGAAAAGGCAGAGAAAACGATGGAAGGGTCGTCCCGCCGTCTGTTCTTTGACGGATCCGAACGTCTACCCGCAAACCCCACCACTCCCGCCTGGCCGGATGGATATGGCACCCACAGATCCTTGGCACCCCTCTCGCTGTCGCCGATGAATCCGTGACAAAGACCTTTTGCACCAAATTAGTATGCCCTCGATTTTCTGCTGCTCGGAGCTCATTCGGTTCTAGCAAGTTGGGCCACAACCGGGCGCACAGGACTTTTCACCATGACTCGGATGCGTCTCGAGCAACAGGGCCTGTCGTGCACCAGAAGACGCGGGTGTTTGGTTCTCCAACGGCACGGAGACGGATGCTCCACCGTTCTTCGGATGCCCTTGAGTCTCCAATCCTATCCCGCGACTGACCACCCCCCATACACCAGTCTGACTTGGACGTAATCCATGGCACGGCCGTCTTACCAGCACCTATGCTGCGGCCGTCGACATGCGTATACATGACTGTGGCCAGGCTGGCCGCATCTGCAGGCATCAGCGTTTCCGGCAAGCTGGTGCTCTACTTTTCTGGCCCTCCCGTCCCAGTCTCCATGCTCGCCTTGAACGGCATCGACCGGAGGTCACCACACCAATTGATCGGGAAACCAATCGAATTATGATGCTGCCGCTGACGGCTGCTACTGCTGCAACACTACATGGCTTAGAGGAGGAGGAGGGGAACAAGCAATCGAGATCTGACTGATGCGCCGAGGAATTAAATCACCCGGCTTGAGGCTGGTAATATACAAGTCTTTGCTCCTCTGCCAGAAGCTACCCTATGCGAATGCCCCGCGCCTCGCAATTCGACATACAAGCACCGACTCTGCGCGGGAGTGGCTGCCGCACAATCTGCTTTCCTTATGCGATTGGGTACCTTTGCAACCATATTCTTACACAGCCGGTCCCGGCTCGCTCTCCACTCCAACAACACCCGTCGAAACCCAGCCAGCCAATTAGAGAAGAAAAAAGAAACATGAAAAAAAAGGAGACCGTCTAGAGTAGAGATGCAGAATCTGGAGTGGGAGATGTGCCAGCGTGCCGTGACGTTTAATGCGGGTCCGTCTAATCGTCTTTTGTTGAAACCACCCTATCTTGTGCTTCCTTTCGCCAAAACGCCCGTCCAGTCAGTCCATCAGCTCCTCGGGCCCCGCCTAGCTGGTCCCCTTCCCACTGACGCGTCTCAGCCTGCCAACCCGCGCTGAGACGGGACCATCAGTATGACAAGGCAGTCCTCACGGGGAAGATGAGACTGGCGGGGTTGACGCAGGCTTATAAGGAGTGGGCGCACGAGGGCATGGGCGTGGGTCTTTCTTCCCGAGATAGCACGACGTGGGCTGCGGCGGACGAGCAAAGTGACCCAACGTGTGACAACGCCGTTGTGGGACGAGAGTACGGCAGGGAGGCGATGGAGGGATCTAGTCGTCGTCCTCGTCGTCGGAGTCGTCCCGCTTCTTCTTCTTGTCCTTCTTCTTCTTGTCGTCCTGCGCCTTCTTCCACTCGCACGTCTTGCATTTGTTGGCAGCCTCACGGTCGAGCTCAGGGAAGATGATGTCAAAGACGTCCGAGTACCAGGCGACGGGCTTGCCCTCGATGCCCTCCTTGATGTTCTAGTAGCGGTGAATGTTAGCATGCAACCTCTCGTGTAAATCCGCGTGAGGCGCGTGAATGAACGGGGAGGGGGGTTGAGGGTGGACATACCTCCGGGAGCTCGAGCCAGTCGGACATGCAGTCCTTGGGGAAGATGATCGTCTTGCAGCCGGCACGGCGGGCGGCAACTGTCTTCTCGCGCAGGCCGCCAATGCGGAGGACCTTGCCGGTGAGGGTGAGCTCGCCTGTCATGGCGATGGTAGGGTTGACGGGGGTATCGAGGGCGAGCGAGAGGAGCGAGGTGGCCATGGTGATGCCGGCCGAGGGGCCGTCCTTGGGCACGGCGCCGTCGGGCACGTGCAGGTGCAGCTTAGCCTTGTCGAAAAAGTGGTTGTTGGGGAATTCCTTGACCATGAGCGACTTGGCGAACGAGTAGGCAATTGTCGAAGACTCCTTCATGACGTTCTTGAGGTTGCCCGTGATTTCGAGGCCGGGCCGGCTGTTGGGCCGCAGGGGCGCCTGCAGGATCGACTCGACGTACATGGCGGCGCCGCCCATCTGGGTCCAGGCCAGACCCATGGAGACACCGGGGGGGTTGACCTCATAGAGTCGATCAGAGGTGAAGACCGGGGGTCCGACGTAGTCGACGAGGTTGTCCTTGCCAATGGTGACGTGGACCGTATCGGGGACGTTGAGAGCTACGCGGGGTTTCTCGGTAGTCGCGGCCTCGGCGGGCTGCTCGCCCGACTCGCGCGCCGCCTCGGTCTTCTTCTCTGACTCGGCCAGGGCCTCCTTGCCGTCCTCCGTTAGCGCCTCCTTCTCGGGGAGAACCTCTTCGCCGAGGTCTTGCACGATCTTGAGCGCCGACTTTCTGTAGACCTTCTCGATCTGCTTCTTGAGGTTGCGCACGCCGGACTCGCGGGCGTACGACTTGATGAGCTCCTCGATGGCCTCCTCGCTCAGCTGTACGTCGGCGTTGGCCAGACCCGCGGCCTCTTTGGCGGCCGGGGCAAGGTACTTGTCGGCGATGGCCTTCTTCTCGTCGGCGACGTAGCCAGAGAGCTGTATCAGCTCCATGCGGTCGAGGAGGGGTCTAGGGATGGTGTCCGTCATGTTGGCGGTGCAGACGAAAAGGACCTTGGACAGGTCGACGGGAACGTCCATGTAGTGGTCCAGGAAGGAGCTGTTCTGCTCGGGGTCGAGCAGCTCGAGCAGCGCAGAGGAGGGGTCGCCCTGGTAGCCGCGGCCAATCTTGTCGATCTCGTCAATGAGGATCAGCGGGTTTTCCGTCTGGCACTTCTTCAGCGCCTGAATGATGCGACCGGGCAGCGCACCGACGTAGGTTCTCCGGTGACCCTTGATCTCGGCCACGTCCGTCAGACCGCCGACACTGAATCGGTAGTACTGGCGGTTCAGGGCACGGGCGATGGACTTGCCGATAGACGTCTTTCCGACACCGGGAGGACCGACGAAGCAGATGATCTTGCCCTCGACGGTGCCGCGCAGCTTCCCCACCGCGATGAACTCCAGGATGCGGTCCTTAACGTCCTTCAACCCGTAGTGATCCTCGTCCAGGACCGTCATGGCGTTCTTGATGCCAAAGTTCTCGGCGCTGCGCTGGCCCCAAGGAATCTGCGTCAGCCAGTCGAGGTAGTTCCGCGTGACGTTGAACTCGGATGCCGCGGGCTCGAGGTGCGCGAGCTTGTTGATCTCATCATCAAAGACCTTGCGCACGGCTTCGGGCATAGCCAGCTTGTCCGCCTTCTCCTTGAACCTCTCGACCAGCTTGTCCTTGCCGTCGGACTCCAGACCCAATTCGCGGCGGATGCCTTTCATCTGCTCCATCAACCAGTATTCGCGCTGGCGCTTGGTGATCTTGCTCTCGACGTCCTTGGTGATCTTGGACTGGAGCTGGGCGTTCATGAGCTCCTTCTTCAGGACAATGAGGGCCTTTTGCATCCTCTCCTCGACGTTGAGACTCGACAGGACTTCTTGGAGCTCGCCCTGCTCGCCCGAGGAGACGGCCGCAGCAAAATCTGCTAGTTTCGCCGGCTCGGACGTGACGTTGCCCGTGGACTGGCTCATGGAGAAGGTTGAGATCTGGTCGCGGAAGAGGCTGTTCATCGTGGCGACCTCCTTGAACACGTTGACGATCTCGTTGGTGACGGCGCGGATGACGGCGCTCTTCGGGTCGTAGGGCTCCTCGGTCAAGTTCTCGACATTGACGAGGCTGACAGGGTATCTCTTGAGGAACGCCGTGGGCTCGTACTTCTCCGCGGGCTGGTCGGTCTTAGGGGCCACGGCGCTCTCCTCGAAGCTGGCGACGACGTCACCCTTTTTCTCCTGCTGCGCCTCCTCTTCAACAGGCTTCGGAGGTATCGGCTCGGGTACCGGCTCGACCTTGGCCTCGCTCGACTTCGCGTCCTCCTTTCCGGGAGGCAGCAGGCTCGACAGGCGGATACGGCGGTGAGGGTACAGAATGGCCGTCAGGGCACCCTGCTCGCCGTGCATAGGGAAGGCGCTCGTGATCTGTGCAAAGACACCGGTATCGTAGACGTCATCGACGTTGCGGATAACGTCCTCGTCCTGGTTCTCGTCCTTGAACAGGAAGGCACCGACATACGGCTGGCCCCTCTTGATCATCTCGGTGATGGCGGCGGCAACGTTCGGGTCCTTAATGGTGATGGCCTTGTAAAAACCAGGAAAAAGCGGCCGCTTCGCAATGGGAATGGCAAGGACTTGTGGGTAGACGTCGGGCACGACGGGCTTTTGCAGGCTCTTGTCAGATGCTCTGCGGCCGCGTCTGCCGCTGCCGTCGCTCTTGTCATCACCGCCCCCAGATCCGGCTGATGAGCCTCCGGCGGCGCTGCCAGCCTTGCCATCCTGTGAGGTAGCCCCGGACCCCTCACCCTTGGCGGCGGAGTCGGAGGCCGAGCCCTTTGACTCCAGCTCCTTCTCCTCGAGCTCGCGCTGATTCTTGATGTTTGCCTTGTGTTCCTCCTCGGATAGGGGCTCGACCTTGGGGTCGAAGAAGCTGCTGTCTTCCTCCTTTAGCCATCGTGTTGACGTTGAGAATGGGGCGACTGCTCGCTGGGTCCGGGGGTTAAGGAATAGGCGGTCGAAGGTGGAGGCAGAGTACCTCGGGGTGCTGGCGACGGGTAACCTGCTACTCGAGACCGAATAGGGCCGTCTAAGATAGTTTGCCGGACGGCCGAGGGTCAAGCGCCTGGGGAAGCTCGATCGCATCACCATGCTGTCGGCGGTGGGGGTTGAAAGCCAAACGTTGAGGAAGCTCTCTCCGGTCGCGACACGTGGTGGTGGTGGTGATGATGATGATGATGATAGGGTAATACAGCGAATGGGCGCGTGCCGCTGTACTGCTCAATGCAACTGAGTATGATAGATTGGCTATGGATGTCGATACAAAAGACGAATTGGAACGGGCAATGGAAATGTTGAGAATGGGTGGAGGAGGACTTGTAGTCCTAGATCACGGTGCGCATCGCCTCCTGACGCCTTACAAATACAAAGCAGAGGTGAGTAGGAGTAACCTTTGAGCTATTATGGAGACGGGTCCGGGGGGGGGGCAAAGCAGAGTTAACGACATCACCAAAAAAAATTAATGAGCACTGACGTTTCGCCGCTCATGCCTGGCACTCACTCCGTCAGTGGCCGGCCAGTGATTCCTGGCCACTCAGCGTGCAGTAGTAGTTGGGGAAGGAGGGGCCACAGAAATGGCTCTGGAACATGGAAGAACTTCGGCCCCGGTTGCCAGCGGGGCCGCGGTCTCTTGAGGACGAGCAAGCGCACGCAACCCCTCTCTTCTCCCTCCTCACAGTTGCGTGTGTGGCTGGCTACCTACCTAGGTACTCAATGCAGTCAGTGGTCACACCTTAGGCTGGTAAAGGGGGCAGCCATCGACTGGCAACTCTGAAGATTCAACTGACACTGTGTTTTGGATATGAGAATGCCGGCAAATGGTTACCGTGTCGATTTCTCCTCAGACAGTACGCCACGATGCTCGGGCCGTCCGCCAGCTACCTAGCTACCTAGACCTTTGCCAAAAGTGTACTACCTACCTGTACTACCTTAGGTAGGTAAGATGTAGACAAACCAGAGGTAACTGCCGTGCCTGCAACAGTGCCATCCGGTTTCTCTGACTCGTTGCGGGGAAAGGAAACCAACCACAAAAACACCCCACATTGGAAGAGAGATCGAAGACCAGTGCCGTCCCGCCATCCCATCTAACGCAAGTCCGTTCGCATGGGCTGAAAGAAGCCGAGGTCTTTTCCCAGATCTCATCTAACCTGCTCGAGAGACTCTACCTCTTTTCTCTCCCTCTTTTTCCACTCTCCACTCCCCACTCATCGTGACCTGCAGAAAGAGCGCCATATATCAGACCAAGGACAGCTCCAAAACGGTCATCGAAGCCCCCGGTCTCTTCATATACCTACCCCGCGGCTCAACTCATAGGTAGCTAACAGACTGGCTGCAGCCTGCATCTTTACCTTGCTAGCGCCTCACCCTGTTGCTCCTCCATCGAGGAAACGCCTCGAGGGACCCTATCTACCCTTTCTCTCCGTCACCCGGCGATCTTCCCTTCCCTGCTCTCCGGGGCCTTACCCACACTTTTTGCCCTCGCTTCCGACGAGACCGCAATCCAGGTTCCTGACCATAAGGACTTCTTTTGCGGGCCTCTCTCAAGCAACACCCCATCGTCACTATCCTGGACCTTACATATTCACGTTCCTAACTCTCTGGTTTATACACAAACTCACTCTCACATACACACACACACACACACACACACACACACACTTTCTCTCTCACTCATACCCACATACACTCTCTCACACATACACATACACACACTCACTCACAAGTACACACACTCCCACACGCATATACGCAAACATCCAACACGAACCAGCATGCCTTCCTCTAGCCAAAAGTCAGACCTCACGTTCTCCCTCTCCAAGCTGTCAATAGACAGCTCTAAAAAAATGCCCGCCGCCAAGCAGAACAAGAAGCCGGTGGTGGACTCCTGGGAAGACGAGGACGTGGACGAGGAAGAGGAGGAGGAAGACGAAGGGAAAGAGCGCGGGGGGGCGGCGACGCCCCAGGCCGACGGCGCCAAGGCCCCGCCGCCAACCCCCATCTCCCCGACGTACAGCGCGGCAGACCGATCCTTCTCTCCGTACGGCGCCGTCGACGCCTCTGCCCCCTTCCCCACGTCCGCTCCCGCGGCCGGCAGCGGCAACAGCAGTGTCCGCAGACCGGAGAAGACGGACGCCGTAGCGCGGCGCATGATCGCCAGCGCCCTCGGCGTCAAGGTGCCCCGGATGACGGAGGAGCAGCGGGCCTACGACAAGGCCGTCAAGGAGAAGGAGCGGAAGCGTCGGGAAGAGGAGAAGGCCGCCGAAAAGAGGCGTCTGGAGGAGGCCGAGAAGGCCAAGGCCGCCATCTGGGAGGACTAGGGGAAGACTTGTCACTACTTCCTTACCCTTCTTTTTTTTTTCTTC
Source organism: Colletotrichum eleusines (assembly GCA_016807845.1). Classification (NCBI taxonomy): domain Eukaryota; kingdom Fungi; phylum Ascomycota; class Sordariomycetes; order Glomerellales; family Glomerellaceae; genus Colletotrichum; species Colletotrichum eleusines. Next base: position 2,808,798 of record JADEZO010000001.1, on the reverse strand, counting down.
TTCATCCGCCTCCCTCTTTTCTCTCTGTTCCTTTTCTCCCATTCTTTGGGAAACTCAAACTCGGGAGGTGCGGAAGAAGGAAAGCAATACAGAAATGATCAAACGTTAATATAGATCGAAGATGTAGATCGAAGATGTGACCACGTGAGATGACTTTTCTTCCTCTTCTCTCTTTTTGTCAATATGCACAACAGAAATGGGGGGAGAGGGAGGCGCGCCTTGTGGACCGTCGTCCCCCCCCGTCTCTCATGTAAATCCAACAGGTTCTCAGGGGGGGAGGGTTCACGGTAACATTCCTTGGCAGGTCGGCATAGCCATACCATGCACATGACTACTCGACCATCTTACATTACGCCGCCGTTCACTCATCCTAGAGGGCGTCTTGTGAGGTAACACTGGGTTTCAAATTTGACCATGTTTCTGTTCTCGTCTGGTCTGGTACTGCCGTATTCCATCTCGAAAGAGAGAAGGGGGAAGAAAAAACAGTTACATCAACATCGGGGCCAAGAAACCTCTCAAGCCACCCCCCCCCAACGGCCGTGAACGGGCTTGGTCTCCCGTGTGGTTTCTCCCTCGTCGTGACGTGTTTATATATATGAATAAAGCTACAAGTAAGAAGGTAAAATACAAAGGGGTGGAAGGGAAGGAAAGAAGAGGGTCGATCCAGCGCATGCGACGTGGTCTTATCGTCGGTCTTACCGACCCTCCCGCTCTCCTCCCCTTGCACCCCCTTTTTGCTCTAAGATGCAGTTCATAACCCAGACCCCGGACTCACGAATGCTTTGCTATGCTGTTTTGCCTTGTCTCACGCCTTGCTCCGTCGTGTTGTTTGCGTTCTCTTCTCCGCCAAAGTGTTACATGGCCACGCCTGGTGGTTTTATTGGGTATCGCGCGTTCTTCAGCGATCACTGCCCCAGGCCTTGGCCGCTTCGGCCGCCGCCTCGGCAGCAGCGGCCATGGCTTTTGATTCCTTCGCACCAGCATGGTCGCTGTCATCGTCGTCGTCGTCGTCACTATCATGTTCTGGCTGCTGCACCTTGGTGGTCGTAACGGTGGCAGCAGTCGCCCCTTCCTCCTCTCTGTCCGCGCCAGGAGCCACCGGCCTAATGGTCGTGTCCACCCCTCTGTTCAGCCGGTCGTCGCTTCCGGCGGCGGCCGTGGCCGCTGTCGGCGTCGTCGCTCCCGCCGTATCAGCCACGGCGGAAAGATGACCCTCCTTGGACTGCGGCCGACGATCCGCCGCGGGGCCCGCGGACATTTCCGACTCTACGGTGCCCGCTGAGAATACCGAGTCCGTGTACGAGCCCTGTGTCAGCGGCTGGAAATCATGCCTGTCGCTCGACTGCTTTTGATTGATGTCCACACCTGCCGAGGATGTGGATACCCGCGACCCGGCTACCGAGGCCGAGTCCTTGTCGCTGTTGCCAGTCTTATTGGCGTCCGTCTTGGATTTGCCCCATCCGCGGCCCCAGCCATATCCTCCGCCGCTGCTGGCCGTGGTGGGAGAACTGCTGCCACTGGCGCCGCCGCCGCCTCCGCCCCATCCAGTCTTGCGCTTCTCGCCCGCCCATGTCACCCACGAGCTGACGTACGAGGAGGCCTTGCTCCCGGAAGACGACGCATTGCCCTGCGCCTTCCCCGCATCCGTGGCTCCACCCGGCGATGTCGCAGATCCGGCAGCGGGGCCGCCGGCCTTCTCGGCCTGGGCGGCAGCAGCCTCTGCCGCGATGCGCTGTTCCTCGGCCCTCTTCTTCTGCGCCTCGCGGAAGGCCTCCATGTCGGCATAGAACTTGTTGAACATGTTGGACGCCTTTTCTTTGCCAACGGCAAAGTTCCGCCCGAGGACTTCCTTACCCACGGCAAGGCGTTCGTCAAGGTGCATCTCTTGCACCTGCTGGGCGATACGGCGCTGGACGTCGTCGATGGTGAGGCCGCCGGCGCAAGGGTGCCGCGGCTCGACAACGTCGAAGAGATGCGAGTCCGTGTTCCCGTTCCAGATGCGATGGTTCTCGGTGCGGGACCACGCTTCGATGAACTCGCCGCCGTAGTCGAAGGATGGGTCGCCCTCGATGTGCGGGAGGAGAGCGCGGGGGTTGTTCGGGTTCGCCAGAAGGTGGTTGTGGTACTTGACACAGGATACGAGCGATAGGATGTACTCCTCGAACTGGAGGCGGATGAACTCTTCACTGCCCACATAGCCCATGGTGTTGGGCCGTTGCGGATTGGCCTCGTCCCACGTATCATTGACGGCCTGTGTGATGTAGTCGATCCAGCGACGGTCGGCGGCCGAGAGGGCCAGCAAATTTCTGAGGGAGGACGAAGTGACGTTGACGGTGCGGTCGTCAAGGTTGATCAAGATGTCGCTGTAGCGGTCTTTTTGTTGCAAGAGAAGTGAATTTGTGCTGCCGACGATGTACGACTTGGTGCCGAAGTCAGCGAGGATGTCGAGCTGCTGGAGCGGGGTATATGGCCCGAACAGACTACCCTGTATGCATCCTCAGTGCCTGGAACTCTTAGAGCGGGTCACGGCGGACGTACCTTGCCAAAGATCTGGAGAGGTAGGCCCATGTAAGTGAGCAGGGAGTTACGATCGCTGGTCCGCAGGCTCGTGGGCCGCGCCAACCTCTTCTCGTAGTTGTTTAGCTCCGGGTCGGCGCAGTCGATGAGATTACGAATAAGACCGGGTATCAGAGAAATTAGAGAAAACTGCATCATGCATAGCCGCTCACACCGTGATCCAAAGAAGAGCATCTGCGAGGGGGCTCTGGTTAGCTTCTCGGCGCACCGAAAGTGACATGCGTTAGCCTCTAGAGGCTCAACGGACCTTTGGCTGCAGCAGACAGCACTTGAACAGGACCAACGTCTGCCACTTGAACTCATGGACAAGCTCCCGCAAGCTCATGCCGAGGTGCTGGTCACGGCTCTCCTCGTCGGCCAGGAAGCCGCGCTCCTTCTCCTCGGCGAGGCTCTCCTGGAAGCGGCGTAGGATTTCCGTGTCGGTAAACTCGCGCTGGGCGAACCACGCCTGGGTGACGACGCTGAGGCGCTCACGCATCATGCCAAAGTGCTGTGGCGTGTCGGCGATGACGACGACGGCCTTCTGGACCGTCGAGCGTGTCACCTCGGCAGGGCGATTGAGGAGCTGCGAGGCGTCGAGCTGCCGCGTGCAAGATATGCCGAAGAGGGACGTCGCCGGCCCCGTGGCGGTTGCGGGGCGGAGGAGGGTGAAGTAGGAGAAGTCCTCGCTTGATCTGTTTCCCGTCTGTCAGCCGTTCGTCCCCCACATGGGCGGCGACCGGAGCGGGTATACATCGAGCAAAGTCACGCTGGCGCCTAAGTCACAAAGGGAGGGGTACTACTCACAAATGCGCGCCGTCGCTCAGCGCCATGAACGGCAATAAACCCCAGTCGTATTCGACCGCCGGGTCGGTGCCCTCCGCCGCGCCGAACCACAGCTCAACTTCGGGCCCGCGAGCATGGTGAAAGTCAACGACTGTCACCAACGGTATAAAGCCGGGCTTGGCCGGCGTCGAAGGCACCGTCAGGGGCGTAACAGCGCCGGATGTGGGCGTCGCAACCTCGGAGGTGTCCATGTTCCCTTTCTCTTCCTCACTCTCTTTGGGGGGGGGGTGCCTTGCTTGTCACGCACGATGCAGCATGCGCCGAGTTCACTAGCTTCCGCACGTCTTGGAGATGGGATTCCTCCGCAAACCGCCCAGTCGTCCACTGATGTTCTCAAGCTGTGTTCGCTTTTTTCCAGCTCCCTTGGCGCAACGAGGCCCACTCCTACGACATTGCCATGTGCTCCTTTCTCGCCAGTTATTTTTGTCGCTGCAGGTGCCCCTTGGACTCCGTTGCACGTTTCGTCGCAAGTTTGCCGGACGTTGGGTCGCGGCGTTCCCTTGTCACTCGTCGGTTTGTTGGAGACCTAGCGAACGTAGAGATATTCCTCCTCGATTTCGGGCGATGAGCGCTCCTCTTGGGGAATCTCTCCTTAAAGGGGGGAGAAAATAAAAGGCGAGGGAGGGGTTCCGGTATGCTCTGACGTAGTGTCGATTTCCTGGCCACTGAAGAGAGGGGTACTTTTGAGACAAAATCGGCTGGGTGCGGGCAGGTATCCAAGAGGGATTGATAGTTGGAAACGCCTAGACAGCAGAGAACCTCTGCCGGTGGTTTAAATCGCAGGCGTTCTGCTCGGCCTATTTCTAGACCGTCGGGTCTCGTGCTTCTCGAGCTGGGGGTTGGCGGGTGTCCTTTGGCGTGGCAGGCGAAAGCGAACGCTTACAGGAAAGAAAGTGGTGACGGCTTGTCCCCTTCCAGGCGCGTGCGCGTCCTCGAAAAGAGGTGTGAGAGAGAGTGTGTGTGCGTGTGTGTGAGTGTGGGTGGGTGTAAGCTGTAAAAATCGGGTTGCACCGCTGCTGGGCAAAGAGTTGAGTCCGGGTCAGTGATTCGTCTGTGGGCTCAAAGTCGTGCTGGCGAATTAGGGAAGATGAGGTGGTAGTGGTAGCGATAGCTATAAACTAAGAGGTGGTAGTGGTGCTGTAACCCCCGAGACGATGTGTCGAATGGGAGACTCAAGATTCAACACCAAGAGAACAATTCGCCGCCTCCTGGGAAAGGACCCGGTGAAGAGGCAAGAAGCGAAGGGGGGGGGATGCGGATGAGGACGAGAAGTAGGAGGGGAAGGGAGAGGGGGGCCTTCGAGCTCGGATGTTCGCAGTGGGTTCGTGGTGGGCTTTGTATTGGGCTTTGTATTGGACTAGATGCTTTCCGATGCTCAAATGAGCCATGCCGGGCCCGGGGAAGGAGTGGGTTATAGATGAGGTGCTGGGTTAGTGCTAACTAACGCACAACCTACAGCTAAAAAAAAAAAAAAAAAAGATTAGGCGATACTTTATTGCTACGCCTCCCACTCCGAATTTACTTTGCAATCTCCTCTTGCTTTATCCCCCGCTTATATCGATCGTACTTTTTCAATGTTGCCATGCGCGCCGCCCACTTGAAATGAGCCAAGCAAGTCCAGGCTAACGCTTGGTACAGGCATAACGAAAACGAACGACTAGTCTCGTCCCGCATTAAGAGCGCGCTGGGTTCAGGGATTCGATGTTCGAGAACGCGACAGGGGTATAGAGGGGAGAAGAAGAGGAAGAAGAGAAAAGAAAGAAAAAAAAAAGAAAAGACTTTCGATAGACCCCCTCCCCTCATGCACCCCGCGCAGTGGAAGAATTTGAGACCAAGCCCGTACCCTCGTGGCACTCGTAGACGAACGGAACCTACTTTGTGGTTTACGTCTCTCACCGAATCCTGGACATGTTATACAAGGCCGGAAACCATGTGTGGTAAGACCAACGGAGGGTCGTCCCTTGATGAATCTGCCCGCCAGTCAATGGCCTTGCGAACAAAAAGAAAACAGGATCTCGCTAGTGTACAAGTAAGTAAGCCAACGTTGACGCTGAAACCCAATGGACCGACTACCTACCTACCTCCCTGCCGTCCAAACGGCCTCATATCACACTCCAACCAGCCCGGGGCCAAGTCACGGCCGGCCCCAAAAGTCCGTGATGCAAGGTCACCGCCCGTCCGTCCAACCCCCAGAGAGAGGGAGAGACACGTCAACCATGCACGACGACAGGGGGGGGACACTGAACACGTCCGTCCGCCGCTCAAACAAAAGTCTCGACAGTTTTAATAGATGGGTTGTCCATCCCGCTCCTTTTTTTCCTCCCTGGTTGGTGTACACGATCCTTCAACAGATCGCCTTTCCGCCATGTCGGAGTGGACTCCTTCCCGGCCCCCCTCATCTTGGCCGCACCGGACACTACATCCAACATGGGTACTCCGTAGCCAGGTAGGTAACGCCTACTAGCGAGGCCGGAGAGGCGGAACGCCACCACGTCAACCTCACACCCTCCTCGCCCGGCGGCTTACCTCACCTCACCTCACCCGAATCTCAGAGCACCGCCAGCGTTTCCCGCATTGCATGGCATGGAGGCACACCTTCCGTGCGACCAAAGTCCACATTCCTCCTTCCGAGACCTACACCGATCGGCAGAGGCTCTTCCGCCTCGCCCTCGCCCTCGCTGCCGGGGTGGATCACTGCATGTAGGATAGATAGACGCGTGTTTTCACAATTTCTATTCTTTTGGTGAGGAAAGAAGGGGGTGTTTGGTTTGCTCTTGTCGTGACTACCTGCCACCGGGTGTATTCGATCATTATCCCAAACTCACGCTTCCTTCTCGACCTCCTTGATAATTCCTAGTGGAACACAACCTCTAACGCCCAAGTATGGCCTGCACATGGTCGTGTCCGGTATGCGGGCTCTTAAAAAGAGCTTTGAAGCTCATCATCGACTTCTACATCATCCTCATGCCGCGCAGGTTTGGTTTCAATCCAGCCTTCAGACAGAGAGAGAGAGAGAGAGAGAGAGAGAGAGAGAGAGAGAGGAGGGAGGGGGGGAGAGAAATTCCAAGAGACATGATGGCAATAAAGGAATAAGATGAAGGAAAAATAAATGAGAAAAACACCTCCGATATGCATGCCATTCCTTTATATCGCGTATACTGTTGGCCCCTTTGCATAGTCAACGCTACAATAACCGATCCCGTCTTCCGAACACCATGTCAAGTGTGTGAATGTACTGGAAACACGTCCCATCTGGTTTTGCGTGGTATCATGACCTCCTCTCTCCTATTTATCCCCGCTTCGCCTGTAGCGCCTTCACCTATTGCCCATTGAACTGCTCGTCCATTTGCTGCGCTGACGCGTCGACATTGTGGTAGTCGAGGATCTCCGAGTACCTGCAATCAAGATTCATTAGCAATGATTGTAGGGGGGGTTGTAAGGGTCAGCGTACATCATGATCTTCCATGTGTCCACGGGCAGGTCAGCATCGTTAAAGCTCCAATCGAACTTCTCTTCGGCGACGGGCTCGTCGGTGGGGTCGTGGTAGGGGGCAAGGTAGTCGTGGGACAGCGCCTCAGTGGCCGTTATCCGCTTTTTGGGATCGAAGACCAGCATCCGCTCGAGCAGGTCGATGGCGGAGGGGTCGGCGTTCTTAAACTTGTTCTTCAGGGGTTGCCTCTCGCGTTTGGGGAGGGACTTGACAAATCGGAGTGTCTGGTCGCTAAGTCAGTGACGGTTTCAAAGACGATTCCGATCATTCGCAACTCACGTTTTCGCTAGCAATGCCATTGATGACATCATCGGGGGGAGTGCCCAGCAACTCGGTGATGATGGAGAACTGGTTGACGTGGTCCTTGCCGGGGAACAAGGGCTTGCCCTCGAGCATCTCGGCGAAAATGCAGCCCGCACTCCAGATGTCGACCTCAACGTCGTACTTTTGCCACGTGAGCATGATCTCGGGGGCACGGTAATATCTCGTTGAGACGTAACCGGTCATTTGAGGGTCTTGAATGCGGGCAAGACCAAAGTCGCAAATCTTCAAGTCGCAGTTCTCGTTGACGAGAATGTTGCTGGGCTTCAAGTCGCGGTGGACGACGCCGGCCGAGTGAACGTATTTTAGGCCACGCTGCAGTCATGTCAGTTTGCTAATCACAGCATCGGAGTGCGTGCCGGGAGGGTGGAGATGTGCATACCATGATCTGGTAAAGGAAGTACTGGATAAACTGCTTCTCGAGGGGTCTGGAGGTGAGCAGTCTGTGCAGGTCGGTGCCGAGGAGTTCCGTAACAAAGTAAATATCCTCGAGGGGGGAAATGAAGATGTCGCTGAGGGAGATGACCTGTGGCGGGTGTCAGCGCTTCAATCGACGGATATGCCAGGAAGCAATCAGCGGAAGGTCCGACGTACGTTCTCGTGCCTAAGGTGCTTCAGCAGCTTGAGCTCACGGTATGTCCGCTTGGCGAGGACAGGTGTGCTGAAGGGCTTCATGATCTTCTTGACGGCGACATTCTGGTTCGTGAGCTGGTCGCGGGCGGAGCTGGCAGCGAAACAGCGCGTCAGCGATTGAAAAGGGGACTTGCCGCGACAATTGCCGTCGCGAGGGATGACATCTTCTCAGACTAACCAAACGAGCCCGAAGGCGCCCATGCCGACGGGTTGCAAGTCCGAGTACCTCGAGGTGATCTCAAAGGTGGTGCCGAAGATTTGTGCTCTGATGAATTCGGCCATTTTGTGCGGTGGTCGATCTGGTTGATTCAGAAGGACTAGGGATTTCTAAAAGGCTCAAAGTTGAGGGAGGCCGACCGGTGATGCTGTCCGGCGTGGGTGATTTCAGAGGGGGTTGTGGACTTGGGGAGATAGCCGGCTGCTGAAAGATTGGCCTATCAAACTAGGCTCTCTGCTAGTGCGATTTAGTTGTTGGAGAGGGGGGACGGCAGCAGAAGAGAATCAACTCGGAAAGGGACGAAGAGTTGAGGGAATTCGAGAATGAGGTTTTTGCGGATGAGGTCTGGACGTCGATGGACTGTCTGGGATGAATGAATGGGTGGACGGCGACAGGAGCCTGGCTGGATTTGAAAGAGATGCGGCGGCGGCGGGGGAGCGAGCTCAAGGATTTGTTTCGCTGAAGGGGTGTCTGTTCGGCGGGGCGCCCTGGTAGGTGGACGCAGACGGGGGGAGAAACGGAGGGAGAAACGGAGGTCGCCGACGCAGGCGTATATGTACTATACGTAGGTACGTAGTGGGCGTGCAAGAACGCGGCGGGGTAAAAGTGGCTGCCAGTGAGAACGCACGTCTGGCTCGACCTTGTGACGGTGGTGGTTCTGGGCTTTCTGGGATTCCGGAGCAACCTAGACAAGGTGGCAACGGCATTAGCGAGCCTTTTCTGGCAAGAAAGCAAGCAGCAGGGTTAGAGAGAGAGAGTAAGAAAGAGACTGTGAGCGGCAACAAATGCGGCCAGACCTAGTAGTAGCAATAACGGAAACAAGAATCTGGGGTTGTTGTTTTTTTTCCCTCATTTTTCTCTCGTTCTCCTTGATTGTCTTCTGATGACGTTTGTGTTTGATCCAGTCCTTTTTTTTTTTTCCAAATAATACCCGTTCTGCATAACCGTCTTTTGGCACTGCCAAGAATACCCAATTCATAATTATAATTGACCATGCGGCGGATGAACGCACTGTAAAATGGGGCTTGTCGAAGGGGGGGATGTGACGGTGGCAAGGATAGGTCGCCAATGACATGCGAGTCTCGGGCAACGACAAGTGGATTGCTTACCTGCAGAGTTTCCAAGCAGTTGGCGTCTGGATCAAGAGACTACACTATCTTAACGATGGTCTTTTCTTCTCCAGTCTTTCCGGGGCTTGTTCGTTCCTGAACAGGTTGGCAGTGCTTGTGGTTTTCCGTGCTCGAGTCCGGGCTTGAAAGCTCGAACCAAAGGGTGGCCGTAGTGTATGGGCGAGCAAGATGGTGGGCGCACGTGGAGATGCAGGCAACTGTCGATCAGTCGCTGTCGTCTTCTCTTCTTGTTCGCTCTCACGGTGTGAAGCCGAGATGGAGAGGCGGGGATCTGCACAAGGACAACACTTGTCGGCAGGCCTTGAAGGAGGCGAGAAGAGCTGGAACAGGGAGAAGACGCGCGGGCGAGATAGCGCTGTTTGTTCCCTACGATTCGCTCGTGGGGGGGAGATGCAATGGGTATGTTCTCGGAATGCTGCCCTCGGGTTTTCTGACGATGACACTGGAAGAGTAAAGGTTACAGGTGAGTCCGTGGAGGAGAGGACGAGTATGGATGTCGGAGATGGTTTTGAGTAAAAGTGAGAGGGTGGGAGATCGAGCAAGAGGCAGAGCGGGAGAGGGACAAGTAATGGCCCAGCATCAAGGGGAAAAGTACCTTTTAATTGTTCCTGAAAGGGCTGCGCCTGGGAATACCTACCATAGCGGAGGAGGGGGGCGGGAGAAGGGGGGGGTGAACACAGGTAAAGGAATTCGGAGACACGCTGGTTTGGGTAAGAGACGGAGGAGCTTTCGTGAAAAGAACCGTAAGGGAGAGAGTGAAGCTGCTGCTACCGCCCCGCTCCCAAGGAGTGAGCTAGGGGGCGGACGGGGGGTGGGATGGATATGTTTGGGTAGGAGGTACTGGCGAGGAGGGGTGTGTGTCTGTGTGTGTGGCAGGAACGGTGGCTTATCCAAGACGGGCACAGTTGACCGCAAAGGGTACACGACGTACGGATAAGGCCAGTAAGCAGGCTGCAGCGACAGGCTCTGACTGGACGGTTGACCAACGTTGGAGGGGAACCGTCAAGCACGAACCCACCAAACAGGCGCTGTTGCAGGTATCTACATGCTACCCTACCCCGCCAAGCAGAAAGAGACACAGAGAGAGAGAGAGAGAAGAAGGAAACGAGTGCAAAATTGTAATGAGATAGACGAGCGAGCATAGCCATGAGCCAGGGAAGAGCAGGAAAGACAAGAAGAAAGAAAGGGAAAAAAAAATGCCGAGCCGAGGCATTTCGGTCAGACTCCAAGACCCGATGAGGCTGAACTTCCAAGTGTCTGACTGAAGCTGCTTGTTTGTGATTCTTCCCTCAAACCTCGGCCTGCCTCGGTCAGACGTTGCTGCGTTCACAGAGGGGCAGAGAGGGAGTGAGTGAGAGAGAGAAAGAGGATGGATGGATACACATGAGACGGCGACAAGCCAGTGAGATATCTCAAATGACCGAGAGACAACAGCCCGCCAGCGGTGTATCACTCAACGGGCATATGGAATGGCCTGCGCATCAGCGGCACTTCGGCGTATCAGTCCAGCTCACCATGGCGCCCGAGCTGGGGAATTCTTTTCTTTCCACAATGCTATAAGAGGAGGGGGTTGGCTGGCTGGCTCGACTGGCGCGAACGGCCCCCAGGCGCCAAACGGCCCGGTAGGCTTGAATATTTCCCGGGTTAGCCGTATCGCGACCGGTAGGCAGCGTGTCAAGACGTGGATCGAGATGATGGAGAGAGATCAAGGAGAGGGAAGGGGAAAAAAAAAGGATATAGAATGCGCAAATGAAAATCACGGAAATCAACCAGAGAACATGGGGTTTTGCGTCTTCTGGATCCCTTGGGTCATCGGACATTCGACCAGAAATCGACGATGCGATGGGCGGGCCTTTGCCATAGCGGCAGCCCAGCATAACTGGTTCCCAGAAACCGGTCCAGTCTTTTTTTTTTTCCCTTCCTCCCATCCTACCATATCTATGCCCTTTCCTGTTGTTCCCTGCCGATGACACCCAAGCCCATGATGTCGTCGTCGATGTCGATGCCAGTGTTGTTATCGACGTACTATGGTACCAGGCCGAAGTTTTATGCCCCCTGTCAGGTACCCCCCCTCCAGTCCGCCAGCTGTCAACGCCAGCTAGCTATTACGCATTACCTATCACCACCACTATAGATTTCTATAAGAGATAGGTTGGATGCTTAGATACTGTGTGGCGATATACATCACTAGGAGCATAAAACTTACCCCTGCCACCCTGTACGTCGTGGTGTTGGATGCCTACTCAATCAAGCAAGATTGGACCCATTACCCGGGCCGAGTCTGGTCAACAATACCATGTTTTGCTCGACGCGCATCCCCCCCTCCGTTTCCCAGTTTGCCGTTTTTGCCATTCTCAACAGAACCCTGTCTCGTGCCTGACCATCCCATCCGGCCTCTCCCCCCCCTTCCAGCCTCACCTCGCAAGACAAGACGGTGAGCCTCTTTAGAGTTGACCATCTTTACGGTACGGCTAACCGCACACCCCCCTTTTCCCTTTCCCTCTCTCAGTCAGTCCCCCCATCCTCTGGCCTCCGGTCTCCGGCTTCAGGGATGTTCCCTTGCACCACCGCGGTCGATCAACCCTCTTGTTCCCGGCATCATGGATTCAGGACACCCGGAGCTGGAGCTTCACTCCGATTCTTGTCGCGGCAATGCGTATGTACATGGTAAGCCTCAGATGCGTGTGCCTGTGTCTCCGCGCGTCCAATTCCCCATGCTGTCGCAGATGCAGATTCGCCATCCGGTGCGGCAGCTCCGGCGCGTCCTTGTGCATCGCGCATGTCCTAGTAGTGTAGGTATATAACCAACCACGCATAACCGTCTTCGGGCATGAACCGTTCTTTTGCAACGTCTCCGGCCTCTTTACCGTTGTTGGCCTATTTCTCCTGCCACATGGGCTGGATTCCCCGCCGCCGACCAACCACATCTCACGACTCCTCCTCTTCTCACAGCACGAGTAGCATAGGGAACCAGTTTCGAAGGGGAAAGGGGAGAGAGAGGGGGGGAAACCGTCCCACGAAATCCTCCACGCCCTCTGACGTCATAATGCGATCGCATCGAGATGGTGCATGCATGGGGATGGGGAACTTTCCTGTGTCGTGTCGCGTTGACGGGCCTGCGCTAAGAAGGGGGGCAGGTGGGGTTGGAGGGGGGGCGTGTTTACGGTCCCGCTACTCTAGCTGCCCCCTGCTGTTTAGCGTGCAATCAGGTGATAGCGGCTCACCGTCCGAGCTGCTCTGGCCTCTAGTGTAGCGTGCTGGAACGTCGAGAGAACCCATCTGCACTAACACGGCTGCCGTACCATTCCAGCTACCCACTGTAGCAAAAGCTACCTGAATGGCACTAACACCGTCCGATCGGTGGTCCAGACCTTCCCCGTCCCCTCCTAAGCGAACATCGACGCCGTGGGCGAGGATCGGGAACTAAGAAAACGGTGCCGCATCACGCACACCCTTCAGCATGGATGGCGTCTGCCGCCGCACGGCAGCAGGATCCCTCTCCCCCTTTCCTAGTAAATACTGCGTAGGTGCTCAAAATTTCCGTCACGAGGCTCCTTGGAAGGCACTACAACAGCCGCATGTTCCAGGCTGGTCTGGACGTGTCCGATCTACTGTAGCTGGACATATGTCCGCGTCTCGTTAATGGAGGCTACTGGAGAGAGAGTGTGTGTAAAAGAGAGAGAGAGAGAGAGGAGAGAGCGTGCCAAAACTGAGCGGATCCCGTTTGACAAAACGGTGCCCCTGAGGAATGTGCAATCAGCCCATGCACAGAAAGGTAATGCTGGAAGCCGTCTCCCAGCTGACCCGAAGAAATCGTCCATGCCCTGTTCGACTTTGCTGTCTGTCTGCATATCTGGGTTTCGGCCCATAAAGGAAGGGGATCTCGATTCCGAGCGCTGGCGCGTCAGAGCCATTGATCCTCCCCTGATAGGAGGGTTTCCTTCAAGAACAGGTTTTTTTTTTTTGCCCATCTATTTCCCATCCAAATGGCGGCAACAGATTCCCTTACCAAGTCATGCAATTTTCGGCAGGGCAGAAGAGATAACGGAATCATCATTGCGCCTCCGTTCTTAAGGCCCGGGGTACGTACCTGTAGCACCGCGCCGATTTGCTTAAAGAGAAACGATTTGGGGGGGATTAGAAGGGGAAAAAAGTTGAATGAAACAACCCCCCCCGCTCGGGAGATGTGGAAAAAAAAAAAAAAAAGGAAGAAGCCAAAACGGACTTCCATAGCCATTGCCTTCAACGCCCGTCGTCATGGTGTACACAACTTGCTCCCGCAGAGTCAAGGAAGCTGGGCAATTGGGGAGGGTGGCAGACATACCTTGTCTGTGCCTTGGATACCCCGCTACGACGGACGTCTAGCTTGGACCCTTCCTGCTTTGGGAGGGGAGAGAAAAAGAGGGAGAGAGACAATCCAGGGGTCAACCCGTATTATGTCGGGGGTTCGATGTTGATCTTGAGCTATGAGTATTTGAAGGGGAAACGAAAAGCAAAAAGGTAATGAATGGGATTGGACCCTTGGAAAGCCTCCTGCGCCATGCCCGCCGGAGAAGAGATGGATGGCATGGGAACCTGCTCTTTTCTTACCGCATACGCTCTCGAAATGCTCAGGGAGCCCCCCTCATCTTTTCTCCTACGTTGGCCCTTGGGGACCAATCTGACCCGTCACGATATTTGATGCCATCGAGGCCCGCCGCCGTGAGCCGTACAGCTCCGTATATTACGGAAGCCCGGGGCACGCCGGCCGACCGGCCGCTCGGGGCCTGGTTGGACGTCCGTACGCGCCGCAACAGATCGAACCAAAAGGTAACAGCAAAGATGCAAAAGACGAGGTTTGGTTCCCGGCCCGGATGCTTGACCAGGCTGACTCCATTCCCAGAACCAAACCCTCGCCCACAGTGCATGCAATTCAACAAGCACGACAAACGAGAAGAAGGGGACAAAGTACCGAAGATAAACCTCCGGAACATGAATCATTCCCTCGTCTCCCCCTCTCCGGTCTGCGCTCTTGGGGACGGCTTACGCGCTCAGAATAACGGCGGGTGGGGGGTTCCAGGGACCAGGCAGAGAAAGAAAGAAGATAAAAAACCGCCCGCTTCCACTCTGTCGTTCCTCTGATGTCATCATGCGTCCTACTCTGTTGCTTTCCCGGCAGGGCTAAGGGTTGGAGGGTGCCATTTAGGTTGGTCCCTTGGTCCCACAAACAGGGAAGATACATACAGGTAAGAACGAATCCCTCGATTCGAGAAACAAAAAAAAAAAGCAGGGTCTTGACGATGACGACAAAACTACCACAAAATCACTCCCCTCCTCTTGTTACTTTCTCTCCGGAACTGTCCCCGGACAAATCCGGAGTACCGCATGTCTATGTATCACGCCATGTACGTATCAAGGACGCGCAGTGCCGCCTGTAGTAGCGTACAAGTGTAGATGCAAAGTCGACCTGTACCGCGTCCCCCCCCCCCCCCCTCCCAACCCCTCCAACACCCGTGGCCGATACGTGGGCTTGCAAAGTCTGGAACCCTCATGCGGCAGTCGCCTTTCCAGAGTTCCAGAACAACTGGACAGAGACGACGGAGAGCGGACGAATCACACAGGTCTCTCTCTCCCCCCCTTTATTTGCTTTTCCCTTGGAGGCTTGGTCCTTGACTTTGACCGCCTTTTGGCTCACGTCTTCGCGGAAGCTCGAGGGTCGTAACCCGGAAACCGTACCAAATCCCTTTCCGGTTCATCTCTCCCCCCTCTCCCTTCACAGCCCTGTTCCGGCCATGTTGTGTGCTAAGGTAGGGTTTTTTTTTTCTTCCCTTGATATAATGACGTCATTATAACAAAATTATGTCCGTTGCTTCCACCCCTGTCCAAACTTTCATGTCGTCCCGTCCCCGTCCCGCTTGTCACCCATGCTCCGTTTCTTGGTATGGACGTTCGAGGCCCGTTCCAAATGGTCGTTGGGGGCCAGGCACCTTGACACACGTCGATGCATACACACAAACACACAAACACACACACACACACACACAAACACCATACACACATACACATACTCACACATCAAAGCAAACTCGTTGACTTCACCAGGCCTCCAAATTTTGTGTACCATCTCGTTCCTGGGTTACTTGCATAGTGTATACAAAGAAAATATTATCTAGCACTGTTCTTTGTCCAGCGCCGTCCTAGGTGTTAAAGTGCACTAGGTAGGTAGGTACTCGGTTCCGTTCGCGCCTGACCAGCCAGGACTGTCTCCTCTTGTGTCTAGCCTTGTCTAGTCCTCTACCTTGAGAGGCTCAATGTTCCAGATCTCCTCAGCATACTCATTGATGCAACGGTCGCTGCTGAAGAAGCCCATGCGAGCCACGCTGGTGATGGACTTGGTGACCCACTCCTCCTGGTTCTTGTACGCCTCATCCACGAGGTTGTGAGTCTCAATGTAGCTGTTGAAATCGTCCGAGACCAGGTAGTAGTCGCCATGGTCACGAACGGCCGAGATGAGCGCCTGGAAGTCCGACACGGAGCCGAACGTACCGCTCTCGATCGTAGAGAAAACCTTGGAAAGGTTCTCGTCGATGGAGTGGGTTCCGTAGGTGTGGGCGTGACGGAGATCCTCAACGTCCTCGGCGAGGTTGCCAAAGAGGAAGATGTTGTTCTCGCCAATTTCGCGCGTGATCTCGATCTAGGCCGGTATTAGCAACGATCATCCAGCCAGTCCCATACAGTCGGGTCACTCACGTTGGCGCCGTCGCACGTGCCAATAATCAGGCCGCCGTTGAGCACAAACTTCATGTTACTGGTACCCGAAGCCCTGCAAGACTTGTTAGCTGTCGACGGCCTCGGCAGTCGCGTTGGGCCACACTTACTCGGTACCGGCGGTGGAGATGTGCTCGCTCAGGTCGGAAGCGGGAATGATCATCTCGGCCTTGCTGACGTTGTAGTCCTCGAGGAAGATGACCTTGAGCAGGTCACCAATGTCCTCGTCCTTGTTGACAACGGATCCGACGTTGTTGATCAAGTGAATGATTTGCTTGGCCATCCAGTAGCCGGGCGCGGCCTTTCCCCCAAAGATGGAGACGCGCGGCGTCACCTTCTTGCGGTCCTCGGGCGACATGGCCTTGAGGGTGAGGTACCGGTGGATGACGCCAAAGATGTTCATCTGCTGGCGCTTGTACTCGTGAATCCGCTTGACCTGGACGTCGAAGAGCGCCGCGGGGTTGACGCTGACGCCGGTTGTTGTCTTGATGTACTTGGCCAAACGGACCTTGTTGGCGTACTTGATCTCGGCCCATTCCTTACGAAAGGCCTTGTCGTCGACGCTGAGCTCGAGCTTGTTGAGCTGCGTCAGATCCTTGAGGAACTCGTAACCTCCCGTCTTGGACGCGATGAGGTCCGACAGCCGGGGGTTGGCCTGGTGCAGCCAACGTCTCGGGGTGATGCCGTTGGTGACGTTGGTGAACTTGTCGGGGCCGTAAATGTTGACAAAGTCCTTGAAAATGGTGGTCTTGATGAGGTCGGAATGCAGCTCAGCCACGCCATTGACCTTGTGGGAACCGACAATGGCCAAGAACGCCATGCGAACCATCTTGGGCTGCGACTCCTCGATGATGGAAACCCTGCTGAGGATATCGCGGTCATTGGGGAACATTTTCTCGACGCCCTGGAGGAAGAACAGATTGATGTCGTAAATAATCTGCAAGTGCCTGGGAAGTAGGTGCTGGACCAGGCCAACGGGCCACTTCTCCAAGGCCTCGGGAAGGACTGTGTGGTTGGTGTAGCCGAACGTGGCGGTGACGATGTTCCACGCCTCGTCCCATTCCAGCTTCTCGAGATCCACTAGGATGCGCTGGAGCTCGACAATGGCGAGGGTGGGATGAGTGTCGTTCAGCTGAATGGCCACCTGGTCGGGGAACTCCCTCCAGGGACGTCTGGACTTCTTGAAGCGGCGGACGATGTCGTAGAGAGACGCGGCGCACCAGAAGTATTGTTGCTTCAGGCGAAGCTCCTTTCCGCGCTCGAGGTTGTCGTTGGGATACAGGACAGCGCTGATGGTCTCGGCACGCTGCTGATCGGCGACCGAGTTTTCGTAGTCGCCGCTGTTGAACTTTTGAAAATCAAACTCGCCGCTGGCGGCCTTGCTGGACCACAGACGCAGGTTGTTGGTGGAGGGTGTCGCGTATCCTGGAATGGGCACGTCGTATGCCACGGCGGTGACAGTCTCGCCGCCCTCCCAGCTAGCGACGGTCTTCCCGTTGGAGTCTGTCGACTTCTGGACGTGGCCGAAGAATTGGATCTTGGGGGCTGTTAGCACTGTCTCAGTTTCCCGGCTGGTTCAACTTACATCCACGGTGACATCGTGGCGGGGGAATTCCCAAGGGTTGAAGTCCAGCCAGTAGTCGGGGACCTCGACTTGATACCCGTCGATGATCTCCTGCTTGAATATACCGTATCTGTACCTCAGTCCGTAGCCCCAGGCGGGAAAGTTGAGGGAAGCCAGACTGTCGAGGAAACAGGCAGCCAATCGGCCAAGACCGCCGTTTCCGAGCGCAGCATCATGCTCCTGCTCAATAACGTCCTCGATGCGGAAACCGAGATCGTCAAGGCCAGCTGCGAAGCCGTCAGAATATGCTCAATGGCTCTCGCCCAGGGGCTCATCGTCACTCACCCTTGGCGACGTCCTTCAGGCCGACGTTCAACATGGCGTTGTCGAGGGCGCGACCCATGAGGAACTCGAGAGAAAAGTAGTAGATGCGCTTCCCGTCGACGGTGGTCTGGCGCTGCTGAGTCTTGTTCCACTCCTTGATCAGGCGGTCACGGAAGGCCAAGCTGGCGGCCGAGTAGGCGGCCGTCTCATCGCAGTTGAACATGCTGCGGGCCAGGGTGGTCTCGACATGGCGGACGACCTCCTTTTCGAACTCGTCCTTGTTCTTGAAAGGGCCGGCCTGAGCCTTGGACCATGCCTCGCGCTGGGGCTCCGGGATTGAAGCTATTAGAAGGGCGTCAGCTGTGTGGTTCCATCGAGAAGGTAGCTAGCTACCTAGCTGGTGCAAGCGACGGATGATGTGCGACAGGGCATAGAGACGAAGCTACTGGGTCCATGTGGCGTGATGGAGCTCGCGACGATCAGTGCGGGGTATTTTGGGCCGGGGCCGGGCTGGGCCTGAGAGCTGCCCCGCCCTCGACAAGGTCCACGAAAGCTGCGAGAGCTCACCCGGGATCGTGCAACTAGGAAAGTGGAAGAAAAAGGAATACCAACCCTCGACGCTCTTGATCTCGCCAGCACCGAAACCAGTGAAGGTTCTCTTGTGCTTGGGGCGAGAAACGCCAGCCGGGCCGACGGAGCCCTGGATGTCGATGATGGGCGCACCCGTGGAAGGACGCCGCTCGCGCATGGGAATGCGCTGCGGTTCCGTGGATCCAGGCATTTTGATAGTTGGTTGGGTACGCGTTCAACAATGAATTAGGAACTTGAAGACTCAATTGGGCCGATCTTAAAGCTCGACTATTTGGTGAGAATATCAGTCGTCCTGTTAGCTGAGGGATTCCTACGAAGAGAAGGAATAGAAGAGAGTGCGGAAACCGAAACAGCACTCGGTCGTCGGTAATCAACAATGAGTGAGGGGGAATGGGGGAGGGGAGAGAGGAGGAGGAGGAGGAGGAGGAGGAGGAGAGAGATCCAGACTCTTTGGCAGGCGGAGCAAACGGGACGTACGTACGTCAAGGATATTGGCGGGGAGAAGAGCGGGGTGTTTGGCGTGCCTGAAGCTCCGTCCACCACTCGCGGCCGGGAAACTCAGTCAGCCCAAAGCTAACGAAAACGAAGCGCGTCAGCTGAAGATTGTGGAGCTGGTGCTCGGCGACTGGAGCTTCGCTGGATGGCGTTCCAGATGCGATTGGTGCTCAGTGATGGTCCAAGGGCGACGACCTACGACGGTAGATGCAGATGGAGCTGCTGATGGAATCGAGCTTGGTACACCGGAGGAGGAAGATGTAAATTACGAGAGCAGCTAAGAAGGTACCTAGACGCGGAGGCTTTGCAGTTTTGAGAGAAAGAGAGAGAGACAGGGACGGGGGAGGGGGGAGGGGGGAGGAGGGGTAAAGCAGAAGAAGGAAAGATCAAGAGCCGGTGGATTGAGGAGGGGGTAACGGCAGTTTATGAAAGAGACGGGCAGTCAAGGAAGGGTAGGTCGGTGGTATTATATTTCAATCAGACATGGCATGTTTTGGGTTGCCATGCTGCAGGAGGAAGAGGAAGAGGAGAAGGGGTACTTGCTCGATTGGATGATGTATGAGAAGCTACCTCGCCGTAGCTCCAGCTAGCTTGCTGCCTCTAACATCGAGATGGATGGATGCAAGGTGCTGAGGGGCATGGGCGTGGCATACATAGATACCTAGCATGGCACGGCATGGCAAAGACGCATGGCCCGCCTCAATCTTGCACAATTGCACCATTTCATCCAGTCTGGCGATGCACAAGACAAAAGTACTGCGACTCTCCTCAGGCAATCCAGCATTGACTGCCACGCTATGCTGGACGAGGTGTGGGAAAGGCAAGACTCTGGCTGATCTGACAACCCGCACACACCAGAAATCCGATATGGGTGCTCCGGCTCCCGAGCCCCGTCTTCGCGTCTCCATCAAGGTCGAATTCAGGGGGTCTGGGACCCGACCTGGGCTAGGTATCTGCCAATGTAGTGAGTGGTGGTACCCAGATACCTATCTTCCGAAAGAAAGAACCACCTGATCTGACCTCAACTCGCGGCATCGTGAAAAGGCGTGCTTAACCTCGGCGCCTAGAGAAACAAGAGCATGCAGCCGCGAGCGATTCGGTTTGTTGCTTGCTGCCGAGCTATCAACAATGCGGGGTGACGCGCGGTGAGCAGAGCACCCCGGCAACAGCAGTAGATACCTAGCACCCACCCTTCTCCTTCGCCTGACGGCAGCAACGCTGTCTGTCTACCAAGTATTTTCCATTCGAGTCTCCCGACTGGAGCCAAGACACCCGAGGTGGCGCAATGAGAACATGGGGTATGCGTCTTGGCTCATGTTCAAAGTACGAGGTAAGGTGATTCCTCCCTCTGCAACCAACACGCTTAGCGCAGCCGTGGAAGCCGCCGACCTAGGTAGGTTACCTGGTGGTGCATCAGAATGGCGGCGGCACTAACACCGAAGCTGGCTCGACTCGGCCCTTTGGAAACGGCAAGCATGCAATCAATCACTGGGCAAGTCGGGGAACGGCAGCGAGCTTCGGAATGACCACCGAGTCCCGGCAACCCACTGCAGTCCCTCTACTGGGTACCGGTATGTAGGCAGGTAGGTGCACCAGCACAACTCTGCTGAGACTTTGGTCCGGCCTTCTCATATTGGGACATCTGGGGACATTTCGGGACTCGAGAGGTCGGCAGCGGCAAATCTCGAACCGTTTCTCCGGTGAGGATTGTCGACCCCGTGTAAGTCGGCCAGTCGCAGTCAGCACGGCAACCACAGAATCATTCCCGGTGCCGTCAACCATGACCCCAAATGCTCGAGACCCTCTTTTCTTTTTCTTCATTTCTTTTCTTCAAAGTCTCTGGATTCCGCCGTGGCATGCATCACCAACCGCAACGCCTCGTCTCCTCCTCCTCCCCATCCACCTCAAGCCTCTCTCCACAAGCAACTGAGGAACAGCTAAGAAATGAATACATCGCACGTCGCTATTCCACCATACCCGGCCGCCCCCGGGGTGCGGCAACGAGACATACTAACCCCCCACCTACCCACCTCACCTCACCTCACCTCACCTACCTACCTACATTACACTACCCGCGGCGACTCCTCCTACCCGCGGCAACGGGACCTGTTGTACCCAACTAACGAGTCACGCCTGGTTTACATATAGGTACTGTAGGAGCCCCCACTTCAGTCCCGCAACAAAATGGACCCTCCTTCCTGCTGCTCCCTGACACGGCGCCAAACTGCTGCTACATTGCCTGGGGTAAGGCAGGAGGAAAGGAACGGTACCCTCCTGCGGAGCCACGGAGAGCAATGGGGCACCTGCGCCCTGGGGGCTGGGGGCTGGAGGCCGGAGATCTTTTCCCACGTTGATACTATGTAGAATGGAATAGAACCCCGCCCACCCCGAACATGCCGTCTGAGCTCCTTGTCGCCCCCCCCCCCCCGGCTGTTCTTCAGCGCGGCTCTCCCTCTCTCTGCCTTCAGCATCCGCCCTCTGTTCACAAACCACCCCCCTCCCCCCTCCCCAGCAACCAGACTTTCATACACCCCTCGAATCGGGGCTCAAAACACAATGTCCTCACCGTCTCCATTCCCATGAGGCCATTCTTCATGAAGCCATCCCAAACAACGCACCGTCCCCGTACGAGCATGCAATTGGCCAGCCGGGAACCCCCGCTCCCCGCCCCCTTCCCATCTACCCCTGCCGCCTTAGCAGAATTGGAACTCAAAAAAGATGGGAGAGGAAGGGGGGGGAGGACAGAGAGGAAGGAAGCCCCAAACACAACCAACCCCCTGACGTGGAAATGCTAAGCAAAGTCCTGTCTACCTAGACTGATGTCTCTCTATTGCTGTGTGAATCCAGCCCACTCGTCAGCTCACTGAATTCTGGGCTGTGACTGACGGGCCACACAATACCATTCTTTCGTCTTCCACATCTTGGGCGCGGGCGCGCGGAATTTTCCGTCTGAGGTGCCCGGCCTCAAGGCCACACACACACACACACACACACACACACACACACATACACCGCGCGCGGCCCGCCCGGCATCAGGTACCACGGCCACGGAGCGGCTAGTGGCTGGCTGGCTGTCTCCCCTGACAGTACAAAGCTGCCTCTGATCGATCCGCGACCGCCACAAAACTCAAAGAGCTGTGATACCTCTATATATATATATATATATATATATATATATATATATGTGTGTGTGTGTGTGTGTATAAACGTGCTTAGAGAACCGGATGCGCCGCGTCCAGCGTGCACAGTCTTTCGGTATTAATACGATGTAGGTAGTGTACAACTAAACAATAAAAAATCATTAATGCCAGGCCTCAAGCCAGCGCTCGACGTTCCTCTTCCCGCGGGAGGGCGATAGATGTCACCCTCAGATCTCTCCGTCCTTGATCGCTCCACCAGCCCCGTGTCCCCCCGACCGACCCTCACGTCAAGGTTGCGCTCGACGTCTGCATCTCAGCTCGTTCCATTGTCGAGCCCCCGGACCGGGCTCCATTCCCGTATATCATCCCGTTGCACACAACTCTCGGGCGCATGACTGAATTCCGCATGGAGACATTTGCTTCATTTGGCTGTCGCAACACTTCCCAGCTATCAATCAGCCAGCCCCCCGTGCTCCTCGATCCTTTCGAAGTGGCCGGATTGCTGCTTGCTTGCTTTGCTTTGCTCCATCCATGTCCCGAGCATCAGCCCCAAACGAATGGTCCATTCATCGCTTCTTCTTTGAGCCCCCCTTTCCCAAGATCATACCCCGTCCAGACCACGGCCGGCATACTTTTCGCCTCCCCCAACAAGGGTTCGCGTGCCAGGCCTCTTCTCTTCACCAACACCCGGTTTCCTCGCTTGGATGGCAGCAAGCGGTTGCGAGTGCACCTCTTATATAGCAGTTGATTCCATGAGGCAGAAGGAATTTGCTGCTGTTGATCCCTAGCCACCAACCGACCCGTTCGCTCGACCGCATCGTGTCAAAAGCGAGCGTAGAAACCAGAGTGAACGCCGTCCAAACGAAGTGCCGCCCGCAACGCCCGGCAATGCTGTAAAACGCTGACCTGCAACAGAGATGAATCTAAACATTAAGAGAAAAGAGAAAAGAGAGAGAGAGAGAGAAAGAGAAGATTTGATGATCCAAATCGAGCCGGTTTCATAGGATTCCCGAGTCCCGAAGAGCGTTGTTAAGAATCGTCTCTTTGACTGCCGCAAACACCAGCCGGATATTCGATGTATCGGTTGCTTGAGTTAGGCTGCCGTCTGATTAACACTCTGCCCATAATAAAGATAATGACGCCCATCACTCACTGGGGATACAGGTTAAGATGTGCCCGGTTGACCTGGTTGAACCTCCAGAGCAGATATTTGGCCGCCTTGTTGACGTCGTTGCCGCCAGAGTAGTCGGGGAAGTAGTTGCCCAGCGGTGAGCGGCCGAGTTTTTGCTTGAAAATATCCACCTTGTTTAGGAACAAGATGATGCTGGTGCGCATGAACCACCTCGAGTTCACAACGGAATCAAACAACAATAAACTTTCCATCATTCGATTCTGCGTCTGTTAGTCCTCTGGCATCGCATCGGTTGCATAGGATCCTGGGCCCGTACCTGGCTAGACTCCTCGAGCAGGACTTGGTCGTATTCGCTGAGAGCAACGCAGAAGATGATGGAAGTGACGTTTTCAAAGCAGTGAATCCACTTCTTCCTTTCGCTTCTTTGACCGCCCACGTCAAACATGCTGCCACAATGTTAGCTTCCTCTGAGGGCCTGCACGCGTCTTAACAGAGTCTCACTGTATGCTGAGCTGGCCCATCTGAAATCTTGTTTCGTAAATGCCGGTTGTTTTGGTTCTGGCCCTGAGAACGTCCATCTCGTTGGGGAGATAGTCTGGTGAGACGATGCGCATGACCTCTTGGAAAAAGCTGATGCGAACCGGCTGGTTAGCTGCCACTCTGATCAATCAATCCGCAGGGGCCAAGCGGGAGAAACACACTATTCTGCCGAATCCATCAGATAGAACTCTGTCTGCCTGTCCATGAGCTGCTCCCTTGCAGGGTCGCTCCATACTGATTGGATGGCAATGCCGATTTGGGGGTCGATGTGTGCCTGGGGGCCCGACTCAGCTGTGTATTCCAGGAGGTAGGCGGCATAGGCCTTGTTTGCTTCGATTTGGGGCTCAATGTCGAACTGTCGCATCGCCTGTATCACTGCTTTCGCGCATTCTACCAGGTTCTTAAAAACGGTCGGCCGATAGTTGTAGAGTTCGTCTTCGGAATAGCCTTTCAAATGGATAATCTTCATCTGCTTGACGATTGTGGATTTTCCGCTTTCTCCAGAGCCTGCGGACTTGTCAGCATGTCCGGGTCCTAGAGCGACCATTGGAGGGCGCGGGGCGGGATGAGGACGTACCGAGTAATAGAATCTTGCATTCCCTGCGTAACCTTTTAGAATCTTCTTCCAGCTGTCTGTCGATCGCCTGGCTCTTCTTCTTCTGTTCGAGCTCCTCGTTGTTCGAACTCATACAGGCACCCATTTTGACGGGTGTGGCGAGGCTCGGATGGAGCCGTTGTCCGTAAAAAAGATGCGAAACTGAAGGGGGGTTGGTGCCTCGAGTCCACGGGGCTCAAAGGTCCGGAAAGCGAAGCGGCGTGTGTTCTCGCAAAGACTGCACATTAAATGCCCATAGTAGTATTAATCGATGCCCCGGAATGGTGAGTAGATCGCAAGGCCGGCGAAGGCGGTAGGGCGGCGTGGTCGGGTGATGATGGTGATGATGATGATGAGGCGGTTCGTCGACGGGGTACTCGGTGGTAACGTTAACGCAAGGGATGTCGGGTAGAGGGGCTTCGGCCAAGGACCAGTCGATGGCGGCAGTCGATAATGGAGGAGGAGGGAGGGTTTTGCAATCGAATGTCGGCGGGTGCGAGGATGAAGTGACGGGGAGCTTCGACCCTGGAGATCGGGGAAGGGCGGAAGCTGTCGAGGGGAGATGGGTGACGAAGAACGGAAGACGAGAGAGAGTGCGACCGACAAGGCGGGCGGGCGAGGACAGTGTCGGAGGAATAAATGTGGGTATCACCAGGGCCTCGACAGGCGGGCGGATAAGTGCAATTGGGTGCAAGCTAAGCACTGACCGATGTATGTACCCTTGGGTACCTAGGTAGATAAGTACCGAGCGACACACTCAGCAAAGGGTGGAGGCAGGAAGGAGCCTTGTTGGATCGTCGTCTGCCCTAGGAGTCGCAGGGCGTGTGCAACACAGACAATGATTGTGACTGGGATCAACCAGGACTATCTTATTCGGGGTCTGGTCTATCAACTGCCGACGGGTCGTGAGGAACGGGAGGAGCAGGGACAGGAACAAGAGGTCGGAATGGGAAACCTGGGAAACCTGCAAGACGAATGGCGAGGAAGAAGGGGGGAAAAGGAAAGGGAATGGGAATGAATTGTGGGTGGGGGAATTGGGTGACGAAAAGAGGAGGGAGGGTGTGTGGCTACAGGAAAAAGGAATGCGTCGAGCGGGAAAGTGTAAAATTGAAGCTGGTTGGTGGCAGCAGACCGAAGTCGCAAGTGGATGGATGGCAGGAAAGCAGGAAGGCAGACTAACTACTGACTGACTGACGGACTGACGAACTGACGCAAAAGCAGCGGCGGTAACTTTGCAACCGTTGTCCGCTGCAGACAGACACACACACACACACAAACACACACAGAAGACCAAATACGGGCAGGGCAGCAGGAGAGGGGTCGGTGTGTAAGAAAGGGTACATATGTGAGAGAAGCAGGCAGGGTGCCTCATACACTACTACTGCATAGCCAGGCCCGGACAGCCCAGACACGATCTCCTTCTTCTCATCCTCCTCTCCGCTCTGGGGTCCTTACTTCACTTTTGTCTCTAGAGGTACACAGTTGTAGGTAGTGGGTATGGTACGGCATGCGGCGTGGGTGACAGGGCAGGGAGGGACATGTTCCCAGCCAACCAGCGCACAATTGCAGCAGGCCCAGTTCAGTTGTCTGCAAGGCCAGGGTGGCGGATGCGGTTGCGGGCGTGTCGTGCTCTGTGTGTGCGTGTGCGCGTGTGTGTGTGTGTGTGTGTGTGTGTGTGTGTGTGTGTGTGTGTGTATGGATCGGATAGGAATATGGCTCTTGTGCGTACATGGCATGTATGCGTCTACGAACGGACTCGGCCTCTCCAACTTGCTTAATCGACCTGGACTGGCCTTGGCTCTTCCGGAGGGGGAACAGGCCAGGGAGTATGGTGTGCAGACACGGCACAGCAGGAAACAACCTTCCGTGAGCACTGAGGGCCCTGGGAATGACGGAACGGAACGACGGAATGGAAATGAATGGATGACCTGTCTAGCCTAGGTAGGTAGGTAGGTTGGTGGGTAGGTAGGTAGCACAGCAGCACATGGCACGCAGCACAGACAGGCCGACAGACAGATAGACAGACAGACAGGCTCAGGCTGGCTGGGTGACTCCCGATAACCAAGCGCACTCGGCTGCACGACGTAAGCGTCTGCTTCTGCTTTCGATTCTGCTTTGGGGCATCGAAAATGGGGTGGCTTGCGACGGCGTTTGATGAGGGACGTCGCAAGACGTTACCTTGAAGCCCATAAAGAAAAAAAGAAAAAAGCCTGCTTGCTCGCCAAGGCCAACGAGGGAAAAGGAGTATTAGACAGGAGCGTATGGCCGGCCTCGTCTGGCCTGGCCTGGCGTTCCTCACAATCCGATGCCTCTCCTCAATTCAGCTTCGAGGTATTCGCTTCCGCTGATGGATTGATTGATTAGTCGTGGAGCTCTCTCCAATGGGTTAGGTAGGTACCTTACAGATCAGACCCCGCTTAATTTAGTGTGCTGTCCCTCCCACCCCATGCATGGCATCCCAGTAGCCACATTTCGTGATTGGACACATGCCCCTGTCCACCTCGAGGTTCTACAGATATTTACGGCACACGGTACGTACCTCCCTGACAGGGCATTTCTGCTGCTTGCGGCATTGGCTACCTACCTACCTACCTACCTAAAGGTACCTACTACCTATAAGTTATCAGCTATGGGTAAGGTCGTTGATGAGTGCACTTCTCTGCATGAGAGGGCCCTCAGCCACCCTAGGTATGTATATGAGGCATCGGGCAAGCCGGGCGGACGATGATGCTGTTGCAAAAATGCAAGCCGATGCCAAGGGATAATCTAATCTGCCTCTACGAGCTGAAGAGAGAGAGTGAGGGGAGTGGGCGGCCGAGCGAGGCACGGCGTAATCTGGCATCTTGGCGCTCAAGGTTTGACGACGCGAACGATACGATACTTTCTTTGCGCGCTTTCCTTCACTTTGCATCCCACGCACTCACAGCGTCTCGTAAGTTACTTGGTCTTGGGTGTGTCAATGGCCTGCAAAAGCCTGCCAAGGTTTTGCTGTTGACGACGGCATCCTCGTCTTGCAAATTTTCTCGCTTGAAATGACTTCACCTACCTAGGTTTTACCAGAGCATCCGGTCAAAATACTGCATACACACTACTACTACTACTACTACTACTACTACTACTACTACTACTACTACTACTGCTACTACTACTACTACTACTACTACTACTACTACTACTACTACTACTACTACTACTACTACTATTACTACTACTATTACTATTACTACTGCTATTACTGCTTCTACTACTTGCGCGGGTTTTCTTTGCATCTTTCTTTTCTGCGTACCTTTTCTTCTTCTTCTTTTTTTTCTTCTTTTTTTTGCACTTCCTCTCCATCCCTCCCTGCCAGCCCCCATCGGCATCTGCACCTACCACGAGATCCCCACGTCGTCGTCACCTGCCGCAAACCATAGCGTCGGAATGCGGTGGTCTTTCCCGCTCCGTTTCATTTCTCTCTTCTTCCTTTTGTCCTTTCTTTTTTCTCTTCTTCTTCTTCTTCTTCTTTCTTCTTCCACTTCTCTTGTTCCGCCTCTGGGAAAATCTTCATTCAGACTCTTCCCTGTTTACCGATCTGCAAATCCCAAGGCCTGGCACGGCCGTCTTTGGATCACTAATGTCTGTTCTCGTGGGGTCCTGGGAGAGATTCCACCCCCCCATCCTGGAAAGTCACACAATTTGGCCGCGCCCAGCTGAGCGTCTCCGCATCCGGCAGCCTCAGACACCTTTGATGAGCGAGTGCGGTGTTTTGCTGACATGAAAGGGGGGGAGGGAGGAAAGGAGCTAGGCAGTGTAACAGCCGTTTCATTCACCGCTCCCGAGTAATGACCCTTCGACCTCCTAGAGTCTGACCCCTGGCCCGCCAACCAACGACAGTTACATTGCTTCGTGCGGCTGCGCATGGATTCACAAAGTAATTACTCGCCAGTGCGCGTGGGATATTCGACGAATGCCTCCCACCGATCTCTGGACAGCGCCAATGAAGTCATCTGGAACCAGAAGCATTCTACTCGTCGTTGACATGACATGCTCTTCACCTAGGCCGCCCGCCACCATCCTTGGGCAATGATCTTCTGTGCGTCACCAGTCCTTCAACCTGACTGACGGACACAAGCCAACAGTCGACCCCAGCTTGGACGACTACCGAGCTGGCAGACAGTTAGCCCAACGCTACAGCTCGGGCAGAACAGACGGATGGCTTCTACCCGTCACACCAACCATCGTGGCTTACCGCCAGCCTGCGTCCCTACTGATCCGGCACCGACGTTTCCTCTTACGGCTTGACACGCCAATGCATCTAGACAAGGCCGTACATGAGCCATCTCGCAGACCGTCGTCACGCCGTCGTTGCGTGCCTTTGCGATGTGCTTACAGATAGATAGATGCAGATGCAGACGGCGACCCTCTTGTACCCATCCGCTTGACCTACTAGCCACGTTCTAGCGTTGCAACATGCCAACATCTCGGGATTCATCTTGTACTCAACTGCTTGGCAGGTCGTAGACTATACCTCTGGCCCAAGGACGGTCAACCAACCCTGGTAGGGAGGGCCCCCTCCCCCCCATCCTTCCCCTTTCGGGCAGATTTCTCATGTTTTATCATTTTAAGTTGCTTGACCGGGCGAGTATTATACTCATGATGCATTCCCAGTGGGGTACACAAAGGACTATTCTTAAAGTACATCCTCGCCGGGCGCTTGCGAAGTTCTTCAGCGCGAAAACTTTGAACGCTATGGGCAGTTTCTTTTCCCTGGTTCCGTGGAGCTTGCGGATGCAACTTTATCCCACCTCTCCGTCTTTGGCGCCTAGGATTGAGGCCGTCCGTCGCTTGTTACTCTGTGGCATCTTTCGGTCTTGTCCCTTCTCCGCGGTATGCGTACTTTTCATCCGAGTTCATACCAAACACATAAGGCGCTTTATGTCAATGAGAGTTTTTGCCGGGTTACGGAACGAGGCCTTGCCACCTGATTGGTGCCAGCGACTGACTCTTCAAGACAATTCCTCTGGACAGCAATCTAGACCTAGAAAACTACTTGCCATGGAGATTCGCCAGTTGCGCTCGCGTTGGGCCTGGAGAAGAGTCTATCACGGTAATGAGTGCTTCAATGCCATCGGTCGCCAGGCTTCTCTTGTACAGCTAGACACACGTTCTCACCAATGCTTTCGTCAGACGATTCAAAGCTGGCCTCTTCTCTAGCCTGTCTCCCCAGAGACCCTGGCCCGATCGTTAAGTATTAGTTTGTCTGAATCTTCAGGAGCAGACCCTCCGAACAGATGTTGGCAGGGGTAGTGGTACACGTGGAAGAGCGTGTCATCAACAAGTCTCGGCCTGCAGACAGACCTAGGTTCTGGGTGAGCTGGCTTGTCGTTCGTTTCTTCCGTCTTGCTCACACGGTACGGGAGCAAGATTGCAGCAGCTGACTGGCCTGGCCAATGTTGCGTTCGTGGTCCTCGCCTGTGCATTGGCTGAAGCCGCCCCCTTCCGATACTCATGTGGGCAAAGAGGCCACCATCCACTAGAAGCGGGACGGGCGTTGAATAAACTTTAGCTCCATCAACCTTGATGCTCAAGGGTAACCCTCGGGCAATATTCTCGACATATTCCCTGGTTGGTTCCTGCTATCAGCTTCGATGGCGAGACAAGCTCTCCGGTGCACTTCCAAATCGTTGGACAAACCAGCCTGTGGCTGACAACGCAACGCCTACCTTGACGCAGCAGCCTGGCGCTTCTTAGGTTGGCGTGCTGAATCACTCGATGTGTCTAGAACCGACTGCAGACCATGATGATTCTGACGAAGACCCAGGCGTCTTGGATTGACACATACGCGATAACAGTGCTCGATGCCCTTGGCGTTGGGGCACTCCAGCCCAGCACCACTAAGGCCATCTATCCTTGGCATGGCTAACTTTGAAATACGCGATACACCTAAAACACCGCGTCCAAGTCAGCAAGGATTGGATTCTCCAACTCTGGAGTTCTGACTAGAACAGGATGAGGCGGGCAGCAGCAGAGGACGGCGTTTATTGGGAAAAGCCCGTCGAGCTTCAGGGGACCTGGGCAGCTGGGGTTCCTTGAGGCTCTTGGGCACCCATGGTTCTGGCTCAGACAAACAACCGAATTCCGACGGAAAACGTGGCCAGCTTCTCGAACAAACCCTTGCCAAGTCGGTAAAAAGATCAGGCGAGGAGCCCCGCTGGACGGGGGATATTCCACGCAGTCGTTTTGGATTGCCCCCCTTTATGCCTAACCGACCGTCTTGTGCGGATGTTTCACGTCATCCTATAACAGAGTGGCGGTGCTGACTGGTACTCGGGTAACCTTCTTTCTTGCTTTTTCTTTTCGCCTACTACGTACCGTACATCCCGCGTTGCCTGACGTGAATGCTGCTGCATGGCACCCTCGTTCTCCCTGGGCGACGAAGGCGATCTCCAATGCGGGGCCGAACGGAGAAGCGCGCCGCACGACTCAGTTCTATGGTGCCTCGCGGGAACATCTGTAGAGTTTGAGACAATGGGAGGTGAGCTCCATGGGTCGTGCTGCTGGAGGTGCGCCAACAGGTTCGGCTCAAGTTTCTTTTCCCCGCGTGCTCTCGATTAGGCCCGGGACCCCAGGGAAATCACTCGTCTTGCTCGGAGATGTTTTTTCTTTTCTTCTTTTAAGTTCTTTTGATTCCCCTTCCTGGTTGCGTGTGCCTTGGGTAAGGCTGTAAGCCGCTGAACAGTAGAGACCTGTCTTCGTCGCCGACGGACCTGTCGAGATCTGCGACGCTCCCCCAGTCTGCCAACATGGCGAGAGATGATGCGCCGAGCCGGCTCTTTGCTCCCAGCAGGCATCCCGGCATGCCGGGTGAGGGGCTTTGGGGGATAAGAATCAACCGAATGGAAGGATAAGGCTGTCGCATGGCGACGACCGGGCAGACGGTACGAGGAGCGTCCGATGTCTCCCACCTGCCCTTCCGGCCGCCCCGTTCTTAGCGCCCGGCCGAAAGGCCCTCGGATTTCGTGAGAACTTGGCGCTCACCGACACCACCACCTCCGGGGCTTCACGACAAGCGAACGGGTCTACATAGTACATAATATTTCGACCCTTCCCGAGGATCCGATGAGGTCTCTGCCGAGTCCGGCATTTCATTGGCAGGGCGGCGGCTAGGATTGCCCACGCCCCTTGCGTGGTGTGGAAGCGCAGCTGACTCATCCCTGGCTCGGCCTGGTTGAGTTCCTCTGTTCGGACTGCGAGACTTGCTCTGTCTCACACGTACACACGCTTCTTCCCAACTCTGGCCGAGGTATGCAAGGCCGACCGGCGAGGTCGGCGCCGTCGTCACACAAGGCGCGGATGGGGTCTCGCAACCGCAGTTGGCCAGTGATGCAGATAGAAGCGGGAGGGGTTGTTGGTATAGGAGGCCCCGAATGATGACCCAAGGCCACCGTGGGATCTCATTTGAACGGGAGCATGTTGGCCTCTTGGGTCTTCATGATTCACATCAACTCCCATGCCTACCAAGCCGCTTTCCGAGCAGCCGATTGTAGCATACACCGGTGATCGTTACAAAACCACCGCACATCGCCGTTGCAGCCGTATCTCTCACAACGCCCCTGGTTCTCAACGGCCACCGTGCGTCCAAGTTTTGCCCCTGGGCCAGATGGGGCTGGCCGAAGCAAGGCTCCTGTCAAGAGCGGAGGAAGGGACAGCTTGGATGTCGTCACGGGCTACATATACATATATATCTAAATTCTATATAATCCCAAGCACGTAGCCCAACGGCTCCCCGTCCAGAGAGAAGAGCGCTGCGCGGACTAATCGTTGCAGTTCTCGCAGATGGGAATGGTGGCCGGGGGAGGGGGGGGGGAGGGGGTAAACAAGTCCACAACCAGACACTTGGACCTACGCCTCCCGGACCGGCGGCTCGTCGCCGACAGGGCCTTGAGGACCCTGGACCGGCGGCGCGTGGAGGACGTGAAGGGAGAAGGAGAAGCAGAAGCAGAAGGCAGCGGAACACGCCCAGACAATGATCTGACCGGCGCATGGTAAAACGTGGGGTGGGGGGCCATAGCCGGGGCTGGCTTGTCTCTTGGGCCTTCACGCAACCGCGTGGATGCCAAGGGTCGCAGCCACGTCGTCCTCCATCGCTCGTGCCTGGAGTGCGGCAGCCGGTCTGCTATGTAGTTGTGCAAGTCATCATTTCTATTCGAGTGGGGGTCATACTTGTGCCGGCCTCCTCCTTGCCAGCCCCCGTCCGTCTGCTGGCCCGGTTTCTCCCCGCGACGTCCTCACGACTCTCTCGCCATGGCCCCGTGCACGCCCGGCTTCGTCCATTCCAGAGACAGCATTGCACTTTGATAGCGAGCAACCCCCCAAGACTCCAGATTCATGCACACAAATTCACTCGCGTTTGGGTCCAGTGAAGAACGTGTCCAGATGTTGGATTCCTTTATCCTCCGTATCTGAAATAGTCCATGCCGACTCGACATACAAATTCCATATCATCCTGGACAGCCCCCCCCTCCCTTCCATGCAACGCAGACTCTGCCTCACTTCCAGTTGTTCAGTCCTGCCCACGGATCGCTGTTTTGCTGCGGTTGAGCCGACCGCGGATGCGCACTTGACGGGTACGCACTGTGGGGATTTTGCTGCTGGTAGTTTTGCTGTTGCTGCTGCTGGGGCTGTTGTTGTTGTTGTTGCTGCTGGAAATCCTGCTGGCCGTAAAACGTCTGCTGAGGACCCAGTGGTGGCGGGCCGGGGGGTGGAGGTGGTGGCACAAAACCAGCGGGCATTTGCTGCTGCTGATTAGGGAAGCCCCCATACTGCTGGCTCTGGTTGAACGAGGTTTGGGTGGGTGGAGGTGAGGCGGGACCGCGGAGAACAGCCGGGCCGAACGTGGATTGATGGGGAGGTGGTGATGTCGGGCCCGGTGTGCGTCCGTACTGGCTCGGGTTGTACGCCGGCTGGCCGTATGCATTCCCCTGCTGCGGCGTGTACGACTGGGAGTTCGGAGGGGCAGCAAAACTGGGATACTGCTGCTGGTTTGGTGGCGGGGACTGAGGAACTTGATACTGTCCGGAAAAGTTGGTCTGGGGGTATCGTGGTGTCGAGGAGGGGTTGGCGAAGTTCAAAGGTGAAGGCGTAGGCCGGTTCGACGCGGGTTTCGGCGAAGTTGCGGAAGGCTCCATGGACATGCGCTCCATCAGGCCCCGGAGGCGCTCGCGCTCCAGCTCCGCATGTGCGTCTTTGCGAGTCGAGCGTTCCTGCTCGATGCTGTTGAGAAGCTGGGCACCCTCGGAGCGCCGATTGTTCACAAACGTCTCCACATTCTTCTCGAGGCTCTGTACCGTCTCCTTCATCTCGGCGTACCACGTCTTTGCACCCTGGAGACCGGCCTCCAGGTCGAGGAACTCCTGGTACGCCCGCTTGTACTTGTTCATGACTGCCATCCTCTGCCTCTGGACAGTCTCGTACTTGCTCTGCTCCGACCTGACTCGCTTATCCTGCAGGAGAGCGTTAAAACTGGTCGTCAGATCCTTCATCAGTGCCGCCTGCTTATGGTTCGCCTGAAGCAGTCTGTTTTGATAAGGGCGGAACTTCTGCAGCTCCGACTGGAAAAGTTGGTTCTCATAATTCGTAATCGACTTCTTGTTGAGGATCAGAATCTCCGAGATGTCGTCGTTGTGAACCTGTTGACGTTTAGCGTCTCTGCATCCCCACGAAGCCTTCGAGCTGCGGTTTCCCTACCTTTTCCTTGAGATCCTTCAGCACTTGATTGCGTTCTCTCTTGATAAGATTCAGCTTCTTCATGATATCCTCCACCTTGTGGATCTGGTCGACGACACTCGGGCCCCCCTCCTCAAAGTCGACGTCCAGCAGGTTCGGTTCGTTGCCGGAAGGGCTCGTGACGTTGCTGGACTTCCCGCGCACCTTGCTGACAGCGTGTTGGAATAAGGAGTCGATGCTACCGTGGCTGGCAGCATCTCGCATCTCCTCGAATTCGGTTTCGTTTTGTCTCAGCTTCGCCGCTAGTTGGTTGTCGCTCCGCGCTGCCTCTTCCAGCGCCTCGCGGTAATTCCTAATGTCGCTTCGCAACGTCGACGTCAATCTCGAACTCGGTTGCTGCGTCCACTCGTTCTCGTATTTGGAGCGCATCTTCTCGCACACGCTCTCTTCCATGTCCAACTGTTTTGTGTTCTTGTCCAGGGTGCTCACAATAAACTCCTTGTCAGACCGCAGCGTCTCGAAAATGGCGGTCGGATCTTCATGACCGGCAACGTCCTCGCACCACGTCCTGAACTCGTCATCCGGCAGGATCTCTTGGTCGAAACCGCCCTTCAGGACCTGAAGAGCACCGGGAAGCCTCAAGTAGTCCAAACTCGCCGCCATTTCGCCGTTGGCGGTATCCACTCTCTCGGTCTCGGCCCTAATCAACTTAGCTTTCTCCTCGTCGTAGAGGCTGGCCGATTCCGTAACAGCCAGCGGCACGATCTTGGAGAACAAATCCGGCCCCGTAATGCGCTGTATATCTTGACCGGCGTATAGTTCGCTGACAGGGATTGGCTTTGACGCCGGGAGCTTAGGAACAGGTGTCAGGCTCGCCTCCGCAGGCACGCTCTGGTGGTAGATGAAGTCATTATCCTTGGTGAATTCCTTGAGCTTATCCTGCACTGTCGACAACTGGCGTTTCGTAAAGTCGACAAGGAGACCGCCGGTCTCGGCGCCGAGGTTGGAACTGGGTGGCACCGAGCTCGGGAAGTTGCTGGCGATACGGTTTGCCTCCTTTCCTTGTGCCTCGGCCACTTGGAGCCTTGAAACAGCAATTCCATGCTGGCCAGCCTCGTCGTCCGCAAGGGCCTGGTAGTACTGCGACATGGAGCTGAGTAGGTTGAATTTCACCTGATACGGTTAGTCTAAGTTGAGGCACCCGAGTGGAAGCATCCCAAAGGGTGTGCAGGGGACCGGCTAGAGCAGCCCTTACCTGGACCATGAGAAGCCAGACCTTCTCGAAAATGGCTCTGTTGAAGTTGTCCTGTACGCCTTCCACTGCTTGCGAGTATAGGGCCGCTGCCTGGCTGGAAAGCTTGGCTAGCAGGGCCGGCTTCTTGTTGTCTGCCACCTGTTTCTCGAGGAACACTTCCTGGGCCTGGGCCAACATGATATGGATGAGTGTTTTGACGGTTTCCCGGCTGAGGTCGGACGAGGGTGCGTGGAGGAAATTCTCGTTGATATAAGTGAACATGCCGGCGGAGGCTTGGAAAGAGTGGTACGCGGCCTTGAGGCCCGACTCCTCGGACCTCGTTTGGTGAGCGGCGTGACATGAGAGAACGGCGGAAATGTTGAATATGATGGAGGCTTTTTCGAACGCGAGCGAGTATTGCGCCGTCGATTTGTGCGTGAAGGCATCGAACCTGTGAGGCCGTGGGTGTCAGAATGCGCAAACGTCTATTTGGGCTACAAGGTGGCAGGGGGCGGTTAGGATGTACCATGTGAAGGAGATCTTGATGTGTTGCTCGTCGACGGGGAAGCGCAAGTCGAGCAGCTCGAGCTGGCCGTAGTATCTGTAGAGCATATCACGGCCCGAAGTGCTGTCCTTGCTGGCGCCCCTCACGTCCTGTCGCAGACGGTTGAGGGTGGCGCACTCCTCGGCATAGCGCTCCGGATCATCGCCATATGTATTCCTGATGTAGTCCTTCAGCGGGGTGACCCAGTCGATTTCGTTTGTGGCCTTGAGCGGCGACGAGATCATGGGCGACTGCGTCATTTTGACAGACGACAACGACGACGAGATTTTGACCCGGAGGATGGCGGGGGCGGGGTTATTGTTGTTGTCGCGAGCGACAATGAACCGCACTCGGTCAGTTGTTTGCGAAGACAAGAAGGGCAGCCTCGTTCAGATGTCGGAATGATTGGGTGGCATACGGGGCCTCGTCAGAGGTGGCCTTGCGAAGAAGTGGTAGCTGGTGAGGTGGAGGGATGCAGCTCTTCGGGGTCAGGTCGCTCGCTGGGCTGGTGCTGGTGCTTTCGCTGTGTTGCTGTGGTACGAACACCTAGGTAGGTGGGCGGAGTGCGGGGTGGGGGCGGGAAGCAACGATTCAGATTGCGAGAGGCTTGGAAGCAGTCGGGTGTCAGTGCCCTCAAGCTCTCTGATGGATACGTACTCTTGCTGTCAGCTCAGGTGAGAGAGGGTGCGTGCGTATGTGCGTGCGTGTTGTGTAGCCCGGCAAGCGGTACCAGTGGCGTTGGGCTGCTATTCTGCGGCCGGCCTTGGTTTATGGTAGGTAGGTAGGTAGGTACTCGGTTCGATGAGGACGGGGGGTGTGGGTTGCACGATGAGATGGCAGCGGATATATCTTGTCAGAGGCGAAGGATGGTGGGGTGTCGAGCTTCCAAATCCCAGGCAGGCAGGTTGCTGAGGCCCGTTTTTATTTTCTTTCTCTTTTCTTCTCTTTTCTTCCCGTCAGTTATTGCTGAGGACGTGCACGAATATCGCGTGCGTGTTTATGTGAGGTCATATTGCTGGGGGACGCGGCAAGACGAGAGACGGCAATACACAAAACAGGCCTGAAGGGGGGCGGGGAGCTTGAGGGCGGGGCAGCTATCAGTCCGTGATGGTTCGGCGTCGTCAAGCGTCTCGACTTCTTCGTCTCTGAAGCTTCCGGGGTCGAGCCTCTGGCGGTGGCGGGCACCAGGGTGGTGGTGCTGTAGATATATATGCTTGGTGGACGAAGCGCCCCAGTGACTGAATTACCAAACAAGGACTGGATACTGGGGATGAGAGGGGAAGGGCTGAGCGTTGTGCTTCTTCGTCGTCGCCGTCGTCGTTGTCGACCAGTTGTATTCCAGACAGCGGTAGTGGTGTTGACGTTGGCGCATAACGTGGTCAGGGAGAGGATACGTTGGGTTGTCGTACGTGCTGCGTAGCCGCCAGGCAGCGAATGTTGCCCACTAGCCTCTAGGGGAGCCGGGGATGTTCCTGGCTATTTGGCGGGGTCCTGGCTGGCTTGTGCTGGCCGTCGCACGTACTGTACTGTACAAGCAAAGCTAGATGGATGCTGGCACTTGACTCGGATGTAATAACACGATGGACCAAGACAACGACTAGAGATCAATCAGCTTGCCTGGGATTGTCATCTCTCCCAGGATACTCTTGCCGGAAGCCAGTCCCGGCATCCATCAGTTGAATGTCTTGGATTATGCGAAGGTCCGTCGACATGTGCAATGCCATGACTCTTGCAACTCAGTGGCATCGTCGTACATACATTGTACATCTTATCCTCTCAGCCGCGCAGTACATACATACACCCTGGCTGGGTTCAGTC
Source organism: Colletotrichum eleusines (assembly GCA_016807845.1). Lineage (NCBI taxonomy): Eukaryota > Fungi > Ascomycota > Sordariomycetes > Glomerellales > Glomerellaceae > Colletotrichum > Colletotrichum eleusines. The sequence goes on along the minus strand of JADEZO010000001.1, from coordinate 2,771,176 downwards.
TTCCTGCGCCTTCCACAGCTTTCTTCGACAGCAGCGACGAGTAAAACACTCCATCACATCCCGACGCTTCTTTGATTGGGCACCTATCCCGAACGTGGGCACTTTGTATCGGGACCAACCGATATCACACAAGGCAACCGCGAAGCACATTGGGGCAGACAACCCTGTTAGTAACCCGAGGTATGTATATACCTGTACGCTCGATGAGGAGATGTGTTCTCGTCGCCTCGTTGTCACCTCGCTTCACATACATATCGTACAGCTCTCCTCTCGCATCGACATGGCCGGACGGCCTATCCTTTGCCCTCCACTGCATTACATTGAGACATGCCCGATGCGACGCTCCTCCGTCGCCGCATGCCACTCCACCCCGTACTATCTCGTCCCGAGCATGTCGGCCCAAGCAGGCTATCGCTTTCGCATCTGAGCTGTCCCCTGGCCCCTGACCGCACCGCCCTTACATCACCGTATCATCGCGCCTTACTGTGTACGGCCTGTGCCCCGGCTGCAGTCAGTCAGCGCAGCATCGTCGTCATCCAAGAGTCGTTGAAGACCATCTCACACACACACACACACACACACATACACACATATCTCTCTCACTTACACAAAACCACTTAGATCCGTAATCTCACTAACGCTTCCAGCACCCTCGACAGCCCATGTCCTGTGCAACGACATTGGTCTTCCGCTCTTCCCACCCACCATGCAGGTGACGGGGTCACAGAGAGAGTTGCCCCTCCACCATGACCCCTTATTGGCCATCATCGGCCGGCGCTTCGTGGGCCCCACATGGGCGCAAGGGATGATGGACCAGACCCGCGTGGGCAACCCTCTACATGCCCGGACGGCCCGCTCCTTGCAAGGTTGGCCTCTCTTCCACTCTACGCAGCGTTTAGGAGTCGCGGTGCGGAGGTACACTAGCCGCCCGTCCCGATGCTTGGTTGTTCGTAGTGAATAGCTCCCCTCCCCTCGTCGCCAAAAAGCATTCGAGAGGCGCCGACTGAGACCCTACGGCCGAGCTCAGGACACATTTCCCGGAACGCGTCCAGGACAGAATCATCTGCGGAGAAAGGCCGTTATGCTGACCCATCCGTTTGCTGAGCACTGCTCTGCGCATCGTCTTTCTCGAGTTTGTGACCCGCAAACCAACGTGCCGACTTTAACGACTTGACTGCTCGTGACTCGAATCTGACCACCAACTCCATCTCACGCAGACGTCCCATCACTTAGGCCTCGCGCAAATGCACATCACAACGAATCCAAGGTAAGTCGGCTCTTGCGCCTCAGGAGCTGCCGAATTTATGCTCACTACATTATAAGCTGTCTTCTTTTTGTTGATTGGGTGTGTGGTCTCCTTGTACTAAGTCTGAGGTGAGTGGCCTTCGCGAGAGCTGGCTAATCCTGCCTCCTCCCCTATCTTTCCCCCGCCGATGTCTATACTACATACACTGTACACTCTCTGTAAAATAACACAACAAGCAATGCCCGGCCGTCTCCAGACCAGGAAGGGGCCGTTTCGCTGGTAAGAACCCCTTCCGCCCCCGCTCTCCGCCTGCAGCAGAATGGGGGGCTGCTGCTCGGATTATGGAATGGGGGCGGGGATCAAGATAGAACAAAAATATCAACCGTTTAAACACCTGCCATGCAAGCCCCCTACTTCCCTTCTCCTTGCCGTCTATAATCGTTCTGGCGTGCAAAGAGCTGTTCTACAGCGCCCAGCCGCATGAGAGGCCGAATATATTGGTACAAATCGAACGCGGAGGAACACATTATGCCCCCGGGCCTGGCCTACGCCGAGCCGGAGCCGGAGCCCTTATCGGAAGCGCCCTTGTTGTCGTCCGTCTTCTTGTCCGCCTTCTTGTCCGCATCCGCGTCCGCCTCGGAGGGCTTCTGGTGGGCCGGGTGGTTCGTCAGGGTGTGCCACATGGACTTGAGGAAGCCCTCGTTCTTGTGGGATTCGGAGTCGTCCGGCGAGACCGGCTGGGCTCTGCTTGAAAGAATTAGCACGCCGAGTCGGTCGCGGGTGGCGACACGATGCCGCGGATGAGGAAGGGGGGGGGGGGGGAGCGCCATTGCTATCTTACCCCTGCGGCGTGACGTTCATGATCCGCCGGGCACTCTTGTCTCCCATCTCGTTGGCCAGCATCTCCACCAGGGTGCGCTGGTTCGCGCTCAGGTACTTGGGCATGTTGACTCTGAACTCGACCTTCAGGTCGCCGGATCCGCCCCTCCTGCCGTCGAGCTTCTTCATGCCCATGCCGGACAGCGTGATCTTGTCTCCCGAGTTGGTGCCGGTGGCCACCTTGACGTTCACCTGCCCGTCGAGCGTGGGCACCGTGACCTCTCCTCCGAGCATGGCTGTCGTGATGGGTATGCTTGCCGTGTAAAGGATGTCGGAGCCCGCCCGGCGGAACTTGGGGTCGGACGCCACGCGCACAAAGACATAGAGGTCGCCCTTCTGCGTCCGCGCGTTGGCGTCGGCGTTCTTGCCCGTGACGGGCGCGTCGCCCGCGCCGTCGATCCGCAGCCTCATGCCGTCCTCGATGCCGGCGGGGATGTCGACGGTCATGGTCTTGCGCTCCCTCACCACACCATTGCCCGCGCAGGACCTGCACTCCGAACCTCGGGGAATGGTCGTGCCGGTTCCGCCGCAGGCTCCGCACGTCGACGCCATCTGGAAACCGCCGTTCATAAAGTGCACCCGCGTTCCGGTTCCGTTGCAGGACTTGCACTCCGACCGTTTGGTGCCCTGCTTCAAGCCGCTGCCCGTACACGTCCCACACTCGGTCAGCGGCGTCACGGTGATGGTCTTGCTCGTTCCCTTGGCCGCCTCCATGAAGGATATGCTCGTCTGCACTTCGATATTGTCGCCGACCAGGATCTCCTGCTGGAACGGGTTCCGGCCGCTGGCACGGCGTCCGAACGGGGATCCTTGGCCACCCGTGAATGCCGAGAAGATGTCGTCAAAGTTGAACCCGCCGCCGAAGCCTCCCGCGCCGAAGCCACCGCCAAAAGGGTTTCCTGCTCCTCCGAAGGGGTCGCCGCCGGCGCCGCCGGGCGCGCCGCTGGGGTCGAAACCAGCGGCGCCGTACTGGTCAAACTGTTGCCTCTTCTTCGGGTCGGACAGGATCTCGTATGCGCTCTGGATGTCGCCAAACTTCTCCTTGGCACCGGGATCTTTGTTCGTATCGGGGTGGTACTTCTTCGCCAGGCCGTAGTATGCCTTCTTGATGTCACCCGCAGACGCAGACTTGTCGACGCCGAGGGTCTTGTATGGGTCGCTCGGGGCGAGGGTTTTGGACGTCGCGTGGAAGGCCTGTGGTACAAGCTAATCAGCAAGCTATGCAAACACATTGGCATGCGGCGATACTTACATGCTTAGACAGGGGGGCTTGACATGTCACTCGTGCAGCCGAGGGCTTCGTCGGTCGGACGGTATAAGTGACGGTGTGAATCTGGGCGCGCTTGCGAACAGAGTCCTTGAGCTTGGATTGCCGGGAGATGCGGCTAGACAGCAGGCGACCCGGGGCCGCTGCCTTGGTAAGAATGCTTGCATTCATTGTGAAGCTTGACGGTGCATCTGAAGCAGTTGTTACGCAGAGTTTAGGGGGTTAAATTGACCGGGGACACGCGAAAAAGCATCGGCGCGCAAGTGGAACTCTCCCGCAAATTCTTTGCCCTTCGATGCCATCCATTGAGAGACGGGATGATATCAACCTTTTTTTTTTTTTTTTGCCCGATGCTAAGCCGAACTGCAGTAACTGCCTCAGGCATAAACGGCACTGCAGTGCGGAGCGCGGGTGGATGCAGGGCGTGGGGGGGGAAGGGACTGACAGTGGCTGCTGTAGTGTTGGCTTTACGTCAGCAATTACAATGGCTTTAAGTGGCTCGCGGAGCTGGTCCCACATTCAGTAATTCGCGGCAATGCGCGTTGTGTGCGCTCTAAATCGCGGAGGCAGATACGGATGGATACTCAGTAACGGTAGGTAGGTAGGCACACTGAGCCAGGGCTCGGAGGACCAGCAAGCAATTAAACCCATGGCAGGCGCCCGATGCAAAACGCAATGCGATAAGCCGGCCCAAGTTTCCTGATCCAAAAACGCCAAATATCATTACTGAGTAGGTTGCAGATCATAGCTATGTAAAACTGCGAGAAAGGGCTTTGCCTTTGTCGTCTTTCGTCATGAGGTTCCCGCCCATGTTGAGGTATCATTATGCAGTCCAAATCGCCCAAACAGCCGGCCAGGCTATGCTCCAGTAGCGACGCAATTGTATATCCACCAGCTCTCGTCGATACGTCCAGTTCCCAAGGAGACCCTTTGTCCATTATACAAGGTTGTCATGCGTCGTGAGGTGTTGCTGTAGACCTTTTGTGGCGGTCGCATTTTGTGATTGCATGGCTCCTAACCTTGTGGATGAAGTCGACGATGACATCGTTCTCTTGGATCCCAAGCCCGTTGAAGTGTTTTCGCACAGACATTGTGAGTTGTTCTTTGCTCTGTCTTCTGTTCTCCTTCTTCCGCGCCATCGTGGGAGAGTGTAGGCCGATGCCACCAGGCCGTGAGAGGACCAGTTGACGGTAGGAGCAAGAAAAGGAGGTGGGGGTGTTGAGACGGTGCTCGCGTCGGTATGCGTGTAGGGTTTCTCGATCAAATGTGCTCCATTGTATCTGCCAGAAGAGGAGGTCAGCAAGCGAGTCGTGCCTTGCGAAGGGGAACTCGAGGCGACGACGGTGCGTCGCGACGAGACAGACGAGGCTTACCCCTGGGTTCTGAGCTGTCTCCTTTGCAGCGACTTGAACATCCGCAGCGGCGTTGGCGTTTGTTACTTCCCGCAACTGGGAACCCGTTGAGCTGGCTACACGGCGCAGCTTTCCGTTGGAGTGATGCCCGCCAGAGCCAGGTGCTTGTTTCTCCTTGGAGGGGGCAGTGCTTTCAGACTTAGTATCGTCGTGGGCGGTCTTGGAGGACTTGGGCGCCATGACGAAGGAGAGACTTGGTGAGAATTCGCCGAGGCCAGTCGTAATTGGGTTCGGTCAAGATGGCGGGGGTTGGGGAGAAAGAACGTAACCAGGTGTCACATCGTAGTCGGCACAGAGATAAGGGGAGGAAGTGGTGCTAGAGAGTGAGGAGACGGGTGCCTGGGGGGACGAGAAGGGGATTTTTTTCCTCACGTCATGGCTCCTACCACCGGCGCCGCTGTTGGTTGCTGCACCGAGTTGGCTGTTGTCCAGGGCCCTCCCTGCCTGGCGCTGAGGAGTGAGCTGCGGGGGCGCGCAGGCGGCATTCGGGGTCTGATGTGGACGGCGAGCGAGCCTGCGCTGTTTTGCCTGGGACCCGTTTACCTGTCTTTGAAGGTGGCACGACAGGCGGTACGTACCATCGGACCTGACCAAAAGGATTGCCGACCAACAACGTGCTTCCCTAAGTGGCACCAGGTCAGTCTCGTGCACTTTCGGCCCCCTCCCCCGTCTCGTCCCGTAACAAGTTTGGGCAGACAGACCGTCGTCTCACTGCTGCCCTCCATACAGCCATTTACCGCCATATTCAGAACAAGCCGGCAAGCCAGATTGATAAAACAAAAGTATTTCCCTACCTACTTCGAGACACAGGATAGTGAACGGCGACATCATGTCAAGTCAACCCATTTCCCACTAGTTGGAGCTAGCAGATATTCAACCCGTCCACACAGAGGCTGCACGCCAGCATCCAGCACCTCGCAGGACATTCCCTCACCTTTGTCTACTCGATTAATGATGAGTACAATTCGGGACACTGGGGGTCTACCAGGACAGCTTCGGAAGTAGAGATGACGAGGACAAAACTTTCAACTACATTGTCACATCATCCCAGCAAAAGTCCGAACGATAAGGTCCGGAAGAGGACGGAGACAAAGAAGCGCCCGAGCTTCGCCGTTGCACAAGTTTATTACCAAAAAGAACAAAGGTAATGGAAGGCCCGTCCAATATCGCCATCCCATTTGAGCGGAAGCGATACCCCAATTACCCTATCTAGGCTAATCTACAGCCCATGGGCGTCTTCTCCATGCGAACACATGCGTAAACTAGCACCCATGTAAGCACTTGGTCCCATCAAGTAGGTACCTATGTGGGCTTCCGTCTTTCGCATCAACACCCTGAGGAAACGCACGCCCACGATCTTTCTTGTCAATTTTGGCCCAACATTTCTCATCAAGGACCACGTCGACCGAGTTCGCAACAAGCCACCGAGAAAGCAGCCTCTCTTGCCGAGTCAGCGACCTGGAATCATCAATGTGCGTCCATAATTAGCGGCAGTCTCGCCGACCTGGGTTTGCAAGGTGCAAATCAAGGGCTGCTAACTTTGTGTAGTATCTAGTGCAGTCCAGGATTCCAACGGAACAAAATCGACAAGTTCTGCCTTAAAATTCTGCTGTTGGCCTGTGGAGTGTTGTTGGCGAGAATATTTCTCAACTTTCTTCTCTTTCCGTCAGACGCACAGCGACCCAAGGGCACGGGTCTCTATCTCGCACACATTCCTAGGGACATCCCACGTCCAGACGCAGGTGGACCATGAGACCCCCAAACTTTCTTTCAACGCCAACCTTGAGGTACGACGACAGCATTTGCTCTGCTCCGTTCTTCTGCACAACAGCAGCCCTCTATCTGGTTTTTTTTTCCCCTCTATGTTTCCCTCTTTCTACTTCGATACCAAGGGGAGGGGCAAGGAGGGAAACCTACTTGATGGCTTTCCATGTTACCCAGTGATCGATCAACGCCCTTCCTTATCTCGAGTTCCGCCAAGAGGAGGGCCGGGACCAAGAAAAAAGATGTGTGGTTTGGCGCATTGCTTTTCCTCCGTCATAATATCTTGACGAATGAACTTGTGCCGCTGGCTCGGCGTTGCCGCATTTGGTAGAAGCTTGCGAGAGATCAGGCGCGACCGTCCAGCATAGATATCGTTGAACATTGTCTCTCAACCCTCGATGCCGCTGCTGGCGCTTGAAAGGGCTTCTCGGCCCCAAAATCTTTTGCGCGCATTGGCCGTTGACAACATTCGGCTACCTCGCCAGCAATCACCAAGAAACCATCTCATGGATAGAAACTAGATGCATCGAAAGGGTAAAGGCGATGTTTTCTGTCTGGCGACTGTTCAGCGGCCACGGCCCGGGGCTGGGACTTTTGTCCCTCTCTGCTACTTCGTTGGCGGACCTTACGGTCTAAACCCCCCGACAGCTGATTGTGAGAAGACCCCATGTCCTTGAGAGCAGCTCACGGTGAGTGGAGCTGACAGCCAGCCTGTGATTTGTTCACAAAATGCTGACTGGCGATCGGTCAAATGATCCTTGTCGCCTTCTCCACCAGGCCGATCGAGAGAGAGAGAGAGTTAGATCCGTGTCTAGTGTAGTGGCCCTTGGGGGGAACAGACATTTCAGTGTGGCACGATGGCTTTCTATGTCCCCAGCCCAACCTGTCGAGTGGGATGCGGAGTTGAGAGATTCAAGACGTAGTTTGTAGTTTACATTCACTTGTTATAGTGCGAGGCGCGCCAAACCCCACGTTCCCAGGTCTGCGACTACACTCGTACCCTGAAGCTGCACTAAACCACGGAAAGATATGCCGCCTTGCAGAGCGACAGAGCCTGCGCACATTACCCGATCTCGCCCAAGTACCGGTAACGTCGCAAATTCTTTCCGTTGCAAACCGTGACTAGCACTTTGTAAGGTCTCCGTCTGTCAATGGTTGCGGTCTCATCAAGGTGTGCTACCGAGGAGGAGATTCTGGCTTTCGTGACCCGCTCGACACACCCTCATGGGGTGGGAGAACGGACACTCCACCCACACAGACTGCGCGGGGTATGATCGCCAAAAAGGGTCTTACAGGCAGCACGAAGAGGAAGAGACGAGGGACGAAGCACGAAGCACTTTAGCCTTGTGAGAGGTGTTTGAGGTCGTCGACTTTCCTTCCACCTACCTCCGAGGCAACAGGCTAGGGGAGGGGATTTCTGGTGTATGACTCACGAGAGTTGAGTACAGTTAGGCACTTACCTAGGAATTATGTACATAGTACCTACCTATTCCTGGCTGAGGCTGCAGCCATGCCCCACTGTGAACCCATTCCGAGATGGGAAGGGTCGTGGCAGATTGATAATAGCGCGCCCAGACACAGCTGGCTGATGCGCAACAACACCCTGCGGAGATGCCCGGACAAGGCAAAAAAAAAAAAAAAAGTCCACCCTCCATACCCGAGTCGACACAGCCGGTATCAACGAAGAAAGATTCACCCAGGCTCGACCCGAGAAGGCGGGATTTTGTGCCTGATACGCATGCTTTTTGCGCACTTCAGCCTCAGAGCGTGGGGTGTTGTACACAACACACACACATACACACACACACACGACTGGCCGCGACATGGCAGCTGCCGCTAGAGAAAACTAGGTATCGAGGCAGTGCGCTTGCTACTACTTGATGTCGCTAAATGGCTGATTAGTAGGTGATTATGCTCAAACTCTGCAGGGGCGAGCAATTCAAGCTTCATCTGACGGCTTGGACGCAACGCCGGGTCAGTTTGACCGGCTCGGTGCGATGGAACGCGCGAATGATTAATCATGACACGCGAGGGTGGGAGATGAGATTCGAAGGTGGTTGACGGCCCTCAAGTCTCACGCTTCATGTTTTATGTCCTCCTTCTTTAGCATTCCTCCTCCTCCCCGTTGCCTCTCCCCCACGCCACCTCGCCTCTCTCTCGCTTTCTCTCTCGCGCGCGCCACCGCCATCTGCGACTACTCATTCGTACTATTGATGGCCTAATCATCTCGCAGAGGAAAGGGGCCTCGAAGCAAATTGCGTCGCCGTGCAAACAAGCTAGCAATAACCCTCACTTTTGAGCATGAGCGGCACCGTCTGTGAGCAACCCAAGCGCCCCAGGCGACAAAGAGTCGAGGAAACGCTCTTGGGGACCTCTACGAAGTATCCGCATAGTGTAGGTGACACGGGCGGCCGATGCACGTACCCATGCCCGCAGGCTGGGGGTGGTGCCCCCAGATGGGCAAAGCCCAAGCTCCAGGCCGTGCCCGCCATCCCCACACGTCTCGTCTCTTCAAGTGAACTCAGACGCCGACCATCCCTGTAAAGGCTAGCCACCACGCCAGTTACGGTCCGCATGGGCACGCCTGTCATAGGTAGGCAAGTAGAGTGAGTGAGGGATGAGAGCTCGCCGGGGTGGCATCTTCTTTGGGGGTCTCGGGAGAGGAAGAGAGGATGACCCCCCAACCTTCTGAAGGTCTCTGATCCCGAGCATTGTCGTCGTCGTCTGGCAGCTGTCGTACGATGGACGGTCAACGTCCACCCAACGGCTTATTCGAGGTGCGATGATCGGAGCAGGTTCTGCACGACCCGCTTTGTAACTTCGCTACTCGAGACTATGTGGATCTATCACGAGAAAAGAATTGCGATTCTTGGAATGCCGTCTCACTTGTCACGGTGAATTGCCGACCAATATCCGTTGGGCGAGCGACAGGGCGAGCGATGTGACGGGAGAGAGTGGGCTTTCTGTACCTACCTCACAACCGGGCCTGTCCTCCACAGCCAAATTTGGATATTTACTCCTTGCGAGGCACAGGCCAGATGCAGTCCAGCGGCCTCTAACGCAGCAGAAAGCTCCAGCCAGGGTCAGCAAAACCAGCGCAGGTCGTCGCATGGGCCCCAACACCGTGGTGAGAGAGAGTCTTTTTCTGCCCTTAAAAAAGAGATGGAAAAATCATGGCAAAAGACTCTTTTGGGGGGGGGGGGGTAAACAACGCAAAGCGGCGCTGCCTCGGACGGATACCTAGGTATGTCGCTTGCCTCCATTATGACACAAGATGAGGTGCAGTGCAGGGAGGCACATGCAGAGCTGGTCACTTGTCAACTTTTCTTCGTCGGGTTCTCGCGAAGGAAACCGAACACTAGCTGGCTAGCTGGGCGTCCGTCTGCTTGCACTGTCTGTCAATGTTGCGATATTGGTTGGTTGGCCCGCATCCAGCACACAAGGAGAGTACGTCTGCAACAGAGAGACGTCTGGACGGGCACGTACAAAGACCCAAGATAGATCAGACGTGAGGAGAAGTCAGGGACAGGCACTGGTACGGGCACAAACAAGCATCACGATTTCAGTCAACTAACTACTGACTGACGGTCCGACCACCCGCAGCTCATAGCAGGAAACGTACTCGACGTGGCGTGCCTTACAATGTGTGCCTGTCTTTTCCCTCTCTCTCTCTCTCTCTCTGTCTCTTTCTTTCTCCCCCCCCCATGTTTTTTTTTTTTTGCCTTCGCCCACTTCTCGGTGTACTCGCCTCCCCCCTCCTCGCGTCCGCTTCCGCCTCCAGCTCCACCACCAGTGCATCCCCCTCCCATCGGACGTCGCCAAGGGGGCGCGAGGAGAAGCGATCCTAACAGCATTCCAACCGGCTTTCCCATATTGCTTGAGGCACTAAAAAGCATCCACCCATGGCGTGGCCCACCACACCTCTGGCAGGCTAGGGCCTTTCCATCGCGCCTATGAGAGCTGAGCTGCTTGGCCGACGGCAGGTCAAGATAGGGCATTTATTTGCACTGCATCTCATCGCATCACGCCCCGGGCCTCGCACACCTAGACCCTGCCTGGGCTGCCTGCTCACGTTGGTCGGCTCACCTGGAGAGGTGGGAGGAGGAGGAGCGAGACAGACGAGTCGAGACAGACGGGGCTCAGAGAGAGGGAGCGAGAGGGAGCGGGAGCGGCAGGTGGCATAAGACTCGAGACCCCCCACATTCGTACTCCGTCGTCTCTTCCTCCCTTCGTCCAGACGCTCGAATGCCTCTTCCAACCCACTTCCCCAAGACTTGGTGCCACTGACGGCGTCACGACGAGACTACACAACACAACACAACACACCAACCCAACTAGGTAACCAACCACACACAGCCAGAAGGAGGCAGGCAGCCCCCCCAAGCCCGACTCTACTACAGCTTTCCTCAACCACAGCGACAAAACCTCCTCCCTCCCAGGCTCGAAAAGCACCAAGAGATTCCATCTTTGCGTTCGCGTGCCCGCTACCGCCCTGCCACCTGCCCCATCTCATCTCTTCTGGTTTGCACCGTCTCGTCCGGCTTGACCTTGCATCAATCAACTTGGCAAGGTACAAAAAAAAAAATTCAGGTGAGCAAAACGCACACTCTCCCGTATGTCGCATGTTCTTCTTGCTGCCCCCGGTTCGCTCTCTCTCTCTCTCTCTCTCTCTCTCTCTCTCTCTCTCTATCTCCATCTCTCCATCTCTCTTTCTCGCCTCTCCCTCTTCACGGGCTTTCCTTCCTTTTCCGTCTCCTCGCATGCCCAACTTCCGACCTACTCCTTAGCTGAAGAGCTTTGGGGCTGGTCAAAACATGCCGCGGTGGATCGCATACAGGTCGCCATAATACCCGTCCGTCCTGCCAAACACCGTCGACCAGGGCGCTGCATCATGGTTGGGTTTCATGGGGAAGGTCACTCCAACAGGACGGCATGCGACCCAACAGGGCCGAACCACTCCTGTTACCGCTTCAGCTACTGCAGTCGTCACCGGCGCACCCCGACCTACGCTCCGCTCCGCCACTGGGCTCAAACTCGAGGTACCTACCTTAACCTAAGGGTTAGCTGAGGATGCCATTCGCGGCGCACATCAACGGTTCGCTTCCGTTCGCTTCGCCCTAAGGGATCACGCCGTCCTGTCCTGGCCGAGGTACCATGGAGCTTGGAGTACAGTACCTGGCGCGCACGACCAGACCCTTGCAACACACACAGTTCAACCACCGCTAGGCGTACCCGGGAAGGGAGGAAGGAGAACAGAAGAGGAGAGAGATGGAAGAAGAGAATAAGGTGATGCTCTTCTTGCCATTTTGCGTCCTCTCATCACCCTCCTTTTCTATCGTTACCAATCATCGCATCTGCTTCTTCAACCACCCCCCGCGCCTCTCACACCTCTTTTCTTCCCTGGATATCGGACTGGTTTTCAAAAAGCAATGGCACGGACCCTATCGATCCAATATAGAAAAAGACCGGACCGTCCACGCGCCTATTGTTCTTGTTGTTCTTCTTCTTTTTTTTTTGTGCTGCCCTCTTCCTCTTCTCTGTCTTTCGCATAGCCTCACAGAGCGATAAAGTTGGCGTTGGGCTTGTCTGGAAAGTCCCCCTGCCCAGCTCTCATCTCGACGGCAGGCCTGGCCCTTCTGTCGTTACACCCCCGGACGCAACGCTTTGAGTCCACGGGCCATGGTCCCTTGGTCCACTCCCTTCCGCAGCCTGCAACCTTGCCATCTCTTATTTTTAACATCCACCCCCCCGCCTCCACACCCCCCCTCTCGCGCTCTGTCATGCAGCCGGCGCCCGTCCATTTTACCGCAACAGGCGGCAGGCCCATCAATAATACCACGATCTCCACCAAAGTCCACTTGCTAACCACCCCCCCCCCCCCTGGCAGCTGACCTCGCCTTGCCTGATCTCGCCTCAAGGGTGCCTATACATCAACTGAGGAGTCTTACTCTTCACAAAGAAAGCGCTCTCGTCCGCCGACTCGACTCCGTCTTCCTCGCGCTCTTCACTCCGCCACCTCAACCACGCCGCTGTCGCCGTTGACTCTGCTGGCGGGAGACACTCCCTTTCAGTCATGTTTTGAATACCCTCTCCAATTGGCTTTGGAGAGGCCTCGAACGCAGGAACAGCAACTACAATTCTGCGCAAGTTTGCACATTACGGGAACCGAACCCGACGCACAGCACGCGAGAAGTCAGTCCTGTGGACCGACGCATCGGCCCGTCAGTTGATATCACATCAACGCTACGCTGCCCGTTCTGGATCGAAGATTACTGTTTCCCCGACCATCTCGTCCAGATTCATCGACAACCCCCCGCACTTTTCATCGGTTAGGCACGCACACGCCAGACCCGTTCGGCTTTTGGCACTTGCTGATATCTGGTCCAAGAAGCTGCCAGCCGTGAAACCATGACTTCTGTTCTGCCCGCGCATTCTACCAACTTCAAAGCCCCTATATCCCTGTCTCCCACTAGTCCCGCGACAATGGCGTCAAGACACGACCCACGGCCGAGTTCGCAACACTTCATCAAGCAGGAGGAACACGAGGCGGGGAGAGAAAGACCGCGGCAAGTTTCCGAAGACAAGGATGTCGACATCATGGATGATGACGAGGCCGAAGGGGACGAGGGCAAAGCTGGCTCTTCCAACTCGGATGGCGGCCCTGCAAGGAAGAGACGGAGGAGTCGCAAAGGCCTGGACAAGAAGTTCGAGTGCCCCCAGGAGGGCTGTGGGAAAAGCTACTCCCGCGCCGAGCATTTGTATGTGTCCGACTGTGCAGGCTTGGGGACTACCCGTTTGCTTGGCTTGCTAACTGTTTCCTAGGTACCGTCACCAGCTGAACCACACACCAAAGCAGATATATGCCTGTGACTTTCCCGACTGCAGCCGCACCTTTGTGCGGCTCGACTTGTGTAACCGTCATAGGGACCGCCACACAGCCAAGGGGTCCGCTTTGAATCGCAAAGATTCGCTCATGAGCCATCTGTCTCCTACCACAGATCGGCCCCCTTTTCCTCTGCCGGGATCTGCCTCGCCCGAGGCCAGCCGGCCGGGCACTGGGTTCGCCAATGTGCGGCAGCCTCAGGTGCAGTATCAGTCCCCGAAAGATGTTTCCGGTAGCCCGTTTGCTCAGGCAACGAATACTCCCCCAGGATACCCCATGGGTGCCCATTCCGGCTCCATGGACGGCTACATGCATCACGACAACGGTTATGGGGGTCTGCAGGCCCATCGGCCTCCTCAGCAGTCGCCGAACGGGGCGGCGCCGGGGCCGACAGTTCAAGCGAATGGGGCATACATGTCCCCGACCCCAAGTCAGAACGGCTACCACAGCCAACCGCACAACACCCCTCAGCCTATGACGTATACCAACCAGCAGAACTTCCCGGCCTTCGATCTACCGCCCTCCGATTTCTCCAGCGGTGCGGGCAACGGGCCCCGCGAGGGCCAAACGTACGCGCCGACCACCTCTGCGGAATTCTCCGAACAGGGCCACCCCCAGCAATCGGGCGAGATGATGCTGCTCGACCAGATGTCCATGCCCGGGACAATTCCAGTCTTTGGAAGTGACAGTATACTGAGCAAATCGCCATATGTCACGATCCCCGAAGACTTTGTTGCCTATCTATTCAACACGCAACAAGGGGAAGGCTCGCCAATGGGCCACATGGTAGCTCCAGGGTACGTAAACAAGTGAGTCTGCACCTTGCGCGTGTGTGTCGAGACATGAGCTTGGTTAACAATTCGTAGCTATGGAGAGGTGCAAAACTCGTACAGCGTCCCATATGTCGGGACAGACGGCGTGCCAGCGGGCTATTTCCCCTCAGGTCCTCAGCAGGTCATGGCTGTCAACAACTTGCTTGACCAGAACCTTCCAGAGGCCACTATTTCCGAGGAGAAGAGCCTGGAGATCTACGAGTTCATCAACCAGAGGTTTCACGAGAACGACCAAGCTCCGGCGCTGCGGCAGCGTGACAGCATCCTGGAGGGCGATCGTAGCGATGGCGACCACATGCTCAGCAAACGAATGATGCAGGCGTACATCGGGTCGTACTGGGTCCATTTCAGCGACCAGATCCCCATTCTTCACAAACCAACCTTCTCCCCCGACAGAACACCCAACCTACTGCTCCTTGCGATGATGACCATCGGCGCAGCCTGCCTCGACAAGACTCACGGGCACAAGGTCACAAAGGCTGGGGCGCAGTTGTCCAACTTCTTGGCCTGGCATCTCCGATGGGAAATATTCATGGACCCGAACTTCAGGCCGCCCGCCAAGTTGTGGGTCTTCCAGACACTTCTTCTCCTCGAGCTCTACGAGAAGATGTACTCGACGAGAGAGCTGCACGAGAGGGCCCATATCCATCATGCGACAACCATCACCCTGATGCGCCGTGGACGGTCGCTAATCGGCAAGTCATCCCTCGATTCGCCACCCAATCCTCGAGACGACAAGACGAACGGCTCCCGCCACTCCTCGACATCAGGCGTGGCTCACACCGCAGATGAATGGTGGAATCACTGGATTACCAACGAGTCGACCAGGCGGGCTGCCTTTGCAGCATTTGTCATCGACTCGATCCACGCCACAATGTTTGGACACTCTACGGTGATGGTCACCCATGAGATGAGGCTGCCACTGCCCTGCGACGAAGCTCTGTGGAAGGCCACGAGTGGCGCAGAAGTCGGCAGGATCGAGTCCAACCTGCTGTCCAACGGGGTCAAGCCACTTTCTTTCCTGGAAGGGTTGAAACGGACACTCAGTGGGCAAGGGGTGCAAACTAACCCTTTCGGCCGCATGGTCCTCATGGCTGGTCTTCTCAGCGTCAGCTGGCACATGAACCAAAGGGATCTACAAGTCAACGTACTTGGTGGCGGCGTGTCTCAGGCGCTGGGTGGCCGAGACAAGTGGCGAGGTACTCTGACCAGGGCCTTCGACGCCTGGAAGGGAGATTTCGACAAGTCGTTAACGAGGACGGAAGGCTCTTCTGACCCTTACAGGTACGACTCTGCGAAGAAGAACGATGCCAACGTCGTCTTTGAGAGCCGGACGGTGCTGCATCACCTTGCTCACATGGCGATGCACGTTGACATTGTCGACTGTCAAATCTTTGCTAGGGCGAAAAGGCTTCTGGGAAGGGCCATTGGGCAGCAGGACCTCAACAGCGCACAGAGAAGGATGAGAGATCTCTGGGCGCCATCGGCCAAAGCCCGGGATGCTACCTTCTATGCACTAAAGTTCCTGAGCTCCGTCCTCATGCCCGATGGCGGCCACTTGCCGCAGGCCAACGGTCACAAGTACGACGAGCCTTATACAGCGCGCGATGACGTGCTTCTCAACAGACCGTGGGTCTTGTACTTTGCCGCCCTCGTCGTCTGGTGCTACGGTTTTGCTCTGGAAGGCCCTTGCCCTGGGACACCGGTACCTGGGACCAAGCAGGAACAGGTGCACGGAATGCGGGAATACCTGATGAAATACGGCGGTGCGAGATCACCCGATGATCTCAAGACGATGAAAGGAGTCAACACCAACACTGCGCTGTTGCTGGTTCTGAAGGACTCGTTTGGAACCACACGCTGGGAGCTCTTGCACGAGGGTGCCAACCTTCTCAACAACTGTCTTCAGCTGAACACTGGAGCCGTCACGATGTGAATAACGCCAGACCCGCATTGCCGAGATCGGGGGTTGTCTTTTCAAAAGGGGGGCGGGCATATATATATATTTATGCCTCTGGTGAGGGAGATGCGTATGGTGGTTGCTTTGACGACAGGAGGGCTCGACTTGGAAACATACCTCTTGTCGGTATCGTATTTATAGGAGGATATCAGCACGCCGTGACGATAATCTGGCATGAGAGGGACGGGACCAAGGTGGCCGGCCGAACTACTTTTGCATTTTGCTATATGCTGTATTGTTGTATCTATACCCCTGCGATGCGCTCCTCACGAAAGCGTCACGTTTTGTTTGCGACATGGTAGCAGCATTTGGTGCGGAGACGGAGGACATCAGCCCTCAGAGAGTACATTTGTTCATGAAAACGTCTTACTTGATGACACATCATTTGCTCCTCTTCCAAGGTTGCCAACGTACTGATGGCACGGCTCGGTTGGCCCTTTCCCTGTCAGACGCCCCCCCGTGGGCCATTGGGACAACAGATTGGGCCTTGACACGGGACGTGAGCGTAAGGTGTGGGAGGTTTGCAAACCGAGATATTCCACCTATCCGGGCCCGAGTAGGGAGGGCACTGGATGTAGGGGGGGTTGAGGATGGCAAGGCTACTTTGGGAGTCGATTGCGACACATCCGGGGAAGTTTTCGCCCCCCCCCCTTCCCCCCTTCTAGCTACTGTCTTCGTCCGTGCATTAGGTCGGAAAACCTTTCTTCTTTCACCCTTGATTTACCAGACATTACGGAAGTTCATCATGGAGCGTGGTAGGTGCTGTAAACGATGCGATGTTGTATTTTAACATGCAGAAAGGCGGCTATATTTTTCAAGCTGCCCGCTAGCCGGAACAGCCGGAAGTTGAGATTGGGCGGATTGAAGCCCCTCAGACCAGAGATATATATTATCCACCTCTCCTCCCTCCTGGCGCTCAAAAGTTGTCTGGAGATTCTGGGAATGCACAGCGACTGGCCAGATTGGTATCTTGTATCCCAAGCCAACTGTTCTATGCCGTGGCCGCTTTTCGAGCTGCCCGCGCATGGTTGTGGAGTTGATGCACAGACTCCACGGCCTTCCGCATCCGCCGCCGCCGGGTCCGAGTGGGTTCGTCGACCGCTCCGGACGCCGTGTGGGGCACGGTTGGATAGGTAGTGAGTAGGTACCTAGCAACACTAGGTTCCTGCCTACCTTAGGTACGTCATGATGATTAAGACTCGGTGGTCTACAGTACCTGTTGTTTTCTGAGTATTGCCGACTGGCTGAGCAGGCTCTAGATCAAAACTAAACGGGCCGTTCGAGAGAGCATAAAGACTGGGGTTTCGAGTGGCAGAAAGAGAAGAGAGAGAGAGGGAGGGAGGAAGAGCATAACTCAGCTAGCGAACCGTGACGGCGTGAACTTGACTCATTCGGCCGACTTTGGCGCCCCACTGCGCTGATACTCAAGTCGGAGCTTACCTCAGCCCTCCAGCGGCCATCCCTTTATCATAGGGCGGGTTCACCACCTTGACGGACTGTAGCGGTGCCCACACAACGCGACACCACAACTCGCACCCCAATCTTCCCCGCACATCACGAGTGCGTGGACCACCCAGGTGGGCTACGTAGGTTTAAGCTTCCGTTCCGATAGCCGTTTGGCTTTCCCACCTCTCTCACACCAACCCCAAGCCCGCTGCCAAATCCGAAGAGCGTCCCGCTCAGATCTCTTTCAAATCCTCGTTGTGTCTGTAACCCCTCGCCACTCTGAACGACACAGCCAAAGCCGCCCGCCGAGAGGTAGGGAGAGAGAGAGACACGACAATGGGCGACTCTGATGGGGCGTCGTGCGGGATGCTGCATCTCAATCTGCTGCCGGCCGAGATCCTGCATCACATATTCTCAGGCCTCGATCCCCGCGACCTGGGACGTATCCCCCGCACGTGTCGGTTCCTGCACGACTTTGTAAAGGGGAACCAAACCCTATGTAAAGACGTGTACCTGAGCACTCTGGTATGAGATCCCAACGCTCGCCAATTTCAAAAATTGGCATCGGCCTTTTAACCGCCGTAGCAGGATACACCCCCGCCGCATATTGACGAGGACCTGGACTGGGAAAGGGAGGTGCATGATTTTGTCAGGCTCGAAATCCTCTGCGCCGACAAGAAAGTTCACGAGAAGGTGAGATAGATACCTCCCTCGTCGCGTACGGGCCAGAGGACTCATCAACGCTCACCATATGCCAGGCCCATGAACTGCCCTTTGTGTACGGTACCGTTGACAGGCTTCTCAAACATGCGTCACCAACGGGCGAGACGCAGAACGACGCCGGCACACACGCGGCGTCCCGCAATACCGCCGCACTCGCCCGCATCTTCCGCGAGGAGCCCGCGCGCCTGGCCTTCATGACCCGCTCCTTCATATACGAGCGCGCGCGCGGCGAGGTGAAGCCGCTCCGGCTGCCGTCTGTGCCCGACGAGGCGCACCAGCGCAGCGCCAAGCTGCACTGCCTGTACGGCCGGCCGCTGCTGAACTACGGCCGCACGCGGTCGACGCGCGTGTACCCGTACGCCGCGGCCAAGGTGTACGACCTGCGCCAGAACACGGACAGGACCGCGTGGGGCCCCTTCATGGACGACGGGTCGGGGCGGGTGGACTGGGAAAAGGTCGAGGCCGTCATGATCGTGCTCGGGAGCAACATCCGGCTGCAGAGGCTGACGGCGAGGGTGTTTACGAACTTGTGGGAGAGGCCGTTCGCCGGGTCGTGGCCGAGGAGCTACGTGCCGTCGCCGAGCCGGGGGATCCAGGACCTGGATCTGCAGGACCCGTACGGCATCGCCGGGACGTGGCTGAGGGTGAGTCTTTCCTTGCCAAGCGCGGGCGTGATGGGCCGAGATCGCGAGACGCTCCCTGCTTACATACGGGGTGGTGGTGGGTGCGAACTAGGTGATCTGCTTCGTCGACTACAACGACTTTTTCAGCTTCAACTTCCCCACTGGCAACCAGACGCCGCGCGAGGTCCCGCGGCCCCCCTTCGACGTGGGCGAGGCGACGCGCATCATCGTCATGAAGGTGCACGTCACCGACGTGCAGCCGCCCGGCGAGGACGACGGCAAGGGCCTCCCCGTGGTGCACTTTTACGGCGTCTCACGGTCGGTGGACGACTCGTGGGACGAGAATGCCAACTCCAACATCCGGGGTACGTTTGCGTCCTTGCTTGCTTGCCTGATTTGCATTTTATCGCGATACGCGCGCCCTTGCCTCGCGGTTCCTGCCCGAGAGGAACGAACGAGCCAAGGGCGGCGGCGGCGGTCGCTAAATCATTTCTCATTCTGATCAGCAGTGAAAGGTATCGTACGCTTGACCAAGGAGGGCGAGGTGAGGTGGACGACATTCTCCGTCTTCAACGGCCACGCGCGGTGGCGGAGCGAGGGGATCCAGATCGGGGGCGTTGGGTCGGCCCGCGGCGTCATGGGACACTGGTTTGACAAGTACGCTCCTCCCGCACACCCTTTCTCTCTTTGCCGATGGGCAACGAGACCACGCTCTGGATGTTTACTAAAAATAAACGCGGATAGGGACTACGACCCCCACGGCCCCTGCGGGCCCAGCGCCTTCTTCAAGGTGTCGGACCGGGCCCCGAGCCCGAGGGAGGACGACGAGAAGCGGATCACGTTCCAGGACTTCATGCCCATCATGGACTTCGACGCGGAGCTGGCGAGCGACGAGGACGACGAGGACGAGGACTACGTGGTGGGCGAGTGGGGCGAGGATGAGGAGGACGAAGACATGAGCGAGGAGGACCTGGTGCAGGACCTGATGGTGCTGGCGGCCCCGGACCCGGACCTCGTAGACCTCGTGTTCCACGGGCACCACCTGGTCGACCAGTGACGGGCGGGCGGGGAGCAGGGGGGGGGTTGCGAAGTGTATATTGATCATTCTCGCTGTACTATTCTAGGATACAATGTGACAAGGCTACTGAAATTTTGTAACAACGACATGCGAGCGTTTTGTTTAGACAAAAGGACAAAAAGAAAGGGGAAAAGAGAATCCTCCGTCCCCTCACAGCTTGCTCGCCGGCGGATCCGTGTTGAACTTGTGGTGCTCGCACGTGGCCAGGACGGAGCCGTCGCGCTTCCTGCGGAGGGTCCCCCTCAGATGGCACAGCAGCCTGCCGACCTGGACGATCTCGCACTCGACGAGGCACTCCTCGCCGGCGGGGGCGGGGCGGAGGTAGCTGCAGCTGAGGGTGCGGGAGACGCCGAGGAACTGCCAGTGGCCCGGCCGGTCGTTGACGAGGGCCAGGGGCATCGAGGTGAGGGCGTCGAAGAGGGTGGCGGCGGCGCCGCCGTGGAGGTTGCCGGAGCGGTTGCAGTGCTCCGGGCGGACGGTGAAGGCGAAGGTGGCGGACGGGGTCGGCGTCGTGGACGTGGAGAGGAGGGATATGGAGGGGCTCAGGGCGCCCATCCAGTTCTGGGGAGCCCCCCAACGCGTGTTAGTCGGCTACGGCCTTCGCGGCGCGGGAAGGGGGGGGAGGAACGTACGCGTGAATCGGAGTCGCCTGCAACGTCTCTGTCGAGGGCAAGCCAGGCCTTGATCCGCTCCTCGCCCGTTTTGGCATCGAAAATGGGGTTGAGCATTGCCGGGATTCCTTTGGACATGGTGAAGAGATACGGGAGAGAGAGAAAGAGGTTGACTAGGTTGAGTAGCTGCTCAGTGGCTCTGAGCGGCTTTGAAAGGAGCTATCTAGCGTGTAGATGAATGGGCGAGACGCCTTTATGGAAATACACTCTTGAAAATGAGAGGGACGTCCGGTATTTTGAGAAAGACGCAAGGAAACCATATAACTGATGATGACAGACAGTTGTGCGCCCCATTGAGGTCGAACTCCCCCCCCCCCCCCATATCTGATTTCACAACATCCCAATTCATACGGGGGGGGGGGGTTCGAAGTGGGTTTTCCCCGGGTTCTGCGCCCCTTATCTTCGGCACGCTAGTGGACGTGCCTCGGCAAATCCCTTCGATACGCTCAACCTCCCAATTCCTGACAAACCAAACACCGACGACGGGCCAGTCGTTCGTCAATCCGCACCACGTTCATCGCCATACCCGGGTAACTTACCTCTCGCCTTCGCCAACGAGATAAACACAAAGCGATCGCACCACTCCCGATGCCCCTTTGCCGCTCTCCGCCATGGAGTTCATGACCGCCCTCCGGGGCTCGTTCGACGACCAGAAACCCTCTCTCTTCGAGCTCATCTCGGAACAACAGCTCGACTCCCTCCTGCCGCCGACGATCCGCTACCTCCTCACCGTCGCGACGCAGCGCTATCCGCGCTACCTCCTGCGCGCCCTCAACTCCTTCGACGAGCTCTACGCCCTGTGCATGCTCGTCGTCGAGCGCCACTACCTCAAGACCCGCGGCGGCAGCTTCACCGAGAACTTTTACGGCCTCAAGCGCGAAAAGGCTCTGCACGCCGAGATCCCGCGCGCCAGCGCCTCCGCCCCGGGCGTCGTCAGAGACACCTTGAAGCTCAGCACCAAGGATGTGTGGATGAACCTCGCCGTCGCCGTCGGCATCCCCTACCTGCGGCGGAAGCTCGACGAGGGCTACGAGGTCAACGCCCCGCGCGCCCTGCTCGGCGCCGCCTACACACAGATGCCGCCGAACCCGACGATGAAGCAGCGCTTCCTGCACTACTACCGCTGGTTTCTGCGCAACATCTACCCGAGCGTCAACGCCGCCTATTACTTTGCGCTGCTGTCCTTCAACCTGGCGTACCTCTTCGACAACAGCAAGTACCACAACCCCTTCCTGTGGCTCATCGGCACGCGCATGCGGAGGATGACGGGCGCCGACTACCAGGCCATCGACGCGCTGACGAGCGGCAAGCCGAGCGGCAGGCCCGGGGCGCCCCCGGGGTGGCGGTCCCTGCTGTCGCCTCGCGAGATGGGCCCGCGTCTGCTCTCCAGCCTGTCGCTGCTGCTGCCCATGAGCATATTTGCGCTTAAGTTCCTCGAGTGGTGGCACGCCTCCGACTTCGCCAAACAGCTGTCGCGCAAGGCGACCGAGACGCTGGGCCTCCCGCCCCCGGTGGTCTCGGGCCTGGGAGGTGTCAAGGGAGGAGCTAGTCCCTCCAAGAGTGGCGCTGAGAAGGGCAAGGGGAAGGGCAAGGAGAAGGCTACCGCTGGTGGCAGGGACGGCGACGACGACGACGACGACGACGACAAGGCGGCTGTTCCGGCCGCCGAGATGGCACCTATTGCGACGCCGTCGCTGCTGCCCATCTACACGGTGCCCTCGCCCGAGGACTCGTCATTGTGTCCCATCTGCGAGGCCACCATCGTCACGCCGACGGCGTGCCAGACGGGCATCGTCTACTGCTACACGTGCATCCACCGCTGGATAGAGGGCCTGCATCCCATGCAGGAGGACTTCATGGGGGACAAGGAGGGCAAGTGGGAGAGCGGGCAGGGGCGGTGCGCGGTCACTGGCTGCCGCGTCCTGGGAGGCACGGAGGGGCTGAGGAGGATCATGGTGTAAGGCGCTACCATAGCGGCCGCCGAGGGCCGGGTGATTTTCCGTCTTTTTTTTTTCTTCCTTTTTGCTGGGGACAAGATCGAATCATGCATTGATGAAAGGGATCGTCTAGAGGCGGTGGGTATCGGTCGAAAATAGAATTAGGCCGGGGGGCGTTTTTTTGGGTCATGATCCTTGACTTTTTTTTTTATTCTGTTTCTTCTTCCTTGTTCTTTGTTTCCTCTTGCTTTACCATTGCTCCGTATACTACTACGCGAATAATACCCACTCTGAACTAGGTGACTGTATCTCGTCTCGTGGCGCCTTCTTCGCAGCTCGGAAACCGGGCGGAAGCAAGGGCCGAGGTGAAGAATGCGGCACCGGGGCCGCCTCCACTGTCTGGAATGGAGGGGTGTTCCCCTCACCCGGTCATACGCCTCCAAGCCGATCCCTTTCCTCGACTCCCACCGTTGTGAGCCGCGGCATTCGATACAAGTCCACCGGGAACACTTATTGGTCTCGCAGGCCTTTTTTTTTTTTTTTTTATAGCCTCGGTCTCGATCTCGAACGACCGCTCGTCAGGATGTCTTGCCCCCGGCTCGGAGGTCTGAGCAGAGGAGGCAACTTGTTCCGGACTAGCGGCGCAGCATTCCGGCTCCTTGCTTCTTATGCTTCAGCCTGAGGGTTCACTCCTTCTATGGAAGCATTTTATCCTGGGGCTCCTCTGGACCTAGGTGGGGGAGGGAAGGGGGGCTGTAGTCCTAGCCGGATTGTGCTTCTTGAAATGGGATGATGGTATCGAATTCCCCCTCCTCCTTCCGCCAGACTGGTCCCGGGCCGGGTCTTCTTTGCCTTTCGACTGATGGAGAGCAGCGAGCCACGTATTGTGTATGGAGAAGCAGACGTCACCTGTCCAGACGAGGCTCGAACAAGGAGGCTGGGGAGGGTTCTTGGGATCCTTGGGTCCCTTGGGCCAGGCGGCGTCGGCGTGGCATTCCTCGCCATATGTGAGGGCGGGCGATGATGGTGTGTCCAACCCGAGCCAGCGACCTCGCCGTCGCCGTTGGTTCGCGCATGGTGGTGATGCCGTGCCTGGATCGGTGTAAGGGATATGGCGAGGGCAAGAGGTTATAAGGACGGAGGTCTCAAAGACATCGACGGGCGAGTCTGTAGTGGCGTTTCCCTCTCTCTCTCTCTCTCTATCTCTCTCTCTGTCTCTTGCCGACTACAACCAAGGTCTTTCGTTCTATCGATACTCGATCACCGCCCTCCCTCCCTCCCTCCCTCCCTCTCTTTGTCTCGTTCTTTTCTTCTCTCGCTGATCGTGGACGGTTATCACTTACACGCCCCTTTCCTTGTTGACACGGATAATATCGAAAAGAGAACAAGGAAGTGGTGAAAAAGGGTGGGCAAGAAAGCTAGGGCAAGATGGCGTACGGCCTGTCGCATTCATACTTTGGCGCCAACTTCATTTCCGACTTCAACTTTATCAACTATGATGATCCGTCCAATGGCTTTGTAAGGTACGTCTGCTTTCCCGGGCCTTGCACAGAACCCGGCACATATCCCGCGGGGGGTTCGAGACCAAGAACACATTTGGCTGATGACAACTCGGAGCCCAACAGGTACCAGAGCCAGCCCGATGCCCTCGCCAAGGGCCTCTACTCGGTCAACCCCGACACGCAGGCCGTGACACTGGGCGTCGACAGCATCAACGTCTACGGCCTCGATGAGGGGCGGCCGAGCTTGAGGCTGGAGAGCAAGAGGCAATATAACCATGGGCTGTTCATTGGCGACTTTGCACACATGCCGCCGTCCGTCTGTGGGTTGTGGCCAGCATGTAAGTTGAATGGAGAGTTGACTTCCCTTACAACCCCCCCCACGCCCAATAAAGGGGAAGTTGAGGTGGCGATGAGGTGCGTCTGCTGACATGATTGGGAAAAAGTCTGGATGTACGGTACGAATTGGCCTATGGATGGCGAGATTGACATCATTGAGGGCGCGAACCAGGCCACCACGAATATAATGTCTGGACATACGTACGCTCATCTCCCCACACCATCGCGAGTGCCGCACTGACATGAGCACAGCACGCAAGGATGCCGCCTCCCGGACGCACCGCAAGCCGCCGGCGAGCCGCTGCTTCGAGACTGCGAAAGTCCAGGCGTAAGCCTCGTTCCTCGTCTCTTCCTCTGCTTCACCTCCGGTTCTCGCTGACGTGCGCCAAACAGACCACCAACAACGCCGGCTGCAACTACCTGCCCCTCGCGTCGCAACCGCACACCTACGGGGACTCCTTCAACGCCGTCGGCGGCGGCGTCTACGCTCTTGAGTGGACCTCGGAGGCCATCCGCATCTGGAGCTGGCCGCGGCAGGGCATCCCCGGCGACATCGTCGCCAAGACACCCGACCCGTCTACATGGGGCCTCCCGTCGGCGCTGTTCGGCACTTCGAGCTGCGAGGTTGACTGGTACTTCAGAGATATGAGCATTGTGATTCAGACGGTAAGCCCATGGTGGCGGGAGCGGGGAGTTTCCTCGTGGCTTCCGTGGGCCAGGATGCTTTCGGTTCGTGAGGATGCGTGTACTGACGCGAGGTCCCGACGAGCAGAACTTCTGTGGTGATTACGCCGCCACCATATGGGGCAGGGACGGGGACACCTGCGATCAGCGGGCCCCGACCTGCGTCGAATACGTGGCGAACAACCCTGGCGCCTTTAGCAACGCGTGAGTCGTCGCGTACTGACAGCAAAAGTTCTCAACTGACATGAGGCAAAGATACTGGGAGGTCAACTACATCGACGTGTACCAGACCGGCGCCATCAATGACACGGGCCCGGTGGAGCCGACAACGACGACGACCATCCAGATCACATCTACAATCTACCGGACGGTGCCGAATCCCGCCACCATGATGACTAGCATCGTAAAGAACAGCACCGTGCTCGTCTCCACCATGAGCGACAACCCGGCGGGCCCCGCGGGCCCGACGGCGACCGCCCCGCCGAGCCCGTCCACCGACCCGATCGTCCCGGGGCGCGATCCGGCCACCGTCGGCGAGTACGCCTACCTCGGCTGCTACGGCTCCACGACCGGGTTCCAGACGTTCTTGCTCAGAGCCTCGCCGTCGGATTTGACGGTCGAGAAGTGTGTTGATCTGTGCAGGCCTGGTAGATACGCCGCCGTCCGCGGAAGGTGAGAATCCGCCCAACCCCATTAGTGAACACGGACGAGCCCGGTACTGACGACCCAACCCAACCCCTAGCCAATGCTTCTGCGCGGAAGTCCTCGACCCGGACACCAGAGCCGAGGCGGACCGCGGGCGCTGTAATATCCCCTGCCCGGGCAACAGTGTGCAGCTCTGCGGCGGCACCACCGACGTCTCGCCGACCCCCTCGCGCCTCATGTACCTCCACCGCCGTGCCGCGCCAGCCAACTATCTACTCACCGTCTACGGCCGCGCCTCCGACGACGTGCCGCCGCCGGCGCCGCCGCTGGGAGACCCCGAGCCGCACGTGCCCTCGACCTCGACGCTCGTGACGACTATCACGTACACCACCGTCTACGCCACCGACCCCGCGTCCCTGGTGCCCGCGGAGTACCCCACGACGATCTTGGTGCCCGGGTGCAACAAGTACTGCGGCGACTGGACCCCGGCGGCGGTGCGCGTGCCGCTGATGACGACGGTGGCCTCGTGCGACGCGTGCGGCGCCGACGGAGCGAACCAGGTCACGCTGACGGTGCCGTTGCAGATCGCCGCCGTGAGGGTGACGGCGTCGGCAACGGGGTTCTGGCCGACGGACGGACAGACGACCCCGGTCCTTCCCGGAGGCCCAACCGGGATGCCCGCGCCGTCACGGGTCTTGGTCAGTGCCGCAGCGGTCGGGGACCGTATGTGGGCCGCGCGTCTGGGAGTGGCCATCGCGATGGTACGCTTCCTGTTGATGTTCCTTTGACAGGTGATGGGCATCACTGGCGGATCGGCAGGGCTGGTTCCCGGAGCGTTTGGCGGAGCGTTTGAACCCGCCTCCTCCCTTTTACTGCGATTGCTTCCTTGCTTCTTTTCAATTTCCCTTTTCTATACGTTCATTAGCCTAGATATCGTCATGATACCACACCAGCGCAACGGGCGCATGCAATTAGTAGTACTAGTCCTAGACAGACGGCAACGAGTTTTCCGTTGATCACAGATCCACCACTTCCACCGGGTTCCCTAGCAGTCCCGTGTTCCCGTACATCTGGGCGGCATTCACCATGAGGCCGCTGGTGTTGCCGCCGGGCCCGACCATTACCCACTTCCACACAACGGCATGCACGGCATAGCCTAGCACGTGTAGAGCGTCTTTCCAGCCCGAGTGCGGAAAGAAGTCGCGAATGAGGCCGCGGGGGCGCTTGGACAAGAGGGCCTCGTAGGCGCGCTGACACACGTCAAAGTGGACGGCCTCTCGGCCGTGGCCCCAGTGCACGTGGCCGAAGACGTGCAGCTTCGGGCGCACTCGCCAGACCTCTTCGAGGAGGCTGGGGCAACCCAGGCCCAGATCCATGTGGTTTTTCTGCAACGCGTTAGGAAATGCCTTCGGATGCGAGTCTGATGGGGTCCGGGGGGAGACGAACGGGTGGAGCGTGAGTGATCAAAATGTCCGTGTCAATCGGGACAGTATTCGTCCAGGGCGGTGACGCGCGGTCATACTGGAAGGCCATCTCGGAGCCGCCGCACGCCGGAATGTCTGGGGCGCCGTAGATCTTGAGGTGGCGCCCGCCCTTGAACTCGAGTGTCACGGCATCGCGGACTAGGTAGCGGATGCCCTTGAAATCGAGGGTCCTGCCGCGGTCCTCAGGTAAGCGGGCGCTGGGGTCGAAGTAGCTGTCATGGTTGCCGCAGACGAGGATCTTGTGCTGGTGGGGCTGGGCGGCGAGCCAATCGAGCTGGGCCTGGATGTCGTCGGCGGTCCCCGCGTTGGTGAGGTCGCCGGCGTGGATAAGGAGGTCTCCGTTAGGGATGGCGACGTTGGTGTGGTCGTGAGTGTCGGAGATACAGACGATGCGGATGGCAGGCTTGTCGCGGGGCGGGACGAAAGGGCGACCGCGGAGGAAGAGGGCGATGCTGTAGATTATGGTGACGATGAGGTGCAGGGGTGAGGAGAGAAAGGAGTCAAGCAGTGTTGGCGGCTCCCAGCCGTTCTTGCGACGGAGTCCAAGGGCGGTGAGGAGGGTCATTAGAGGCGAGAGGCGCGTTTTCTCTTTCCCTCGGAATACCTTGACCGAGTGCCTTGTCGTCGTCGAGAAGAGGTCAATTGAGATTATACGCGGTCTATACGTGACGTTGTGACAGGGCGGGTGAAATACGGTGAGCTGTAGTTGAGGTCGGTTGGAGGCTGGGGCCACATTGGACGGATCTTCACATGGGATAGAGAGAGCTTCGAGCTGGAACCCCACCACCGATGACAGCACTAGGTAACAACACCTCAGTTGAGAATGCGGTTGTGTAATAACGGAGGGAACACCCACCTAACGGAGGACCGGCCGGTAGCTGGCACAGTGGGGGATGAGGTGCATTGGCCCGGGTTTTCAGTTCCCCCGCCATCTCCGATTGGTCAATCATTCATCAGTCTAAGTGATTGAGGAATGAATGTGGCTCAAGTAGGTACTAAGCTAGACGACGCCGTGGGCTTATCTAACAGGAGGTACCTACCCTAGGTACCTACCCACCAGCCGCTCGCCGCTACGCCAAACCTGGAATGGCACTGCCGTGTGTTACTGTGACTGGGCTGGAGGTGCCGAGGGGCTCGAGCTTGCTCCCTGGTCGGGCCCTGCGCGGTGACGTGACGGTTCCTCAATCGCCCAGCCTAAGCTTTCTCGTCGCTGTCCTACCTGCCAAAAAACCTGCCAAGCGAGACATCGCCGTCATTATTTCAGCCATCTCACAAGCTTGGCTTTAAAAACACACTTCGGTCCACCCATCCCGCCTCGCGATCTTGTACACCTTTGGGAATCTCGGAAAGTCCTGCCCTCAGCATACCCCGGGATTGCATCCCATCTCCTTCGCGGACCGACCTCCTGAATAGAACCAGCATAGCATCCGTGCTCAAGCTCTCGACCAAGAGTCTTGGGACTAACTCCCGGCCTGAAGCTATGGCGAGCTTTAGAGACCTCTACAGCAATGAAAAGACCAAGGGTCTAGACTCCAACTTTGGTGTCGACTTTGTGATCAACTACAAGATCCCGCAAGAAGGTGAGCCAACCAGCCCGTGCCTACCCCCCTCCTATCCCGCTCACCGGGGCTGATGCGCGTCTTGCACAGACCGAGCCGATGCCGAGGCGAGCTTTATTCAGCTCATCGAGGCCCTGACCCATGTCGGCCTGACCACCGAGGTCCGGAGAGGCGACAAGCAGTCCGTCCTCGTCTTCGTCAAAATCGCCGACAAGTTTCTCGACGACCAGGCCTACAGATCCCGGCTGCAAGATTGGCTCCAGGGCGTCCGGACCACGAGCTCCGACAAGGACCTATCTCAGGCTCTCCGCGATGAGCCCGTCTCCGACGCCGAGCGCCTGCGCCTCGTATACCTGCTGATTGTGAAGCCCAAGAACGGGGGCGGCGCCGGTATCACACCCCAGTCGGGCCGCTGGAAGCACGTCGATAGCATCTTCCCGCTGCATAACCATGGCTTCAACAAACAGTGGATCAAGAGGGTGAGTACGAAGGGCCAGACGGACGAGACCGATCTCGACGAGATCCGCGACAAGTTTGGCGAGAGCGTCGCCTTCTACTTCGCATTTATGCACACCTACTTCAAGTTTCTCACCGTCCCCGCCGCCGCCGGTTTTGCGGCCTGGGTGCTCCTCGGCCAGTTCTCGTGGCTTTATGCCCTCGTCAGCTGCCTGTGGTCCGTCGTCTTTTTCGAGTTCTGGAAGAAGAGGGAGGTCGACCTGGCAGTGCAGTGGGGTGTTCGTGGCGTCTCCAAAATCCAGCACCCCCGTCCGCAATTCGAGTTCGAGCGCCAGGTGGAGGACCCCGTCACTGGGGAGCCTGTCAAGATTTACTCACCCATCAAGCGCCTGCAGACGCAGCTTCTGCAGATCCCATTCGCGGCGGCATGCATCTTAGTGCTCGGAACTCTCATCGTGACCTGCAATTCACTGGAGATCTTCATCAATGAGGTATACAACGGACCGTTCCAGTCATACCTCGCCTTTCTCCCAACCGTCATTCTGGTTGTCATGACACCGACCTTCTCCACGGTGCTCACAAAGTTTGCGACGAGACTCACTGAAATGGAGAACTATGAGACTATCGATGGTGAGTCTTGACGGCTGCCAGTGCGCGCAATGCTCGCTAACGACGATTTGCAGCACACCATGCGGCCTTGGTCCAGAAGGAGTTTGTTTTGAACTTTCTAACCTCCTACATGGCTCTGTTCTTCACCACATTCGTCTACCTGCCTTTCGGTGATCGCCTCACCCCCTATCTCGACCTTTGGCGGTCTACTGCGCAGAAGATTACCCCAAAAGACGTCAACTTCCAGACCCAGGACTTCGTCATCAACCCTGACAGAATCAGCAAGCAGATGTTCTACTTTACTGTCACTGCTCAGGTGGTCAACTTCGCTACCGAGGTCATCGTACCTTACGTCAAGCGTCAAGTCTTTGAGGAGGTCAGGGAGGTACAGGCCAAGATCTCGAAGGAGGGCGATGCGGCCAATATCAAGGACCATCCCGAGGAGGCTGCTTTCTTGGAGCGAGTGAGAAAAGAAGCCGAGCTTGAGACCTACGACGTCACCGGCGACTACCGAGAAATGGTAATCCAATTTGGCTACCTTTCTCTCTTTTCGGTAGCCTGGCCGCTGGCGGCCTGCTGCTTCCTCATCAATAATTGGGTCGAGATGAGATCCGATGCGGTCAAGATTGCCATCAGCAGCAGGAGGCCTATCCCGTGGCGCGCCGACTCTATTGGCCCCTGGCTCAACGCTCTTGGCTTCCTGTCCTGGCTGGGTAGCATCACCAGCGCCTCGATCGTTTTTCTCTGCAGCTCCAGTAGTAAGGGCAGTGGACCGCATGGCGCCCCCGGCGGTATCCAAGCATGGGGCCTGCTCTTGAGCATCCTGCTGGCCGAGCATTTCTACTTTGCAGCCCAGTTCGCTGTTCGTCTTGTCATGACGAAGCTGGAAAGCCCTGGCTTGCAAAAGGAGAAGAAGGAGCGGTTCATGATGAAGAAGAGGCTCCTAGAGGAGAACCTGGGTCAAGGCGTTTCGGACCAAGCCGCCACCCCTGGTATCGAGAAAACCGAGATGATCACGTTGAAGACGTTGGAGGAAGAGGCTCGCAGACTCTCAACTCGGGGCCATGGTAGCGCCGAGGAAGCGTAAGCCGCCCTTACAGACAGCAGACCGGTATTCAGAAGCTAAAAGTGTAGTAGGTTCTGGCTTCGCCAACGAGGCATGGCCGAGACGATCCAAATCGGTCGCAACTTGATTTCTCAAGTAAGTTTACGCCGTTCAATACTTAATGCTGTTTGCTGACGATTGGTTTGCCAGAGCATTTCTGGAAACTCGACAAAGGCTTGAAAGCATGGTCACGCCAACAGGACGTGAGATTGAGGGATTGTAGTCGGAGGCCACACCACCAACCACCCTTCAACCACCAAGACACGAGTTACGTCCGATGTAGGATAGAGCATGCATCGTTAGCGAATAAGTTTAATTAGAAGACGAAAAGTCTAATGTTTAAAAGTCTAGTATGGGCTGGAGTGCGATTTTAAGCAAACTTTGAGTACTTTGAGTGAGTCAATGATGCAAGGAGGATGGTGAATGAGCCGCCACCGTCTTCATCGTCGGTTCCCAAAGTGGTGACCGACGGCCAAGTCCCAAACGCCTGATCTACCATAGATAGGTGATCGTTTGATTAATCGCCTATTGGGCAAGGCAGACCTGTAGGCTTAATAGATGAGCACTCGTCGCTGTGACAAGTTGTTGAGTGGGTTGGTTTATTTGCTAGAACTGGCTCAATATTGAACTGCGCCTCTGCGCTAACCACCTTGGACTGCGTACCCAACTGTACATAGGTAAGAAATAAGAGCTTTCAGCAGATGCGCCTAGCACAGAGAGGTACGTACTGTCATTCGGGAGCTAACACCGATTCCCCCCCCCTCTCCGGCCGTTCCTAGACCCCAGACAGTCCATCCATCTGCGTGACATTCCCATCACTTGCGAGCGCCAATCGCAGGTCGCTATTCAAGAATGTGCCACCTGGACGAACTCAAACGGAGCTGCCTAACATGTTGCCCGAGGCATGCCAGTGCCAGCTAGCTACCTAGATCGTCCTCTCTCGGGCCCAGGTGCCAGGGCCATCGATCCAACTTCGTGTTCGCGGCACGTCAACTTTGTCCTCGTTTATCAACCACCATGCCAGATTTGTCCAAGAGCTAGGCTACAGTTTTCGCCCAGATCTGCCTCCTCGCTGGACGCCACCTTCCCGGCTTCCTTGCCCACGTTCAGTGGTGGCTTCTTGATGCTCCTTGGGTCTTCGGTAAGGGCATGTCTCTGGACGGAGCCTGACATGCGGTGTGCCCTGCATCTGCCTACCACATTCGCCCATCCATGACCACCCTGCGGCCTGGAGCTGTCTGCGGCCGCCGAAAGCTGACGGCGGGTTAGTTGCTCGGTTCAGCCGCCTCGATGCTTTTGTCCTCTGGCATCTCCTTGTGCCCTTCCCTCTTCTTTCTTTCTCTGCCATCACATTCGAACGATGCCTACCGTCACGCACGACTGGTACGGAAGTAACTGTTGATATCGGTCATCGCCCATTTGATTAAACCTCTACCAGCTCGTCAAGCCCGCGCATCATTATCGCGTAACCGCCATCTCACCCTCCCAGACAGGCCAAGCGCTGACGCGCTGAGACTACGACAATGGACGTCGTCGCCGACCTGGTGACCGGTCCCTTTAGGGAGATGTTGGAAAAGGGCAATCTCGCACTCGAGAACGCAGGCGAAAACAGAGAAATGCTCTCCGAGAGTCAGAAGCTGGTCAAGGGCGCCGAGCGGATTCTAAAAATCATTGAGCCGCTTTGCGAGAGACACTTGGAGGAGCACGGCGTGATCTTTACGGATGCGCTCAAGGATGACAGTAGGCGCGGCCTCGGGATTGGGATTGCTGGAACAGCTCACTGATTGTGGAGTAGATGGGATTGCCGAGTACAGGTCACAGTTGACTGACATGCTGTGGGATTTTGACGATGCCGTCGAGGAGGACACCTTTGAGAAGGAGAAGTATGTTGAGCTGCGGGAGCTGTGTAAAAAGGCCGGGTTACGGACCGGTGAGATTTTGAAAAGGATGAAACTCGAGGCGGCGCCGCGAGACCAGCCTATCGCTCCGGTTGTCGCGACTGGTAGGTATACTCAACACGGAAACTTACAGCTATGCACTGACTTTTATATCTCGACAGCAACCCAGGACCGAGATCAAACAAGTCAAGGTGCCCCAGAGGGGCAGCCTCAGGGAGAAATCCAAACTCTTAAGCGGGGTCTCAAAGTAGAGGAGGCTCAGGAGCAGCTGCCACCGCCGCCTCCCTCAACAGACCCGTGGGATCTCAAAGCGAGCCCAGCCATCGAAATGGGCTTGGAGGGATCGCTAGGCGACCATATCGAGCGTCGGCCGCCAGTTTCCACCATGAGTTCCCCGGTATCTGAGCCGTCAAGCCCAGAGGATACAAGAAGGCTATCTTATAGTTCTAGTCGACAGCTCCACATCCCGGTCGGGAGGATTCTACCTGAAGAGGAACGGTATCACCAAATGATTCCTCAGGATATCTCACGATCCCCTATTTTGTCAATGGATAGAAACTCTCTAGGCGCCCGGACCCGGGCCTCGTCGGCTACCCTCGGTGTGGTGACCGAAGGCCAGCCGGTGCAGCAGCCAGACTCTGCACCTTTGCCGCACCGCTACTCGCAGGCAAGCTCGGTCTACTCTCACTTGTCCAGACAACGCTCTCAGGAGTCACTTCACAGCTCCGTCTTCGACAGTAGGAGGAATGATGGCTCGACCAGCCCCGCGATGACTGAGCATCGCATCTCCTCGTCTTCTGGGCATGGTGCGCAGCTGAGTCCCATACCTCGGGGGCCTATTATAGTGCCAGACTTCCCGCCAGGTATCCATGAAGGTATTGAAAGATTGCCATTGCTTGTGAACGATGGCGAAGGGCTTATTCCTGTCGAATCGGAGTCGAGCAATGTGACAAAGCCGCCGGCCATGGTTTCGAGCCGATCGAAGGACTGTAGGATTGGGCTGAGCAGCTCGTTTTACCTGTACAAGGGGTTTTGCGAGGGTGCGAAAAACGTGGCCATGGGAGATCTTGGCATCAAGAAGATCAAGAAGCCTGTAAGTCCTCATGGTGGTATCTAACTGAGCCTCAAACTGACACGCTTGATTTCAGGGTTTCTCCGGCGCCCACGAGGTAGCCAAGTGCACCAACTGCTCGTACGAGCTTGGCTTCAGACAGGTTCAGTTGGACGTCAACAACACAGGTAAGTGTAACGTCCAACAACGGGTCTTTGATACTTGCTTACATGACATACCAGAGCAAGCAAACTTTCTCTCGTGCAACATAGCCTTCCGTCCGCGGTTCCTCCAGAAGTGTCATGTCGCTACAAAACGTGCCGATGAGCTCCTCTACGGCTGCGTCTTCTGTGTCCACGCCCAGCAGACCCTTGAAGAGTGCGACGCGACTGTATTCTTCAGCCAGAAGAAGCTCTTCGAGCACCTGGCACGGCATCCCCGCCCCTTACCGCAGGTTCCCGGGATCGCGGTCATCGAAGAGGCTGAAGTACCGCCCAACCTGCGCAACAATTACGACCTACACTTCCGGGCACCGCCAAAGGAGAGCCCTCTGGTGGGCAAGCAGCCGGAGATCGCGCAGCGGCCCACCGCGACGGCGACGCAGACGGTGAAGCGCATGTACGGCATGCGGCTGCTCTACGACAACACGCCGGCGTTCGAGCTGGCGAACGGGGCGAGGATTTCAGGGATCGTGTTCCCTCAGAAGTATAACGGCGAATGGATCATGGGATGGCATGAGGGGAACTTTGGGTCTGCGCCGTTGGACGTGCTGAAGTTGGAGCCGCCGCCTAAAGAGGAGATACGGATGGACACGACGAGCAACATCTCAGCGGTGGCGAGGTGGAAGTTTGCGCCGAAGCCGAAGGACGGCGGGAGCTGGCTGCGGTTTGACCAGGGAGATACGATCACCAACATCAGCTGTGGGTTTCCGTCCACCACTTTTTCTCCTTCTTGTTCCCCCTTTTCATCTTTTTTCTTTTCTGCAAGCGTGGGCATTCTTTGGATCAAGGTCGAAAAGGCTAACACAGCATCATAGGGGCCTGGCAGGACCACTGGTGCTGGTCCGGTACCAATACCAAGGGGGCTTGGGGCATCTTCCCGCAGACGCACATCGACAACAACACGATCCGCGAGACGTCGGACCGCTCGAGCGTGTCGAGCAGCGAGCGGCAGAAGCGGGCTGAGGGATTCTTTGGGAGGTTCGCGAGCAACCGCAAGGCGTCGTCGCAGAGGAAGTCGAGCGTGGCGGAGGTCGTCGTGTCGTCCGGGGCGCGGCCGTCGGTATTTTAGCAGGCGCGGGATGTGGAGAGCATCTTTATAGCTTGCCAGATGGGTTGCAAGGCTTTATATGTTGTTTGGTTGCCAGGTGGGCGGTATGGAGTTTTATACCCGGTGATTATACTGAGAAAATGTATCTGAACCTTGCCAAATTAAGTCA
Source organism: Colletotrichum eleusines (assembly GCA_016807845.1). NCBI lineage: Eukaryota > Fungi > Ascomycota > Sordariomycetes > Glomerellales > Glomerellaceae > Colletotrichum > Colletotrichum eleusines. The sequence goes on along the minus strand of JADEZO010000001.1, from coordinate 2,735,687 downwards.
CAGTCCAACTAATTGGTTGCATGTGTGCAGAGAAGTTCAAACCCGGGAGGAATGTAGAAGGCTCAAATAGCCCAGAGGGATTGGGAGGAGGGGAAGTCTTAGATCGGCATCAGACAGGAAGGAGACTGTTCGATCATGCCTGAAGTTAGGGAACAGGCATGGGCAGTGCCCCAGGAATTAAGTTCTGGTCAAGAACGGCATTCATCAATTGGTTTCAGCTCAACCGTGCGTGACATGATGACTCGGGCCAGACCTCCCGTCCCGTGTCTTTCTCGGAAGCGCAGCCGTACCGACGGCGGCTCGCAAGCCGAAGGGTAGCCAGGTAGAGCATTCCGTGTAAGGAGATGGCATATTGCTGGACAAAGTGTACACCGAGCATACGGCGCAATCAACCGTGATACCGCCATATTACCCCGCACCCCATTGACCCGAGGCGAGTGCTAGCGCGACGCGGAAGCCACTGTGGGGCACGGCAGTGGCCGACGGTACATACAATGAAGAGCGAGCTGATGACCTTTGATGGGTTTCGCCCCCGCCCCCGCGAGACGATGCCGCCCCCAACATTCTTAACCTACATAGCAGAAGTACGCCGGAGTTCCCCCCCCCCCCCCCATCTTATTTCAAAGGACCGGTCCAGCGAGACGACACCTGCTTCTTGGTCTGCTTAAGGGGTTGCGTCGTCTTCACTTCCATCACGTCAGACTGTGCTGTAGATCTGCTATTCCCGCCCCGCCTGGTTTGAAATACCTTGGATCCGCGTAGAAAATACAGGCCACCCATAAAACCACGCTACCCCGTGGAGAGGGGTCTGCCAATTGTCGGCCTTTATTACCCCGGATCCTCCTTGACTTCAGGCAACCTCCCACCTCACAATTTCCATCAGCCCGGAGTAGCGGAACAACAATCCCACCCACAGCCAGCGAAAAAAAAATGGGTTTGAAGGGCGACGAGATCGTGAAGCACAACAGTGCCGACTCTTGCTGGGTCATTGTCCACGTAAGCTGCTGCCGAGCGTCTCACCCCAACAGACCAGGCCCATCATTGACATCTGGCCGATTGATAGGGCAAAGCCTATGATGTCACAGACTTCTTGCCGGGTGAGTTCACCTTCAACCACAACTTTTGACTCAATAGTCGTTAACGCCAGCTTTCAGAGCACCCAGGTGGCTCCAAGATCATTCTCAAGTATGCCGGCAAAGATGCGACAGAGGAGTTCGACCCCATCCACCCGCCCGACACCCTCGACAAGTACCTCGACAAGTCCAAGCACCTGGGCCCCGTCGATATGGCCTCCGTAGTGGTGGAGACGAGGGACGAGGATCCCGAAGAGCTGCAGCGGTTGGAGAGGGTCGAGCACAAGCCGCTGCTGTCCCAATGTTACAACCTGATGGACTTTGAGGCCGTGGCCCGCAGAGTCATGAAGAAGACTGCGTGGGGATACTACTCGAGCGCCGCCGATGACGAAATTGTGAGTATCCTCCCCTCGCCCTCGCACGGCCAGGGCATCAGGAGCCGGCGATGCTGACCCCAAACCCCACGCAGACGTTGCGCGAAAACCACGGCGCCTTCCACAGAATCTGGTTCCGGCCGCAAATCCTTGTCGACGTCGAAAAGGTCGATTTCAGCACCACCATGCTCGGCGCAAAGGTCGACATGCCCTTCTACGTCACCGCCACCGCCCTCGGCAAGCTTGGCCACCCGGAGGGTGAGGTTGTTCTCACGCGCGCCGCCCGCAAGCACAACGTCATCCAGATGATTCCGACGCTGGCCTCGTGCTCGTTTGACGAGCTCATGGACGCCGCCGACGGCGATCAGGTCCAGTGGATGCAGCTGTACGTCAACAAGGACCGCGAAATCACCAAGAAGATTGTGCAGCACGCCGAGAAGCGTGGCTGCAAGGGTCTCTTCATCACCGTCGATGCGCCGCAGCTGGGCCGTCGCGAGAAGGACATGCGCTCCAAGTTCACCGACCCCGGCGCGAATGTGCAGTCCGGCCAGGCCACTGACCAGAGCCAGGGCGCTGCGCGTGCCATCTCGTCCTTCATCGACCCCGCGCTGTCGTGGAAGGACATCCCCTGGTTCAAGTCCGTCACCAAGATGCCCATCATCCTGAAGGGCGTGCAGCGTGTCGAGGACGTTATCAAGGCAATCGAGGCCGGCGTCCAAGGCGTCGTGCTCTCCAACCACGGAGGTCGCCAGCTCGACTTTGCCCGGTCCGGTATCGAAGTCCTTGCCGAGACGATGCCTGTGCTCCGCCGCATGGGTCTGGAGAACGCCATTGAGATCTACATCGACGGTGGCGTGCGCCGCGCTACCGACATCATCAAGGCCCTCTGCCTCGGCGCCAAGGGCGTCGGTATCGGCAGGCCTTTCTTGTACGCCATGGCCGGCTACGGCTTCGACGGTGTCGACCGCGCCATGCAGCTGCTCCGCGACGAGATGGAGATGAACATGCGCCTCATCGGCTGCACAAGCGTCGACCAGCTCAACCCGTCCCTTGTCGACACCCGGAGCCTGTTCAACCACGGCGCAACGCCTTCGGATAACCTCGGGCTGGCCGTGTACGACCCTCTGGCGACGCCGGTGCAGAGGCCCAAGGTGCCTAAGTCTTCCAAGTTGTGAACCCTTTCAGAGAAGGGGTTCGTGCATTTCTAGCGACACATACATGGAGCCTTACACGCGGTCTCGTTGACTTCTGGGAGCAAGCATGAAATGTTGAGACTTGATATGTATCACATGCATATATTATACACTATAAACATGACAGCACTTTTCTGCGTAATTTGGGACACTACATTTGCTCTTGTTTGCATGTTGTGGATGGTCTGCCGAAGTGCGGATGCTGGCAAAAGTCTATTGACAGGCCGACTCGAACAAGACGGTAACAATGAAGCAGATATATCATGTTCACGATAAGACAGGGATACCAGGGCCATACAACGCGTCGCTTGGGTGGCGGGACTCCACTAGTGCTCTGGGCTTTATCAAACGCGGCCACCAGGAGCTCTAGAAACTCTTGTTATCTTCCGATGACGTTTTATACTCGATCTGCCCGGCCGACAATGGCATTGGCACATCGGCGGGTCGGGGGCGGAGATAGAACGGAAGAGATCGGGGACACTGCTAGCGGGGTAAGATGGCGGATGCTGTGTGACTTTGATATGCCTGCTGCCAACGACGTATGAGAGAGAGAGAGAGAGATAGAGAGAGAGAGAGAGAGAGAGAGAGAGAGATGAGATTCGACGCTCCCGGGTGCAGGACCCGGTGGATGGATATCAGGGGAAGCAATTAAGCTTGTCATGCTGAATGCGGTCAAAGCACGCTACAAAACAAGGTCTGGCTGCGTGATTTGGTAGTCGGACCACCATGCCAGCTCGGATTTGACAATCCATGGTCCCTACCTGGAGAAGCTGACCCCGTAGGCTCAGAACCATCCACCTTCCCCCCCCCCCGACACCGGACCGTATCTCAGGGTGCGATCGTCTGTCGAGGCGTTGACGCGCTGCGGCTTCTGGCATTCAGACGCCTTCACGGGGTCGAAGCCCATGTTTTGGATCAAGTATTACCTATGCATGCGCTGAAAAGGGAAGAGGCAGGCCGATTATGGACGGTTGTCCTCGACCTCGACCCTCGTATCGCCCACGAACCGAGTGACGGCAGGGCCTCCATTCCCGACGACTGGAACCTTGGCCAAATCTCCGACATTGCCTCAGCGGAGCGGATGTCATGCACGCCCACGGGCGCATCCGCCGTCCGTCATGATGCGTAGCCGCGCGGCAAGGGGAGCGAGCATGGGAGAGAGGGGAGGAGGAGATGTGCGAATACAAGTTGAGAAGCAGCATCGTTTGAGGGCTTCAGCGGCCGCCGAGTGTGTGTCACGCGGATGCGAGTCATGAACGGCCTTGATGCAATTAAAAAGACATTACACGACGTGGGAAGGGGTGCGGACCGCACGGGTAGGCGGAACGGAGTTTTGAGTGATCGGCACCCAGTTTCAGGCTCCGGTCGGAATCGTCACCTTCTTTCCCTATGGCAATACTCAGAATCCGAAGGAACGACCCCCACTCACTCCGTGCGCCATCGTCAGGTTGTTGGGTTCTGACTCCTGAGGTGTGGAAGGCGCCTCGCCAAGTTCCAACGTACCATGTACGGATACTCACCCCCACCCCTTGTGCTATTTCCCCACACGGGTTTCTATTCTCGTTTAGCGCCGGTACCAGGGATACGCCATCGCTGGGCCCATCTCGATAGGTATAGCTGTCTTCTTTTCTTTTCCACGCAGATTACCGCCTGCTAGCGTGCCACGTAGGGCTATCCTGGCTAACGACGAACCTTTCTTTCACAGACCACCGCCAGTTTGCGTGCTTTTGGACGATCTTGACCCAGATTCGGTCGACGGGATTTTTTTTCTCTGATTCCACATGGCAATGATCGCCGAAACATGTTTCTCTTTTTGTCACAGATAGTTTCGATGCAAACATACTCTATCTTCAACCACAGAGATTTGGCGGGGACCATACGATAAACCTATAGAACGCCCGAAGCACTGGGTGGGTGAGGCAGTATCTAGGTGTGCTATGTCTGCTCTTTGTCGCCAGTGGGCTACCAAGCCCCAAGCCCCCCCTTTTCCTTATCTCTTGCCTTGGCCTCGGAGGAAAAGTCTCCTTATTACTGCCAGGGCCAGTCACAGCATGCCCACCGAAACGTCGAGACGGGTGGCGGGCTGCGTACCTACCTACCTAGATGGGCCGGCATGTCGGTCAGCCGAGACATCGGACGGCAGGAAGCTTAGGTTTGTGAAAATGGAACGTTGGGACGAAGCAAAAATGCTCAGGCGATATTTCCACTAACAAAACACCGCACCACTTTACAACTCTAACAGTAACAATGGCAGTTGATAACGTTACAAGGAACACTATTGATTGGTACCCACTATACCAAGGCACACACATGCTGCTAAGTGACGGCACGAGTCCAGACCACTCAGGACAGACCAAATGGGGGAGGGGGCCGAGGGCTTAACCGCCGTACCTGACAGCGTCGGGCATCGCCCGGTCGTGGCCTCTCGGCATCCTCCCCACGCGGTCCCTTCTGGACCCGCTGCCATTCGTCGAATGGCCAACCCGGCGCTGGCAAAGCTTGATCGCTCGGCAGACTTCACCGGCCTCCTCCCGTCGTGCCCTGTCTGTACCAGGTGGATGAAGCAGTCTGGCAGGGGACTCCATAGTTTTCCACCTTTTTCTCCCTTTTTCCCTTTTCCCCGAGTACCTTTGAGGAAGCGGTTGTATATCACCGACTTCTCTCGCATCGTTGGCCCCCTCGCTCGAAGCCTCTTGCTTCTCACGTTGCTCTTTCACCGGCAACTTGACGAGCAGCCTCTCGTCAATTTCCCTGCTATTTCCATGTGTTGGCTCTAATCACAGGTTCACGACACTCGTTACACATGCCTCACACACACTGCACTCATTACACACTAAACTTATTATACGCCACCCCCATTATACACCACACTCACTCATATCTCGCCCCCGTTAAGCGCCCACCTTCGTTAAACCACAAGCAACTCGCTCCGACCAACCGTACTATTCTCGCGTAGCCATGGTTCGCTCATCCGCATACAAGGCCATTGCGGCCGCCTCTCTCCTCCAACAACTCGCATCCGCGGCTATCACGGGCTGTCCGAACAACGAAACTGTCTGGGAGACTCCCGTCGGCGTCAAGTACACTATCTGCCCCGGCTCCGACTACCAGCTCGATGGCCTCAGTCTTCAGATTGTCGGAGATGTCCAGTCCAACGTCGAATGCGCCAATATCTGCGACTCGGATGCTCGCTGCACCAGAGCCGTTTACGACAAGGTGGAAAAGGTGTGCAGCGTCAAGAACAGCGGGAACCCGATGGTATGGGCTGCCGACGACCGCTTTGACACCATCCGCTTGACGAATGACTTGCCCGAGGGTTCTTTCCTCGCCACCTGTCCCTTTAACGAAACACCCTACCGCGTCCCCAACACCAACGCGACATATCGTGTCTGCCCCGACACCAACTTCCCTGGTACCAACGCCAACGTAGTCGAGGGAGTGACCACCATCCAGGCCTGCGCGGAGCTTTGCTCAAACACACAGGACTGCAGGAAGGCCGTCTTCGATCACATCAACAACGCCTGTGCCATCAAGGGAGCCGAGCCCGAGACTTCCGTCTTCTGGGTCCAGGACAAGCAGTTCAGCACCATTCGTGTCCCCGAGGACATCGACCCGTGGACCAAGGGAAAATGGGGCGACCTGATCCGCTTGCCGGTGATCCCTGTTGCCGCTTACGTCGTCCCCTCCTACCCCGAGCCTAGCAGGCTGCTGTTCTTTTCCTCCTGGGCCAAGGACGCCTTCAGCGGCCCCTCCGGCAAAACCCAATACGGCGACTTTAACTTTGCTACCGGCGCCGTCTCCCAGCGCACTGTTACTAACACGCACCACGATATGTTCTGCCCAGGCATCTCGCAGCTTCAGGATGGCCGGATTCTGATCCAGGGAGGCTCCGACGCCGATACTGTCAGCATCTATGACCCTGCCACCAACGAGTTTACCAATGGCCCCAACATGGAAATCGCCCGCGGGTACCAGACTTCGTGTACCCTCTCTGATGGCAAGGTCTTCACTATTGGCGGCGCCTACTCCGGCAAGCGGGAGGGCAAGAACGGCGAGGTGTACGACCCTGTCGCCAACAAGTGGACCTACCTCCCCAGTGCCAACGTCGAGCCTATGCTGACCAACGACCACGAGGGCATCTGGCGCGAGGACAACCACGCCTGGCTCTTTGGATGGAAAAACGGCAGCATCTTCCAGGCTGGCCCTAGCAAGGACCAACACTGGTACGGCATACAGGGCGACGGGACTGTCACCAAGGCTGCTACTCGTGACACTGACGACGCTATGTGTGGCGTTTGGGTCATGTACAATGCCGTTGCTGGCAAGATCTTTTCTGCTGGCGGTAGTTCTGACTACACAGACAGCCCCGCCACCCAGCGCGCGCACATCACCACCATCGGCGAGCCTAACACACCGGCCACAGTTGAGCGTGTTGCCGACATGGGGTTCCCCCGTGGGTTCGCCAACGCTGTAGTGCTCCCTGATGGTCAGGTCCTCGTCACGGGTGGCCAGCGTAAGTCTATGGTCTTCACCAACACAGACGGGATCCTCGTGGCCGAGATGTTCAACCCGGAGACCGGGGAGTGGGCGCAGATGGCGCCCATGGCCGTGCCGCGCAACTACCACTCCGTATCAATCCTCCTGCCTGATGCGACCGTTTTCACGGGCGGCGGCGGTTTGTGCTGGGTTGCGACCGTCGGCGGCTCGACTGCCGGCTGCGATGAGACGGTCAACCACGCTGACGGGCAGATATTCGAGCCCCCCTACCTATTCAACAAGGACGGCAGCCGCGCGGCGCGGCCCGTGATTTCGACCATCGGCGCGGATCCCGTCCAGGCCGGGGCCACACTCAGGTTCACCGTCGAGGGCATTGATGGCGTCGATGGCCAGGGCACGGCGGCGCTGATCCGCACCGGTAGCGCCACGCACTCGGTCAACAGCGACCAGCGTCGCGTCCCGCTCGACGTCACGGTCAGCAGGAACGAGTACTCGGCGACGCTGCCCAGCGACTACGGGATCCTGATCCCCGGATACTACTACCTCTTCCTCTCCACGCCGCAGGGCACGCCCAGCATTGCGAAGACTGTGCACGTAATCTTGTGATGTATGAAGAAAAGGGTTAAGAAGCGGGGCGTACTGGCGTCGGCGTCGATTTCTGATGTTGGGGAAATTTGTTTTTATTTTTTTATTCGGACAAAGCATCACGATATATCCTTTTACATGTATAGATGAGACGACAAGAATTATTATTATCTAGGATTGAGGTGTGACCTGCTGCTCTCCATATGTGACAGTGTGCATCGCGTTTATTATTCCATGACGGGCTGGTGTGGCAAGCGAGGGTGAAACAGGACGAGTATACACTAGGTACGTGGCGAAATGGTGCGGCCGATCGACAGAAAGAAAGCCTAGTGGGAACAAAGGGAGGTTGCCATTGGGGTCAAGATGGGCGTGTTTCCTAAAGCATGGAATGTTGTTCCACGAGTTGAAAAATGTAGTCTGGCGGTAGGTAGTCGTGAGCTGTCCAGATTTGGATAGCATTAAAACGACATCAACGGCCGCCACACCGCTAGAGGAGGTTGTTGTGCGCGAGGTGAATAAGTAGCCAGAAGCCGGAGATGAACCGCGGTACGTATCCAAGGTACACAATAAGTCATATCTACCCTTGACACAATCGGAAGAACACAATAGAAGCATCATGCCCGATACTCTCAACACAACGGAAAGCTTCTAGAATAAACATAATGCCATGGAGGGAGTACCTATCCAACCTGGCCCCTATTGACTGAGTTTGCAGATGACAAGACGGGACAGAGGGGAACGCTGACGGCTTATGGGACGCGATGCCGAGGACGGTCCGTCCAATTGGCTTCGGCCATGCATGCCATTACCCTCCTACAGGGTATCGGCGGCCGGCAGCAACATACGGTACCTACCTAGTCCTCTTGGTCTCAGTGGTCAGCAGCGTAGGTTTCGAGGGCCATCACGCAGGAGTGGTCTCCGACGGGTGATGACGACATGACGCATCTGTGGGCCCAAACGGTGGGGAAGGGGCCTCACCACGCGATCACCTCTGAAATGCAGCGATAAGACGCTGTCTGGAAAACTGAACGAGGCCCCCTCCCCCTTCCATGCATTGCGCTAGAGGACCGGCGTCCATCTCGGAGGAGAGAGAGAGAGAGACCCTGTCTCCTGTTGAATATCGAACCGAAGTCTTCTTCCCCAAGTTTACATTAAATTAATTGCCATGTAAACTATGGGCAGGCTAGGTTGTTCGTCGACATCTGATACGCCGGCCCCCCCGCCCATCCATGCAGCATCCCCCCTTCCAGATTCCATCCCATCTTCAAAGGTGCAACCCGCATTCTCCAGGAACCGTTGGAGTCATTGGAAGCAGACCGCATATATGTCGTGTCTACCCTAGCAATACTAACTGGGCAAGAGCGGTAGCCATGATCCCAACCCTCGGCCTCTACTCACTCGTAAAGGACGATCCCCCAACCGTTGGCTACCTAGGTAGGTACTTAACCCGATACGATAGATACACTGGGCGGCCCGTCAGTCTCGAAGAGAAGACGAGAGATGTAGATCCAATTTACTTACCTCGTCTTCCGAAACCCGCGCCCGAGTTCTCTCGTGCTTCAAAAAGAAGGCGTGAGCGAGTTCTTGTGCTTGAGCAACAGGAAGACAACGCGTGCGACGCCCCGCAAAATAAAGCCGATTCCATATCTCTCCCTTCCCCCACGTTGCGAGCGAGGAGGGCCAAAACAAATAAAAATAAGGAGGGAAAGAGGGAAAAATAAGAAACGACAAAAAAAACCATCAAAACATCAAAACATCAACAAAAAACACCACAACCGCCCACACCCCCGTCCCCTGCCGCTGGTCTGTATCCTCGGAGCCGAATTGCTCTCTCTCTATTCGGCGACTTCTTGCATCCATCATCAACAATTCCTCAACATCTTCCCTGCTTACTTACCCTTACCTCGGAGTCTCCTCAGAGCATTGGTCCCAAACACGCACCACCACAACTACACGTACCACCTCCACCAAACCACCGCTGCCGCCGCCACTAACCACGCGTGCCCATCGGCCGATCACTGACCTCGTGGTTGCCTACGTTTTCCACCTGACGCCGGCGTGACCACGCTCAGATCCAGCACATCCAATCGTCTTTCTGTAAAGAACCAAGAGGGCCTCACACCTAAAAGGGGAAAAAAAAAGGCTATTGTGCTGTCCATGCACAACGGCACCACCCCCCTTAGGTATTACTGTAGACGGAGCAGCCGCATCGCCGCCCAATCACTACGTGCCTCGCGCACCTTCTGGGAGCCTCGAAACCAAACGGCCGTCTTACCTTGACCCCGGAACCACATTGTCGCAAAAGTCACTCCTTCCCCCATCGAGGATTAGAGGATTAGGACGACAGCCATCCGTCCGACCGTGTTTCCCCATTTTCTCCAACAGAAAACCCCCATTCTCGCCCACATTCGCTTTTCCCTTATCTCCCTAACCCCATCACATATACTCTCCTCCCCCCCCCCCTCCCCCTCTACGCTGTCGCCCACCTCGGTCGCATCGCCATCGAACCCCTTGAAGCGACCGAAATTCGTCTGGCTGCGTTCCGACCGTCCGATCGACCGACCATTCCGAAAAGGAGCGCAGCCCGCGCTTCCTTCTTCCCCCTCCCTCATCATCCTCCTCCTCCTCTCACAACCCCCCATCTCTCCGAGATAGACCAAGGATGTCGTCCCTCGAAGCCAAGATTGTCGTCCTCGGCTCCCAGAACGTAGGGAAGACGAGCCTCGTCATGCGCTATTGCAAAGGCTCTTTCAACCCGGCCCAGACGACCTCTACCGTCGGCGCGAGCTTCATGACTAAGCGCGTTGTCGACACCGATACCGACACCATGGTGCGCCTACAGATCTGGGATACCGGTATGTTGCACCCTTCTGATGTTTACCCGTTTCCGCAACCGCAAACATCGACTGACACCACCTGTCCCAGCCGGCCAGGAACGCTTCCGTTCCATCTCCCGCCTCTACTACCGCGGCGCCAACGCCTGCATCCTCTGCTACTCCATCACCGACGCCCAGTCCTTCACCGAGATGGGCATCTGGCTCACCGAGCTACGCCGGAACCTCCCCGGCGACGTCGTCCTCCACGTCGTAGGTACGAAAGCAGACATGGTCGCCCGTGACCCCTCCCGCCGCGAGGTCCCCTTCGAGCGCTGCATAGCGTACGTCGCCGAAAACCTGGCCCCCGGCCTGGCCTCCACGCCGCCGCCCACCGCCACGCCCAACGGCATGCCCTCTCTCCTTTCTTCCTCCGACCCACGCCAGTCATCGTCCCAGGTACACCAGAGCACGAGCACATTCGGCGGAGGAGGTGGTGAGCCGCGGAGCCCGAGCTCCAAGCGGTCGTCGGGCTTCTGGGGCCAGGAGGTCGGCTGGGACGCATGCCACGAGATCAGTGCCGAGAGCGGCGAGGGCGTCGAGGAGGTTTTCCGCGTCGTGACGCGGAAGCTGGTTGAACAAAACCGCAAGATGCAGCAGGCGCTGCTCTTGGCCATGGCAACGCCGGGGACGCCGGGCTACGAGGCCGGCATGGACGGCGGCTACTTTGACGGCATGAACCCGAGGGGCAGCTTTCGCGTCGGCCGCGACAGGCGCAGCTGGCTGTTTTCTCCAAACTTCTCGCCGGCCGTGACGGTCGAGCAGGGCGGGACGGAACAGGACGCCGACGAGGCGGCCGGCAAGGCGAGGAGAAAATGCTGTTGAGAGCGGCACTAGACTTGTTTCATTCCTTGGGAGAGACGACACTGGAACCCGGGGGGTGGGGGACGGTCTTCGGGTCTATGTCGTCCCTCAACGTTTCCAGCACGAAACTCTTGAGAGGGAGAAAAGCGCAGGGGGGCTGGAGGGGGACTTCATGCGCATTTCTTTTCCCCTTTCTTGTTATTCAAACCTTCATTCGGCATGCCATGAGCAAGCGAGACAGGTGGGATCGGAATTTTTCCGTACGAGACGATGGGATACCCCGACGAACGACGACGACGACGACGACGACGACGTATGTTTTCACTTTTTTGCGGATTCCTCTTGCACATGGAAGGAAGCATTGGCATTGGAGAGAGACGCACCGGGGAGAGAGGGAGGAAAAACCAACGCGTCGGCGACGACAGCCATCCGTCCGGACTGGCACTGGGATACACACAACTAACAGCCAACGACGACAACACCCCCTTCTCGACACGAACACGAAGCATTAAACACGACACATTTTCTTTGGGACGGATAGCTCAGCATGGTGCGATGGCGTTTAATCTTGATTTCATCATCATTTTTGGGAAGCTGCGCTTACTCTTTTCGGGATCACGGCACAATCAATGGAAAGGGCACTGTAATTCTTTTTCTCTCTCTTTCTTCTTTGGCTTCTTTGGGATCTGACTTTTGAGCTGTTTCGGGGGGTGTCATCTTTCATACGCGTGCTCATGGTCTCGCTGATGAGTGGATGCCCTCGCCAATCTTGTTTTTGTTTTTTTCTTCTTCTCTAGGTTTACATGGAAAGGGGACAACATCTCGCGAGAGAGAGCACTGGCTTTTTTGTTTTTCTCTTTTTTCTTTTTCATTTCCCCCAAGACTCCGTCTACAGACTTGGGAACTTTTTCTCATTTGATTCTGGCCTACACGTATTTTCATCTCAGGGGGGAAACGGGGTGGGGGGGTATTTGTTTCCTTGGCGAAGGAGAACGCCAACAGCAGCAGCATGTAGCATCCTTCTTCATCGGCATCATAGCATCTCTCTTGCCTCGGCCGCATCTAATACCAAACTCGGTTCACGCTCCGCCAGATCTGTATACTTGACATGTCTTACGCACCTCTCATGCCCGAGAACCGCCGCCGCTGCCCTGCTGCGCTTGCGCCTTCTTGGACTTGTCCACGTCGTCATCCACGACGGGCGCCGAGGGGACGTCGACGCCGACGCGGTACTCCAACCCGACGTACGCGTCGCTGACGACTATGACGTCGAGCTTCCTGCCCTGCGCGGCCTCGGGGACCTTGAGGCCGGCGCGGGCCGACGGCTTGGACCCGACGGCGACGCTCCGCCTGGGCCCCTGGGACCAGCCGGCGCGCTTAACGGCGATGACCTCGTCGCGCGCCGGGTCGGCGAGGAGGACGAACCAGCCCTCGTTCTGGGGCTTGGGGAAGCGGGGCGCGTAGATGTGGGCGTCGCGCTCCGTCAGCGGGTTCAGGCGGCGCAGGTCGACGGCGATGGACAGCGCCGTGGCCTCCGGGACGGATACGGCGAGGTTGGGGAGCTGGGCGACGGCCTTTGAGAAGCGGGGCTGCTGGTGGGCCGGGACGGAGAGCTGCTTCGCCAGGTTGGAAACCCTACCCGGGGAGGCGGCGAGGGCGGCGATCTTGGCGAGGCCGAGGTCGGACTTGTCCGACTTGAGGGTGTCGACGCCGACGCCCGGGAGGATGGAGGTGGGGTGGTCGGTGGGCCAGCGGGCGGACTTGACGCACTGCAGGAGCTTGATGAACTCGAGGCAGGTGCTTAGGTGGCCCAGCTCAGTGGTGACGTCGATGGAGGCCTGGATGATACGGATGGCCTGGTCGAGGACGCTAGTCTGGTCGCCTACGTAATCGGTGATGGGGAGAGGGATGCGCAACATGTGCGTCTGCAGCAGGAGGAAGGCCTTGACGTGGGGGTCCCACATGGGGAGGCCGAAGGAGCTGCCCGGGAAGAGGAGGTTGCGCGAGAGCTCCTCGTTGATGAGGTCCTCGTTGTGGCGGACGGGGAGCTCGTCGTACTCGGTGGCGCGGGACATCCACGCGAGCACGTCGAGGAACGAGGCCCGCGCCTTGACGTGCTTGACGAGGTGCCGGATGGTCATGTGGGAGAGGTAGTAGTAGCTCATGATCTTGCCCATCGGGGTGGGGTCGACGTCGCCGTTGGGGAAGACCTCGACGCAGCTGGACTGCGCGAGCTCGTCGAGAGACCTGTCAATCATATCGATCATGTAGTCGTTGGCGAGCGTCTGCGCGGCGATGCTGTTGTGCTCCTCGGCCGAGACCTCCAGGCCGTAGTAGGACGGGTTCTTGTGCAGGCGGCGGAAGAAGAAGGTCCACGTCAGGTAGTCCAGGGCGTCCTGCTTTGTCACAATGGTCTCGGCCGAGACTTCGGCGCACAGATGGTTGTCGAGCACCGTGTGAAGGGACGACTCGACGGGGAAGCCGGTGTGGAGGAAGTGCTTGTAAAAGTCCTTCTTGGCGTCCTTTGTGAAGATGCGGGCCACGCCCGAGTTGTCGAACTGCGGCCGGCCGGCTCGTCCCAGCATCTGGAGGACGTCGGTGAGGTCCATGTCCTTGTAACCCTCGATCTTGGCGTCGTAGAACTGCGTGCCCTTGACGACGACGAGGTGGGCGGGCAAGTTGACACCCCAGGCGAGGGTGCTGGTCGCGACCAGGATCTGGATCTTGTTGTTCAGGAAGAGCTCCTCGGCCAGCTGTCGATCCGACTCGACAAGACCGGCATGGTGGAGCCCGATGCCGAAACTGATGGCCTCCTTGAGGGCGTCATCCTTGACCCTGGCGAGGTTGAGCTGCAGGTCATCTTCGTCCATGTGGAGGAACCGGCGGGGGTTGTCTTCCATGCCACAGTAGTTGATCAGATCCTTCGCAGTCAAGCGTGTCTGTCTTCGGGAGGGGACGAAGACGATGACGGGCTTGTCCGGGCTGTGCGTCTTGACCGCCAGGAAAGTCGGACGGTTCATGGACTGCATCAACGGGCAGAAGCCCCTGGTTTCGGGGAAGCCGTCGATGTAGAGCTCCAGGGGGACGGGTCGGACGGAGTGCCTAAAGTTGAACAGGCCCTCCTTCACGCCGAGCCAGTTGCCCAGGTCCGTGGCGTTGGCGCAGGCCGTCGACATGCCGAGCAGGCGCACAGAGTTCTTGATGGATGCCGCAATATAGTTCATGCCTAAAGAGGTCAGCGACTTGGACTGCTGGGGACCACGGCCTGCACTTACGAGAAACGATGATCTCCAGAATCGGGCCACGATCACCGGCTAGCAGATGAATCTCGTCAATGATGACAAGGCTCACTTGGCGTACGTAGCCTCTCGTCTGCCAGCTACGTGAGATACCGTCCCACTTCTCGGGCGTGGTGATGATGACGTCGGCATCTTTGATCGTGCGAGTGTCGGGAGTATTGTCACCTAGGGATTCGTCGTCAGCGCGGAAAAGTCAGGCTCGGCACCACGCAGACCATACCTGTCAGTTCGACCAGCTTCAGTCCTAGAGGCCGAGCCAGCCTCGCTCCCCAGTCCTTTACGCGCTCGCGTACAAGGGCTTTCATGGGCGCGATGTAGACCACTTTGGAGCCCGGTCTCTCCTTGAAAGCCCACCACATGGCCAGCTCTGCCGCGACTGTCTTGCCACTGCCTGTGGGAGAGCCGAGGAGAACGTTGGCAGGCGTGTGGTAGAGGGTGTGGAAGATTTGCGTCTGCATGGGGTTAAAGAACTGGAACCGCTGGGCGTAAATCTCCTCAAGCGCCGGGTTCTTGAGCGCGCTGATGGGCAATGGTTGCAAGTCCAGGAGGTCGGTGTAGACGCTCTCCGTGTCGGGGCGGATAAGATGCTGGAAGGAGACGGGGGCCACCGTCTCAGCACCGAGCCATCGGTCGGAGACCGCTCGCACATAGATCTGAGTCGGTAAGGGATCCGAAAGCGGGATGGTGAAGTTGAGTTCGTGATCGTCGTGGAGCTTCCTCCTGTTGAGAATGAAGAACTCGTGATGGTAGATCTCCGACGTCTCCGAGTTCTCAACCCAGATGTAATACGACTCGGACGTTCCGTGAATGTGGTCGTTCCACCTGAAGTCAGGCTCGATGAAAAGCTTGATGCGGAGAACATCACGGTTGAGAGGAGCGATCTCGGCTTCGACACTGACTGTCGGAAAGTTATTGAGAATGTGGGCAATTTTCTTGCCAGCGCTCTGGTTGTGGATAAGAGCGCCGATTTCCGCAGGCTCCATGTCTCTCATTGTCTCTATTGACAGGTTTTCCTTGGCGTCAAGCTGGTTGAACACGGACTTGGGCAAATCGAATTGGTGCAGGGGATGCTGAAACGGCCAGATGCGCTTCTCAATGGACTTTGCGAGGGTAAGCAGAACCAAGCACTGGTGACCCCATCTCCTATTCAAGGCGATCATGAACAGGGCTCTACAGATACGACCAGCCTGCTGAGCAACGTAGTTCAGATCGTTTCCAAGCGCGAAATCTTCCGGTTGGGCCCTCGAGATGTAAGCCTGCAGCAGAATGTTCGTCTTTGCCTGGGGCGTATCGATGCCACCGTCGACGTCGCAAGGCACAACATCGTGTCTCAGGCGGGAGAGCTCCTTCTCTTCCGAGTCTCTGGATTGGATGTTGTCAAACTCTCCACTCATGCTGATCATCTTGAGAATATCAGCTTCCGTGGCCATAGGGCGCATCGTGGTGTTGAAGATCTGGATACTGGTGTGCAGAATGTAGTACTGGCTGGCGATGCGGCCAATGTCCTTGCTGCGAAGCTCCTCAGTCACCTCGTTGAAGACGATCATCTGGCTTTGCTGCAGAGTACGGGCTGCCTGGATGGCCAGCTGCCGCCGTCTCTGAACGAGCGTGGGGTCGTCTCTGATCTCTGCCCACTCGATGCCGTAGCTCATGGGACTCCTCTGCATACGTACGAATAGGTACGAGTATCCAATCCACTGGACAGCCTCGGGGATCGAGGTGACTGTGCCCAGGGCGATCTCGGCATTCAGATTGTCCACAAGTTTCGTAGAGAACTTGGACTCGATCGGTAGCTGCTCCGTGACAGTCGTCAGGTAATGGTCTAGCCTGTCTTGCGTGGTACAAATCATACCAATACCGGTGTCTTCGAACTGGGGACGGCCGGCACGGCCAAAGATTTGCAGTACATCGAGGATGCCGAGATCAACGAATTTACCTTCCTGCGCACTGTACACTTGAGTTCCCTTGATAACGACAGCGGCTGCGGGCAAGTTCACACCCCAGGCAAGAGTCGCCGTACAGCAGAGGACTTTGATGACCCCTTCACCAAAGAGCCTTTCCATGAGGTTTCTGTCGGAGCGGGCCATACCAGCGTGGTGAATACCCAATCCTTTTGGGATTAGTTCACGCAGGTCACGCGCCTTGGACTGCTTCATGTCTCGGACTGCATTCTCGTAGTTGGGGTGGCTAGTGGGATCTAGCAGATCCACGCAGAAGTCCTCGATAGCCTTTTCGTGGAGCATCTTGGCGGTGAGGAGAGTGTCTCTTCTCGAGTGGACGAAGACCATGACTTGGTGGCCTCTCTGGAGCATGTCCCTGACTTTTTCGAAAGCCACCTGATCCAGGTTTTCCTTGGACTGCTTCGACCCAGCTTTGCCCTTGACACCAATGAAGTGCTGCTCCAGCGGGACGGGACGGAAAGAAGCGTCGAAGTAGAACATGCCGGCATGTCGATTGACTTTGAGAAAGTCGGCTACGTCCACATAATTGGGAAGCGTGGCACTGAGACCGACGATACGGATCAACGATTGGGTGCTCTCGACTTGACGTTCAGTCCTAGCGACGAGCGATTCCAGGACAGCACCACGCTCATCGTGAAGCATGTGGACCTCATCGATGATCAGGAGACGGACCTTCTGCACCAACTCGGTGTCACCGGTTCCCTTTCTTGTGACGACATCCCATTTCTCAGGGGTGGTGACGATGATCTGGGTTTGGACGATCTCGGCCTTGGTGAGGTGCATATCTCCAGTGAACTCTCGGCACTTGATGCCCAGCCACGCCAGTCGCTTGCCGAGCTTTTCGGTAATTTCAGCCGCCAGGGCTTTCATCGGAGCAACGTAGACGATTTTGAAGTCTTGCGCTTCGACGGCGAAGTCCGTGACAGTTGGGTCTTCGATAGGATTGGGGGTGCAGTAGTGGCCAATGGTTTGCAAGATTGTGAGCATGGCGGCATCCGTTTTACCCTACGACAGAACATCAGTATCTTTCGGCGATGCTCGCGGCCGCGTAGTGACTTACAGCACCTGTAGGGGCACAAATGAGCATGTTCTCATTCGTCCTGTATGCCACTGGGTGCACCAGGCTTTGCATGCGGTTGAGAGTCTTGTAGCCCTTGAAGGTGCCGCGACAAAGACCATCCATCTCCGAAATCTTGACCAATTTCTGGCCGGGGCCCAGGACTCCCTTTTTCCCCGCCGGAATGGCGTATTCCTCGTACTTGTCAAACTGGAGTCTCTCACTCCCCGTCGGAAGAGCGTACTTTTTCCCGGAGTGACTGAGAGAATTCCCGGCGTTGTATGCTTTGTACACATGGGGATATTGGACCTCCCTGGTCATGGCAGGCGCAAGCGATGCATTCTTGTGTTGATGGTCCTGTCGTCGCAATGCCTCCTCGCGCTGTGCTTTGCTAAGGAGTCTCCCCTTGGGTTCATGAGACCCCTGGGACGTGACAGCCGTCACAATGTCGGTACGATGACCGAGCAGCTCGATGATGAAGTCAAAGTCGTCGAACCCGATGAGGTCGGCAAGCTGAGACTGAAGCTCCTCGTCGCCCTGACCAGATGTTAAGACGCTCAGGATTTGGTTCTGGAACACATCGTCGGCCAGACCATTCTTCGCAGCTACATCGGAGCACTTGCTGGCGAACCACGCGGCATTGTAGGGGGCATCTCCGTTGGTAGCACCGTGGCCGTCGAGCTGATCACTGCTGTAGTCGTCATCTTCATCATCCGAGATAAAGTCCCAAACGTCCTGCGCGCCGCTTCCAGAGGAGTATCCCTCATAATCATCGTCAAAGTCCACATCGGAGGGGGGTGCTGAGGGGAGCTTCAGGCCAGCCAAGGCGGTCTTCATGGCCTCGAATTGGGCCCGCCACTGGGCCTCTGCACTGTCGATATTGGCAGACGACATTTTGCGGTTGCCGGCGGGTACTGAGAGGTTTCAATGTTTGGGTTGAGTACAGGATCCAGTTGGTTAGAGCTTCCTCCCAGCGCTCATATAACCCGTCAGCGACGTTGAAATATCAAGCTCACTAGCTCTGCACTTAAGGCCTTGGGGAGGAGTCATTCACCGAGCCGAGTCGCCACGGGTGGGTGCCTAGTTAGTGTACATACGTACAGTGCGCGGTGTTCCTGCAGCTGCCAGTCCCCTGTCATCAGCGCTGGCATTGTGGGAGTTTCGCACCCAATGACGTCCGTCTTTGGCGGGGCCGTTGTCAAATCACTCCCCCTTTTTGTAGTGTACGGATACGAATACACTACACACACATACACACGCGCGGGGCTGACCGCCACAGCTGAGGATGGAGACAGACCCCAAACAGACTGCCTTAATGCTTGATTCTCCCTTTTGGCAGGTAAAGCAGGGTCACCTAGGCGCGCCCAGCCCGCCTGTAACACACCTAGACTACTTACATAGTAAAGCCATTTTTTGGGGTGATGCGGTGCCCGGACGGCAAAGAGGTACCTCAATGCCTTGATGAGGTAGGTATTTACCTGGGTAGGTACCTAAATTACATACCTCCCTAAGTACTTACCTAGGTACTCTTGGCTATCGGGTACTTATTCTGCAGCCTGGAGGGGCAGACCGCCGAGCAAAGTCTCCTACCTGTGTGGGTGGCGCATGTGATGTATCGCCGCCCCAATGGCAGTTTGACGTCGCTGAGACGAATCGTACTCCATCGTCCCCTTTGTTCATTTCTCATCCCAATCCCTACAGACAGCACGACCTGCCTGTCCACCCTCCGCCGCCACCGCTCACGATATAACAGAGCCACCTGCGAACACCACCAGCTCTATATTCTACGAACCACGACGACAACCTGCGATTGAGTACGCCACTGCCCCTCGTGCCCTTCCCTGAAATTCCGCCGTAAGTCACAGCCGGATCTCCCCTCACCCACCCAGACCGCTTCGATAACGAACAAAGCGACCACGACGACTAACGTTCGTACTTCTTCAAGACAATGAAGTTGCACTACATTGGTGTACGTCCTCCCCCTTCATCGCCATATAGCTAGCAGATGGCTTGCGAACAAGAACGCCCGCCGCCGCGCCGCTTCAATCCGGACGAGTTGCTGACGTTTTCGCACGTCGCGTAGATCCTTCGCAATGACAGCAAGCCCGCCGTCGAGCTTTGCAGCGAGATGGAGCTGTCGGCATACTCGAGATTCACTAGGGGTCAGTTCACCATAACACGCAAGATAGGCGTCTTTGCTCCGACCGTAGCGCGCCCGCCCATAGCCTACACGCACATCACAAGCGAACCGGAACTGACGGTGGTATAGGGAGCTACGCCGAGTTCATGACTCTCTTTTCTAAGAAGGTCGCAGAGTCGACGCGCCCTGGTCAGAGGCAAGATATCGAGGAGGGCGACAACACATTCCACTGCGTAGGAAGAAGCGAGGGTATCTGCGGCGTGTAAGTCAACGGACCTCCCTGTTTGCGAAAGTTGATCTTGACAGTTGCCTCGCAGTATCATTTCCGACCACCAGTACCCGAGTCTAGTCGCTCACCAGCTGCTATCCAAGATGTACGTCCAAGCGCTGGCCAACCGCCAAGCCCTCCTTCCCGACTGTTTACAACAATGTACTGACCCAACCCCCGAGTGTCGACGAGTTCCTCACCAAGCACCCCCGCTCCACGTGGGCAACGGGCGAGCCCAAGCTGGCCCTGCCCGAGCTCAAGGAGTACCTCACTAAGTACCAAGACCCTCAACAAGCCGATTCCATCCTCAAGATCCAGAAGGAGCTCGACGAGACCAAGATTGTGTTGCACAAGACCATCCAGAGCGTCTTGGAGCGTGGCGAGAAGATCGACGACCTGGTAGCCAAGAGCGATGGATTGAGCTCCCAGAGCAAGATGTTCTATCGTAAGCCGTTTCACAAACGCTCCTTCCCTTGTCCCCCAGAAGCTGATCTCCCCACTCACAGAACAGGCAAAGAAGCAAAACTCATGCTGCATCGTCATGTAAATCCAGCCAACCCTCTTCAACACCTTCATGTCCTTACTTGGTCATTTCATGTATGGCGTCAGACTCCTTTGGACCCGTTTCAGCATAAACGCTCGCTCTGGTTACGCTCGCTAGTTTTGTTTTTTCTCCTCTTTTTTTCGCAAGTAAGAACGGCAGTTCCTTTTCTGTTTTGCAGGGAGATCCTTTTCATGGAGGAGGAAGGGCGTGTTTATATATTCGACCCCGAACGTGCAGCCATGGTTCCGGGTAGTGCCGGAGAAGACGGTTCAGGATTAATCCAGTTCTTCTGTAGTAGACCTCGCAGAGGCTGTTGCGATTTGAGACACGGGCTACCGGCATCCCGAGCGTGAGACATTGAACGGCAAATTGAACGGCACTCCTGCAACTTCCCAAGAACCAAGCCTTGACGGAGGCAGCACTATCCGCACTCCTTCGTCCGGGACTACAACCCTCTCTGATCGCCACGACGACGTCGCCCGGTACCGCTCAGAGAAAGCACCGGTGCGGAAAACGACGAACGTAAATTGGGCTGCTGCAGCGTTGCCTCATACACTCCAGTGTCCAGACCGGGCCCGGAACGTCGCAATCGACCACGGCCTTCTGCGATTAGACATGCGGCCATGTGGAAAAATACAAACTCCCGGGAGAGGGCAGGCAGGCAGGCAGGCAGGCAGACGTCACCTCCTCGTCAAGAGCCGTCCGCAAGCCCGCGAGGACGCCCGACTCCCCAGGCGTCCTGCAAAACGGTTGTCTTATATGATTAGAATCCAGCCGGCCTACACGAGCCCGGTTTGGCCCTCGATGAGCGGGCACGATGGGATATCCAAAGCTAGGTGGCTCAGCAGATGTGTAAAACGTATATATGCTTTTAGGCTTTAAAATTATGCGAATGGAAGCATGGCCGTCCCAAGAGCCCCCCCTCCCCTTTTTGCTTTTAATGCTGCCCCTTATGAGTTTACTCTGTATTAGTTGGATCAGAACCGAACCAGACCGACCGAAACAAAACCGAACCAACCCGAAAAGAAAAAAAAAAGAAAACAAAACAAAACACAAACGCAGGAGAAGGAAGGACAGGTGATTTGCTCTTTTTCAAAACATCCCTCCCCCAATCTGTCCATTAACGCGCCGCGCCTCCTTCTCCCCGTTTCCCCTTCTCCGCCAAGTGGTATCGATGCAGAATTTCGACCCTCTAGGGGCCATGTTATAGACAACAAATGAGACGAATGAAGACTGCCTCCCCCCTCTTCCCGCACAAACATCCCCCCAAGTACAAGATTCCGTCTTTCCGCTTGCAAAAAGGGCCTATCTCGCTTTCCCCCCCTTCCCTTCTTCCTGTCTGATGCTCCCAAAAACCAACCAGACAACCTCCTCGCTCCCACACAGGTGGTGCCTCCGTCTTCGAAAAAATAAAACCGTTAAGGTTCCAAAACGTTGAATCATACACGTGCTAGTGCTCCCCAGAGCATGTCGCCGCCCGCTCCAATCATAGTCGTCAATTCGTGTTCCCCCGGAATAATAGGATAAAGATGTGTGACGAGTGAGGCGAAGTAAGGGAACAAGAGGAGGTGGTTGATTGCCGAGAATGTATCGACAAAAAAAACCCATGGACGACGAAGCCAGGCCGTCATGCAACGAGGGGACGAAGCTAAATATGAAGAAATATATCAAGAAAAAAAGTTTCATCGGAAATGGTCAGGTGGTGTCGTGGTGAGCTACTCGCCCTCGACAATGATGCGCTCGCTCTTGCGATTCTGCGCAATCTGCTGCTCAAAGGTCTCCCCGGAATAAATGAGTGTCGGCGTGGAGCTCTTCGTCGACGACAGCCGCTCGTTCTCGCCGACGGCGAGGGTCGGCACAGGGCTCTTGGCACGGGGGCTGTTGGCGCCGCCGATGCGGACGGCGTTGGGCTTCATGGGGCGGAGCAGCTGGCGCTGCTGCCTGGAGATGCTGATCTGCCTCGCGATAGAGATCTCCACGGCAGCCCTGAGGGCGTCGTCGGGCTCCGATCCGTCCACAGACGGCTTCGTCACGTGCGTCTGGATGGACGACACTGACGCGGGGGAATAGTCCTTTGCGCTGGGTGCAGCGCTCGAGGGAGCGGTCGATGCGGCCGGGGTGATCATCTGCCACGTAGGCTCGTAGATGGTCGGCTTCAGCTGTTCCTTCAGGTGGATCTCTTCAGATTCGTTACCGTTGGCAAAGGAATATTGCTCGGGGCTGGCAACGATCTCATACGCAGAGGGTTCCTTTGGCCGGTGGGCCCGGATACCGCTCATCTCGGGTGACGGCGTCTTCCTTCTCGTGGACTCGGGATGCGTCTTTGCGGGTTCGAATTTTGCCCTCTGCGGCGATGAGAGGTGAGCGGGCGAGGTGTTCGAGCGGTAGCGGGGTGATTGCGGAGGCCTATTCGCCGATCTCGAGGGAGTGGCCGGGAATAGCGAAAGCGAGAACGCCGGTGACTGGGGCGGCTGTGGTGATGTTGCTCTGCGGCCCTTTGACCGATTCCTCTCCCTCTCTTCCTTGGCAACCTTGTCGCTGATCGTCTTTAGTCTGTCCAGCGTGGCTTGCCGCCTCGCCAGAAGGGATGATGACGTCTGCGGCGCTTGCTGTCCCGACGTCGAAGCTTGCGGTCCTTGCGGCCCTCGTGGCTGCCCCAGAACGTTGCCAAACATGACGCTGTAACGTTCCATCTTGATGCTGGGGATCTCAACGTCCAAAAAGCCACCCGGAGGCTTCGGCGGCTTCGACGGCATCGCCGGTATCGCCGGCACTGCCATCGACACATGTACGGGTGCCGAGATATCTGACTTCTTGACACTCCGTGTTGACCGTGTCGACGCCATCCTACTCAGAAGTTTGGGAGCTTTCGAATCTTTCGGACTTGACGGGGCCATCGGGCCGGCTGTTTGTGACCGCAGTATTGGCGGTTTGCTATCTGCCGGCCTCCTCTCCGTGTTCCGTCTTCCCAAGTCGCTGGCCTGGTTAGTCGTCGGGGACTTCTCAAAGTCTGTCCTGCTGGCTGCTGCTGCTGGCTGCTGAATGTTCATGGGTTGCGAGATGGTAACGGGGGATGATGCCAGTCTCTTGCTCTTGGAACGCCCGAACAGCTTCCATCTTCCTGACTTCTGCTTCGCTACCGGCGCGGGTTCTGATCCCTCCTGCGGCGGTTCTGGCGAGGCCCTGATCATGCTCATCTTCATCCCGGATGCCTGCGGCCGCCAATCGCTTCTCGTTGCAGAAACCGGGGTTGTTGTCAGGAACTCGCTCGAGGCCGTAAACTCGGGTGGCGGGTGTGTTGGACTACCTATCGCCATGCCTATGGCGATCGTTCCCATGTTGCTATCCATTGAGTCTGGTGTCTGTGTTCTGACCGTGAACGTGCGCGCGGGCGAGTAGTCGTATGAGAAGTCGCCTGGACTCTCTATCGGGGACGCTGGATTGTCCCGTATCGGTATGTGATAAGACTTGTAGCCCCCTCGAGCCGAAGAGTGAGGCCTGATGTACAAGTCATCCTTGGAGACGCGTCTATCAAAATTCTTGAAGCTGGCAGTGCTGTGGTTATGAGGCGAAGGGCCGCCGCTGGTCCTAGGCCGCTCAGCCATGGTCGATGATGCTTTGGAACGAGGAGGTGTGGGCAGAACTCGATGACGGTACGTGTTACGAGTTTGGAAGGCGGCAGCGGCGTCGGCAGCGGCGTCACCTGCGAAGAAGGGCAAGACCTCGTTTTGAGAAACGCCCGAGTCTTCCTTGGTCTGTTGGAAACCTGACACAAGACCTGGTGACCCCAGGACGAGGGACTCTGGGCCGTGCGTCCGCTCGCCCCCGGGGGGGCCCCCTTTGCCAATCCTCATGCTCTTCATAGATCTGGAACGATTGACGAATCTGAACATGACCCTCTCCAATGGCACAAAGGAGAGCTGTACAATGCTGGTGCCTGCCCGATCCTTGTTGACAGGGCTTAGACTTAGAGCAAGAACTGGGTCGGTTGCCCAAGACTTGGAGCGGGATGATGGCGGCCAAAAATAGGGGATGACAATAAACCTTTGCACGACGAGTATTATCGAACAATCAAGGGGAAAAAGGCTGTCAACCACCTGAACGTGGCGGCAGAGGCGTAAGAGTGAGCGTGTGTGTGTGTGGGTATGTGTGTGAGAAGGAAGAGACTGTAAGATTGAACGAAAAGAGACCGAAGACCCGATGAAAGAGAGCTCCCCGCCCTCCCGAGCCAATATGCGGAGAGTAGGAGATAATCCAGCCGAGGGGGTAATCTGAGTTTACTCGGCATCATTTCCTCTGATTTCGCCTTGCAGGGCCGATTCAGAGCCTGGAAGCCTTCATTTTCCCGCCCACCCCCAGCACGCGACTCGCATTTGTCGCTTGTTTGAGGTTGATAGGACGGATATTTTAGGAGGGGGGCCGATCAACACAAGGATGGTGAATCTCGACATCCTGTCCATGGGGTGGTCTGTGGATCAAGGGTCCCGGTTGTTGGTGAAGGATAAGTCACGTATCCTCAGCAGTTGAGTGGAGGTCTTACGGTTTCGTGTGTCAGACTAGCGAGAACTGTAGGGAGGCACGGCGACGAAGCATGATTAACGGAGTCGTCAGCTGCATGGATTCATGGAAGAACGAGAGCCCCGGAAACCTTGGTTGGTCTCAATTTTGGTACGGACACTGCCGTGCGATGTGGGCTTCTGGGCTTGCTGAGGAGGTGGAAGGGGGCAGGAGGGGGGCGGGAAGTCAAGACATACTGACGAGTGAGTACTCGCAGTGCTTGTAAGTGAATCGTAGCCAGCCTAGTATGACTCCATCGCCAACGTCGCACCCTGGTCCGCAGCAATATTCATCCTGGAACTCCTCATTACAGAGCTCCTCAGGAGCGGTCTGGGGTTAAATTGGCAACACCATCTTCTCTGGGTAAGATGAGCCCACCCCATCGTGCCTCTCTATACCTTGCAGTCGGAGGACGGGACAGAGAGGTCAAAGGAGAGGTATTCCAGAAGAACACAAAGAAGAAGGAGGGTTGCACCCGTGCTTGGTCTGCAGGACATACTTTGACGGCTGGCGTATCCCGGGTCCCCCCTCCAGGTTCCCCCTGCATTCTTTCGGCGTGGTGTGCCACCCGTCGTCCCCGGCGCTGATGAAGGCTCATTTACCCTCTATGAAAATTAGTCCGCAGCTCTGATACAGCCTGAACCGTTGCTTCACGTCGTGGGAGTACCTGCGTTGGCTGCAATCCGAACCGTCTTTGAAAGATGGAACTGGCCCAGGACCGAATATGGGTTTAGCCGGGAGTTGTCCGCTCTGTTGTCCGGTGCCGCCAGGTTTTGCTCGCTTTGCTCAACGGTCGACGGACTAAATGAAGAGTTGCTTCATTTGAAGTTCAATCTCCCAGTCGGCCCAGCTGGCGAATGAGTGTGGCACGACGTTGCAGTCGCGGATCCTCAGCCCTGCTGACCGGCTAATAACGCCCTGCTCGAGCATTCCCGTTCTGGCATCAAACGGGTCTCCGGTGTTAAATGAAAGGATCAGAGGTTGTCGCTCATCCCGCATCCCACCAACCACTGTCGGCAATCAAGGAAACAACCTTCTCACACAAGCTCTGCCTGCTCAGCGCGACGCCAGCACTGATCGTTGTAATTTCTCAAATCTTGCTTATTTCCTGTCGCATTTCCCACCGCCTGTTGGACCCGTTGCCTTGCACCTAGCTGTCTTGCTCTCGTGCGGTGGGCATGATAATCATACCCGTTGTCCCAGTACAACCAAGCAATCAATCACACTGCGAACGTAATGTGCGCCGCCTGCAACTCTTGCGGCTGACAGGCCCCTGGTGCCATATGCGACTTGCTGCTCGAATTGGCGCTGGCTGGCCCATCCATAACATGGTGTCGTATTGAAACAGAGCTCCCGCGGAACGCCAAGAGCCATGCTTAGGCGTTGCCGAGCACTGGAGACTTCGCTGTTGTATTTGATATTAGACTCTTGGTGGCTTGATGTACCTGTATATCGCAATGCCCAGGCCTAGCGCTAACAAGCAAAACAGTGTCTCTCGATCCATGATATGGGCCTATTATCAGATGATATTCTGGGCCGGGATGACATCAACGGATCGCCATGTATCAAGGAGTTGTGCATTGCAAGGCTGAACAGGTCAAGAAATACATAGTAAGACAGTAGCCAGGAGGGGATTGGGGGTGCGGCGAGGCTGCTCAGCGAAGGGGTTTCAACTGTCTCGACTAGGGATCGATAACCGAATGATCGTCTCAAGATTGCAAATCGCCAGCGAATCCCGAATCGATAGTGAGTGCGCGGCCTTGCAATTGGCGACAAGGGACTGAACCTTGTTTGCCGATGCGATCGCTTCTCAGAAAACCCCAACTGTCGCCCCTGTAGACGCCGTAACCATACAGCCCCTTGACTTAGAGTGCAACATCCCCGAGCGCCAGGAGGTGAGCACAATGCCATTTTCGAAAAGTGAACCGGGTTGAACGAAGAGCAAGTCACGTCCGAAGACGTTCATCTGAAGTGACTAGTCGAATTATTTTGCTTTGGCTCTCGATGCGCAGATACTCGTGTAGTCAGTCTTCAGGCCGCTTACTTGCAGGAGCAGTTAGTTTGCTCTCGACCTGGGCTGGGTAGTGGGAAGTCGATTTAGTGGCCGCCTAGGCTCAGAAGTTGACTGCGCTAGGCGTGCGGCGACCGAAAACAAGGGCAAGAGACCAGTGTTGTTTAGTTTGCCCTTCCGCTTTCCCTTGACAATTTCCTTTCCCTCCAGTACTCGTCAGAGCTGCCATCGCAAGCGTTCCCCCTCATCAATGGGCAAAGTGATCTGGCTGCCTAGAGACGGATATCTGTCGTGCCAATGGGACGGCAAGAGATCGGGGCGACGGGGTAAGGTTGAGACACCAGTGATCAGCTGTGAAGTCCTAGGTGCCCCGGACGACGATCGATGGAAAGACAGTGTAGCATTCCGCTAGAGGCTCGTGTAAGAACGACTCGTCCAAGCGGCCTATGGCTGTACAGTCGATCGGAAGTGCATAACGACCAGCAGTCACCTGATATAGTAAGGTTCAATCAAGCCTTCGGTAGATGTACCAAAGCGTAAAGACCAGCGTGGCGAGAACGAATCAGTTCCATGAGCCAGTATGTTGAGCGAATGACCGAACGAAACCAAGTTGCATGACGGTAAGACCTCATTGAGAGCCGTCTTTGAGAGCGGACCTCTCCACCGTTGGCGGCCGTGTCCTTTTGACGTTGCCTCTGGCAGGTTGCATAAGCAGCAGCATCGGGTCCGAAGGTGGGTGAACAAGCCAAGTTCACGCAGATGCAGGGCTCTAGTAGTAGAGTCTGGCGGCAGGCTTGGCGACCGACAGCGGTGTTCCTGCACTGTGCCTCAACCATAACACCTCGCACGGTCACCCCGCCATCACGTGACTCGTCCATGGGTTTTTGGCGGGGCAGCGTTCCGGAGTGGGACGATGCTCTTCCTTGTTGGCAGACACTAATTACACAAGCATTGGTCGGACGGCAAGGTACGGGCTCGAAAGGCGGTGATGGGAAGACCCGGCTAATCGTGGAGAACAGCGGTGATGAGTCTTCGAATGGATTGATATGGAAAAGTGGTATCGTGGCGGTTGTCGAGGGGCGCAGCCGAGTGTACGATGACGGAAGAAGTAAAGGAAAAGGAGAAAAATGGTGAGTGAGATATTCGCATTTGGCCCAGCGCCTTTTTATTTTTATTTTTTTCTAATATGCAGATCATGCTGCTGACGTTGCTGCTGCTACTGCTGCACGACACCCGTGGATTCCCAGGACAAAGCACAGATGCCGAGAGTGGAAGCAACGAGAAACACAGGTACTGGCCTAGTTGCAAGGAGCGCTGAAGAAAGTACCCCGCACCGCTACTTTGGCGCCAGGAATGACCTCTTGACAGGTAGCGCGGTACCCCGCCCGGCCCGCTGGACCTAAAAATTGATGCATCTTCTTGGGAGGGGCACGTCAGGCAGGAAGAGGAACAAGAAACATCAACAGTCACACACCGAATACACCTCTCTCTCCCTCATATCATACACCGCGTCAAAGCTTGAGCTTTTACAGCCTCTTCGTCACGCAAAAGCTTCTTGTTTCCTTCTCTGTGATTTGCACCAGCGAGCATTAGTCTCTTGTTCCTCTACTTATCTCATAATGTCGTGGCAAGGTACGTAGTCAGGCCCCCCTCCGACAGATGCGGCGGTGGCAGCTCCCCCCTTCTAGGAGAGGCCATCCCGAGAAAAAAACCCCACCTTTTAGAACGCAGAGAGCTAACCTCATCACAGCTTACGTTGACCAGAGGTAGACTCGCACCAGCTCCTTTTCCAGCGAACCTGTCTCGGACCGGACTCGATGGATTGATTGTACACGGACAGAAACTGATGTTCTAATTGTAGCTTGGTTGGCACTGGCCATGTTGACAAGGCCGCCATCATCAGCATTGCTGGCGACAGCACGTGGGCGTCCACCGCCGGCTTCACCGTACGTTGAGCCTCGTCATCCAGACCCTCTGCCGTCGCCCTTACACCTTGGCCCTGCTGACCATCTGCTCCGCGAATCGCAGCTCTCCGCTACCGAGATGAAGGTTATTGCAGACATCGTCAAGGGCGACAAGGCCGTCTCGGACAAGGCCTTTGCCGATGGTCTCTTCATTGGCGGCGAAAGATACGTCATGGCCCGTGCCGAGGAGGGATCCATCTACGCGCGCAAGGTTGGTTGATGCTGCATTCAAATCGCACACCGCATACAAGGCTAATCGAATTGTGCAGGGCAAGGAGGGCATCGCCATCGCCAAATCCACCCAGGCCGTTCTTCTTGGCCACCATGGCGAGAGCCAGCTGGCCGGCAACGCTACGCAGGCGGTGCAGAAGCTGGCAGACTACCTCGTTAGCGTGAACTACTAGACGACCTGCTTGGAGTGGATTGGCGCAAAGGGAGGCGGGAGGTTTATATTTCGAGGCATCCTGGAGATTTGTGACTGTGTGCGAGGCAAGCTGGGCATCTCGCTCCCACACACACACCCACCGCAAACGAGGATTTGACATACGAATCGAAGAACACTAGAATAGCAATAGTTACCAATGGCCGAGTCTTTGCTTGGCCGCGGCCGCGCCCGAAAGATATAGGCCTTGCATAGCACGCGTGCGTTCCCATGTCCGAGTAATGCTTCAGGCCAGGCATGTGTCCCAGCGTCTTTCGTTCAGTCATTATTCGTGGTCTGACCTCATGCTTCGGTTGAGGCCGGCCGTCTTAACTTTGTCTAGTGCACAATCAAAATATAGTACACGCCCTACCAAACACTCCTCAACTAAAGTTGCGCCGTTGTGGTATACATACGACTTGATCTATGCGCTACCCCGAGAGCCTGCCACTGAGTGCCCAAAACAATTGATACGCCGCGGTTCCAACTCCGACCAGACGCTGCCCGTGAGCTTTACACAGGGAGCTCGGCGTTTCGCCGCCCAACCCCTGACCGATCGACCGCGGCCCCGATATAGGGCCCTACGACTGGGATGTTGCGCGCGAACGTGGCGATGGTGCCGAGGAAGTCTCCAAACAGGATCATGATGCCATAGAGCTCGACGCAAAAGCCGATCAGGGGCCACCGCAGCAGAATTAGAGCAAGCCCCGCGAAGAAGGCCGCCGTACCCTTTGCCTTTTGTTTCCGCGCGAAGAAGAGCAGTGTCTTCTGGGGCCCGATGATGATTGTCAGGCCGATGAGGAAGAGAATCTAGCGGTCGCGCCGGCGAGAGTCAGCCTTTAAGTGTTTTGCACTGGGACGGGTGAATGCTGGATGTTCATCGTTTCGGAGATGTGAGGGGTGGGGTGCGTCGTACATTTCCCATGGCGAGCCTAGGAGAGGCCGGTTAGTTGAGCCGTCGCAAGAAGGATCGGGAATGGAGGAGCAGCTTACATGGCTCGGTCGAAGAAGAGCATCACTCCGCCGATGAGGAAGAAACCGCCTGGTCAGGCGCAGAAGCCGGCGTCAGCTCCGGTGAACTCTCTGGTCTGGTCCTTTTGCTCTTTCTATGCGCCATAGCTTTTGGACGGCGCAAACATACCTCCGGAGCAGAAGATCACTCCGATTTCTACAAGACTGGTCAGTTACGGTCCCTCAAGAGAAGCGAAGCTCTGGAAGTGGCCGGACGTTGTCGTCGTAAAGCTCAGTCGCACAAAGACGTACTCTGGGTGTCGGACATCCACATTGACGACATCTTGGGCTGGGTGTGAGGGACTGGGAAGGAGGCTTTTCGGTTCGGGACGTCTGGGACTCTGTCTCTCTCGTTTTGGATGCGTTATAAATGATACAAATCAATTAGGAGTAAAACGGAATTGCTGGGTTAGTGTCTTATTTGGCGAGCAAGCGTGCGGTTTTTTGTTTTTCTGGTTAAACAAAGAACAGATCACCAGGGGTTAGGAGGCATTGGGTTCTGGCACGCGAGCAGGGGTCTTTGCTGCTGTACGTATCGGTAGTAGTGCTGCAGCTGGCGCTCCTGCCACGCCGCGTCAGATCGAGCAGGTGCAGTAAAAAAAGGAAAGTAACGAACAGCCCGGGCATCCGTCAATTAGCGGGTCGGTGGGGATTTCCCAACGGCGGATTTAACACGCATCGATTAGAAAATTCGCAACTTCTTCCCTCTTCCCCCCAGCCTCATCAAATTCTTATTTACTAATGGCACTGGATTGCTCGACAACGCCTATATGAAGAATGGGATAGCTTGCACGATTTCGGTTTTTGCAAGAGCACCATCCCAACGTTGGCGTCTTGTTTGGTTTGTCGACTAGGCATCGAGGGCTACGCATTTCTGCTCTGAAGAATGGGCTCCCCGAGATTGCACTAGACAAAAGGACTTGGCTTTGATGAAGAAAGCCTCCTGACATTCGAGACGGGACCATAAGGACTCGTCGTTTCTACTGTCCAGCCTTGGACATGGGCTACATCCAAAGCAGCAAATTTGGCGCTGGCAGACACCAATATGTGCTCCTACCGCACTGCCACCACTCGACTCCAACAAGTGCCTGGTCTGTAAACACACGGGAGGTGATAACATAAACTGCATTTGCAGTTCTGCCGCGGCGGCCGCAGCTCTCAAAAGGCTGTGGCAACTGAGTATCGTCTCTCCATACGTTCTCGGTATTCTGTCGATTCACAGGCGGAGAACAACGAGCTGATCACGATTAAGCCGGAGTGTCATCTAGCACCCTCTGCCGAAAGGCACCGGGCTGTATAGTTGAGATTTGACTTTGTTGGTCACACATGTATATGAATTCCGTCTCCAGCCCGTAGCTAGATTCTATGAACTGCAACTTAAAAGGCATTCCCATACGCATGCTTGTCCCCATTTCCGCCGTGACTCCATTTCTTGGCAATAGCAAAGATGCGATCCCTAAAACGCCTGAACCGTGACAGCCGCAGGTCTGCAGCACTCATCGTAAGTGCCATTCACCAACCACACAGACCAGTGGTGCGGCGCGGGTGTAAACCACGTTATTTGAGGACGGTATGCGCCCCGCGCGCCTCGAGGTACTGCTCCGCCGCGCCCTGCGGCAGTGACCGAATCAGCCCGAACACCTCCTTGTCGTGATAACGCAGCCGCGTCTTGGGATCGACGTACGGCGCTGGTAGGCCCGTGATGTCACAGTACCGCTTCGTGTGCGCCAACGACGGCGCCGACTCGATGTTGGTGTACGTCACGTTCGGTCCCGGGGCGCCGCTGCCGCCACCGTTGGGCCGCAGACTCTTCTCAAGAACCAGCTTGGACAGGCTACGTGAGGCTTGCGCGAGATTGGGGTTGTCGTGGCCGTTGCCGGTCGGGTTCGCGGGCGTCGAGGTGCCACTCGTCGAGAGGCCGTCGTCGCCGCCTCCCTGCTTGTCTGCGGCAGGCGTGGCCGCGGCGCTGGCTTCCTCTTGCTGGGGTGTCGCAATGGCCGAGGCCTCACGACGCGAAGCGTCGCCGAGAATGGTCTTGATGTTCTTGTTGCGGCGCTGGTTGGGGCGCCAGGAAGGGTTACGGAAGCTCTTGTGGATGGAGTGGATGTCGAGCTCGTCGAGGAGCACCTGATGGGCAATCTGGGCCTCCGTTACTTCTTTCGGGGCCGCCATGATTTCGTCTTCGGCTTATCGTGGGAGTGTAGTTTCTCGGACACAATCTCGGGGTCGATGCCGATCGAATTGGAGACGAACGGGTGGTCGCACATTATGTTGAAGCAGTGGCAGGGGAGCTTATTCTGCCGCGCCTGACCGCTCGTAGAAGCAGCCCGGTGAGCTCGGTGTGAGGGCCCTCACGTTTAATGTACTGGCTTCCGTGGGGCATGGCATTACACTGTGAGCAAACAAACACAAGCACAAACACATGCGCAACGAGCCCAGACAAGATGGTATAGCAGCAACCCGGCGAACTCGGTTGATATAGGGGATCAAAGGTACTGATGCATCGATAGGAGAGTCCTCATGAACACCAGCAGAACTTGCTGCTCTCCCGCATCATCACCAATGTGGTAAGGTCCTCGGCGTCTGAGCAACTATGGATGAACGCGACTCACACGACAATCAGGAGAAACTCAACGAGGCTGTCTTAGTCATGAACAAAGCGCTGCAGGTAAGTTCATCTATTTGGTAAAGGACCAGAGCAGTAAATGACGTTGCCTCCAAGGAAATCAACATCCAGAACATGAACGTCGAGCTTGTTGCACAGATGTTCAAGAACTACCAGTCCAATGTTTTGTTCCATCTAGAGGGTAGGTCCGCCGCCATGATAGGTTTGATCGGTTACTTATTTCACGCCAGCGACCGATAACCTGAAGCCCCCTTCATGAAGTCGCTTGAGGTTCTGAGAGGGTCTGGGAGAAGGATGAGGGAATGAGACAAGATTGATGAACACTATTCGGGCCCAATTAACAACAGCCCAGAGCAAATACCCCCCGATGAGTGGCCACCAACCACTGTTCTTACAGTTGAAAACCGTAAACCTTTAATTGATTGATTGAAAACACACAAACTTTAACCTGTTTAATCGTATTTGGCACCTTATCTAATGACCTGCGTTTTTGAGAGCATCTGCTAAACTGAGATGCAATCGCGGAATCGACCAACACGCACTCACTGTAGTGGGGGGTTGCACTAAGATCGCAAAGCCGCCCTGTGACTCTGCAGCTGCTAGGGGTCTCCACTGAAATTCGTAGCCTCTCAGCCTCGCAGGACGGGCACATCACAGCAACCATAATCGAATAGACGCATTGAACTTGCCGCACGTGACGCAGACGCCTACTGTTGGCTTTTTCCGAGGAAGGCGACTAGGCACGACCGAGTTCGATCCAAACAATTGCTGTCTATCACCCGAGCATGGTCTGTCGCGCCGCGACATCCTAAGACTTGACCACGAACAGTCGTCGCGATGGCGCCCTCAGCAACGGGCGAGATCCCTCCTCTGCCCGCGCCCCCGGAGAGGACATATCCACCCGCGAAAATATTCACGGTGAAGGAAGCCAAGTTCGAGAAGCCAATCGCGGTGCAGCACGATGGACGGGAGAAGGCAATGGCGCAGCCGTCCGGGGGTGCGACTATCGTCATCGACAATGGTAAGCTTCTGAACGGCCACGGGCTTGTTTGTACGAGCTGTTCCCTTGCTAACCGTCATCGCCAGGCTCTTCGGCTGTCCGCGCCGGATGGTCGTTTGAGGAGAATCCACGATTGACCATTCCCCCGATCATGTCCAAGTACCGCGACCGAAAAGCTGGGAAGACCTACTCTTTCGCCGGCAGCGATTGCTACGCCGACACGACGTCGAGGAGCCACATTCGATATGCGCACGAGCAAGGGACTGGTATAGTCAGCAACTGGGATGTCATGGAGCATGTTCTCGATTACATCTTTCTCAAGCTGGGCCTGAACGGCGACGATGCGTCCATAGACATACCCATCGTCATGACAGAGGCCGTGGCTAACCTGCCCTACTCCCGGAAATGTAAGCCGACCTCGTAGGAGCCTTAACTACTGCCCAACTGACGTCGGCGCAGCGATGACAGAAATCATCTTCGAGTGTTACGGTGCTCCATCACTGGCGTATGGCATCGATTCGCTCTTCTCGTACGCACACAACAAGGGAAACACGGGCATAGTGGTCTCGTCATCCTACACTTCCACGCATGCAATACCCGTCTACAACCACAAGGCGGTGCTGAACCAGGCCACGAGGCTCAACTGGGGAGGATGGCATGCAGCAGAGTATCTGCTGAAGCTGATCCGGCTGAAATACCCCTCCTTCGCGGGCAAGCTCAATGTATCGCAGGCTGAGCATATGCTTCGTGACCACGCATACGTCTCGACAGACTACGACAACGAACTTCGGGGCTACCTGGACTGGACCGGACTCGAGGATCGGGATATTGTCATTCAGTACCCCTTCACGGAAGAGGTTATTGTGCAGAAAACCGAGGAGGAGCTGGCACGTATCGCCGAGCGAAAGAAGGAGAGCGGTAGGCGCCTGCAGGAGCAGGCGGCGAAGATGCGTCTGGAGAAGCTCATGCGCAAGGAGAACGAGCTCGAATCACTCAAGAAGCTCCAGGCCAAGCTGGAGCAGCAGACCAACAAGAAGGAGGTCAGGCGGCTGTTGGACAGCAATGATCTCAAAGACGAGGCGGCGCTGGAAAGAGCCATCGCGACCTTGGAGAAGGCGGTAAAGAAGGCAAGGACGAAGGATGTCGGCGGCGACCCCGCGGAGGAGCAGCAAGAGCCGGTGTTCGACCTCTTGGACGTGCCGGACGAAGAGCTCGACGACGCCGGCATCAAGGCCAAGCGCCAGCAGAAACTCATGAAGTCCAACCACGATGCGCGCGCGCGCGCAAAGGCCGAGAAGGAGGCCGAGAAGGCCCGTATCGAGGAGGAGAAGCGGCTGGACGAGGAGCGCCGAGAGAACGACCTCGAGGGCTGGCTCGAGGAGAGGCGCCAGGCGCGCGCCGTGACGCTGCAAAAGATGAAGGAGCGGGAGCGCCTCAAGCAGGACCTCGGCAACCGCAAGTCGCTCGCGTCGCAGATCCGCATGAAGAGCATCGCGAACCTCGCCTCGGACAACCCAACCAAGAAGCGCCGGCGCGGCGGCGACGACGACACCTTTGGCGCCAACGACGACGACTGGGGCGTGTACCGCCAGATCACGGTC
The DNA here is from genome assembly GCA_016807845.1 of Colletotrichum eleusines. Taxonomy (NCBI): domain Eukaryota; kingdom Fungi; phylum Ascomycota; class Sordariomycetes; order Glomerellales; family Glomerellaceae; genus Colletotrichum; species Colletotrichum eleusines. The sequence goes on along the minus strand of JADEZO010000001.1, from coordinate 2,699,828 downwards.
GGCGACAACAGCGACGACGAGCAGGAGGAGGAGAACCTCGAGGCGAACCTCAAGGCGTACGAGGAGGACCTGCTCCGTTACGACCCGGAGTTCACGTACGAGGACACGCACGAGGCGCAGACGGACTGGTCCAAGTCGATGCTGCACGCCTTCACGCGCGGCCCGCGGCCTTTCGACGCCGGCTCCCAGGCCGAGCTGAGCCAGATCCACCTCAACGTCGAGCGCATCCGCGTGCCCGAGGTCGTGTTCCAGCCGTCCGTCGCCGGTGTCGACCAGGGGGGCCTCGTCGAGATCGTCGGGGACATACTCAACCAGCGCCTCGGCGGCGTCCCCAACCGCGACGACTTCCTCAAGGACATCTTCCTCACGGGCGGCAACACCCTCTTCCGCGGCTTCGACGAGCGCCTCCGCCAGGGTCTCACGCCGCTGCTGCCCGCCGACTCGCCGCTCGCCATCCGCCGCGCCCAGGACGCCCTCCTCGACGCGTGGAGGGGCGCCGCCGGCTGGGCGGGCTCGTCCGCGTGGAAGGCCGCCACCATCACGCGGGAGGAGTACCAGGAGAAGGGCTCCGAGTACATCAAGGTAAGCCGCCATTCCCCCCCTTCCCCCCTGCTCACGTTCTCGCGCCCGTCTCGCGTCTCTTATTGTTGTTCCTCGGGCTCATGAAACGCTAACCTTGCGCTCCGCAGGAACATGACCTGGGCAACATGTCGTATGTATGATTAGTTAACCAGGAAAGGGGGGCGCTTTGCAGAATAGGGGCAGTGAATTCAACGCTTGGGGGTTCGTTAATCAGTCTTGTCTTAAATGAAACGGAAAGCAAGCCTCGTTGACTTCGTCTTTATGTGTGTGTCTGCCCGTCACTCGTGTATCCCCCCCAGTAGCCTGGGCTCACGGGCGAAGACGTGTCGTCGCATGGATGGGAGACGTTAAGTAGTGGCAATGCAAAGTGATTCAGCGAATACTATCTGCGACGGGAATTGGGTCAACCCAAGGCCTCCAATCATGCTATTGATTAGCGGCCAACGGAGTTAGCTCTGCCGCTGCCGCATGGCCATCGCCTGGAGACGGACCCAATATGAATACTGCTAAAGATAACACCGCCGGGCGGTTTCATCAAACCCTCGACTTTCCTCCTTCGCACGCTCCCTCTCGTGTGAACGTCACAACAACCACTAAACCACACTCTCCCCTCCCCCTTTTTGATGAAGAACTCGAGCCCAAGGCCTAACAAAACAACCCACAAAAGGTGGATAGAAGAAGTCATGCCGGTAACGCCAGTCCACTAGTCAATATATTGACAAACCATTGTCCCGCAACGCCATTGACGAAAACCACGAGACTGAAACTCGACGCGCCCTTGTTTCTCAGGCGCTTTCACATAGAAGCGGTTGGGGCCGGGAGGCCATCCGGCAGCTGGGGATCAATCTCCTCACCCTCCCGTCGCGGCTCCTCCTTCATCTGCTCAGACTGGAAGCCCTTGTTTGTGAACTGCTGCCTCTCTGCAAGCTGTTCCTGGGCTTGTAGGCCGGCCACCGCCTGGGCGACAGCTTCAAGAGGGCCGGCGCCCGCATTACTGGGAGAGACTTCTGGCCCACTCGTGGCCACCGCAGGGGCCGGCATGGACGGGTGTTGGAGGTTGACGTTGGGGGGAGGCTGAGGAACTTCGCCCTGAACGTCAAGCAAGCGCGACTGAAGGTGGATTACGTACTCGCGCAATGCGTAGTTCTCCGACTGCATCGCCCTGTACTGCTGCTCCATGACCATGTAATCTTTTACTTGCTGCTCAAGTTTTTTGATGTGTCCCTCCTTGCGCTGACGGAAAGCTCTCTGTGGTATAACACGTCAGTCCAAGCCCATCACCAAGTTATAAAGAAAGTTCGGGTGGGTGCGCTGTGTACAACAGGTTTGACAACAATGTGTGGCTGGTCAGGCAGGCTGACGAGCCTCATAGTGCAGTAAACGCTGCAACAAACTTCTGCGCCACGCGCAATATTATCGCGCGCCATTGACCCCGCGCACCCATTATATATTGAGAGTATCTTACCTGTGCAGCTCGGTTCTGGGCGGCGCGCTTCGATTGCGACAACTCGCGCTTGGCTTTGCGGCCCTCTGCGGTCTCGTCCAAAACCATTCCTGACGGGGGGGAGTGGGTTGGAGGCGCTGTGGACGGGCCGGCAGTCGCCACAGGCGGTGCAATCTGCTGCTGCTGCTGCTGCTGCTGCTGTTGTTGTTGGGGTTGCGGAGACACGCCAGCGGGCATCATGTTGACGGCTGGCGCGTGGGTAGCTCGGGCTCGAAGGTCAGGATGGATATGCGCTTCGGAGTCGGTGTGGTTGTTGACTATCGGCGGCAAGACGTCAGTAGGTGGCGAGGCCGAGCCGTTACTATAGCCATGAGCAGGCGAGGCGCTCTGTGGGTTAGGAGCTTGAGGACGAGCTCCGCGAGATGGGGCTGTCGCGTCGTCTGACGGGCTGGGCGTGGTGTGCTTGCTTAGTAGCTCAAGCTGCGCATGCAAGTGGGCGTCTGTGGAGAGTGTGTATCATGTCAGCAAGGAATGTATAGACTCAGTGCGCAACCGAGACTTGTTAAAAGCGGATGGTTTTAAAGACCAGTGAAATTCGGGGCTGCTTTGGCTTGATATAGTGAGGAAGATTACAGCTCGATCGAGGTCCCGGGGAGTTCTGGAGTCCCCGTAGTAGCAGGGGTCTGGGAAAGTCTGGGAAATGCGCCGTGAGAGGGCGAGGGGGGCGTGAGAGCCAGCCGCCTGAGCCGTAGCCGAACCTCGGTCGGTATTCCGCTTTGCCTTTGCTTCGAGCGATTTATCGCGAAGACAGAGAGGAAAGGCGCAGCTCAGACAGCTGCTAGGTGACTTTGGGGAGTCGGCTGATGGAAGGGGAGCTGATGGGGAAAAGGGGATGATTACATTATCAATGATGGTGAGAGAGCGCGATCTCTCCTGGGATGTAGCAGGTATTGCAGATTGTAACGTAGGTAGTTTAAAGTGAAGAAGGGTTCGTCTCACGCAGAGTACACTCGACCCGGGCAAGGTACAATGTACTAGTAGCAGTGGAAAGATGAGGTAAGGCGGAAAGCTAGTCGAGCTACCGGCACTGGAAGACGAATTGAGGTAGAGGTGTATGTGCGGGTGAGTGTGAGTGAGTGTGAGTGAGTGAGAGAGGGAGAAGGAGGAAGAGGGTGGTGGCAGAGAGGGATGGTACGGGATCGATGAGGAGTAGCAGAGGCCTCGGTGGTCAGGCGGACCTACAGGATGGTGTGAAGAACGGAATAGGATATGGAAATGGGATTCGGAAAGCAGAGAAAGAAGAAACAAGAAAAACCAGCAACTACTCACCTGTGTTAGTGGTGGTATTCGCAGAAGGCGAGGGCGAAGCGCTCTGCATCTTCAAGCTCCGGTTCTGACTCAGCATGAAATGGACGGGAGAATTGATGACTACAGGCACCCGGCCACGACTTATAAAGAGGGCCCAGATGAGCAGACTGGGGGACCGATGCGGCAGTTCAATGAGCGATTAGGTAACCGACCGGGACCTTAGCGCGTCGTAGAGGAGGGGAAAACCTGACGAGGGTGTGGGTAATCTGTACGCGGTAACGCAAGGTGTTGGACAAGGTATCCGTAGGTACCGAGCTTGTTCCGGAATGGTAAGGACCAAGGTTGTGTGTGAGAGAGTGAGTGAGAGAGAGAGAGAGAGAGAGAGAGAGAGAAATGGCGTGGTAACGTAAGGTGGGTGGTAAGGCAGGGCAAAGAGGTCGGGTCGCGTAGCTTGGACCTCTTTTTGTGGTGATCCGCCGCAGCAGAAAGTATGCAGTATGAGTGGTGTGTGGTCTGGTCGGCCGTCCCTCGGTTGTCTCCCCCAGGTGTGTCCAGTTGTGGAAGGAGCTATGGTTTGGGCGATTGGAAAAGGTGTGGAAGAGCTCAAGAGCCAATTTTGACGCGTTGAGTGTGTCGTATCGTGCTATTTTGGTTGCCAGCAGTTCTGTCCCAGTATTTACGACGCAATGGATCGAAAGGGTTCTTCTCGCGTGAGAAATCGGAAGAAAGGGAGAAGTGCGTGGCTGGGGTTCAAGGATCGGCTGGTTGGTCGATTGGCTGGCTGATTTGGGTTGAGGAGGAAGAGGGTTGGTCGTGTACGCGTCGAGGAGGAATCTCGATAAGGAGGAGAGGCAGGTGTGGTAGGCCCAGCCAGACAGCTTGTTGTTTCTTGCTTCCCGGAGTAAGATACTTTCGGTCTGTACCATTCTGAGCTTACGAGGTACCTTTTCCGTAACTACCTACCAAGGGTACCTACCTACCTGGGTCTCGCCCCCCTCTCCTGCCTCAACCCGCCGGGGGCGCCTTCTGCCACGAGACGAGACAGACAAGCTGGTGACTGAAGAAGGTACCTCCTACCTACTCTCCGGGCCCAACGGGATAGGCCAGACGAAGGCAGATGCGAGAGACTGGACGCGAGACGTGGACGAACAGAACAGCTTTGCCATCTTAGCTCAGCTCGTCATCTGTCTACATCTGGAACCGAACCTCTGAGCATTGCAAACTGATCCTAGGTACGGGTGTTCTACCAACATTTCTTGTACTTTGTCTATGTAACTAGGTGATGCCGCAGCATGCTATCTTCCAATGTGCTTTGGTGGCCGACCGATGGGAGGCGGAAAAAAAAAAGAAGAAGAAAAAGACATCCGTTAGGTTACCAATTGAGAGCTGTCGGGCATAGAGAGACACGCACACCTGCCGTACGGCCTTGGTTCGCCGACGGGTGGTCTCTCTCAATCTGACACACTACACTACTTGGGTGGTTCTGGCAACGAAACCACGCATGCATTGTGAACAGTCGGCACGATACTCGAATGTACACCTTCCCGAGGCTGTAGTCGTTATCGCCGGGAATAGTCATCAAGCCCTGTTTGTCAGCAACGTGATCCAGACCTTTTCTGGGTTTGCGGGAGGCGGCAGCACCAGCAAAACAGGATTAATTACCTCATCCACGCCGTTCTCCACACAAACCAATCTGGCACTCCCATTTGCCAATAACGGGGAAACACGCCAACGGACTTTGCGAAAGGGCCGACGAGGGCAGGGCGCCTAAGGGATCCACGCGGGAGGTACTCCGCATTCGGGCGGAATGGAAGAAAAAGGAAGGGAGAAAAAAAAGCCATGGGGAAAGAGCGGAGGTGCCTCACCGAGAAGTGTTGTTGGCAATTGGTCGTCGGCCCCCTTGTCCAATGCCCAGCTGCCAGGAAGGCCCTCTCCCCTCGACGGCGCGCGGACAGCTAGGCGGCGTGGCGGCTTTGATAACACCAGCCTACCTGGACTGACCGACGAGATGGATGGAGGACTAGGCTTTCCTCGGCCAGCAAGAACCGCGACTTCCGGTGTTTGACTTATGTAATCCTATGAGGCTTGACGTACGCATGTGCTTGCATCTGGTGGGGTCTGTGCACGCACTAGAAAGACCTGCCTGCACTTCCTGGCCAATGGCATGTTATGCGTCATATTGACAGGCAGTCAACGGCACTTGTACTCGGCTCGCTCCTTCCGACAAGACGGCCAACGACCGCGATACAAAACCAACGGGGAACATCAAAATGACACTCAGCATCGGGCGTAGATACTGTATTGCACGAGGCGTCAAGTTCGGTGGTGGCGGCGATGTTATGGATACTATGTTCGACGTTACAGACGCCGCTCAGTGTAAATCCGCGGCCGCCTAACCTGCCTGCTTGGGGAGCCTCTTGTTGTCGTCGTCTTGAAACCACTTTACCGTCTCTCGACGCCCACCTTGCATTTCGGGTATCTCATGCATTGGGTTTTGGACATGACGAGCTCGGCCGGATGATACCATTAAAGCAAGACCGCCAATGATGATTGACCATACGTGCTTCCACCTGGCCCTCCGCTACCGGCGAGTTGCAGCTGCCACCGTGATATTCCTTACGAAGCATGTAATAAGACGTCTGTAGAACGTCCTGCCGAGTCTTTATTGGACGCTGCGTACGAGCGCATCTTCTCTCGAAAGCAGATCTCGAAATAGGGTCACTAAAATCAACCAAGGTCCGACCTTGACGCCGCTTACTGGAGCATCAGAAGGGCTGTCTCGGCATTGCGTGCGTCGTTGTATCCCGTCAGCACGTTAACCGCTAAGCTTCCCCGCCCCGAGCGAGATTGACGGAGCAAGCCCGTTTGGCAATTGGAACTGCCGAGTGAGTCGAGATTACTGCAGCTGCTGTTGGCATCCTTGCTTCATTGGCAGCCCCAATGGTTCTGTCTTGGACGCTGAAGCTACACCAAGCCACGATCCACACGTGGAAGGCATTCCGAGGCTAGTGAGGAAGACAGCGTCGGACAGAGAAGCTGCTGCAACATTTTGTTGGCTCACCAACAGGCTAGTCGCTGACTGATGGCAGGCGGATCTCCGCAGTGACAGCAAGCAGATGTTCCTTTTCCGGGCGAGACCGTTACATTCGAGCTCTGTACTGATACGTACCAACCAGCCATTGGGTTGGGCATATACCCCTGTGACAGTACCACGCTTGACACGTGCCCTACGGGGACTTGAACAGCTTGCCCCCTTTTCCAGACGTGGGCGATGTATTCCTTCTTCACCAGAACCTCGATATCATCCAGAGGGCTCCTGGCGACAGCGATCAGGTCCGCGTCGTATCCTTCCTTGAGCTGCCCGCTCGGGAGCGCCATTCCCCCGAGCACCTCCAGACTGCTCGCGGTGCCCGCCTCGATGGCTTGCAGCGGCGTCATGCCGTTCTTGACCGCACAGTACAGCCCCATGGTGTTGGTGCCTGCGCGAGGCCTTTCGTGCGGTCGCTACTGGCGCTGTCCGTGCCGAGCGCAATCTTGATGCTTCTCTTAATGGCCAGCTGATAAGAGTCCCTTGCCTCTTGTATCAGCTTCTCAACCTTGCGCGCGGTAGGGGGTGTTGGTTGTGATAGATCTTTGCCCAAGGTTGTCACGACGTGGTGGGTAGGGACGAAAATTATGCCCTTCTCTAGCATGACGTTGGCAACGTCTTCGTCAAGGTACATGCCGTGCTCGATGCTCTTGACGCCGGCCCTGAGCGCGGTCATGATGCCCGCCTTCCCGATGGCGTGAGCGGCAACGGCACGACAACTGCGGCCCGCCTCCTCGACGATGGCCTTGAGCTCCTCGTCCGAGAATTGCCTGTCCTCTGGATCGTCCAGCAGGCTCAGGACACCGCCGGTGGAGCAGACCTTGATGCGCCGTGCTCCCTGGCGGACGAGCAGTCTCACCGCCTTGGTGGGCTCGTCCGCGCCGTCCACAATGGAGCAGGGCCCGGCACACTCGGAAAATCACATCACCGCCTGGATGGAGGGGGAGTGCTGGTCCCCGTGCCCTCCGATGATGGACATGGTGGCAATGGCCGAGTACATGTTGGGCCCTACCAGGCGCCCCTTTTCGATGGTGGGAACCAAGTCCCCGGCATATCCAACAAGCTCTCGAATAGAGGTGTATCCCACCATCAGCGTCTCTTCCAGGTCTTGGACGGTGATGGCACCCAACAGGGCGTTGGATCCCGGCAACACGTTGAACAAGCCGTTGTCAAAGCTGGTGACAACGTCGAGACCGATGAAGCGAGTGTGCACCTCCCAGAGACTGCGCACCTCGACCGGGACGTGAACCGGCCTGACTGAGCGGTACTTTCCCGGGAGCCCGTCATACCTGCTGACATGGACGGTCTTGCCGTCCTCAACCACAACGGCAGCGTTCACAATGGGATCGCTGCGGCCCGGTATGAGCAGTTCGGCGACGATGACGGTGACGTCCGGTTTCGCCGCCTGTTCCTCTTTGTCTGAAGGCATTGCGGCGGCTTACGAGGTGCTGGGGTGATGAATGGGGGCGAGAAGGCATCCGCCACTGGAGGCCGATAGGGGATACGCATGTTTAGTGGGCTGCCGGAGTTCGACAAGCCGCCAGTAGGAAGCTTCTGTGTCCTAAGTGTTGGTAGCTGCGTACGCCTGCGGGCTTGCGTTCTTCATGAAGAGGCAAAAGTGAAAGCGGACAAACCCAGAGCTGTAGACTGCTCGTCGTCTCTCGTCGTGCATGGATTCGAAGGGCGGGGTAGCACACTCCGAAGCTTTGGATGATGCTGACACGAAGTGAGCAATTGCGGGAAGGGGAAACAAGCTGTCGGATCCAGGTGAGGGTAGACTGTACAGGCGCGTCCTTGAAAGTACGATGGGATTTCTTCGCGTGGATCGCGGGAACCCATACAGGCCACCGCCCTGGGAACATGGACAACGTGGGATGGTGAGCGGTTGATGGGCTTCCGTCGCCGGGCTCTCATCCGTCTCTACAGGTCCGGTAGCTGGGTAGCAGATTGACTCTGTGCGTCGACGACCTTTACCCATGTGACCCTGCCGATTCCCAGCTTTCGCCGGTTTCAACCCTCCTGAAAACTACTGGTTCTCGTTCTCCCATGATGGGTGGCTTATACTCTCCTTGCATTGAAGGCACCTCTTAGTCCAACATGTGTTCAAATGAGAAGGGGAGAGAGAGGATGAAACGGTGAGAAACAACTAAAAGTAGGTGACTGGTGGATCTTATCAGGACCCCCCCTCCCCACCCGAGCTTGAACAGCGACAAGGGGGTAAGGTACATACATACACCCATACACGGACCAGTCCCGCAGGCTCTTCTTCACTACCTATTGCGCAGACGCTGTGCAGAACTTACATCGCCGTTCCCTCACTCCCTTTCTCACCCTCTCCTCAGATATGAGCGCCCCGGCCCTCTTCCGCCGCCTCGCACGCCAAACACCGCGACCCCTCACCGCATCATCCCTGTTCTCGAGAGCATCGTCGTCACCGTTAGCAGCACCATCCTCATTGCCTTGGTCCATCCAGCAACCACAACACCGCCCACACCACCAAGCCATGTCGACAACCCCCGCCGCCGCATCAGCGCATGCCAAGGCCCGCTTCTCGCAGGGCTCCGACGAGGCCTCGCTGTCCGCGACGCTGGAGACGCTGCTGGGCGCCGGCCACTGGGCGCTGGTGAACGACGGAGAGGCCGTGGAGAGGAGCTTCAAGTTCAAGAACTTTGCAAAGACGTGGGTGCGTGACATCCCACCTCCCTCCCTCCCTCCTATGGCCCCCTCTCATCACTGAGTCCTGGCCGTGAATTCATCCACGCCTCGGCGTGGGAGAAACAACCCGATGAGACATGTGGCGGAGACTGACGAGTCACACACATAAAGGACTTCATGACGGCCGTGAGCCTGCAGTGCAAAACCCACAACCACCACCCCGAGTGGTCCAACGTACGTTCTACCCGTCCATGAGACTCGCCGTGTGCCCCTTCCTTTCTGGTTTATTCTTCTTTGCCGAATTTGATGAATCGGGTGGGGACACAATCGCTGTACTTCCCTCGGAGCTGACGAACATGAGCGGGCTCAGGTCTACAACACGACCTTCATCCGCTGGACGACGCACAACCCAAAGGGCCTGTCGGGCAAGGACCTCAAGCTCGCCATGATCTGTGACGCCCTGGCCAGGGACTTTGGCGACGTCGAGGCGCCGCCCGCCGCCGCCGAGGGTGAGGCCGCCGTCAGCTGCGACATCCGGGACCTGGCCGACAAAGCCGCGGGCACGGCAGGAGACTGTTGCACGCCCAACAAGTGAGGCAGTCCTCCGGCCACCTTCCTGAACCGGCGGCTGTACTTGGTCTCGGGCCCGAGGTCCGGTCCATCGTGGAACGAGAATCATCCAAAGAACTGTTGTAACTACCATGTATGCTGTAAGTATAGTCACAAAAGGATTCGAAAAAGGAATAAGTGTTGTGTTATAATTAAGTAATCTACTACAATGCCATTTGTCTGGGTGGCCTTCCCATTATATACGACGAGATTCGCATAAATCATTATTTGTTCTTTTGCACAACCGTCAAGCCCTCTTCAAACGCCGCTCCAATGAGTAATTACGTAGACTTCGATGGCCTCGGCATCGAGCCTCGTGTGTCACTTCGCGTCCTTGCGATTCCTGTTCCCACCGCTTCTATACATCGTGTCATACGATACCCGGACCGGTATCCAGAGCCGCACTCAAAACACTGCTCATGAACGCGCTGCCCTCGGCATGCGCGTGTCGCCTGGGGGAGGCGCCGAGCCAAACAGGGACACGGCACATTTACTGTGTCTTCTGGGCCTTAATGGCCTTGAGCTTCTTCTCGCGACGCTTCCTGTGGGCCTCGACGCCGGCCTCGGTGTCGAGGCAGTAGTCCCACCAACGGAAGCTGGATGAGTAGTTGCCGATGAACTTCTCGTGGTGGAGATCATGGTGATCGGCGCCGGCCCAAAAGGGCAGGATGTGGCGCAAACTCCAAGGGAAGTCGTATCCGCTGTGGGCGTCGATGGCCTGGAAGAGACGGAGGACGATCCAGGCGTACATGGTCAGGAGGTGGAGGTCACCGGTGAGTGTAACCCAGAAGATAGGCGAGCCGACAATGCCGATGCCGAGGAGCATGACTTCGATGGGCGAGGCGTACTCGGCAGCGAGGCCGAAGGGGGCCGAGTAGTAGTGGTGAAGCTTGTGGATGGCCTTGTAGAGGGGACCGTAGTGCAGGGCGCGGTGGAACCAGTAGTGCCAGGTATCCTCCATGACGAAGAAGATGGAGATTTGCATGGCCATCTTCCAGAGAGGAGGGAAGGGGACGCCGTACTCCATTCCGCACCACGTGGCGAGGGGGTGGAAGAGCCAGATCTGGGGCAGTTCGACGGTGAAGTGGCTGATGAGGACGACCATGGCGCAGTCCCACTGCTCCTTGAGTGTCGGCATTTTTTGCTGTTAAGGTCAGAAACCATCATCTGGCCGACTCCATTGGCGCGTTGGTGCTTACCGGTTGAATCTTGTACTTGTGGAACCAGGGGATGAGGTCGCAGATGATGAAGGGCAGACTGCGGCCGAAGTAGACGGTCTCGTGCATGACGAAGCTCATGATGCCGGTGGCGAGGATGTCGTTCTGCATCCAGAGATACCAAGCCTGCATGGGGGTAGAGTGTTAGCCGAATGGTGGGAGAGTAGGCCGCGCGGGAGGGTGTTGACGTACGGCCCAGAGACGCTCGAAGTAGTTGAGTTGGACATTGTACTTGGAGACCTCCTCAAAGACGCTGAAGTAGGGCTGGGTGTGGTTGAAGGCCGTGTTGATCACGGTCGAGTTGCTGTTTGAAACAAAACCATCAATAACCGTTGCTTCGAGATTGGGCTCAAGGGGTTTCGATGTTGCAGGTACACTGAGGCGAACTTACATGAAGGCGGCCATGATGGCGGGGGGGTTAGCGCAGCGTTGCGACTTTTGCTTCAACAAGTAGATGCCAAAAGAAAAGATGTGATAGAAAAAGCCAAAGCCGGCAAAGAAGAAGCGAGTGAAGGAAAGTGGTCACACAAACACACACACTCTCTCCTTGAACAGTGCGCGCCGAGGTGATAGTTGGAGTTGGGTTAGGGGGGAGAAAAAGACAGCGAGCGGCAAGGCGAAGGGTCCAGGGCCGGGTCTTGTTGAGGTTTTATCAGTGGATCATTTCGGTTGACGGGGTAGGGAAATGGCACCTGCAGCTACTAAGGTAACGGTCAAAAGGTATTTTTTTTTTCCCCATTGCAACTATGAAGGTAAAGGTAGCAAATTGTGCTATGAAAACGCCCCTGAGTGGGTGGTGACTTGCTGGTGTGAACGAGCCAATGGAAGGCCGTGTTTGCACATCAGGCCATGTCGTTAGTGGGTCCTTCCGTCTTCCGTGCTGGGTTCTGACCAATGATAGACATTTTTTCTCTAGCATATGGGCCGGGCGGTGTGCAACGTACCTAGATACCTACCTAGGTACCTAGATCCCTAGAGAGATTTCGGGAGGCAAAAAGAAGGGCGTGCAAGATATGGCCTAGTTGGGTCGCCGCTGCCAATCACAGTGGTTGGAGGGGCGGCAACGGCGTTGATTCGAATGCACGGTGCCCACGGATCATGGAACAAAGCTCCTCTTTCCTTTCTGCTGTTTGCCGTTTACTACGATTCAAGCTCCCAAGGTAACAGCAACAGACAGTGGCGGCGGCAGCAGCAGAAGGAGCAGCAGTTCATTCCAATGTCAGATACCTAGGTACCAACAAATGTTAGATGGAGCCTTGCCTGTACGCGTACTGTGCTAGCCGGAGGAAGATTCTCTGGGTATACTTGATAGATAGACCTGCCCTATCTTATCGCCCCGCATGAAGCGCCTTGCCTCTCTTTCAGTTCACGTTGCGTGGACGGCACGGCCGGGCTGCGTTGGGGCCACTTTGATGCCTGGTACGTACCCATTCGGGTACCTCAACACGAATACGAATATGGGGGGGCGGGTTGCACTGTTGCACGTCTTCTTTGTGTCTTGTCCGGCTTGGGCTTGGTGCTACCAGTCTGGAGCATTAGCTCACGAGCCGGAATATGGAAGAATGACAGTGACATTCCAACCATCCGACTTCCCAGAGCCTCTCAACTCTGCCAACATCCGATAGCTGATGAGATCCATCTGACCACCACGTGCACCGTCGCGCCGCCGTGTCGCCTGTCAGAACGGGCCGAGGTTGTACCCACTGTACCACTGTTGGGATGCGATGCTCCAGCATGGCGAATTGACCATTATCTACGACTTACCGCCGCCACTTCTCCATTCGGAGCTTTGGACACGGACAAGGGGCGCATGGCAAAATGACCTGTTGCGGTTGAGCTTGATTCGGCCCGGCCATCATACGATGTATGCTCGGTGACTTCTTCTATCCGTGGCTACCTAGGTAGTGGTGTATGCAGTGTACCAATGTACCTAGGTTCGGTTTTTGTCAGCTTGTAGTCCAGACAGCTTGTAGTCCAGATGCCGTCTTGACAATTTCGTCATCCGATTTTTAGCTAGTACACAAGATGGAGCCTCTTCGAGACCTTCATGTAGGAGCAGCTGCAGTGCCATCTGCCGATCCTTATCTTGTCCCGTACCTCCTAAGCTTTCAAGCCGCTATTGAGGTAACACAATGCCCGGCACCGGCAGTCATGAGATCTTCTGTAGCGGACAAAGGTCCGTATGCTGCTACAATCCTCTCCGTGTTCCAGTTAGACCTTCGCCCTTGCCAAACATGCGATTTTGACGATGCTGTGGTTGCTTTTCGCTTTGGGATAATGTTCTTGGCGCGAAGCCGTCGCATCGATGCTGTCCCGGCGGTCTGGCTCCGTCAGCGGCGCCAGCTCTGCTCACTCTGCTCTGATGGTCAAGACACCTCAGGCATCCACCCATCATCCCGCTCCCTTCCCACCCACCCTTTCACCGCGTCGTTGGCCCCCACAGGCCCCAGGCCCCAAGTGTTGCCCGGGGCATTCGCTTACTTGATGACGTCTAAACCAAACTTCCACTCGGTACACTCTGTGTGTCGAATCCAGCCTCACGCGACTCCAGTCTTCACAGCTCCGGCCCCAAGACTCACGCCCGACTCATGAACGTGGAGGAGGAGTGCTCTCTGAGTGAGAAGCAATAATGTCTGTTGTGGCCGAGTAAGTATATTCCGTCCCATCTTCCCCATCACTTTGACTTCCCGTCAACCCAAACAAAACAATCCCTTATTGACATCCGCCTTTCTCCCCCCCCTGCGCACAGCCAAGTCCGTCGCCTAGATGCGCAGCTGGACCGGATCCCTCTGGGCCTGAGCCTCTCCCAAGATGATGGCGACCTTTCTGCCGAGGAGCATGGTATTTTCAACTCTGCCGCGGTAGACGCCTTGTCGTCCACGAGAATTGACGAGCTTCTACACATCGCGAGAGCCTTGTCCACCACTTCGTCCTCGCTCTCCCTGCTCCCTTCCTATAGGATCCGCGCCCTTTTGCATCAGTCAAAGCTCGCGGAATGGGATTTCCACGCCGAGCAGAACGAGGGGGCTGGCCGAGGTCATTATCAGTCCGAGATCGAATGGCTGCTCATCAGCAAAGCCACTGTGCAAACCTATGGAATCATTTTAAACACCCTCCTGGACCAGATCATCCCCCTGAGCGATGAGATGTGGTACTGGGACGAGGTTTTGAGCTCTTATACTTATAGCAGTCTCTACACAGTCCAGACATCGCCTCTGCGTTTGTGGGCTCTGACCAAGGATGTCTACCACGAGAGCAAGCATCGCATACAGAATCTCAGCCACGCGCCGGGAGACCTTGTCGAGTCAACGCGGACTGGCCTGTCTCATCAATGGAGGCAGTTCTATGGCATCGTTCGGGACAGCATCAGGGACTCCTCGATTACGACCCTTCAGCGCAAAGTCCTTTCGCCGGTGGCCCTAAGTCGCGGTGAGGCCAGGAGAAAGTTGGCGCATCTCAGACGTTTGCGAGACATGATAGCGAGCGGCCTCGGGGTGCTGGTTGACGAAGGACTGACATTCGGCGGCGACGACGACGACGACAAGAGCGAGGCAGGTGTCAGCAGCCACGACTGGAAAGGTGTGGTGGAGAGGAGTGTGGCCCTCATGGACATGGTTCTCAAGGAAGCTCTAGTTCTCGAGTCTGGGGTTGCCGAGTTCGAGGACAAGGTGTTTGCCGGCGTAGAGGAAGATCCAGAACTTAGTATCCACATCGAGGACGCCAACGTCATGGAAAAGCCCTCTGTTCTCGCCCGACGTCTCCTCAACATCCTCGATACCGGTCTTCCCAACCATGTCACCGCGGCGCAGATGCTTGTACGTGACAACGGTCGCCCGTCACGATTCATTCGATACTGGCTGCCCGCGACGGCAGCTCTGCTGTCGTCGACGACTATTCTCCGGCTTCTCGCCAACCGGCGTGCAGAGATTCTCGGCTGGATTCAGGACATTGGTGCTACCATGCGCGACTTTTGGTTCAACTGGGTTATCGAGCCGACACGCAAGATTGTGGGAACTATCCGCCACGACTCGAGCAGCGAGATCGCCATCATGAGCCGGGACAGTCTCAAAGCCGATCGGGAGAGCTTGGAGCGCATGGTGGTGGACTTTGCCTTGGACAAGCCTCAGTTTGTAGGTGATGGCTCGTCCCTCACCGACGCCCATATCGCTACCATCAGGGCCAAGGTCGGCGAGGGAGACGTCACGCCGGTGCTCCGCGCATTTGAAAAGGACTTGCGAACCCCCTTTGTGGGCGCCATCAAGGGCGACCTAGTTCGGTCCCTTCTCATCCAGGTGCAGAAGACCAAGGTCGACCTGGAGGTGGCCATCAGCGGGATCGACTCGTTGCTCAAGAGCCAGGAACTGGTCTTTGGCTTCGTGGGTCTGACTCCCGGGGTGCTCGTCTCGATTGGCATTGTTCAGTATCTTCGCGGCATCTTTGGCGCCCGCAAGGGAGCCCGTCACAGCCACAAGGCCGGGAAAAGTATCAGAGTGTTGCGCAACATTGACCGCATCTTCTCGGAGGCGACGCCGTCACAGAACAACCTTCTCTCATACAAGGACCACGGTCTCCTCCTGTGCGAGGTGCACGTGCTGCGCAGCCTGATGCAGGGAGTGCTACCCCGCGACAGGCAGAGAGAGTTTATTGAGGATTTGGATGACCTCGCCAATCTGAAAGGCATTCAGGTGCAGGTTAGAGCGTTGGATCGAATTCGCTGGGCCTACGCCAGATGGCTCCGGTAAGGGTGAAGGAGGGGAAGAGAAACATAGTCTTGGGCGCAATAACGATTCTCATGGATACGTCTTACGAGGTTCGGCATTCAGGTCACTTTTACTACGCACAGCGGGAACTGCCTCTCAGCGGAACATGTACCATATCCGTACATTCGCTGGGAGCATCACGAATTGTTAACAGAGCATCGCAAACTGGCACCGGGGCTTAGCAGGCGGCATTTGTCGCTAAGGACAGCGGTTAAACACAAAAAGTCGATTCATTACATACAGTTGCATACGATTATCAACCTGGTGGTGTTGTGGACCTGAACGGGCAGGCTAGAGAGGAAGGCCGGGGTGTCGGAGCAGCCGCAACCTGGCAAAGGACACGGTGTGAGACGGCTGCTCCTTGTGATTATGGACTGGCTGCCTACAGAGTACATCGTACATTGGGTTCCTTTGGTGAGGGGGACCCGTGACCAGCGAACTTTGGAGCTGGACCCTTATGCAAGACAGTGCGATGACGTTTCTTCGGAACACCCCCCCCCCCCTCTTACTGGTTGGGCTCCCTTTTGTGGACGCTGCTGCTCTCTCCCAGTTCCCCATTCCCGTTTTTCCTCTTGTCAGAGTCTCCTTCACATCTGGACTGGAAGCCTTGAAGGACAACCTTGCCCTGGAGTAGTGCAAGAGAAGCCGCCTTCAGCTTGTCCGCAGCCGACAGGGACTGCTCTGGCCCTCCGGCGTTGTGGATGACTAACCCCCCCTTGTAAAGATGCTCAAACTCGACGTTCGCATCCCAGTCATATAATGGGGACCTCTCTCGGAAGTAGTACGGCCGACCGTCTTTATACACCAGATCGTGCGTGTCTTTCCAACCCACTGCGTGGCCGGTTCGAAAGACACCATGGACGTCGACTGCGACTGCGCAGTGCCATGGAGTCATGGACACAGGGTCTGGCGATGGGATCAAGCGAATGGGAATCTTGGTCTTCCCGTCCGAGGAGTGGATAAATAGGCGCACGCAATCGGGGTATCGCTGACGGACGACTTCCGCAAACGCCTGTGTGACTTGTCAGCGCCCCGGTCCCCCACGGTATGTAGTCATTATGCTTACAGCACCGCGAATGATAAGCTTCTTCGATCTACAGTGAACTGTCCTTTTCACCTCCATGGAGCTGCATTCATTAGCTTTAGGGTCAGGGTAAGATCTATGGTTAGGAATTTGCAGTAAGACAGGTATGTCGACTTTATGTTGGGGTCGCTGCGGATGGCCTCGTCTACGTTAAAGTGCGGCGGCAGGAAGTTCTCTACCAGCGTCTGCTGGGCAGGCCCTAGCCGGTTGGCAAACTCCTCTTTGGACATGGTATACGACGCCTCTGTGTGTATGCCCAGTAGCTCCATAAAGGACACAAACTCGAGACGGTTATAGCCGGCCCTGGCCGCCATTTGGCGTAGGTGTACGTCGTAGTCCCAAAGATCGTCCTCGGTGAACCCTGATACATCTGGTTTCAGAGGTTGTTAGCGACGGTTGGGTTCTAGGGAAACGGATACCCCCTCTCATATCGCTATAACAGGGTCCATCTCCTGCAATGATGAACTTCGCGCCAGGCGTATATACCCGCTTGATTTGGCAGCAGAGATCGTGTAGACGAGCCAACGCTAGCTCCTCGCCGAGGTCTGAGAGATTGCCAAGAACCTTCCGGGTTGTGCTCTTGCTTTTGCTGGGAAAAGCCGGGAGCACCATGGGTATCTGTCGATGGGCGGCCACTTGTTGGCGGACACGGCACTCGAACGTCTTCCTCGCGCGGGCGGCGCCGTCTACATCGAGCTCGCTAAACGACAGCAGGATGTTCATCGCGGCACCGGCCGTTGCGTCGATGATGGCATCTTCGACATTCTGGAAGTCCTCTCCAGTGTTAGGGACGGGTGGGAAGGCCGACACGGGCTCCTTCTCGGTAATGGGGGGTTTCGTGGTGGCACTGGCAGTGGCCAACATTGTGCGGGCTCTGGAGCATGAGAATGGTTCGGCTTGCAAGGAAACGATCTCGTGTGCTTTTTTGCTTGACGGCACAGTTTGGATTCAGATGCTTGTCTGTAGGAATGTGGTCTACGTGTAAGTGCAATTATATTCAAGTGCTCTATCTCTTGGGATGTCGCAACATCACCCCTTTTATACCGTATCGCATAGTATGGATAGAGCCCTGTCTGCTATGAAAGCAAGCCCACATCGTATAGGTAAACTACACAGTAGCACATCTGACACATAGGTATCCAGGTGACCACCCGGACGGACAAGACGGAGTGCGCGCGGGTCGGCGCCTAGAACCTACATGAAGGCAGGACGAAAGTCCCGGCTTCCGCTCGGCTATTCGACGTCAGTGTGCGCTGCAGAGTGAGAGTCAAACTAGTCAACCGTTCGAACTCCTACACGTGTAGCGCCTGTCAGGAAAGAAAGGAGGCCTGCCTTTGTTGCATCGTACAATGTAATTGATCGGGGATCGTGCCAGGTAATCCTTGGCTCTCAAGGGTATATCAAATGCTCATAAATACCTCAGCCACATCGATCGCCGCATGACACCCCCGGGTTAAACAGCAGCATTTGTAAGCGTATGTACGTGAATAGCAGGCGAACCGACCGACGCCGGGCCGTCCCACCTAACCTAACACCCACCCAGAGTGTGTAGTTGTATGGATTGATGTAGTAAGGAGTATTCTGGAGAGGAAGTCACTTGTAGTGACTGACCTCCATGCCTGCCGCAGTCTGGCAATCCCCCCTCCCCCAAAAGGACGGCGACCTCGTCGTCAATGTCTTATCCAGCAGTTGTTTATCATAGCCAATATCCCATTTCATCATTTCTAGGTACCCAGCAGTTGCTTGTTTCCTTAGGGGCTAAAATGGCGCTTGACTTTAATAGTCAGAGGCTAGTAATAGTGCTTGTTCGTGGATGGTGCTGAAAGGAGTGTATGACTCAATAAGGGTAAGAAAACTTGGTTTGGTCAGAGCTGGTTGGATTTTGGTCAGGCTACCAGATTGACATGATATGTGTGTGCACCTATATAGGATTAAGGGGTGTTTAGATAATGCCAGGTTATTATAGCCAGCTAAATGCATATAGTATACAAAATCTATTTTTCACAAAATATATCTAAAGCGGCATACATGATTTCCTATCCCTTTTTTATCTCTCAATCTACTCTATTCTCCGAGCCGTTAAAGAGCCTAAAGATATTTGCCCCGATTGAGTTCACGGTAGCATCAGTTGACTCGACTATTGGCGAGATGAGCACTTATGGATAGGCTTTCCCAGTGCTTATATCTCACCGCCGGTTCATCGGTAACATTTGACGCGCATACATCACCTACATACAGGTGGTAGGGGTAAGTTAAATACCCCAGTGATGTCACATACCCACACACACCATGATTCAGAGAAACTACTACATTTTCTACCCCCTTCTACCCAGCCAAAATTCACCATCTCATATACCCTCCATTCGCATCAATCACTGCCTGACATCTATCATGTATAGTATAGAGCTGCTATATATAATAGTTATCTAGAAGGGTATCTTATACCTTTTAAACCTACCTATATAGCTCTCGGTAAGGTATTTACCTTTAGATATACCTATAATAAATCTAGATATACTCCTTAATTTAGTTCTAATAGTATTTAATAAGGTTAAGGTCTAATAAGTATAAAGGAAAGTTAACAACCTTTACACCTTATCTAGTGAATTCCTTTATTATACTTTAAGCTATATATAACTAGGCTTTATCTTGTATAAGGGTAGGCCTTTAGCCTTAGGATTATTAATACTAATAGATAAATCTATTAATTAATAGGACTATATATTCTTAATAGAAATCCTAAGTAATTGTAACAGGGCGCTGACAGTGACGCGCCTGCCAATAGACTTCTGACCGGTTGCTCTAATCAATTGAGCCAGAAAGTCCACCAGTGCTTGAATTATGTCATAGGGCAATTCCCCTCATATGGCCAAAGGCCATATAGGTGGTGTTGATAGCAGTGCTCGTGAGGATCACTCGAGCATTGCTGTGTTACGGTCAGTAATCCGACAGTAGGGTTTCCGCTAATAGTATAGCTGAGGTTGATACTCGGTAACAGTATTGTTGGCTTGCTGGTCTGTTGATCACCCGGTGATCAGTCGTGTGGTTAAAAGTCGTAAGGGTAGCTTATATAGCTTCTTATTAATAAATCACTAAAGGGATACTAAAAGATATTTAGAGAATATATTATAAATTGATTGCTAAAGAGTTAGGGAGTTTATCCTTAAGTGTGTCTAAGTCTATCCTATATATAAGTCCTAACTTTATTAATATATAGGGCTGTATCCTGTTTGTATAGCATCCGTGTATCCTTTATATAGCGCCTGTATACCAAGTATATAGCACTTATACCTTTCCTATATAGATCTTATTATTATCTTATCGTTATGTGACTTATACTATAGTTCTTCTGTTTCAGGGAGTCATCTATCTGACAATCTTGCTTGCCTTAGTAGTATAAAGGCTATGCCGCCTGTGCTTCCAGCTTGGTGGGGCTAACGTTGCCTGTAACTTGTTAGGTTGTAACATTAGGTCTCCCTTTGAAAGGTCTTGCCCTTAAGACCTATAAGTAGGTTGTATCTCTCAGGTTGGGGGGTTATTAAATCGTGCTTCCTTATTTAACTATAATACTGACACTATGTTAGGTTGTGTAGAAAAATTAGGTTCTAAATTGGCACTTTGTTTAGTATATCACTATATATTCTAATAATTTGGTTCTTCTAACGTTATGCCTTATATTTAGTGTTTTTATGCCGGTTGTATCTATTAAATAGCCGAAGGGGCTAAAGTTTGCTAGGGCTATAAAAACTTAAAGCGTCCTTACGATAGAATAGTGGCAACGTTAAGTTATAAGTTACTTTGTTCTTGTTAGGGTGCTGGCTGACGGTAGGTAGTACAAAGGCTAAGTGATCAACGTTAAGAATAGGAGGAGAGGGAGAAAAAAGTAAGTAATGCCCTCCTTAAGCTTCATTAGAAGCTTGCTTAGATCCAGTCTAAGGTAGCTAAGGCAGCTGGTCGTCTAGTGAGGATTTATGTTATTCATAAGAAGGTAAAGGAACATTATATAGAAACGTTTGTATAGGGAATATAGGAGTTAGAGGAAAAGGATACCCTATTAGCGCTTGATTCTTATAAGCGCTAGATGGTAAACAATCTTCAGGCCATAGGTGTTAGAAATAACGTGAACTAGCCAACCCTTAGGATTAGTAAGGAGTTTGCTAAGTTAGGCCTACTTATAGAAGCGTTTAGTTCTAGTAGTTATAACGGTGAGGTTTCTTAGTTGGTAGCTGGTGTTCCTAAGTAAATAAATAGGTTCTTGTTTTATGGTCTATTTGCCTTATAAGGTTGCTATAGCGGTTATGGTCGCTTCACTTTATTCCTTGGTTTATTACGTTAAGGCCTTACTATAGGTGCCAGTGTTTCTTCCCTTATATAGAATTCTGCCTAATAGTTTTCAAGTTTTTCTTCTGTATAGGTCAGGTTTAATACTGGTTCTTATGTGTTGTCTTTATGGCTATATCCTTTCTATTTAATAAGGTACTATATTTTTGGTTTTTTACCTGTTGTCCAGCCTGGCTGGTTGTGGTCAATGATTTATTTAATCTTGTATTCTGGTTTGTTTCTATCCATAATGATAAGATCTTGTGCTGTTGATCCTTATAGTGCTGGTTTAAGCAGTATAACATGGAATACCGGGTGGATTTTTATTATATCCGGTAAGTTAAGTTTGTAGTTTATATTTAAGATTTTCTTAAGGATTTTAAAGGGTCTAAGTTTTTTATAGTCAAGTTTGTCGCTTGGTTGCTTGGTTTTAATGTTTTAGTGGATGAGATATGCGCTATCTCCCTCCTTAAAGGTTGATCCCTTAATCCTTACTTGGTTGGAGTACTTTTTTATTTATTGTCTGATAAATTTGAGGTCCTTAGTAACCTTATCCTAGATTTCTTATAGTTTATTAAAATCGGCTACGGCTTTTAGAGCCTGTGGTCCTTGTTAAGGTTCTCTATATACGGTTAGTTAGAATCTATAGTTTAAGTAGAATAGTGAATATTATATACTGTTGGAATGTCAACTGGGCGACATTCATACTTAAGGCCAATTCCGTCACGACCAAGTGGCGGGCCCGCTTTTTAGGTCGCTTAGATATACTTTCTCTAATAACACTATTATAAGCAAATTAGGCTATAGGTAGTAGTAGTACCTAATTGTTTTAGTTATAGTTGATATAGTATTAGAGATACTGTTTAAGTATCTGATTGATTTTTTCTGTTTGTCTGTCGGTTTATAGATAAAATAATGTCAATAATTTATAGTCTATTCTAAGTTATAAAATCAGGGATTTCTAAAACTTAGATATAAACAGCTTGTCTTTATCTAACATGATTTCCTTAGGTAATCTGTGGTTACTAATAATATACTTAAGGAATATATACGTTAGGCCTTCTGCTATGCTTGATTCTAGGTATAGGATAAAATAAGCGTATTTTATAAGTCTATTAACTATTATAAGAACACTGTTATAATAGGTTTTTATAAGTGGTTCTCTTGACTTTAGTAGTTTAATAATAAAGTCTAAGGAGATGGAATGCTATGCCTCTAGGGGCACTGGTAGCGGTTGGATTTATCTATATAGCTTATAAGGACTATTTTTACTTTTCTTATATATTTTATAGTCCTTAATTACTAAAGCTACTTCTACTAAGAATATAAATTCACGATGGTCAAGGGAAAGATAGAGAAGAGTAAAAGGTAGAGGTAAAAGTGTTAATATTCATAATCATAATTCTTTCTCTATAAGGGAAATATTATCTTCTTATATAAAAGGTTATAAGATATATTGTAATAGATTATTTTTAGATATCTTAGATATCTAGGGGTTATAAAGTATATAGGGTTTATCTTTGGAATCTAGGAGTTATTCTAGATATCTAGGGGTTATTTTAGGTATCTAGGAGTTATTCTAGATATCTAGGAGCTGCTTTAGATATCTAGGGGTTATTTAAGTAAGACTAGCTTAGTTACTAGTTTTACTAATGTCTTAGAGACAACCTATTGTAAGATTAATGGCTAGGGGCTCTTAACCAGGTAGGGCTTGATGGTAGGTATTGGTGTATTGTAAGACTTAAGCTTGCAGAGTTCAATCCAGCAGCCGTGGCCAGCTGGAAAACTCTGCAGTAGGGTCTGTACGCCGGAGGCTCAGCGAGCTGTCGCCGAGACCCACAACATAACTACAGATCTCATTACAATTGCTCCCCTCCCCACGTGACTTCATCCCTAAAGTCGTCACAGGAGTCTTCTAGAGTAATAATAAATATCCCTTGCAGACTAGAATATCTTTATTACTGACCTGTAACCGCGCTATTTTTTTATAATTCCTAGATAACAGCTTTATTACTGTTGTTCACGGTTTTAGGTGCTTTATGTTTATTGTTTGGCGACGCGTTGGCGACTTGTTACCGAGTTGTTAGTTGGGTTACCGGGTGAGACATAGTCGTATATAAGTGAATATATTAGACGGTTCGTTAGCCCTTCTCTCTATTGCTGGCT
Source organism: Colletotrichum eleusines (assembly GCA_016807845.1). Taxonomy (NCBI): domain Eukaryota; kingdom Fungi; phylum Ascomycota; class Sordariomycetes; order Glomerellales; family Glomerellaceae; genus Colletotrichum; species Colletotrichum eleusines. Next base: position 2,676,595 of record JADEZO010000001.1, on the reverse strand, counting down.
GCTCAAGTAAAAAGTTTTCTTCCCACCAGTTGCTCTGTTTTTTTTTCCTTCCTCTTTTTTATGCTCTGCAAGCTTTCAGCGACCCTTCGCCTTTATACCCGTCTCTCCGTAATACTTGCAGCTTTTCGTTTTCTTATTTCTTTTCCCTTTTCACAACCTTACTTTCTTCGGCAAGCTTTCGCCAAACCGTCGCCGCTATATCGGTCATTTCTCACATCCAGATGATCCTCAACACTAAGTATGATCCTCATAAGGGCTTCATGGGCCTAAAGGGAGGCGCTCCCTGCATCCATTGCCTCAGCAGCATACATCGCAACCTCAATAGCCTTGTCTATATCGCTGGCCACTATATGGCAAAGTGTGTCGTTTGCTAGATTAACAAGAAGAAATGTTCTACGGTATATCGTCGCCCCTTTGGCAAGCCCTCTATGACTATGCTGACGTTTCTATAGGTTCCATAAGAGCTTTATGGCACGGCTTAATACACTTGGAACATGCTGATGGACTTCCATGTAAGAGAGGCTGAGGGCAAACTTGACCCTACCGAGCGCGGTCAGGTCCTCCTTGCCTTTTCTTGTTATGCCGCCGCCTGGGAGCGTGTCGGTGACTACATCGCCAACCCTTCGGTCGGCGGTCGCAAGGTTCACCTCAAGCAAGCAACTCTTTAGGAGCTTACGTCTAACCGTAAGTATTTAAGCCTCTTAGTTCAGGTTCAGGTATATCGCTGATCCCTTTACGATTGCTCTACAACTAACCCATGTTTAGACTGGCCTTCTCAACGCTATAAACAAGGACGATATTCACAACCGTCTCAATGCTCTCCAGCCGGCATACCTTTAAAACGATAGCTGAGCTCTTGCCCTCCAGTCGGCGATTAACTATCTGGGGGAGTGTAAGACAGAGACCCATCCCAGTGACAAGATTAAGGATATTAATAAGTTCCCTGAGTTTGCCAAGTTTTATAGTCTTATCGGCAAGTACTTAGCGAATGATGTCCCCTCCTGTATTGTCGCTGTCTATGGCGCTGCCCCTATCGGTCGCAGCCACAACACCATGACGCCCAGCAAGCGTTATATCCTGGCGACCGGTTGTATTCCTGGCGGCCTTGACTTGCCTACTTTATTGTCTATTCCTGAGAGTGAGGTTGAAGAGCCTAAGTCTCCCTTACAAGCTTATATTAAGCGCCGTAAGCTTGGCAAGTTGTTGGTGAAGGTCTCTACCCGCTTTACCCTCTTCTCTTTCGGCTCCAGATTCCTCAATACCGCTTAAAAGGCCATAGCTCTTAATGCTCTTGGCCATGATTTTACTGAGGAGCAGGCAAGCGTTCTATAACAGTTTGACATAGCTATTAGGGCTGCTAAGAAGGAGGCTGATAAGAATAGTACCACCTTTAACACTAAGGCCTACCTACTGTCTCTGGGCCCTGCTTTGATTCACACAACCGCAGGTTCCTCTAATTCTGTTGGCAGACAGTTGCCGGTGTTCTCCACACTGGTCATAGAGGCCCTTGAGGCCCAGAGCGCTCTCCAGGATCTGTTCATAGATAATACCTAGCGTCCTATTATAGAATCTACCTATCGTAAGATCGCTGCCTGCTTAGCGATCATTTAGCACGCTATAAAGTATAGCCGTCCTATCCTGTCTAACAAAACATAGGCTGACTTTAATATATTAACCTATATAGAGCAGGACGCTATAGATAAGTATAAAGCACTTATTGCTGATATAGTTGACGCCTCTTGTGCCGCCAAAATTGGCTACTTTAATCCCTTTGACCTGGATGCCTAGACGTAGCTTCTCTAGTGACTCTTTAGTAACTGCTTTGCGTTTTAGGATCAACTTTAGGGTTAGGAATGGCGTTTGGTAGAGAAAAAGAAAGGTTATTCAGGTAGTCTCTAATAGACCTGTGTTCAGCAAGCGGTTGCTGCTAATACTCTACTTATCCTACTTCTTGTAAGCTTTTTTCCTTTGCGTCTCATACTTCTTAACTGTATCCTTGGCGTTATCCAAATAGTCTAATGGCTCCTAAGTGTTGTATTCCATAGGCCATCCGGCCTATTTGACCAGGTAACAAAGATTGTCACTGCTTCCCTAGTGTATAACGATTTCTTTAACTTCCTAAATGTCATCTTCTGTTTCCAACTCCAGAATTATTGCTGACCTGTCGGCGACCTGTTGGCCTGCTATCCATAGTTCTAACAGTGACACCGGGAATATATTGTGTATTTACCTATACTACTCTGGCAAGTAAAGGCGATACGCCTGGTTGCTAACCCTTTTAGCGACCACAACCTTTATGTAACACGGTGCCAACTTTTTGTCCTTAAGGCGCAGATTCTTCATCGATAGTCCAACGACTTCTCTATAACAGAATTCCTTCTGTTGATACCTCTTGTTGTAGTGGGTGGCCTGTGCCTCTGTGGCCTTTTCCCATGCCTTTACCGCTTGTCTCCTGACTTCAGTAATTCACTCAATGCGCTCTCTAACCCCCTATACTTTAGCCTTACAACTAGGCACATATTCTACACATCTAGGGTGGTATCTATAGAGGGCCATAAATAGAGACACTCTGATAGTCAAATATCTACTATTGTTATACATAAATTCAGCCTTGTTAAGCTATGCTACCCAACGGTTTGGCAAACCGTCGGCATATAGTCACAGGTATCACTCTAGTGTCTGATAGGTATACTCTATCTGGCCGTCTGTCTAGGGGTGATATATGGTAGACAGTCGGCGATAAATCGCCTTTTCCTTTGCGAATTCCTCCTAGAACGCACTAGTGAACAGTTTGTCTCTATCACTTATAATCCCTTTAGGCGTCCTAAACTTGTATTCTATTTATTAGTATAAGATCCTTACTAACTAGGCTATATTCAGCGTTTTAACTATAGGAATAAACAAAGCGACTTTAGTTATTCTGTATATAATAACCAGAATATAGTTATACTTAGCACTGTTATTATGAGCGCTTGGCGACAGCCCTATGATGAAATCTATTAAGATTTCCTGGAATAGGTGTAAGGGCAGTGGTAACATCTATAACTGCCTATACGGCTTATGTTATGGCACCATAACGCCAAGGCAACGCTTACAGTCTTGGATATACTGGCGTACATCTTTACTAATTCCTTCCTAATAGAACTTCCTTAAGATAAGCTCCAAGGTCTTTATTACCCCTATATAACCCGCCCTAAGGTCGTCGTAGTGTTGGCAAAGGATCTCTGATCTCAGAGATTCCACCTATAGGATCACTAGCCTTCCCTTAAAGAACAAGGTGCCTGAGTCGTCAACGGTGTACAACTTTAATCCGCCGGCTGTACTGTAAGCCCTTGCCGATTGCGATATATAGAACTTATCTTTGGCCTACAGTCCTTAGACAAGCTCCTCTATCTCAGGCGTAAGGTGTGATACTAATGCCGTTTCGCTAGTTATAAACTCCCTTATGACTTAACGTGGGATGTGCTGCTCCAGTACAATAACCCTAGCCTGGTTAGGCTCCTTAGTCACCTGGGCGACTTCCTGCCAAACACTCTCCAATTCATCCCTTGCTCTCTAGCCTCAGGTTGTTACAGCAGCGATTATTACTAAATATCTAGGGCGCCCTATAGCCTGCCACCAGCCTAGAGGAGAGAAATCCTCACCCTAAGAGTCAACCATCTTATGGTTAGGGTTACAAAGCGATACCCTAACTGCCTAGATATACGCCTTTACAGTCTTGCTCTTCCCTTCCATGTTGCCAATCATTTGGCATATGTTGGGCGGCAGTTCGCCAATGAGTTGTAATTTCTTTGCCAGTGTAGGAAAGACGTCTGTATACAGCACTTCCCCCTCCATGTAATCTGGCCTCCTGGATAGTCCGTCCGTAGGGTTTGTCTTCCCTGATCTATGTTCCAAGTTGAAGTTAAACGCTGACAACTTATACACCCAGCAGGCAAGCCTTCCGCAAAGGTCCCACGCAGGCGCACCGATAACACCTTTCAGTGCCTGGTGGTCTGTCAAGACTATGAACTTCTCTGACAGCCCTTGGAGATAATGAGCCCAATGCTCTAATCCCTCCATAATAGCTAGCAGCTCCTGCTGCCCTGTGGCCTATCGCTGCTCTATATCCGTGAGCTTCCATAACCAGTAGGCGACTGGTCGCCACTATCCCTCTACTAACTAGGACAGGATAGCTGCAATGGCCTTAATAGATATATCTGTCTCCACTTGTATGGGATATTGTAGGTTCTAATATGTGAGTACAGTTGCCAATGAGAAGGCGACCTTTAGCCGATTAAAGGCTTTATTGGCCTTCTTGGTCCACTTAAAAACATATGAGGTATTATTATGTCCCTTTAAAAGGGCCATAATTAGGGCTATAATACCTAAGTACCCCAAGATAAACTTACGGTAGAAGTTATAGAATCCTAGAAACGTTTAGACGTCTTTTATAGATATAGGCGCTTTCCACTCAGCGATCGTTTGCATGCAAGATTTATCCATTTCAATTCCCTTAGGGGTAATTATATAACCTAAGAACTCAACCCTTTGTTAGTAAAATAAACATTTGGATAGCTTTGTGAATAGTCTAAATATTTATAATTAATAGAGGACCTTTTTGAGGTCCTTAGTGTGTTGCTCCCTTGTGGCAGAATAGATCATCAGATCATCTATATATGCGATACAACATATGTCAAGTAGCTTGCTGAGTGCTTGGTGAACGTACGCCTGGAAGGTCGCTAGAGCATTGGTTAGTCCAAACGGCATAACTGTATACTCAAAGTGACTGTATCTAGTATGGAATACTGTCTTCCAGCGATCTTCCTTCTTAATGTTAATACGGTAATACGTATCACAGATATCTACCTTAGATATCCACTTTGCTCCACAAAGCCTATCTAACAGCTTGCTAATTAACGGCAGCAGATATTAATTCTTAATTATGACTCTATTGAGGCCCCGGTAATCCATATAAAGGCGTATAGTGTTGTCCTTCTTTGGTACAAATAATATAGGTGCCTTAGCCTTACTAACCGATCTTATAATACGCCTATTTACCAGGTTCTTAATGAGGTATTAGTAAAGCTTTTTAAGCTGCTTGTTATTCAGCAGGTAGATTGGTCTATAGGGCGGCTTTGTCCCTAGGACAAGGTCTATCACATGCTCAGCCTTAACGTGGACTTGCGGCCTGGTTGCCAAGCCTTTATCAAAGGTGGCTGCCTTACTTTGCAGTTCCTCTAGGAGGTCTTTTAGCGGTGGAGGTTCTTTCCAAGGCCTAACTTTACATAAGATATACAGTATATACGTATGCTCTTTGTTCTTAAGGATATTATAAGCTATTGCCTCTAGCTCTATAATAGAGATCAACTCATAATACCACCTATTAGTGGCCGTGTTGATTTAGATATCTTCCTAGCCTATAGACTGTCTGGACATCAGGATATCTAGCTGATCCTCTCTACGGTCGGCTTTAACGACCAGTCACCAAACCTTCTACGGCCATCCCTTATGGTCTATAAGGAAAAAGGTCAACCAATAAGCCTTTCCTTAGCCTAGGGTTTCCCCCATAAATAACTTTAGGGTTAGGATGCTAGCCTTTGCCGGCTTGAGGCCTAGATATTGTACCAGCCTATAACTGACAAGATCCACCTTAGAGCATGTGTCTATTGCCACCTATACCACTTTCTCAACGTCCCCTCATAGAACGATCGCTATGCCTGTAGTGGTAGGTCCCACTGGTACCCTTGGTTTCTAAGGCATGAGTGGTTAGGCTGCATCACCTGTGCCTACTCGTTTTCCAACAAGTCGACTTTAACAACTCTATGGTGTGCCCTAACCTGTTGTATAGTAGCGGTCTTCAGCTTTGGTTGGTAAGCCGTCGGCCGGCCGTCGCTTAAGCTACTAGTCGCTTTCTTGGGGCATATATTTGAGTAGTGTCCCTTCTAGTTATAATTATAGCACCTAACACTCCCTTGCCGATCCTTTGGCGACAACCCGTTGCACCGGTCTATGAAATGCCTGCATGGGGAGTCCATCGGTTTAAGGCCCTTAGATATATCCTTCCGCTGATCGCGATAGGCTGGCACAGGTCGCCACGGCTGCTTGCTTATGCTTAGCAGGCGTTTCTTGCCGTCCTTCCGTGAACTATCGCTGCCTACTTGCCGGTCCCTCAATGACTATAGGCGATCTGCCTCATGAGCCATGTCTTTGGGCTGAAGGATAGGTGTCTTCTGACGGATTATCTCGTCCTGTAATTGGGCCGGAAGTCCAAAGAAGTATTAATAGGCCTTTGCCTTTGACTCTTCTATGTCTGCTGTCCCCAGATTATGGTGTATTGCCAACCATTTGGCAAGGTATTACGATAGGGTCTGACTGTTACCTATACGCTTCTTCCTTAGCTTCCGCTGATAATCCCTTTCTTAGGCTTCCGGATCGACATGCTGTCGGCAAACAAACGCCAGGAAGTCACTCCATATTAGAGGTTTAATTAGTCCCTTCTCGTGATTACGCCATTACGTCTGCAACGTTAGGGATACCTTTGATAGGGCCCATTCTACATGTTGCTCTATAGTACTCCCAGGTCGGAGCCTATTCACCGCCTCTACCGCAACAATCCAGTCTGCCACTTAGGCGCTCATGGATTCCTCCCTAATGGTTCTATAATTATAGGACAGAGGCTTCTCGTACTCCTTCCTGTTGGAGCGCTGTGCCGGTCTGTCAGCAAGCTCTCACAGGATGTGCTCATGATGCCGCCGCTCCTCACGGTGTTCCTCAACTATGGTCCTCATGGTCTCCTGGAAATACGACATCATGGCCTACATAGGATCTAAGATCCCTTGCTCCGGTATAGCTATGCTGACACTCCGATGCATGCTCATGCTCCACCCGCTCCGCAAGCGTTCGGCGACAAAGGCCTTGTCTACATCACTCACAATACTTGGGGAGTCTGGTGTCTAAAGTTCTCAGGATAACGTTTTTCCCTATGATCCTTCTCCCCCTAATCCTTGTAAATCCCCTACTAGCAATAGAGGTCGGTTTCTTGCCTTGGTATATTAGACTAAGTCCTTAATCACAGATAGCTACAGTTCGTCTATACTGCCTATACGTCGGCAAAGCGCCGGCAAACTTTCGGCACGTCTTATGTCATTTAAATCTATCTTGCCTGTGCTGGTTACTCCAAAGAGGTAGAAGCTTAAGAATTATAAGATTAATGGCTAGGGGCTCTTAACCAGGTAGGGCTTAATAGTAGGTATTGGTGTATTATAAGACTTAAGCTTGCAGAGTTCAATCCAGCAGCCGTAGCCAGCTGGAAAACTCTGCAGTGGGGTCTGTACGCCGGAGGCTCGGCGAGCTGTCGCCGAGACCCACAACATAACTACGGATCTCATTACACCTATATACTTTTCTTATCCATTTTACTAGTAGAATCTAGTTATCTTATTTATATTATTATATAACCTTTAGTTATAGTATTATATAGAGATTTTGTTATAAGAAATAAGAGTTATTAATTCTTAATTCTTAGTTTTAATATAAGGGTTATAGCGTTCCTTAATTCTATTAGTTGTTTAGCTGCTTATTATTCTATCTTGCTTGGTGGAATAAATTCGTCAAGGGATTCTCTAGTATATAAGTCGTCATTTTAGTTCTATCTAGGGCTTTCCCTTACCTAAAGTCTAGGTTTTAAGAAGTTTATAACCTTTCTAACTATAGCCATAATCTTGGTAGGTAGGCTAGTGATTTTCTAGGTTTCGGCCTATATCTATTAGGTAAGTTCTAAAAGTTCTAGTATATTGGTTAACTTTTCTTAGTTCTTAACATGTTTCTTAAGTTTCTTATAGAGTTATAGGTAGATTTATGCTTATCTGGCAGGCTTACCTTATACCTCCTCTTTAATTTCTACTTAGTTCTGGAGGTATCTTGCTTGTTGTTATATATTCCTGAGTATTTTCTTAAGGTTCTTTAGAATGTTTTTATTATGTTCCCCTATTACTTGATTTATTGTTCTATTAGTGTGGAATATGTTACTGTTAACGGTTTTCTTAGGAAGGGTTATGATGACGTTTTTGTTTTGTTTATTTAACTTGGTGACTTAGTTTTTTCCTGTTTTCTTTGCTATCGCAAGAATCTTGTGGTAAGGTCCCCTGGGGTACCATCCCGCTTGCTCTTTACTGCCTTGGTGTGTTAGGTAATTATCGTTATAACAGGCGGTCTAAAAGAGTTAATTATATAGCGTTTCCTTAATAGCTATATTGGCTTTCTCAGCATGCTTAGGTAGCGGTTTATTTTAGAGTTGCTTAGGTTGTTTATAGTCTTATATATAGTGTCCTATTTCTTTATAATTAAAATATTTAACAGTATTAGGATCCTATATTAGGTATTTATCTTATCTTCTGGTAATACTAACGTCTATAGGTCTGGTGTGATGTCTATAGGCAGTGCTGCCATGGTTTTCTTGTTGTGGTATCTTTAGTCTATACTTCCGGCTGATGTTAGCACTAACCTTATTAGGCTATATTTATTATCCTTTTTATTTAAGCTGTTGTTTATACAGTTGATTATTAATCTTGACGGCCTTATCTATAAATTTATAGAATTTGTCTGGTTAGTCGTCTTAACTGAGTTTATCTTTAATGTCTTCCTTGAGTCCCTGATAGAACTTGGCTATTAAGGCTTTATCTCCTCATTCTAGTTTAGAGGTAATATGTCGGAATTTAGTGGTATATTTACTAGTTGATCCTTTCTAAGTAAGGCTTATAAGCTCTTGTTCCGCTATATATTCCTTATTAGGGCTACTAAAGACTTCTTTAAGTTGTTTCTTGAAGTTCTTAAACTTCCTAAAGATCGCTTTAGTATCGTCTTCTTAGTTTTCTTTATTATTATCCAGGTGGTCCTATATCATAGGTTTAAACCAGGCTAAGGCGTCTTTCTTTAAAAATAAGGCGGCATATGACACCTTGTCGGCCTTAGTTGTAAAGGAGTCTTTATAGAACTTAAAGTAGGCCTTAGTTTAAGTAAGGAATCCTTATAGGGTTCCTAAGGTCCCGTCATAGGGTTCAGGATCTAGGTACTTGGCCCATAGGGGTGGAGCAGGCCTGGGTGCCAACAGCTGGGCTTGGAGTTGCTGATTTTCTTTCACTAAGAAATGAAACTGCACAAAAGATGTGGCGCGCCATTGATGTTATCAATTGACACAAGATCATTACCTATATGTGGAATCTAAGTCACCTCCTCAAGGGCTATAGAGACTATTGGCCTTGCACAGTTATGCTATGATAGGCAAGAACCCTAGGTAAGCAACTCCTAGGTAAGAATCCTATTTTTTTTTTTATGCGTGCGTGCGACCGGACTCGAACTCGCACACTCTCGTGCACAGAGCAAAGCTGGGCTCATAACCACTAAGAAATGAAACTGCACAAAAGATGTGGCGCGCCATTGATGTTATCAATTGACACAAGATCATTACCTATATGTGGAATCTAAGTCTTTCTATAGCTAGGTAATCATTTTAAGCAGCTGTTGATTAGTTAGTCTGGTTATAACCGGAGTTAGAGCGGCAGCGTGTAGGGTAGGAGTGGATATTATGGAATACTGTTAGGTAAATATTAAGGTTAACTTACTTAACAGAAGTAATTAAAGTGTTACGGTCAGTAATCTAATAGTAGGGTTTCTACTAATAGTATAGCTAAGGTTAATACTTAGTAACAGTATTATTAGCTTATTGGTCTGTTGATCACCTGGTGATCAGTCGTATAGTTAAAAGTCATAAGGGTAGCTTATATAGCTTCTTGTTAATAAATCACTAAAGGGATACTAAAAGGTATTTAGAGAATATATTATAAGTTGATTACTAAAGAGCTAGGGAGTTTATCCTTAAGTATGTCTAAGTCTATCCTATATACAAGTCCTAACTCTATTAATATATAGGGCCATATCCCGTTTATATAGCATCCGTATATCCTTTATATAGTGCCTATATACCAAGCATATAGCGCCTGTACCTTTCCTGTATAGATCTTATCGTCATCTTATCGTCACGTGACTTATACCATAGTTCTTCCGTTCCAGGGAGTCATCCATCTGACGATCTTGCTTGCCTTGGTGGTACAAAGGCTGTGCCGCCCGCGCTTCCAGCTTGGTGGGGCTAGCGTTGCCTGTAACTTGTTGGGTCGTAACATGGTGGACCTTTTGGGTCGATGGGTCAATTGGTTAGATTGACCCGACCAGGTCTATTGTGGCAGGCGTCACTGTCAGCGTCCTGTTACACTATCTATAAGATATCTATCTAGTTATTAACAGTCTAGTTAATATAGGCTTAAGCCTAGGTAAGCTAGGCCTAACAGGTTTCTTTTAAAATAATAGGCTTCTGGCAGGCAACGTATCGGCAATATTCTAGGTGGCAGAGAGTACTTCAGATCGTATATACTCTATATACCCTATTAAATAGGGTTGCTAAGAGCCAGAGAAAGCTAGCAAGCCAGCCTTAATAGAAAGAGGTCACATATTCAACTAGCTGTTACTCTTGCTTATAGGAAAGGGCGCCTGGCCGGCCGGATCAGGGCTAGGTAAATGTATCAGATACCTAAAGAGCATTCTTGACTTAGGTGATAGAAAATCCGGTCCGGCTAGCAATCTTCTGCCTATTAAGTCTGCCTTTAAAAAAGAGGGTGTGTATCCGTATACGGTCAATATCTGATATGGGCTTCGTATAGATATTGTCACAGGATAGGTGGACAGTGACACTGGGTATTACCCATAGGCACGTGGATATTCACGTGCCCTATGGGTATATATCCAGTGTCACCACCATCGACCACCTGAGAGAAAGGTCAACCTAGTAATACGGACCAATCGCATACCTATCCTTTGACCTTCGCTCAGTTTCCTTGTTATTGCTTGTCTTGCTTACTGCTTTGCCGTTACGCTTCACCTTCGCACTGCGTCACTTCATGTTACGCTGGTGCGACTCCCTTCGCTCATCGCAGTCCAGCGAGTCCTGTCAGATCCGGAACGGCTGCCAGGAGGACTGTGTCAGATATTAGCTGGCCGGCGGCAGCGGTTATCTATAGTGGTGATGGGCGATGGGTGATAGGCGATGGGATGGATGGATAGAGGGAAAATTAACAGCCGGCCGGCCGGCTGGCTGGCTGGCAAAATAGTGCCGTAATGCTGGCTATACCTAAATTAGTAGGGGGGTGAACATTAGAGAGATACCTGACCGGGGTATTTAATTTCGGCCTCATACCATAGTATATAGTCGGTTATATCTAGCTCTACGTTGATAGGAATAACCCTTTCTGATTCCTATTCTTATATGCCCTGCTGTGTGCTCTAGCTTGTGAGAATATTGATACATATGAGCCTAGTTTAAGTAACTAGACGTAGATAGAAAAAGGCAAGAATAAAGAAAATAGTCAGAGAGAAGTTATAAATAATAGGAAGAGTATATGTGGTATATTATTTCGAGCATATATTATATAACATGGGCGACACCTGTCTTTAAAGGTTACTCTAGATATATTATGATGGGGCACTGTTTACCCCCCCTCTTAAACCTGGGTAGGTAGCCGGGCGGATTAATGTAACTATGAGTAGTCCGAAGGAAAAGCTACTTGTCGTAACCTCCGTGCCTTGTGTACTTTGGTAGCGGTGGTGAAGATGGTAGCGGTGATCAAGAACCCGCTTGCGCAAGCTTCCTCTGGCCCATCCCGTCCCACCTGCTCATGCCGCAATATATACCGTTGCAACTCGATTCTATAGTTGCTATACTACGCGTGTTATCAGCGGTACCTAATGAAGGGACTTCCCCACAATGCGGGCCGACACGAATTGTCCGAAGGTGGGCTTTTTACGACTCCGAGAGGGACCAGGGCTAATTCGTGTTTCTTCCTTTTTTGGCTCCCGTAAGCTTTACGCCTTTAAGTCGCTACTGTAGCATACTAAACCTTAACGATAAAGCAACTCGCTACATAGAATTAGGGTAGGGGGGACCCTTTATAACTCTAAGAGGGACTATAAGTCCCCACTATAACATACTCAACCTTAACGATTAAACGACTCAACATGCGGAATCAAGGCGGGGGACCCTTTACAACTCCAAGAAAGACCAAGGCTAATTCGCGTTTCTTCCTTTTTCGGCTCCCGTAAGCTCCGCGCCCGTGAGTCCCTGCCATGGCCTACTGGACAACGACGACTCGCCCAACGAAACCAAGGCGTTCCGTTCATATTCTGGCGCTATACAAAAGTGTTGTTTATCGTGGCGGCGTCGGTTTGACGCTCCACGCGAGCTCTATCTGGATTGATATATCCTTAGGTATTCTGGGCACTCGTATCGGCGTGACGTGCTTGGTAATCTGTGATCTCAAGCGATTTCTACGTCCTGCCGAGGGCTCCCCTAGGCTGTTGGGAATGTAATCTGGCTTGGCGTATCCCGCATATTGCTGCAAAACCAGAGATCCGAGTTGATTGATGGCATACGCGGGAGGGGGGGGGGGGGTCTCCAAACCCGGGGCGGTTTTCCGGCTACCTGGAGATGTGGATGGCTGACCCGATGCAGTCTTACGGAGTACGTGGTATCGTGATATACCACCTAATGAAAGTAACGAGGTGAAAACGTCACTTTCAAGGCTGCTTGCATAAAAACTGCTACCTAGTGTAGTACGATCCGCAAGTTGGAGCTCCCCGACGGGTCGTGTGGCGCCATCGTCCACATACCTATCCTGTGACTCTCCACGGCAACACCTTTGCTGGACGTGCATCTTCATCGCAAAAAAAAACAAAACACACGCATGGCTACAAGTCATGAAGGGGGGGTATTACTTTTGCCCGCAATCGTAGTGGGACATCAGGGCAAGCGAGCGGCAGCACCTTGCTTGAAGAGTTCCTGTACACTGGGTTCGAAATGGGAAACATGCGTCCCCCTAGTCAAGTGTTGGAAGTCTTCGAAGTGGGGACGAGGCAACTTTCAACCTTGCCTGCTTAAGTTCCTACCATATCTCGCAAATCCCATTAAATGAGGATCGGAGTGTGTATATATATATAATCTTCCAACTTGCCAACCAATACTCATCCGATCTTCAACCCTCAGCACATAAGCATTCATCAGTCGGTCCCTAACATCTCTCACGACCTCGCGGGACGTTCTGCGAAACCTTCCTACTCAACCCCCTTATCAATATGTGCGGCGGCGCCGTTATCGTGTCGCTATGCCGCCGGGATCCGGACACGGACGAGGCGGTGGCGGCTAGGAGGACCGACCTAGAGACCAGGCTTTCCAAGAGTCTCGATCTCATTGCGCACCGGGGTCCCGATGCTCGGGATGTCTGGATTGACCCGACGGCGACGGTGGGTATGTTGATTCTCACCCCCTTGGATAACCTGCCAGGAAGCGTTCGAAACGTTGACACGGCGTCAAGGCCTCGCTCATAACCGCCTGGCTATCATCGATCTCTCGCCCGAGGGCACGCAGCCCCTGCACGACGACCAGGGCCACATCCACGCCGTGATTAACGGCGAGATCTACGACCACGACAGGCTCCGCAGGGAATGCATCGACGCCGGCTACAGCTTCAAGGGCGCAAGCGACTCGGAGGTGGTCGTGGCTTTGTACCAACGATACGAGGCCCCAGAGTTCCTGCAGCACTGCCGGGGTGAGTTTTCCATGGTGATCTATGATGATCGTTCCGGCGAGGTCTTCGCGTGCCGCGACCGCTTCGGCATCAAGCCGCTGTTCTATACGATTGTCCAGGAAGAGCTGTTCTTCGCCTCGGAAATGAAGGCGTTCTTGGCCATGGGCTGAAAGCCGGAATGGGACGTCGAGTCGATCGCGCTGGGAAAGACCATGATTGGCGCCGGCACGATTTTCAAGAGCGTCAAAAAGGTAGGGCGTTGTTGGAACAACCCCCTCCCCAAGGAGTTCAACCGCCGTGCTGAATCACTGTTCCAGATCGAACCCGGGTTTTACATGAAAGTGACCCGTGATGGGGCCATCACCCATTCCCAATACTGGGACATGGAGTTTCCCACCAAGGTGCGTACACGAAAGAGAGGGTACTGCTTGCTATACGTTAAGGCTCGGCTGCTGACGTCAATCGGGCCGCCGTAGACCGAGGTGGACAACCGCTCTATGGAAGAGATGGTAGAGGAACTACGCACGGAGTTGGTCAATGCCGTGCGTCTCCGTCTACGGGCCGATGTGCCGGTTGGAATCTATCTGTCTGGTGGTCTCGACTCCTCGACGGTCGCGGGCATTGCGAAAAAGCTTGTTGACGAGGAGGGTGTCACTGCGGGCAGTCAGGCGATTTCGGACCGAATCACCACGTTCACGATTGCAGTCAACAGCGACCAGGGTGACTCGGTGTACAATGAAGCTGGTCAGTCTTGGTTATCGTGCCATCAACGAGCCCACGCCCCCAACACTATAGAGGTAACGACTTACTAAGCCGCGGACTGCAGCCATTGCGAGTAGGACGGCCAAGCACCTTGGTGTGCGAGAGGTGACGCTGAACGCGAATGAGGACCTGCTGGCCTCGTCGCTGGAGGACTCGGTTTGGTTCTGCGAGTGAGTCCAATTCATATGCGTGCGCGTAGGTGCCAGTGCCACACGAAGATGTCCATTGACTTGACTTCGCCAAGACAACCAATCGTCAGCCTGACGATATCTGCCAAGATTTCCTTGGCCAAGCTGGCTCGCAAGAACGGCATCACGGTCATCCTCACCGGCGAGGGTGCGGATGAGACGTTCGCCGGGTATGTGGCGTCTCGAGCCTAGGGTTATGCTGGCGTTGTTGCTGAATAGGACATAGGTACCCTTGGATGCTCCCCGACCTCGTCCTGGAGCTGGACCACGCGCGGCCCAACGCACCGATGAACGAGGATTGTGCCGAGCTGCGCGGTCTCGTTCGGGATCAAGCGTACGGCATGTGGTCCAAGGTCCACAATCCAGAGTTGTCCCTCCACCTGCAAAGCATCAAGCCCGAGACGTGGGAGCATATGAACCATATGAATCTGCCGCTTTTCATGGATCACTCCGACGGGGTTCATCTGCTGGACCCGAAAATCCACGCCAAGTATGACATCGACAGGAGGATCCAGAGCAGGCTCGACTGTTTCGACCAAGAGGCGCTGGAGAAGGTCAGGAGCAAGTGGCACCCGCTGAACTCGTCGGTCTATTTCAATCACAAGATTTGGCTTCCGAATGTGGTCATCCCCCAGAATGCCGACCGGACGGAGATGTCGCACAGCATCGAAGGTCGACCGCCGATGCTGGACCACAAGGTGGTCGAGCTTGCCGCCAGGCTCCCGCCGAGTGTCAAGGTTGGCTATTTCCCACAAGGCTCGGGTCTGAACAGCGGTGGTACCGTCTTCCGGACGGAAACAGACAACGAGGTCTCGGCCAAGTTCAGAGAAAAGCACATCCTGCGGGAGGCAGCAAAACCCTTCATCACGGAGGAGGTCTATGCGCGGCCTAAACACGCCTTCTTGGCATCGACCAAGTACCCCAAGGGAGGTCCAATCCATCGGGTGATCGAACGGTTTCTGACAAAAGATTACGTCGAGGCTCTGGGATTCCTCGATTGGACCAAGCTAGAAGGGCATTTGGGCCGGGCGTTTGAAGATGGATCGACTTCTCAAGATTTCATGCCTTGCCTGTTGGCGGCATCCCTCGTCATAATCGGCCAGCGGTTTGGAGTGGCCAAGGCCTCTTTAGAATCGTTTTACTAGATGATAAAAGTTCGCCATGACAATAGAATCTAAGGAACGTTCGCCACGATACCCGGATTCCAACTCTGGTGGTTTGTCTCGGCGCCCCCAGCTCGGTGACTTCCTGTAATTGCTCGTCGACACCAGTGGTCGGGGGCATCTCTCTGGAGTCAGACAGACCGCTCTGACGGTATCGCGTCCTTTGTCTTTTTTATTTTCATCGAGGTACCTTTATCGAGATGTGAAAAACCAAAAGAAAAGTGAGAAGACAGGAGGATGAGAAGACTGGGCGAGGCTGGGCGAGACTGGCCAGCCCAGCTCGGCTGTAAACCGCTCTCGTCTTCCTCCCGAAGTCATCCCGAGAACCAGGCCAATAAAGCCGCGTGCCAATGACCCGGAACTCGTCGTCGTAGCACTGTTCCCGATCCCGGAGCGATTGAAGTAGCTACGCACAGTGGGTGAGGAGGCGCGCGTGGGCTATAAGGACCTCTCTCTCCTCTTTGCTGCTGGTTGTGGGTCTAAAAGAATAAACGGGAAAAAAAAAGTAAATAAATAAAAACACTCTCTTGGCTGGGCCACGGTGAAAAATGGATTCCCCAAAGGTTGTTGTTTGTACCTTCACCTTTGCTTTCTCCGGTGCCAGGACGGCTTGCTACACACCCCACTGCTTAGGAATGCCGACGAATCAGCATATAACGGAAGGCCCTTTCTAGGCGCTGCTGTAGGTATACCGTTCGACGCGTTCGGCCGTGGACCGCCTGATGAGACGCACTGCTTGCTGGCTTTGCGACTCTTGCAATTGCGACCGAGTCGGTATACGTCGCCGGCGGCGCAACTGATCGGATTCGCCATTGCTGGCTGGTTGTCAAGCAAGGGCGGGCTGGGGAAGGACTGCGATCTCTAGGACGCCCAGTGATGTCGGTACATCACCCTTCTTCCCAGATAGGACAGCAGGTTACGGTGCCCGGTAAGGAGGAGGCGCGACGACGTCGGATCGGCGTCAGAGAGGAGCCAGAAGTTGGCAAAGAAGCAAAACCTTCATGGTCGATCTAAGCGCATCTGCAGAGAGGTAAAGTGACGTGGGGTAAATCAAAGAGTGGGTGTTAAATGAACAACAGCGTAAATGCACTCACCTCGCCACAAAAAAAAAACAGCTAAAGCAGCGTGCATACTACTACATGTTGCCAGCGGTATACTATCAGGTATCCAGCCGATTACATAAGTCCACCGCTGGGCAACAGATCCCTTTTGGGCCCTGTCCCAGCGGTACCAGCGAGTACAAGCGTACAAGCATAGGTAAGCACAAGCAAGCAAGCACTAGATCGACTCGGGTCGGTCAAGCAAGAAAAGGCTGGGTCGTGTCTTACCCCAGACGACAGCACCACTCTTCCCCCTCCCCTCCCCCAAAAAGACAAGCGATTCGATGGGACGCTACGCTACATACCTACCTACCTACGCCGCCGCCTTGCGCTACGTACCTCTCCTCACAGTAAAGTGGACTGTACAGTCCCTCGCTTCAGGTCGCCTGCTGCATCCCAGAACTGACTACATACCTACTACCTACCTATTCCGCGAGCGTTAGACTGCCTGCCTAGGCCGATCTCCTTACCACATCCCAAACCCGATTTCCTTCTTACCCCCCGGTACCCCCGAATCCGACGACGAACATCGCGACAATCCTCTCCGTCCCTCCCAATATCCCGATCACAACAAACTCGCCCACCGTCCCCCCCGCGCCTTACGCCGGCCCCGAGAAGCAACGATTCCCTTCAAGATCGGCCCCTTCGGTTCTTAGTCCCTGACCACCCGCCGCCGCCAAAATGTCGAGCAACCGCAACTACGACTTCCTTGTATGTGCCGACTGCCGCTGCCCCTCCCTACCTCTCGTCCTGCCGCTTCGCTCGAGGTCATGCCCATTTCCGAGCGTACCTCCTTGGGGGCCACTGCCCCCTTTCCTCGTCGAGACACCCACCAGCGAATGAACGTGACATCGTGTTCACATGTGACTGACAAGTACCCCAGATCAAGCTGCTGCTGATCGGCGACTCGGGCGTAGGCAAGTCCTGCTGCCTGTTGCGCTTCAGCGAAGACTCGTTCACGCCGTCATTCATCACAACCATCGGCATCGATTTCAAAATCCGCACCATCGAGCTCGACGGCAAGCGTGTCAAGCTCCAGATCTGGGATACCGCCGGCCAGGAACGCTTCCGCACCATCACCACCGCCTACTACCGCGGCGCCATGGGTATTCTTCTTGTCTACGACGTCACCGACGAGCGGTCCTTCAACAGTACGTCCACCCGGGTGTGTCTGCGATGGCATCGTCTTTTACGTCGATCTGGTCGAGGTTCCCCGCCGCCAACGCGGACACACCTGTACGAGACAGGTGATAAGAAGCTGACCACTCTCTCCCAACACAGACATCCGCACCTGGTTCGCCAACGTCGAGCAACACGCCACCGAGGGCGTCAACAAGATTCTCATCGGCAACAAGTGCGACTGGGAGGAGAAACGCGTTGTGTCGACCGAACGCGGCCAGCGGCTCGCCGACGAGCTTGGAATCCCCTTTCTCGAGGTCTCGGCAAAGAGCAACATCAACATCGACAAGGCTTTCTACTCCCTCGCCGCCGACATCAAGAAGCGCTTAATCGACAACCAGAAGAACGAACAACCCGCTTCCTCGGGCGTCAACGTCGGTGAGCAGGGTGGGGCCGGTGGGAAGTGCTGTTAAAGAAGGACAGGAAAGGGACGCTTGATTTCGCGCTGTCTTAAGAGTGAGAAAGAGAGAACAAGATTTGATTGCGGTTTTTATTGGTCGATTTCGCGCTGCCGCCGGGGGCACAGCGCTTTAGGGCAGAAGACGTGCAAAGAAGGAAAGGCTTCCGGCAACATGGGGCCTGCAGCCGACCTGGCCGCCATAGAGAGACGAAGTCGGGGGCTGGACGAAATGACCGGGGAAGCCTAGGAGCAGTCTCGGGCATTACGGTGGGAGGATGAGCCGGGAAGAGGGAAAATCACTAGTACGTCGGTTTCGCGGTAGGCTGATCGGCCACTGCTAGCAGAGAGAGAGAGAGAGAGGGTACACGGCGGCGCTGACTGATCTGTCTACCTACTCTACGGCCTCCCCCCCCCCCCCTCTAAACGGAAAGAGAGCACTGTGTGGTTATTGTCATGTGGTTTCTTGCCGATAACGCCTTTCCCCGACGAGAGCAAATATCTGGCCTGGAGTTTCGGGTTCTATTTCTGGGTTTTATAATACATCCTTTATCCCTCCCTCCCCCATGTCCGAGGCCAATCGTGAGGCCTAGGCCACCGTTACAAGGCTGGTGGGTTATCCCTTCATGTTATTCTTACAGGTGATTCAACAAGGAAGCTGCCCTGCGAGGCAGGTCCAAAGAGCCATTATAGTATAGTATGGATAGACGTGGCCGGTTTGTGGGTCACCACACGACGTGGGTGTTCAACGCAATGGTCGAACCATTGGTCAGCACAAACTCCCTCCGGTGCCAGGCACGGACAAAGCGCCTGGCTTCGTGCACGTCCGGGAATGACAGCACGAAGCGAGCCGACATGGCGTTCTCGTCGGGCCCGCCGCCCCTCTGCTGACCCTTGGCGTCGACTAGCGGCGGCGGCGCGTCGTCGTCGCCGCCGTCGACGTCGTCCCGCCAGCCGGGCTCGTCGACATCTTGGGCCCCGCCCGGCGCGACGGCGCGGCTGTCGACCTTGGGCGCGAAGTAAGGGCGCATGTGCTGCACCGGCCAGCCGAGGTTCCGCTCCCGCCCGTCGTAGCGAAGCCAGTGGGTCAGCGTGCGCTGATCGATGGTGCCGCCGTCGACGGAGAGGATGATGTGGGAGTTTGCTCGCGGGGGCGGCTCCGGCGCCATGCTCAGCAGGCCCTGGGCGCTGAAGGTCTCGAGGCGGGCCTCGGTCGCGCGGTTGAGCTTGTAGAGATGCAGGCTCAGGGCCGCCCTGGACGGTGGCGCGAGGGTGAAGATGGAGGGGGGCGCCGAGCCGCCCTCCACGGCGCGGGAGGAGGAGGCCAAAGGGGCCGCGGCGGACATGAGGGAGCGGCGGACGGCGGCGTAGCGGCGCTGCGCCTCCTTCTGGTAGGAAGCGGCGGCGGCGTACGAATCGAAGAGAATGAAGTAGCGGTCCATGGGCTCGAGGGTGCTGTAGTCGTACGCCTGCATCACCTTGCGGATGGAGGAGGACCAGCCGTCGAGGTGGTGGCCCTGAGGGCCGATGCGGTAGAAGTCGCTCTCCTGGAGGTTCGGGCTGGCGTTTGAGAGGACGAGCATGGCGGAGCGGTCCGCCAGGCCCGGGCGGGAGGCTGAAGTCGTCGCCGTGGTGGTTGGGTCGGCGGCGGTGTCGGCGTCACCCTTGGGGAGGGAGTCGAGCCAGGACTGTAGGTCTTCGTGGCTGACACGCCGGTCCTCGGAGGGGTGTTGCTCGGCTCGTGAGCGCCCTGGTGCTCCCCCTGACGCCGCTGCCACGGGATCGTGGGTCGAGAAGAGCTCGTTGAAGAGGGAGGGGCCCTCTCCCCTTGCCCGGTCCCTCCTCGCCCGCGCCCGCGACCCGAGGAGGTCCGCAATGGCTGCGAACGTCGCGTCGCGCTCGGCGGGCCTGGATTTCTGCTTGTCCTCTGTCGTGTCGGGTTTCCCGGTGTCCGCGGACGTCAGGAAGCGGACCTTGACTTTCCCGCCCCCCTCGTCCCTGGTCGATGTGTTCGGGGCGCCCCGTCGGTGCCGGCCGTTGTCCCCGCGCGTCGGCAGTGCCGAGAGTTCGTCGTACGGGAAGAGCTCCTCGAACAGGGAGGGGGGCTTCGGCCTCGGCTGCGTCCGCGAGGGCTTCTCGGTCTTCTGGCCCGCAGTCGCGGCGCGCTGGACCGGGGCGGAGTAGGACCGCACCTCGCCCGCAGCGCGGGGCCTATCGCGCCATCGCTGCGTCGGTATGCGTGGCAGGGGCAACAGCGGGAGCCGTTGTCGGGCGGCGGTCGTGGTCATCCGGGCAACACCTCTTCGGGTCGAGCTGCTTAGCCCTCGGAGGTCAGCCCATTGCATGGGGCCCGAAGGAAGCTTTGTCGCGGCGGGCGGGCGGCGCGTCGTTCGTTGTTGGCCCCTCGATGGAGCGGGTTTGGCTCTGTCGTCGTGAGAGTTTGATGAAGAGGGCGGGGAGAGTTATTCGTCAAATCGAGGTTTGTGAGGAACGAGGAGGTCGGAGTTGCGCTTGACGGGCTGTCTTCGCTGGCGGCCCCGGCGATGCGACGTTGGACACTTGCAGGGTGGTACCCCCGTACCCGAGCTGATGTGGGGCCGGTGCTGGAAGGAAAATTGTTAGGGGGTGGACTTTGAATTTTTCACAGGTCACTGAGGTAACCATACACAGTCATGGAAACGCAGTTATAGAGAGACAGTCTTGAAAGACAGTAAAAGCATCATGCCTAGTACTCAACGGAACATAAGGTTTAAGGAGAAATATTATGGAGGTATTCTGATATTTACCATGTTGACCATAGGTGACAGCCAAACCACAGAGGCTAAGGGTACTGAGCGGGCACTTACTTACACGAGCTAGATGGGTTATGGTTCATTCACTCGGGGACAATAAATTTAACCACAAAATGGGGAAGGACTGTGTAAAAAAAAAAAAAAAAACTCATCCACTGTTTAATCTACTTCATCAGTATACGAAGACTCTCTGGCGAGAAACTGTGAGCTAAGGCCGGTGTGAACGCTGTACACACCTACAGAAAACTTATTGTCCCTTCCCAAATCTCTTACAGCAGGGTTTTCTTCATGTCATACCCCGGCCCGGCCCTACACCATTGGCAAGAAACAACAACTCATGTGGGCAAAGGTGAAGGGTGCCGAGGAGCAACATCATTTGAAGAAATCCGACTCATACGACGTAGTGGTAAGGGCCCAGCATTTTGGCGAAATTCTATCTTTTCCTATTATAGTCTGAAGTCCATATTTCTTGGCTTCTCGCCGCCGCACCTGGAGCCCGCTCGTCACTTCGTGAATAAACTCGCCAAAGACGAGGACGACGATAACGATACCATCAGCCACCCCGGCGTAAGGAAGGATGGCCAAGACCATCGACGGCAAGGTCCGTCCCCTCGCGCCCTTCGACAAAACGCTTGAAAAGTCGACCCTCAAAGGCGCATCCCGGATTTATGTCAACCGGGACTCTCTCATCCAGCTCACGGGCAGTGTCGACAACGGCCGCCGCTGCATCGTGACAAGGACCGCCGCTCAAGATGCGACCAAGTCCACCACGACGGGGCCGCTACGCCGCGAAGCGGCGCTCTGGACTCTGTCTGACAAGAACATCAGCCCCAACATCATCCTCATGAGCGAGGCGTACCGCGAGGCCTGCGGATTCGATCTGGGCGACCATGTTACAATCACCATGTGTGAGAAGTTCGCCGTCCCCGACGCCGAAACCGTAAATGTTCTGCCTGTGACCACGTCGGAGCGGGAGAAGGCGGAGATCGATGCGTGGGAGGGCGCGTGGATTGGAGTGATTCGGTTCTATCTCGGTCCGTCCTACCAAACCTATACCGGTTCATGCTGCGCGTTTGCGCCATCCGTGGCCTCGGGTTGCACTCTGAATAACACTGACATTGTCCAGGACGCGCCGAGCAAGTGTTTCCTGGCATGAAGTTTGAGTGTGTGGCCCCGGGGGCGAAGCAAACCTTCAGAATCACCACCGTTGACGGCCAAACCGACAATGTCGCCCGCTACGTTGTGTCGACAGTACCGTGCATCGTTTCCGGCGAGGAGAAGGAACCCGTCCAGGAGGTCGTCCGGGAGGTGAAACGGCTCGTCGTATCGAATATCCCGGGACTGCACGCCGAGGAAAAAAAGCTGATGAGCTTCCTCCGCGGCTTCAACACCAAGTTCCTCTACAAGGGCCAGCAGAAGTCGTGCGGCATCGTCATCCACGGCGGCCGCGGCACCGGAAAGTCTTACATTCTGGATCGGATAGCGGCCACGAGCTGGGGCAGAGTCTTCCGGATCGAGGAAAACGACAAGTCGTCCACCGTCGAGGAGGTCTTCAAGCAGGCGCGGACAATGCAGCCCAGCATCGTTCTCATCGACGGCCTGCAGGCGCTGATCGGGAAGGACAGGGCGAACTCCACGGCCATCATTCAGAGGCTGGGGCAGCAGCTTGACCAGTTGGCCGAAGACGCCCTGAAGAACGACGCCCTGCCCAAGGTGGTTGTCGTAGCCACTTGTCTGGACTACATGACAGACGTGCCCCCAGAGCTGCAGAAGAGGACGAGGTTCGAGCGGAACATTGCCCTTTCCATACCCAACGCCGAGGGTCGACTGGAAATCCTCAAGTCATTCGACATCCCTATCCAGCCAGAGGTCAAGGACATCATGCTGGACAAGCTGGCAAAACAGACACACGCGTTCAACGCGAGTGATCTTGACAGACTCATCGAGAACTCGATGATCATTTCAGCAGAGCGACTGCAACCCGACGATTCCGAGTACGACGTGGAGGCAACGGGAACGCCGTACCTCTCGCGAGAGGACCTGGAGCAGGCGCTGCGCTTCACGAGGCCGACGGCCATGCACGACGTGAACCTCAAGCCGCCCACGATCCACTGGCAAGACGTCGGCGGCCAGGAGAGCCTCAAGACGGCGCTGCGCAACATGATCACCCTCACGACGACCAACGACCCCATGGTACAGAAGCTCATTCTGACGCCGCCCAAGGGCCTGCTGCTCTACGGCCCGCCGGGCTGCTCTAAGACGCTGTCCGCGCAGGCCATGGCGACCGAGTCGGGCTTCAACTTCTTCGCCGTCAAGGGCGCCGAGCTGCTCAACATGTACGTGGGCGAGTCGGAGCGCGCGGTGCGCCAGCTGTTCGAGCGCGCGCGCGCCGCGAGCCCCAGCATCATCTTCTTCGACGAGATCGACTCGATCGGCGGCCAGCGCGCGCGCGGGGGCGGCGCCACCGCCAAGAGCCAGGGGTCTGTCAACATGCTCACGACGCTCCTCACCGAGATGGACGGCTTCGAGGCGCTATCCGGGGTACTTATCCTTGCGGCAACTAACCGGCCGGAGGCCATGGACCCAGCCCTCCTCCGTCCGGGCCGATTCGACCGTATCGTGTACGTGGGGCCGCCGGACGCCGCGGGCCGGGAGGCTGTCTTCAACCTGTACCTGCGCAAGCTCCCGCTGGCGCCGGACGTTGACGTGGCGGAGCTCTCGCGGCTGTCAGAGGGCTTCTCGGGCGCCGAGATCAAGCAGATCGTCAACGTCGCGACAGAGCCGGCGCTGAGCAAGGCGCTGAACAGGACGGCAACGGCCGGCGAGGGGGAGGGGGAGCAGGCGCGGGTGTGCATGGAGGACATTGTGCAGGCCATCCAGTCGGTGCCCAAGGGCATCACGCCGCAGATGCTCGACGGGTACGACAAGTGGTCGAAGCAGTTCATGAAGCACCAGAACCAGAAATAGAGACGTTTGTTTTTATTGCCCGTCTTTCTGCATGCTTGGGTCTTTGCCAGGGATTATTTGGCGAGCTTCCCAGATGGCTTCCATATTTATAACTCTCTTCTCGTAGAGGCGAAGCCTCCTTATTGATATATAGCTCGGTTAACCGGTGTACATAACATCGAGTCGAGCACGCTCAGCACGTCCAGAAAACGGCATGTGGTCTTGTGTGTTATGATCGGATAGAGAGGCGGGATACAGGATACAGCCAAAGTGTGCAATGGGGCAGAGAGAGTGTAAGTCCAAGTACCTAGTCTACATTGTTGGTGGCGCAACGCTCTGTAGCGTGAGCCTGACGCAGAGTCGCCGTGGTTGGCTACCAGGGCATTGGGCAGACGGCCCAGAGAGGCCCTTGATTTTGCGCAAGTCTCCCCAAACCCACCTTTCGGTATGGATCATATCGGCCGACATACATCCAGTAACGGGTACCGTGAAGATGAGGTTATACTGTAGGTGACGAGATGCAAACCCGGCTGACATAGGTGGCCGGGTGGTCGTCGGTTCAGCTTACTGGAAAGAGCGGCACGTCAGCTCACTCGAGACGAACAGCTGCTCCCAGGACGCAGGGCAGATCCCGGGGGTCCAGTAATCTGTGCTTTGCCTAAAAAATAAAAAAAAAACGAGAAGGAAAAGTCAGGGACTCGGCGCCAGGGGGGCACGAAGTCAGAAAATCCATTACGCATGACCGTGGTTCGACACGTGAAATGGGCGGTGTGTGGGCACCGATTGGAGCGTGGCGATTGGCCCGATTGCAACGGCGGGGGCCGCCATGGGACGACTTTGTTGCCGAGATCGCCTTCTGTAATTACCTACCTAGGTATTCTGATCCCTCTGCGAGCCTCTTGATGCACCACCAAAGCAGGACGTTTCTCAGGGGAAATGTGTACATCTAGAATGTTCTTGCTTAGATACCAGTACCTACCTACCTACCTGTAGGTAGGTAGGTAGGTAGGTACACGGAACAACAAGTATGTGCACTTAGGTAGGCACCTACCTGCGATTAGTGGTAGGTACCTACTCTCCCGTATGTCAGTTCGCGAAGAACCAA
This sequence comes from Colletotrichum eleusines, assembly GCA_016807845.1. Classification (NCBI taxonomy): domain Eukaryota; kingdom Fungi; phylum Ascomycota; class Sordariomycetes; order Glomerellales; family Glomerellaceae; genus Colletotrichum; species Colletotrichum eleusines. Next base: position 2,651,353 of record JADEZO010000001.1, on the reverse strand, counting down.
CCAAAGAGACAGTTACCCCTAGCCAAGTCGCCCGTGGTACTGTAAAGGATACAGGGGGGGCTTGCAATAAACTACTGCCCATTCGTCGCGCTTTTTTTGATCTGCCGCAACACTTACATTGTATCCTTCAAGACGGGACGAAGACAGGTCTGACCACCTAATTAACCGCCTTCATCCCACCCTCTCTCAAAACTACTACATCGTACTGGTCCTAACCACTCATCTCTCTTAAAACCCGACAACGTAACGGCGCCTGGTCTCACTTTTCTCCCCCTCCCCTTCGACGGTGACACTTGTGCAGCACCCAAGCACCCAAGCTTTCCTCCCTGCTACCTCGTTCGACGACAACAGACCCAAGACGCCCCCCGCCATTCGCTTCAATAGCATCCCAATCTCATCAGACAGCCCCTCCGAGTTGGATTGAAATGATAGAAAGCCCGACAGCAGCCGCCGACGCTCGCGCCGAGCGCCGCACCAAGTACCACGAAGCCGATGTCGTCGTCGTAGGCGCCGGCGTCTTTGGCAGCGCCATTGCCTACGCTTTGGCCCGGCAAGGAAGAAGCGTCATCTTGCTCGAAAGATGGATGAAGGAGCCCAACCGCATCGTCGGTGAGCTGATGCAGCCCGGCGGCATCGTCGCCCTGCGCCAATTGGGACTGGCCGACGCCCTCGAGGGCATCGACGCTGTGCCCTGTTACGGCTACAAAATCAGCTTCCACGGCGACGCAGTCGACATCGTCTACCCCTCCTTCGACGAGGACGGCCGCATGATCCACCCCTCTGCCGACAAGGAGACGACGTCCTCGAGCGCGAAGCAGAAGCAGGGCCGGAGCTTCCACCACGGCCGCTTCATCATGAACCTCCGCAAGGCTTGCCAGAAGCAGGAGAACATCACCATCTTCGAGACCGAGGTGACGGCCACGATATGCGGCGACGACAAAGACACGGTCCTGGGCGTCAGGTCCAAGACGACGGACCCCGCCACGGGCCAGAAGAAGGACGACTTCTTCTTTGGCCAGCTGACCATCATCGCCGACGGCTACGCCTCCAAGTTCCGCAAGGAGTATCTCCCCCAGGCCCCGGTCGTCAAGTCCAAGTTCTACGCCCTCGAGCTCATCGACGCCCCCATGGTCTCGCCCGGCTTCGGCCACGTCGTCATCGGCAACGCTTTCCCCGTCCTCCTGTACCAGATTGGCACCCACGAGACGCGCGCCCTCATCGACGTCCCCGCCAACATTCCCGAGGCCTCGCCCGCCGCCGGCGGCGTCCGCGGCTACATCAGGAACGTCGTCATGCCGACGTTGCCGCCCCAGCTGCGTCCGTGCTTCGAGGCTGCCCTCGCCGACGGCAAGATCCCGCCCTCCATGCCAAACTCGTACCTCCCCCCCTCCCACCAGACCACAAAAGGCATGCTACTGGTCGGTGATGCCCTCAACATGCGTCACCCCCTGACGGGCGGCGGCATGACTGTTGCCCTGAACGACTGCGTGATCCTCTCCGACCTGCTCCACCCCTCACGCGTGACCGACCTCGCCGACCCCGTCGCCATCAAGAAGGTGCTCCGCGAGTTCCACTGGCGCCGCAAGAGCCTGACGTCCATCATCAACGTGTTGGCCATGGCCTTGTACGCCCTGTTTGCGGCCAACGACCGACAGCTGCGGGCTCTGCAGATGGGCTGCTTCCAGTACTTCCAGCGCGGTTACGCATCAGAGCCCCTGGCCCTCATGGGCGGACTCGTGCACCAGCCGTCCAGACTCGCGTACCACTTTTTCAGCGTCGCCTTCCTCGCCATCTGGCTCAATGCCCTCAATCTCATGAGCGGCAGCGTCTTTGGCTTCCTCAAGGCGCCCTTGGCGCTCATTGACGGCATCCTGATCCTCTGGAGGGCGAGCGTCGTTTTCCTGCCCGTCATGTGGCGTGAGCTGAAGTAGAAGAAAAGTTATGTGTGCTAGATTCTTGGAAAAGCGGGTTATCAGACACGAACAAGAGGCGTTGGCGGGATGAGCAAATGAAACCAACGAAGAGAAAACAAAGGGGCTTGAATTCCCCTTCCCGGGTCCTCTGTCAGGACGGTCTCCGGGCTGTATATACACACACTTTTAATTACACATACGACAGACTATGTTTGGGACGGGAGCAGATCATTGGATCGCTAGGTGTAGTAGATACAGGTTGTATCAGGATCATATCTTAATAGTAATCAGTTTAAAGATCTCTGGCGTGCGCATCCATGCTGAACCAGAGTCAACGTCACCTCGGCACCAACGCAGCTCAATGCCAAAGCCTGCGGGTCTCTTGGGCTTCCTGGTCATCCGGGATTCAGCGCTGCCGTGGTGGGTGGTCTCTCTGACGGCCTGACTTGCTCGCCTGGTCCTCCTGCCGCTGAACTTTGGGTTTCCTAACGCCAGAGCTGATAACGGTGCTTGTCCCAAGGCCGCAAGAGCTGGGTTGCCCCCGAGGCGTCGGTTTTGGTAATTGCCCCATATCTTCGCGTGCGTATTGGCTGGTGGTTGTAGTCGGCGTCATGCCCGTGTTCGTAGCACAAATCTGTAATAGAATTCATATTTAAGCACGTATACGTCTTGTTCCTCTAACATTAGAGGAAGCAAGACTAGACCTTTTCGTCTAGTAGTTATTAACTAAGCAATTATGTTATAAAATCATGTTCTGTCATCTTTCCAGCCTTTAGCGTGTAAATGGAATTGCCCCTTTCTCTCACTACAATGCTCCTGAAGCACCAGTCACAAAGATATCGAAGCAGATGACAAGGAGCCACATAATCCCCTCTGGGATCGAAGCAACCCCTCCCACCTTGATATAAAGAGACATGGGACACGGGACTTGTGACTATTTAGTTGATGTGTGCTGCTGGCGTCTGTGGTCTAGTAGTCATGGCGGGTGAAGACATACAAGAAAAGCTGAAGGATCCTACAGCCAGCAGCTGGCTATCAAAGGTGATTTGGGACAGTATAACAGTTTCAACGTTCTTCCGGAACCTTTAAGATCAAGCCCAACACCGCGATCCGCTTACATGTCTATTTGAGCATAAACAAGTGTCTTTTCTGATCTGAAAGAAAGTCAACGAGGGATATCAAGGTTAGATGTGCTCCTGACTTTTCGAGAGCCAGTCGAGGGTCTCGAAGAGAATAGGACGTCAAGGCTCTGGCAGTTGAAATCCTTATAAGTCTAATTTGGCGCCCAACTCAGCACATACGACCATACCCACTGGAAAACTCGGGATCCCGTCCGCTCTCCCATAGATAAGCCAGTGAGGGCCGGATTAGTAGTTGGGTCGGTGACGACCAGCGAATACCTGGTGTTGTATGTTTTTTGCCTCCTTTTTGTGATGGCTCCCTTCTCGTGGAGAGTGGGATGGCTGATTAATTGCCTGTATTTTCAGAATGGAACGGAGACCCCCACATTTCCATTCGTCTGCCAAGGCCGTGTTTTGCTGCCGTTTTCCAGCCCGGATCACACCCCCTGCCTGGCTTAGATGTACGCGCCGGCGGGGCTACGTTCACCGCAACCGTGGGTGGGATGACGCCGGGGTATGACTTTAGGTGATAACTCCGCTTGTCCTTTATCCTTTTCCTCTTTCTCTTCCTCGCCCTTTTTTATCCACACAGTCTTTGCTTGCATTATTGTCTATCTTGATCAACACCTCTTTAAATGCATTCACGTGCCAGCCAATGTTCCTCAAATGTTACGACTGCAACCATTACCTTGGGTATTTTGAATCGCCTACCCGCCCCGACGAAATCGTCCTCCTTTCACGAACCCTTCTTCCTCCCTCAACCTTTCAACGTCAACTCATGGATATTTGTAGCGCTACTCCTAGTATTCATCATACTGAATGTCTTGCAAGATGTGGCTATACGTGAAAGGGGGCAGGGAAGAACTAATATTTGATTCTTCAAGTACGTATAAGTCACAATAATCCTTGTTATGTGATATGTGTGCTGTGTGTTACTTTTATAACGCGTTCTTCGCGCAATTTATAGCCTTGGGTGTAAAAATATGTATGCTCTTAGAATCCCCTTATTTCAGTAGGGAAATCTATCTAGAAAATAATACTGATATTTACCTTGTAGTACCTGATTGAGTGTATCTGCCTGTTACAGGATAATAGTAGCCTGCTATTCGTTCGATTCAACAGAAGTCCATACAGCTCTACCCCCACGAGCAGTACACCCTGGCCTTGATCGTCAGGTTGTTGAGAATGCCGCATGGGAAGAGCTCGACCAGCAACTCGCACCGAATGTTAAGAGATGCCTGGGCAGGAGAGCCTGCGCACCGAGTCCTCCGAACCCTCGTACGAGCACTGCAGGCCCTCGACCGCGTCAAAGGACATGCTGGGAGGATAGCCCACCATGGCCGACGGCGTGTTGGTCCTCTCGTTATATACGGCACGGTCGTTGCACAAGTTGAACTGGCGCTCCGGCTCCTTTGAGAAGACAAGCCACGAGCGGCTCCAGTCCCAGGGCCCGTTGGGGTTCGCGATGCTCAAGTCTTGCAGTGCGAAGATGAGATGGCGTCTGGCCGCTGGGCTCTGGCGCTTTCAAGTCCAAGGACGGAGCATGGCCAGCGGCGTCATTCACCAAACACTACGTCTTACATACCGGGTGGTTCCTCCAGTAGCCCTCTTCACTGACCACGTACACGACCTGACTCGAGTTGCCATCGTTGTCAATGTGGAAAATTGGCTGCGAGCTGGCTGTGTTGATGCTGTCGCTGTTGACGCGTCGCCACACGTTCTTCTGACGATTGGGGGCGTACAGACCCATCGAGTCCTGGGACAAGTGCCAGATCCGCATGTGCGTCCGGCTGTCCGGAGCCCGATTGAACATGGCCTTCCCGTCCTTGTCCGAGGGCGACGAGCTGTTGAAAGGTGTGGCATCGAGACGCAGATGCACGCCTCGTTAAAGCCAAACTTGGGGCAGGTGTCAATGTCAAGGCCTGAGCCCGTCGCGCCGCCGACCCGGACGTGCGAGTCCCACATCGCAGCCGAGCCCTGGTTGTTCTCGTGGACGTTCCACTCGAGAACGATGGCGCTTGCGGTTGCTCCCTGCACGTTGAAGATCATGTCCAAGATCTCCATGGTACCGACGTCTCCTTTCTGGCCTACCTGAACGACGACACGGGGGTTGAAGACGTCGCTGAAGTAGGCGCCAGCCCCCTGAATCTGGGACCAGCTGGCACCGATGACGCGGGAGCCGTTCGGAATAAGAACGGTGCCTCCAACGCGGTAGATGCCAGTCGGGAAATACGCAATCTGACTGGCAGACTGGGCTTCGCGCAGAAAGGTGTTGATGGCGTTGGTGTTGTCTCCGGTTCCGTCGTCGCGGCATCCATGCTCGGTGGCGATGCGGAACTGGCCAACGTCAAAGTCCTCGTACTGTGGCCTAGGTCTGTAGAATAGCTTGCCGTTCGAGTCGAGCAGGCGGTTGGACTTTTCTGGAGCATCGACGGCTCCTAAGGTCGATGTCCCTTCGCAGCCATTGTACCGCTTGCCAAGGGCCCAGAGCTTCACTCGACTGGAGGAGCCAAGGATGGTGTTGCTATTGACATCGCGGACAGCGGCAGCCACCTGCTCGGTCGAACTCGACCATGTCCATGGTGGTGCGTCGCTTTATAACACCCAATGTATAAAAACGTGGCCAGCTGGTGTTCAAATGTATGTCTGCCAATACCTAAATTCGGTTAGAATCACCGCCCGCCGTCACAACACCCTTCTGTGAACGCAATTTCCATGTCGCCGCGGGTGCCTGCGGGATCCTGTTGCCCCCCCCCCCCCGCACGCTGTTGCAGTAGTGCTACTACTACTGATGGATGCGTGCGTGCGTTTTTCTTTTGATAAACGGGCATCTTTCAGGTCCCCGGCCCCTTCCAATTTGTGTCTGCAAGCTTGTTTGTAGTCAGCCAACATTACAACCAGCCAATACATTACACGAGGTAACTAGAACTGGTAGGCTGACGCTGCGCTCCGTGAACATGGCCAAAATGTCGAGGCGCGAGCAGCAACGGCTCATAGCCACCGTTGCCCCTCGTTCGTTCCTCTTCTTTGTCGTCGCCGATGTTAGTCCGCCGCAGTCCGGTGGCGGCGGCGGCGGCGGTGGCGGCGGCGAGCCGTTCTACCGCCCCGTCGCCATCACTTACTGGCAAGGGCGGGCTCACGGACCCGGTCGTACCGGGGAGAGCGACTGGCAGCGGGTCCGGCAAGTAGTACAGGACTGCGCCCGCGTCGTCGACGCTCTGACCACGCCCGGCAACCGGGCCGTCGTGGAGGCCGAACTGGCCCTGGCCCGTGCGGAGCACCGCCGGTCAAGCCACCCGGAGTCGGGAACTCCTCACGTCCAGGTCCCCGACAGACCACAGCCGAGCTTGTGCGATGCCATTATTTTCCAAGGAAACGTTCCCGAGCCCGACCAGGTGCCCTCGCGCCGCCCGGCATCGCCGCCTCCAGTCGACCAAACGCCCACCATTGGCCGCCACCCCTTCATCTCAACGTGCGTGCGCCTGGCGCTGACTCGTCTGGCCAACGAGACAGGGGCCAGGTTCGAGGATGTCAGGGAGCAGCCCCTCAGCACCGTGTACCGAGAGGATGCGCTGTAGTACGGCGCGGTCGTCATCGACATCTCGGACCTGGGCGCTGTCAAGTACGGCATCGTCGGGTCCAAGATCAGTTACGTTGCTGCTCGCGAAGCCGACTTTGGCGGCACCTTTGGGTGGGACCCCGTGAAGAGCGACTACTACGGGCCTCCTCCAAAGCTTCACCTCGACACATCCGGATCGCGATCGCCCCTTTCGGCAGCCGCGTACATGATCAAATTTGGCCGAGAGACGGCAAGGTGTTCAGGAGCCTCGGCGACAAAGAGACTGCTGGTGGCGCGAAGCCCCTTGGCACTGCCCGCCCGGTGGCACCTCCCGAGATCGTTCCTGGCCCTGTGTATCCGGAGCCGGGCAAGGAGGGTTCGACATGGATCGATGGGCCTCCAAAGGTCATCAGGTGACGAGGCGCATCACTAGATGTTGCGAGAGGGGAACTGCACTGTTCTTGATGGAATGTAACTTGTTGAAGTAGCCAGGGTATTTAGCCGGGATTGTCTGTTCAATGACATTCAGAAAGGTTCCAACAGTAGTGTGATGTTCTGAGAAGTCGCAACACTCCGGCCAGTTAGTTGTCAAGGTCTGCACGAGGTAATACATACGATGACCTGCCAAGGATTGACAGGGCCCCACCATGCCTTCAATGTCGTCCGAAGCTCTCCGTCGTCGGCCCCGCTACGCATCAGGGAAACGGAGGGCGCTATAGACCAAGGCGGATCTACATCGCCAGGTTTCCGTCCGAAAGTGCCACTATATATCTCCATACTATGTATAGGGGAATTCTAGGATCTAGTCAAAACCTAGGATTCCAAGGTGTCAGAGAGCTAGGTAGACAAACCTTGCGATTATTATAAGTTTAAATGCTGTATGTTTTGTCTCGCAAAGTATTTGCTTCCAAACGCTACTCAGCATCACGGTAGGAACAGTTCAAGGGAAATACGTACACTTAGTGAGAGTGTTGACACATAGACACGACACTGTTGATTATTTATTTATCTGAAAACATGCGATCATGAGTGCACTCGTCCGTCGAAACAAGACGAACAGAGTAAGCAAGTTTCTTTTACTTTACACACCCGCATTCAAGCCCTACGTCAGCCTACGACGATAGACACCCATCATCCAGCTACCCCTGAGCACCGCCAGACCAACGGCCATCTTGATACTGTCCGAGATGACGCTGAGCTTACTTCCGGGGACCTCATGCCAGTCGACGGGGACCTCGGCGACACGGATTCCGGGGCTGGTGCCAATAACACTGCCATCATCTCCAAGCACGGGTGCGGGAGGGGCCGACTCGGCGAGTAGAAGCATCTCGATGTCGAAGATCCAGCCCTCGGCGTGCATGTAAGGAATGATGTGCGGAAGGGCAGCGCGGGTGAAGAGCTTGAAGCCGCACTGCGTGTCGCGGAGGCGAGACGTGGCAGGCGGAGTGAGGATCATGAGGACGAGGTGGAAGGAACGCATGAGGAAGTTGCGGAGGGCGGATCGCTAGGCGTACTGTCAGCGCTTTGAACATGGGAGGGGGCCGAATGAAGGAGCATACCTTGACGACGGCCTCGCTGCCGACGAGGTGAGCACGACTGCCAATAGCAACGCCGCGATGAGAACCGTCGACGACATCTTCGCAGCCCTGGATCAGGCGACCCACATCACTAAACCTTGTCGCGCCGTCGGCATCGGCAAAGAGCACATACTCGCCGCGGGCGTGACGGAAGCCGTGGGTTACAGCACCGCCCTTGCCGCGGTTGCGCTCGAGCTTGATGACACGGATAACATCGTGGAGACCTTTCTTTTGCGCGAATTCGAGGCAGACGCTGACGGTGTTGTCTCGGGATCCGTCGTCCACGATCAGGATCTCATAGCCGCTCAGGGACTCGGAGGGCGGGTTCTTGGTACGTCGGTGCGGCGCGGTAGGGCTGAAGAGGGGCTTGGCCGGAGATGAGGGCCGGCCAAAGTTCTCGTCAAGGTAGGCGACAGCCTCCTTGAGTGTGGGCAGGATTCGGCTTTCTTCATTGTAAGCGGGGAGTACGACGGTGAGTCGCACGTCGGCGGGGTCGATGGTTGCGCCCGAGTCGGGGAGGTCGCGAGGATCTGTCAGGTGGGTGCGAGCCTCGGAGACGCTGCGCTCGGCGAACCAACGGTCAAACCAGCAGGGCGCAGAGACCTTGACCGACTTTCCCGAGGCAGAAGACGTGAGGTAGAGTTTCTCGGAGGGTAGAACAGCACGGGGCTTCGGGGCGAGGAGGTGGAGGGATACGAAGACCTATCGATGGCACCGACTGTCAGCTTCAATTGAACCGCATTGTGGTGAAAAAAACAGTCGAGAAAAGGGTACCACGCATGAAAGACTTCGGGACATACCGTAAGAAGGCCAATGGCGGCAAGAGTGAGTAGCGCGACGCCGAGAGTCGGCCACGAAGCCTGGGTGATTTGGTCCATGACTTGGGCGCAACAGTGAGTGACCGTGGGCGCTCGACTTGCCCTTTCTTGGTCGAAGGAAAGGAGTGAAAGTTGCAGAAACGACAACAGAGGGCAATTTACGTGTCCGCTGCGCAAAATGGAAAAGGGAAAGAAAAGAAGAAAAGGAAAGAGAACAAGGCGCTGCGACTGCCGCAGCTGCAGCTCAAGGCAGAGACAATGAGGTGAAGGCAGGTGCAGCTGGATTCACAGCACCACTGCGCTGTGCTGCATTTCAAGGTGTTCTGGGATACGTAATGCGGAACAGCTCTCTTTTGTGGCTTGACGAGGCTGGCCAGTCGAGCCAATGGGAAGAACCAGGAGGACGGTACAATTGAAGGGGTAGCTAATAAGTCCCTAAATCCCCTGGGAATGCTCAGCTATTTTCGGTATGTAGGGAGGACGGGTACACTGCAGCCTTGCATTAGTGCACGGTTCAGACGTCCTGTCACTTACCTAGGCAGATAGGTACCTAGGTACAGGAAGGATGCCCAAAATGCGCCGCCGTTCTGGGACGTGCCAACTCAGTACCAACTGGCCGGACTCACCTACAACGCAACCCCAAATAGAGAGGTATTCGAAGGAACCTACGACAACACTTCGGGATGCGGACATTCACATACCATTTTTGTCTTTTATCAACTAAAACATTCTACGGACTTACAGAAGCTGAATGCGTTCGGGGCGTTTGCTCAGCACCTGGTTCGCATACTAGGTCTCTTGTACACATCATGGCCAGCGAAGCCGTACTCACGCAACCAGGGGAAGAATTTCATCACCTCTGGAGGAGAAAACCCGGAAGGCCTAGAGAGGAGAACGAATCGTCATCCTGACGGGCCGCAACGATCGTCCCGGATCAACACATTCAAAAGGTTCCATAGTGTCCCGTGACGTCTGAGACATCGCCGGTCTAAGCATGGTCCCGTCCCGTCCAACCCGCATACTGGGAGCTTCCTCGCATTCCCCGAACTGCGGTGCTTCCCGTGCAGTGTGGAGTAGCGACCGATCACCGCCCGTTTCGTTTCAATGTCCATGTATAATTGTATATACATATACATTGATCTGCGGCGGACACAGCCTTCCTTCCGCTGACGCCCCAGAAGCCTCATTGTCATCTCCACCTGTGGCGCGTCAGCCGCTTTCGCTGCAAGCCCCCATCTGCCATGCCGTCCACAAAGCCACGCGAGTTCCATGGGGAACTATTCCGTCCGCCAGATTCGCTCATCAGCCAGCACGATCACCAGGAAGCTTCCTCAACCGCCCATATGACTTCTCCATGCCGCACAATGCTTTTTACTTGGTTTATATGCTCCCGCGGAGATTGCGGCCACGCCATAGCTGTCCCCGTCCGCGCCGTCTAGCTGATCAGGAAAACCAGGTTTAACGAAAATGGGAAGAAACCTAGGTAAAGGGGGGAGTGAACAGGCATCCTCGTTCAGCTCTCATTTTCCCACCCTGAAGTTCCCCGTCTGGTTCTTTGCTCGCCAAAGCAGCCCGAGGAGCCAAGACTGGCCGCATCAGCGGGACCTGTGCAACCCAACTTCCGAGGACAAGGATCGAGCCCAGCTTCCCGGACCCAATGGGCAAAACTGCAATCGGCCGCTGTCCCCTTTGGGCTGGCGGGGCGAATAGAGGAGAAGGACGAAGCCGCCGGGGGCCAGGATGAAAGCGTCCGAGTTGTAATTACCGCATATCTCATGTGCTGCACAATCCCTTGCCATCACCAACAATTCCTGGCCCTGCATGCATATTCAGCCCAAGTCTGACAAGCAAGCGCATCATCTAGGTATACAAAACGACACCCTCTCCAGTAACGGATTTCTCATCGAGGAGGGGCTTCTACGATGTTACTACATCGGGAAGTTGGGGGGTCGCCAAGCCGAAGCCTCTTTTCCCCTTGGCCTGCTTCGACAGCTTACGCAAGGTCTCTCCTACAGCGAAGCTAACCAGTTCCCAATCGGTCCCCGGCGCATATGCAAGAAGTCGATAAAACGTGTGCTGGCGCGTTGTCTGCCCCCACCAACCACCCAGAGAGAACAGCCCACGGCTGATTGGGAAACCCTCCCGATTGCCTGCCTCATGGGCTGGCACACGCCCTAGCGTTGAGGCGCTCGCAAAGATATCCACGTAGAGTCGTCCGTACGAGATCTGGCTAGGCACCCTTCCCCCCCACTCTAGGACTTGAAGGCGGTTCCAGACCGTCGCCGTCCCTGACGATCTCCACGACACTGACAGCTCGCCGCTCCTAATGACCTGCTGTCGGCTCACTCATCGTAAATATTAGCAGACTGACGGAACAGCACGCTCGCGCCGCACCAAGGTTGTGGGCGGCGACCGGTGCCAGACGTTTGATTGACAGCCGACACCGAGTCCTGACGGATCGATAGCGCCGAAAATCGCAATTTGACTTCCCAAAGGCGCAGCCTCGACCAGAGGTCCGAACCGCTGCGCTAGGAATCAACGCCGGCCAGCCAGCCAGCCTGTCTAGGCTTTCCACGCCTACACTATCTCCCCCCCCTCCCAACACGCCGACTTGTGTAAGGAAACAAGCAAGAGAATGCGTGTGCGGCGGGGCTTCTGTGGACGAGTACCCCCCAAGACGCTGTCGCAAAGGAAACCAAGCTTGGGCCCACGTGTCTCCCGGACGAGGGATATCGTGTACCTCAGTACGGCGAGCTGAAGTGCGGACTGATTGGACGGGGCTCTTGTCCCCCGCCGTACGGTACACTACGAGCTGCCAGTTTCAGCGTTGCACCAATGTCTTACCTGCATTGTCACCGGGCAATGAGACGGCGCCTTAGTGCGTTGTGTGCGGGCGGTCTCAGATAACGCCAATCGAATCCAGAGGGGAGTGAGACGCGGACCTGAAGATGACGTTCTGGCAGCTTATTTCTGCTTAATGCTTATTATCATTTTTTTTTCCATCTGAATTATCTGGCCAAAGCCTCCCCCCACCGCACGAGGATGGACTGACGCCCATCCCAGACCAAAGGGCCGGGTACAGCACAGGCGGACTTGACCCATCATCTTCTGCTCTGGTAAGCTACAAGAGTGATGGAATAGTGTTTTGAGAAAACCCAGAAGAATGAGGGGACAAGGAAATTGTCTATGAATAGTCGGTATATGTGTGGTCGTGATATGTTCGTCAAACAAGTAGGAGAAGAAACAAGGCAATGGTGCTCATATCCATGAATCCGATTTTGTTTCCAATCCAGCCCTATCGGTTGTGTTGTTTTTGCAAGTATGTGTTGTTGGGTATTGCTGCTGGAGGCCCAACGGCAGCAACTTTGGATATCCTCCGGTTTTCTGTCTCTGTTTCTTTGCCCCTTCCTCTACCCCATCGCCACGCCCTCTCGTTCCAAACCGGTGCATTTTCGTGGAATCCACGGGAACCGACCATTGCAGCTGTATCCGTGTCGATGGTGGAATAATATAATAGGAACATTGCCGTTGAACGCCGCGGTATCCGTGCGAGATTCAAAAAGAAGGAAAAAGAGAAAAAAAAAAAAAGAAAAGAAAGAAAAAGAAAGAAAATGGCTGTAATGGATATCGCCATGAAGACGAGTAAACGTCGGTGTTACAGGGGTGCCGCGCTTGCTACCGTCAGACTGCGACGGCAGAGCTCTTCATCGACCAGCGGTTCTTCTTGGCCGGCTTGGGGCCGCCCTGCTTCGACAAGCGCTTTCCGAGCTTGCTCGGCGAGATGACCTTGGTGGGCGTGGCGCTCACCATCTCGACTGCGATGGCCTCGTCGATGACATCCTGGTTGTTGGGGGTCTTCGTCGGCGCGGCGGCAGGCTCCTCCGCGTGGGATTCGATTTTCTCGAGCTCCGTGAAGCGGGTGAATCTGGACTTGAAGACGCTTCTGCGGTCCTTCTGCTTCATTGGGGACGGCGCAGCCGTGGCAGCGGCAGCGGATGCCTGTGCAGGAGCGTGCGTGTAGGAATCGTTTTCCTCTTCCTCGACAGACTCCCACACTGGCTCAGGTGTGACGCATGCTGCTGGCGTAGTGGCGGCGGATGATCGGCCAGACATGGGGGCCGAAAAAGGTGCATTGGTGTTGAAGTTGAAGGACGAGAGGCCTGACGAGGAGCGGGCGCTGATGGTCGAGGCGGCGGAGGAAGCAACAGTGCTCTGCGTGTTTGAAGAAGAGTTCCCAAACTGTGTCGGCGGCAGAGCCATTGCCGGGATGGCGTTGAAGCCACGGGTCGATGGCGGCGGTTTGGCTCTGTCGGTCGAGCTTGTTGGCCGTTCGGTCGCCTTGGGCGAGCCGTCACCTCGCTCCGATGCATCCGATGCACGACGGGAGCTCGGGTGAAGCCGGTGAGTATGAGTAGCAGCGGCAGTGTTTCGTACAGACTTGTGGCGAATAGGCTTGATCTCCAAGTCCTCCTGTGAGCTGTGACGACTGGAGCTACCGGTAGGAGACTCGGCTGTGGTAATGTTAGTCACTAGCTGCGGCGATACCATCGCGCAGGTCGGCTTACCCTTGATAGAAGACGGGCTGTTACGACCCGAACCCCGGGATCGATCCACCTCTTTGCCCTTGAGCGAGATACGGCTGCCATCTGGGACCGAGTACACGGAATTCTTGCCACGTTCGTGCCAGAATTGAGCCGAGGGCGGGCCGCCGCTGTAGCTGTAAGCCCGGGGCATGATGCTCATCGGAGTGGCGTTCTCGGCAGGGTATGTAACTTGGGAAAGGCTACTCGAGACGCGAGGTAGGGAGGGCCCGGGCATTCTGGTCAATCCGCTGGAGGCCATGGCACTCCTCCTCTTGTTGTGTTCCATGATCCTGGGCCGGTCCTCATGCTTGAATGACGACGGTGCCCCAGAAAGGGCGTCAAAAGCGGCATGAGTAGGGACATGTCGGTACGGTTCCTTGGGAGGTTCTGCTGTCTTTTCCGCCTGCTTTTGCTTGTGGTCCTTGGCTTGTTGCCTGGATCTCTTGATGAGGGAGAAGACAGACATCGTGGTAGACTTTCAACGTGGAGAGGACAAGAGAGGCGTTGATGGGAGCTGGCTGGTTCAATGGGCACACACAACTGCCCCGTCAGCCTATAAGTCTTAAGGTGTTGCTTGGGTCTGGGGATGCAGATTCGTTGGGTGATGTGGTGTGGGAAGAAGGCGACTTGATAATTAGAGCGATGTATGGGTGCACTGTCGAGGTTTTTCCTTTCCTTTAATTGACGTTATCGTACAGACGGTATGTCGTACAGGTCAAGCCCGGGCGGTCGGTTTGAACTCTCCTCGAGCGGCACAAGTGAAACTCGAGCGGTACCACAGACAATGTCCCAGCCCGGATGACTATGGATCCTGAAGATATGGGATGGCTGTTGGCTTGGCAGAGATCGTCCGTTCACTCGCAGCCGTCGTTACGGGCGACAGCTCGTGGCTTGCTTGCAGATGAACGCGGGATGAGCGTTGGCGGATTTGAGACGAGAGGAGGGCAAGATGGGGGGCAATGCATTCAATATAACCACGAACAGTCTTAGGTAATGCTGATCGACCAGCCAAGGGCTATCAAAAGAGTGAGAGAGTGAGAGTGAGAGAGGGCTGATGAGCGAGAGTTGACAGGAACGACGGACAGCGCAAAGCAGGAAAGCCTTGGCTCAGGAGCCCAGGTTCCTTTAAGGCGTAGCGGAGAGGTGTGCGTGCCTTGGAGTTGGACATGGGAGATGCATAGGGGGGGTGGGAGACTGAGATGGGATGGGTGTGCATGGGACGACATGGATTGACGAGCTTTCTCAGGCGGGGGTCACAGACAACGTGCAGCTCGCTCGATTGCTCTGTAGCTTCTTGCTCCCACAGTTCCAAGCGCAGCGAAGCCAACATCGAGGACGAATCAAACTAATCGCAGAAAGATGGCGGCGCCTCGAGTCCCGCCTCTTTGGATCTGCAAATGTGTATAGGCAAAGTCGGTACGAACGAAGCCTTGGGTAGATCCAGTTCCCGTTTCGTTGGTGACGACCTCCTCAGACCAGCATTGTTCTCGTCTCGTTTCGTACTGGTGCCCGAGACGGGCGAGGCAGTCTTTGCAGTCCAGCAAAAAGACGATAAGCCACAGCTGCAGCGCTTCAGGAAGGACCCGTCGCCTGGTACAAGTTGGCGGCCGCTTTACTCTCCTCTTCCTCGGCCTAGGTGTAATCCATTGAAAGTCAGCAGAGGGGGGGAGAGATTGTGCGCATTTTGCTCTACCGTGCCTGTTTTTGCTAGAACAAGCAAACAGCCCTCGTATTCAAATCGAGTAGCGGTACTGGTTGGCAGGGATGCGTGAGCGACGGCAAAAGCGTTGCGGCCGTGGCGCCGAAAGAAACCCTTTGGCTGGAATAGCTGAGGTGGAAGACAAGCCGCTAGGCAGCAAGCAGCGCGCCCGAGTACCCTGTACTAGAGTAAGAGGGCGGCGTTTGGTGCCGGCGTTGGCTTTCCTTTCACCTTTGCTTTGGGTTTGAGGTAGTGGTCACCCTTGTCCCAGGAATGGTGTAGAGGATGCAGCCGTGCCAGCCCAGCCCAGCCGAACTGGCTAGGGGCCCATCGAACCAAAGACGCCGGTCGGCTTCAGGGGAACCAAAGACACCCACCCCACGGACGGGTAAGAGAGAAGGGGAATGGACATTGTCAATGACGATGAATTGGCGAAGTGCTGGTGGTGTGTGTCAACTTGCCCGTCTCCCCCTTCCCTTATCTTCTCTTCTTTCTCCCGCCACCACCACCACCATCGCCCTCACACTCGCCGCCGTCGGCTAGGCCATGTCGAGTAAGACCTGGCAGCCTTTCGTCCTTCTGGCGTGTTGTCACCGGGCTTCTTGTTCTCGAGGCCAACTGTGGCATCGTCTGTCCTTGAATTCCTGTCGTGGGCTGTCTAGATCGCCTTGAACGCCACCCGGCATATCGTCCCGTCACGTTAATGACAAAGGGTCGAATCTATCTGAAAGAGCTCGGGCGAGACTTCAAATCGATTCGGCCATACGGGCGGCCTCGAGGGACGGAACATCAGTCGATTTCAGCATCACTCTTTGGCCCTGCCGAGACTGCCCCAGATAGCAACGACGTCTTGGACTTAGTAAGGAGGTTCGGTCCTATACCGATGCAAAGAAAAGGCCCACCGCGCATGCTGATGCGCCTCTCTTCCTGGCTTCGCAGACGTAAGTAGCGGAGCATAGCGGTTTCTGTTTGGTCGACGGCTGGGTTGCCGAGTTCTTGCTTTTTCTCTTTTTGGCGTGATTGATGTGCTTTGACAGCACACAGGAGGATGTGGGAGGGTATCATGTATGTAAGACTGTGCCCCTGTTCTATATGTCTGCGCGTTTAGCAAGTTGATTGCTGTATTGGTTGTGTCAGGCGTAGAACCGGTTGCAGCTATTCGTGAGGGAAACGGGAAACAGAAGGCTAGGAGCCATCTGCCACTCGAAGCCCGACCACGGAAAATCCCAGGCATCCGTAACCGTAGGAACTCTGACTGACGACGGAGGGGGTTTCCCAACGGCGGCCTTGCTTCCCTCCTGCCTTTGATGATATCTGTACGTATGTACGGATATATGTGAGGTAGACAGACACCTAGCACCTGGGTAGGTACCTAGGTACTTAGGTACCTACTAGCTACCTGGGGACCTGGGTACCTTTGGTAGGTAAGGCTTAGATCCTCAATCTGCCCGGCCTGCCTCCCCGTCTCTCCTTTTCAGCCCGCTGAATATGATATGTCGAACCGTCCGTCAGCAAGACATATCTTGCCGAGACAGATTTGGCAGCCATTGTGTAGAAAGTACTGGATAGATGCCTTCATCCTTACCCTTCACCTCGAAGCCTGCACGCCCACTGCCGAGCCCGGTGAGAGGCTAGCAACCACCCCCCGGTCTACCGCCCAGGGTCTTCATGAATCATAGTCCAATTGTCAGGAGTCGATGGCGCTTTGGTTCCTGGCGCTAAGAAGCCACAAAAGCTCGCTTTGTTGCAGCTGTCATCCATACGTCTCGCCAAACCTCTCATCGCAGCCCTGCCATTTAGCCTGCAGCACTCATCCATCTTACACATAACACTCACAAACACACTCACACAGACACAGCATATATCGAATTTGCGGCAAAAGAGTAGGAACACCCAAGCAAAGCCAGCATTCAGTGCTCACTGGCACATGTCTACACACACCACGCACGCTGGAAAATCCCCGACCGCCGTGCTGCATCTTTATCGGCCGGGCCTACGCTCACGTCCCGACGCACATGCGGTGCTTGCATCATGACACCTGGCTCGACCCAATCGCTTGGACCGAAGCGGATAGCGAGCTGAGCTGGTGGTCTATGTTCAGCCACCTGAGAGTCGGCGGTATCACGGCTGCTTACAGGGGAGAGATTGGCTTGGGGCGGGCCCCATGGCTATCTTGATCCTGGCCGGCAGCCTGGGCCCTGAGAAATATTGATTCGTAACTCAGTCGTCGACAGCCGCGTATCCAGGTCAGGAAGAGACACTAGCCGAATCCGTAAACCGGGGGTGTGTATGGCTGGCTGACACCAACGGTCTCTCGGAGGCAGATCGTGGACAGCCCGCCAAAGATAAGTTGTCGCCAACGCCGTCCGGGTTCACGACTCCCCTGATGTGATCAACGCAAAGTGAGATAAACAGGCCCACGCCATGAGACTGACATGTGCCGAGAACGCCAACCTCGCCGACCCGGAGCTGGGTGACATGATCACCATCCATCCAGAGGCAACAAGCGCCGGCACAAGCCGCGAACTTTCTCCAGTCCTGAAAGGCGTCATTGTGCACAACAGGGGTTTCCAAAGATAAGGGAAAAGGGCAGAAGTAGTGTGGCGTCGGCGATGCAGCGGCAACCTGCACGGCGAGTTTTATTTTTCCGTTCTCGAGCCCGTCCGTGATAGCAGCTCCCGCCATTGTTCAGCGCGAGAGCCCCTTGGCCATCCAGGACTTCAATAGATCCAATAGGACTAGGTAGGGCCTGCCACTGTACCTATTCGTTCCCGACCGGCGACTGTAAGCCCACGACTCCCACGCCGCCACGCACTCGTCCGATTGTGCGTAGCCGCTCGATAATCAGGGGGGGAGGGGAGTGGGTGTTGTATCATTTTTTGATCGGTCTCAGCTCTCAGGCAGTCCAAGCCTGGGCGGCTGGCCCGTCGCGACCAACGCAAGGGTGCTTATCAAACCTGATGCAACGCTGCCATGGGATAACGTTCCGTTTTATCCCACCTAGAATGTTGCCCGTGATATGTCGTCGTTCCGCATGCTTCGACATCGAACGGCCGCATCGCCTAGGCCTGTCCGCCGCCTGAGCTGGCAACAGGTCTCAGAGGAGACAACGAGGTAATGCCGCACGCTGACATGCATCAATCCGCCAAACAGCATGCTCGGATAAAGTTGCGTCCACAATCAAGCACCCTCAAGCAAGTGCTGCAGAGATAAGATACTGGATTGGGAACTCTCGATTGAACCGTGTCCCGTTTTTTCTCCATTCATCCCAAGGCCGGAAAACTTGTTGAGCTGAGCCGCCGTCGTTATTGCGCCAGGGGTCCCGGCTCCCTCACTCTGCGCCACAACTAGCATTTTTTTCGTCGCGGCGCTGGCCAGCAGCGTCCGGCCCGTTCGGGTTGGCGGCATCCCTGCTAGACCCAAGCGCTGGTGCGAATTATCCTTACATCCTTGGCTGCTCTGCAGGCATCCCTGTACATTGAGTGGCAGCTAAATTTCCTGGTAGAGAGATGCCATCATCACTGCCTCGTCGAGGGTGTTTGTACGAGTGGGTGGATCATCTGTGAGTTGCAAGTCGATGCCTTTATGTTTTAGGCCGGTAAACCCATATTACTCTGCTTCACGGACCTCGCTTCGCGGCTTTGACGGCGACATTCCCTGGAGCAGTATCGCTAGCTTTCAAGTGACCCAGGTTGATCCCGAATGAGGGCATGAGCTGACAGATGGGAAAAAGGTGTTCGTAAGAAGTTTGCGTATGCGCCGTGACTAGAATCGCCAGTCTGGAAATATTAGGTCAGAGATGGTGAAACTGCAGATTGCTGTGAGAATGGGGAGCCCAAGGTATCCGATCCCCCCGCTCTCCCTTTATTACCTCCCAGTCATCGTACGAAGACTACCTAGTGTCGACAAAGAGGATACTGAGTAACCGAGCTCCAAACCCTCGCATTGAAAATTCCCATTCTTTTAGCCCATAGCTTTCGAGTGAGGCCGTCGTTCGGCTCAAGCCATAATTCTTGGTCATCTTTCCTTGCCTTCAACGGCGTTCGTACACATAGAGCCAATTAGCTCTAGTATCACCTCGTGTATGCCGTGCTTTGATGTCGAAAACAGCGAGTAGGCGCGCATCTCCGTTGACTTAGTGATACTAAAGCAATACCATACGTTTCTCGGATCCAGCCGTGTTCACAAGTTCGACTGCCAAAACCATACTGGGTCGTGGTGGCTTCTGACTTGGATTGGTTGCTGCTTAACGAAGCCAAGGCTGCGGAGGCTGCAGTGGCCAGGATCCATTCCGTCTTTGTTAGTACGGTGGTAACGCCAACACTCCATTGTCTGTGGTGTGCCTGACACATGAAGATGCCATCTTCCGCCAAAGCTTTCTGGGCGAATAAGAGCGGTTCGTTTTCCTAAAGACCTGCCACACGTGAGCTAACTGAGCTATGACTCAGCGCGGGGTTTGATCGATGCTGAAGCCGCGGAGGCTCTCGTAGTACCAGAACTTCTAGGTGGGCTTCAGGGTCGTGTTGAAAGCCAACGCTTGTTCAACAGCCAACAGGCTAAGGCCCTTAGCATCCGGTGTGAAGAAGCAGAAGGGGAATGAGGATGCTGAAAGCGGGGATGGAACATTAGATATCGTGGGGATGGCGATCAGAAAACCCCTGCATGATTTAACCTCCAAGTCTCCAAGCAGGAGAGCCCTGTATGCTAGAGCCCCAGTGGTGTGGCACGAGCTCTTGAGACGATCTGCACGGGAGCACCCAAACAGGAACTGGGTCGCTTCTGATGCTCCGGGCATCACTTTTTGAACGTGGGGGGATCGATTTTTGGCTTTTGCATCCGCTTTCCTGATTATGACAGGTGGTTTCCCCATGATGACTGTGCCACGACAGAGCAACGCTCAACCACTCGCTCGTTGCGCACCAAGAAGCACTTGGCGCGTCATGTTCGAGAGGACCATATGTTTTCACCAGGAGTGGAATAATGATCCGATAGACGTTGCAACGCTCATTGAATCATCGTGCTCTGTTCTGCTGCGCCGATGAGAGATGTTGTCTGGAAACGAGCATCGGCTTGATCAATGTTCCAGGTAGACAGTAGGTATCTGCCATTGCTGCGGCGTCCGTCAACAGGACATTGGCATGCGGGGGAGTTGAATCATCGCTACCTACTAGCTTTGCTTTCTCGGTTGGCGTGTGTCTCTGGTACCGGTCCCACGAGTGCTGCCCCGATGGGATGAATTAAAGGCCTGTGTTTGAATGGGAAGTTGAAACACAGCGAGGCTGAAGTGCAATGCCAAGGATGCGTTTACTATGTAAAGTTGAGACGTGCTGTGGTCTATGACGAGACGACGAGGGTAAAAAAGCAGGAAACGCATGAAGCATGCCTGCAGGCGTTCCTGCAGGGACCTCAGTATGCCTCCCTGATACCTAAGATTGCATTTTGGCTGTTGCGACACTGGGAAAGGGAAATCCTTGGGATACCTAGGTAGAAGGAGGACCGGCGAATGTTTAGTCAGCTATGCCCCACCCAGCAACAAATCTCAGACGAGTGGCTACCCAAAAGGGATAGTTAGCCGAGTAGCCGCACGTTGACGCAACACAAGCCTCCCCCAGTGGTTGTCGCGGATGCGAATTGGAGTAGGTGCGTCAGGCCCACAAATGGTTAGTGTCCTGCGGGTACCAAGCCAGAAAGCGACGAGTGGGAGGCGGTAGGGTCCAGTCACGGTGCGGCGGTGCGGTTGGGTTGGGCCTGCCAGTGCCAGTGGTAAGTATGAGTGCCCCCGCTCAAGTGCCAGCAGCACCCACAGGCGGCCAGCGCAGTTTCCGTCCCAGCCTAGGCAAGTCCCGTACCAGTCCGCAGTTCCCAGTTCGCCTCTTCTGTCCGACCAACCGACCCGGCTGACCGAATACAGCCTCAAAGTTCTTCCATCTCATCATCATCCGCAATCCTACGCAACCCAAAAAAAATATTGCGCCGCGTCGCCGCAGTTGATCCGCCTCGGCTCTGAAACTAGCCCGCTTCCATCTGCAAGCGCGTAGCTCATCTTTCATCGCCTGCACTCCGCTATCGCTGTCGCGTCAGCAAGCTCGCTTCCTTCCACCTCACGTTGCCGCCTTGCGTCGCTCAAACTCCCCGGCACCCGCCAATCGCGCGACCTGACCACCCCCTCCCATTTTGATGGCTCCCTGATCATCGCGTCCCTACGTCACTCGGGCACATCTCGTTGCCACATCACATCGACGACAACCCCATTTCCGACGAGCTCTCGAGTTCTTGTCCCTGACCGACGTCCCGCTCGAGAGCCGCGCCCCATTCCAGGCGCGACCGACCGACGGGAAAGTGGCGCTCACCATCCTCAGTCAGACCGACGCTGAGCTTTCACTCCAACAACACCTCGACCTCGCTCCCGATCTCCTTAGCTACCCCCGTCTCACCACCGAGGGGGGCACCGAACCATTGATGATGGCACAACCAGTGCCTCATCATGCGACGGACAAGAAACGCGTCAAGGTCTACGAACTGCGCAACAATGACTGGTTTGACCGAGGCACGGGCTTCTGTACCGCTGCGTTCATGCAGGTATGTCTTGTTGCTCGCGCACTCGTGCCCCTTTCTCTTTCTCTCGTTCTCTCTTTGCTGCCTTGAATGGCGCTCGTCTTCTTCGCGGCCCGATGCTAACGTGGCGGTGACTTGCTAGACGGAGGAAGGCCAACCTCGAGACCCCAGAGTCATCGTCGAATCCGAAGACCATCCTGACCGGCTTCTACTAGAGACCAAGATCTGCAAGGAGGATGGCTTCCAGAAGCAGCAAGGTAAGTCGCACGTCGCTACCACTCCTGCAGCAGACTGACTGACTCCATGACAGAGACTCTGATTGTCTGGACGGAGCCTAGCAACGGCATTGATATGGCCCTGTCCTTCCAGGAGGCGGACGGCTGTGCTTTGATCTGGTAAGAGACGATCTCATCTTTCTTTGCCTGGTGAATGGATGTTGCTGACCGCGGCCCCCGAGCAGGAAATTCGTCAACAGTGTGCAGCAGACTTTCCAGGGCGGAATGGCTGGCGCTGGTAAGTCTCGCGTCCTTGACATGCCGTGGAGACGTCGGCCTAACATTTCAGACGCAGACGACAGCCTCTCCGACGATCTCCCCATGGATATGCCTACCTCATTCAGTCTTCCTTCTGCCGAGATAGGGAATCTCCCCGAGATCGAAACCAGCATGCGCATCATGAGTCAGACCGTCAATGGACGAGAGGCACTTTGCAAGTGCATCAGTCAAGATGGTTATATCCGCAAACTCATTCCTTTGGTTGAAATGGCCGAAGATCTCGAGAGCCTCCCCGACCTGCATCGATTGTGCAACATCATAAAGACCGTCATCCTTCTCAACGACACGCAACTTATCGAGCATGTAGTATCCGACGATTGCGTCCTCGGTGTTGTCGGCGCTCTCGAATACGATCCAGACTTCCCAAGCCACAAAGCGAATCACCGTCACTGGCTTGACAACCAAGGAAGATATAAGGAGGTTGTCCCAATCGAGGACGACAACATTCGGAGGAAGATTCATCAGACCTACCGACTCCAGTACTTGAAGGACGTTGTCCTGGCACGGATATTGGATGACCCTACCTTCTCCGTCCTTAACTCTCTGATCTTCTTCAATCAAGTGGACATTGTCCAGCACTTGCAAGGGAACGGAGGGTTCCTCAACGAGCTCTTCAGCATTTTCAAGGCCACCCAACCAGATCAGATGCGGAAGAAGGAGGCAGTCCTCTTCATCCAACAATGCTGTGCCATTGCAAAGAACCTCCAGCCCCAAGCTCGTCAGACGCTTTACAACCACTTCATTAGCCACGGTCTGCTCCAGGTCATCAACTTCGGTCTGCGTCATCCCGACGTCAGTGTTCGTGTAGGCGCAACCGACGTACTGGTCTCGTTGATAGACCATGATCCACACATGGTTCGCGGTACCATTTACCGACAGCTTCACGACGGCCAACCGCCCCTGACGGATTCGCTCATCGACTTGCTGTTGGTGGAAGTCGATCTTGGCGTCAAGTCACAAATCTCGGATGCGCTCAAGGTCCTCCTCGACCATGGGCCTCCAATTCAGTCGCAGGAGGCTTTTGCAAAGGCGAACGGAGAGTTCCCTGGTCGGAGACCACAGGCGGCGGAGAACCCTCAGCATGAGTTGTTCCTTTCCCACTTCTACTCTACATCGGCACAGCGGCTCTTCAGGCCACTGATCGATCTTCAGGGTCGGACGGACATGACTTTCCCAGTGCAACAAGCTTCGATGTTTACGTATCTCATTGAGATTCTGTGTTTTTTTATCAGGCAGCATGTGCACCGCAGCAAGTTTTTCGTCCTCCAGCAGGATCTTCTGCGACGAATCGCTCAGCTCTTTGCTTGTCCGGAGAAGTACCTTAGGCTCGGTTAGTGCAAGCGCTTGAGATTTGTAGATGATCATCACTAACCAACCTTGTTAGTTGCCATTCGCTTCTTCCGCAACTTGGCGGGCATGCAGGACAACTTCTACGACAAGCATATCATGGAGCATGGCATTCTGGAGCCCCTCCTCGACATGGTCTCCCAATCCATGCCCCGAGACAATCTTCTGAGCTCGGCCTGCATCGAATTCTTCGTCTTCGTCACCCAACAGGAACACAGAAAGGAGATGAACAAGTTTCTCGTTCAGAATCACCGGGAACGGCTGGTTGCACTGAGTTATATGGATACTTTCCGCAACATCATGGTGGTCTATGATCAAACGCAAGGACACACCATCGACTTCTACACAGAATCGGAAGAGGACCATGCGAGACGAAACGTCAATCCCAACCAGAGGATAATGGAACACATTGCCGTCGACCAAGCCGAGGAGGACTACTTCAACACGTCAGACGATGAAGACGGTCCCGAGAGCAGAGCCCTTGATAAGGTGCAGCCGACAAATGGCTCGGCCGCGTCAATGCCGACTTCGAAGCCGCTGGTCGATTATCCATCGGATGAAGAGGTTGACGAGAATGCAGACCCGGAGGTCTTGCCGACATCCAGCGAGAAGCAGGATGGGGCGGATGGTGCTTCCGACATAAGTAGCGAATCATCTTCAGTGGCGCCCCCTGAACGACTTTCTGAGAAGAGGCGCCGCGAGGAAGATGACGATGACGAACTTGGCAAGTTGATGCAGAACAAACGGAGGAACAGTAGTTCTGCAGGGTCAAACGCATCAATGACGTCGAGCATGGTCAGGAGGAAGAAAACGTTCACGTCGAATACGGCAACGCCGAAAAAGATTGCCATCAGCATATCTCCGTCAGTGAAAACTGGTGGGGCGGCGAGGTCAGACGATGAATCCTAGGCGTTTTCTCCTGCATATACTGCGCGGTCAACTGCCGATATGATTGGTGATGACTGTTTCTCTCATGCTTTTACCAAGGACGGGGGGTTGTGGAGGCCAAGGCGTTATTATCATAGTTCACGAAACGGGAAATCGAGAAGAGTTGTCAGATCTAGCTAGAGAGGGGAAGTGTTTTAAAGGGACACCTTGCCGTTGGAGAAGAGGGCACGTATGGCTCCAAAGATGTCAGACAAATGCAAGCTGGCAAGTTGACTTTCAGAGTGCACCAACAGAAGGGACCCCTTGGCGGGGGGCGGCTGAGAAGAAAAGGGGCAAGACCCATCCATCCATCGTGGTATAGGGCTCTATGGGCTGGGATGGCTGAATGAAGTAGCTACGTGTACCATATTTTGCTGAAATTGCTTCGCTTGGGCTTTTCGGCTAAGCGGGCTTATTTCTACGAGACTTCGTCTGTTGGGCGCGTCCGCTCCAACCCTTCTGAGCAAATATTGATTTGGATTGAACCAACCCCCCTGCCTCCTTTCGTGCGTCGCTGATTGCCGTGAGAAAGCTGTAGCCGACGATGCTGCTGAGGCGGCCTGACGTATAAAGCAGGGCCCATGATGTCTACGAAAAGGAGCACGTTGTGCTGTGCCTCGCGGGGGGCTCTTGTTCCTTGAATCAGTGACATATATTCATCATAGGTAGATTGGATTGTCCCCTATTATTCTATGGTCGCCATCAACTTTACATGATTTTACATGTACACATATTTGTACACTCGATCTGGTATATACCCATCTATCCTATCTAACAGTGGCCGAGCTCCACGACAATGTCCTCTTGGCCGGCCGGGCCTCTGTCCTTGCCAGGCCAGGCTCCTTGGTATTCTGCCCCACGCGCACTCGTCTGACGGTCCTGGCCGGGGGAGGAGTGGAAGGCGTGTTGTCGGCGTCGCCTCCATCGTTCATCGCGTCCCACGTCTGCTCCTCTGCCGGGGCTGCCGGCGCGAGACTCGCGGTCTTGCCAGGCCGGTTGGCCTTGACCCCGTCCCGGGAGATGGCGTTGAGGAGCACCTCGCACGCCTCGGCCTTCTGGCCACGGTTCTCATCGCCGACGGCGGTGCGGGCCTCGTGGACGAGAGCCATGATCTCCAGGTCCGACTTCCTGAACTCCTCCGACTTGGCGGCCCGCGAGCTCTGCTTGAGGTAATTGAGCGCCCAGTGTAGGGCGCGCCGGCACTCTCTCGAGGTGCGGTACTCGCGGCTCTTGAGCTCGGCGAGCAGCCAGCGCACCTTGTCGTACTCGTGGCGAAGGACGTACGCGGTCAGGAGGTTGGAGAAGTTGTGGACGCTGTAGCAGAGGTCGTTGCGGCCGTTGACCTCGGCGGCGATGATGCAGAAACTGATCATCTCCCTGTAGTTGCGTAGGGCCTGGCAAGCCCGGGCCGCCCGGTTGAATAGGCCGTCGTCAATCTGCAGCTGCCTGCTTCGCAGGTCGTCGAAGATGGCCTTGATGTAGGGAAAGGGCCGACCTCTGCCATCCTCTCGGCCCGCGGCAGTTGCTTTGTGTGCCTCTTCGATTTCCTCGAGCTGTGTGAAGACGATTGGGTACATGGCTTCACTGACGTCGCAGCCTTCGGCTTGTGCCTTGCTCAGCAGCGACATGGCTTGCCTACTCCTGGAGCCTTCGAAGTGGACCGTCGCCCTGACAGCCAGTTTGAGACACCGACTCGTGTATCCCATGCCATTGTGCAGAGCTCGCTTGTAGACGCCTAGGACGCGCCTCCAGTTGCCAAGCTGGGCCTCGGCCTTCATGCGTTCAAAAGCCGACGCCTCGTTGGCGGGGCTCACCATATAAGCCGTCACTCGAACTCGTTTCGACCGCTCAACAGTGTTGGTCAATGTGAGGTTCTTCACACACTGCTCAATGTTGGGAAAGGCGTCGTCGAAGCGGGCACCCTTCATGGCGCGATAGAGATTCAGAATCTGTTGGCTATCATACTTCCAATCTCTCTTGCAACTGGTCAGCATGGAGGTCCAGAAACTGCCGTCTGTCGTGTACCCGGCATCCTTGCAGAACATCAGCCATCGCTTGAGCGCCTGAACGTCGCGACATTTTGCATGTCTGTCGGCGATGAATGTAACCAGGTGACGATCAAGACTAAGGCCGAACTCGGGGATGTACGTCTCGAGGAATGTTTCGACCTCGCCCCATGTATGGGTCTTTGCGTACGTTTCCAGTGTCGCTACAAAGACACGTTTGAAGTGCTCTCGGTTATGCTTGGAAACAGATTGCATCGGCTTCATGGTCTCGAAATCGGCACGGACTCCGGCCCAGTCTCCCTTATCGGCCTTCTGCAGAGCGAACTCGCCCAGAATCTCTACATCCTGCCGAGCCTTTGGATACTTCGCATTGAGATGTTCCAGGTACAGCCGTGCCTTGTCAGCTTGGTTGGCTTCGATGCAGATACGCACCATCCTAGATCGGATGTCGTAGGTGTTATCAACCCCGTAAAAATTGGCTTTCAGTGCGTCGGTAAAGAGTTGAAGGGTGTCCGTGAAATTGCAGGTTGAATTCCAGTAAACCCAGAGTAGGTCTCTTAGCCACAGCCTTGGCATATCCCAGCCATCGCGGTCCCTGAGCTGGTTGATTGCCCGGAGAACCTCACGACACTCGTAACCTCGGGAGGCGATAACCGACTCAACAACATCGGCGCAAATTCGCTTGGAATACGCAGAGGTGTGGTCGAGGTTCGCGAAAACCCCTAGGAACACATCGATGGCCAGAATGTGCTGGTTGTGTCCCATAAGCTGGAGCATGGACCAGACCACAGTTCCAAGCTTGTCCTGGTTTCGAATAGAGACTTTTTGAATGAGTCGCAGAAAATCGATTGAACATCTTGCCTCGAGGGCACGGCCGATAAGATCCTTTCCAACTCGGACGTAGTCAGACCGTAGCGTCGACTGCTCCGGTGGCAACAGTTCGACGTTGCCCATGTATAACCTTGCCGCCAAGTGCAATCGGTCAGCAAGATTCCTGTCAGCGAGGCCTTGCAAGTTCTCCTGGGCCACCAGTGATTCAATAACCTCAACAAGACGCTGGGCCAGGGTGCTGCCTTCTTTGATGGAATCGTGGTCGACCGCAAGCTCCATGATCTGTCCAGCGGTTTCGAAATCGCCCTCCTGCTGGCAAACTGTTGATAGCGATGAGGATAGATCCGACACCCAGCCAGGTAACTCTTGTGACTTGTCAACAGACTTATACGCTCTGCTAACGAGGGCCAGGGCAGTAACTGGGGCGCGGATATCGGGTTGTTGCTGTTGTGCCAGATCGAGTAAAGAGGCTTGGAGTCCAGCAAGCCCTACACTATGAGGATGATCTTTCATCACGCGCTCCACCACCCTGGCAACGACAGTCTTATCTATGAGGCTAGTGTTCATGTGACTCTCTATTGACCTTTGAACGCTATGACTGCTGGGAACGGCCTGTATCGCGGAGTTCAAAGACGGAAATCTGGACCACGAAGGATCGTTACTGCATCTCTTCGCGGCATCAGAAGCGGATCGTCCGCGTTGATCTGGTTTTACTGGTTGTTCTGGGGAAGTTCTTGAGGGAGCGTGTTCGCTTGCCGCTCTCGTTGGCTGTCGTGTATCGGGAGCTGCATCGTTGACATGATGACCGAGGTTCGAGCTATCGAATGACAGCATTCCATGTTCGTGGGAAGAGAAGCGGCTTCGCGGCGCGACTGACCAGCCGATGAAATTGGGATCATTGGCAACTTCTTCCTGGAGGGCCTCGAGAGCGGCGACCCCGCTGGAACTGTATCGTTTGATAGACTTCAACCTCCTGCCGTTTTCTACCGCGGATCGAGCAAGCTTTATGCGCTGGCGGCGCTCCTCAGCTAGTAGCACCAAAGAGCAAGAGGTTCCGAAAAGAAGACCTCGAAGAGCGTGGATCGCGGCCTTTGACGGGACAGGGGCGGGAGATGACATTGTGCGAGCTCGACAATGGCCATGATCGTTCTCGAGTCTATTGACGGATCATTTCGAGGGGCAGGGGGTCAATCGATCGGGTGGTCAGGTATCGTGAAGTCAGAGGGGCGTGTCAATGGACCGACGTGACGGGTTGGCCAAAAAGTTGAAGGACCCTTGTCAAAGGTACAGTTATTGTCGTACCACCTCGGGACGCCGATGCGCGGTATCTTTTGCCCGCCAAGCAGTCGGGTTCAGAGACTTGACGTCCAATGGGATTAGGTTGATCCACACCCGACGAATGCTGAGTCATCGGTGACTGGCCTGGACGAAGAACATATCTACCTACATGCTCGTCTCATTGCCCTAGACCTCTCAACCACCATATCGGATCATAGAGTGAATTGTGTAAACTCTTTGATAATCCGGCTAGGCTCTGTTTCTTGAACCGAATCCTCATTCTGGCTTGTGTCAGCGCCAACTGATACGACAAACATGAACAAGCAACCTCAACAGCCAAATGGATGTTTGACCTGCCAATAATCCAATTTAGTCGGCCAACAATGATTCGACCGATATATTGAATTCGAAAATCAGAAAAGGGAAAGTTGGTCTGGTAACTTATGGATTTACGCCTTTCTCTCCGTGAAGAATGGCCAAACTCAAAGTCGGCGTGGCAACCCACTGAGTAGGCCTGCAGCGAGGAAGTTGGCTAAACGGTCCCGGACTTTTAGGCACACAACAGATGGTAACACTCGGAGTTAAAAGAGGCGATTGTTGTAATCTCCAGAATTTTCCCCACAAGACCCTGTGAAGTGTGTCAATGCATGGAGCCGGATGCATCATCGCGGACTTAGAGCTTGATGCCGGGAACTAGCGTCCAACATGCCATGTCCAATGGCGATCTCAAACTGACTCGTCGAGTAATAATGAGATCATCAGAAAACGTATCTGCCTGCGGCTGTTCTGCGGATTAGTGAAGATCTCTGTTGTCCGTGCCGCGCATATTCCATTCTCGGATTCGCATTTAGCGGAGGAGGCGTTGGTACAAGATGGCCCTCACCCTCCTGCCGCAACGTAACTTTCCTTCTAGGAACAACCTCACCTCCGAATTGCTACGTCGAACATTGCGCATTCACTCAACTCACCCTAATCACCTCATTTTCAACAGAATCCGACTTAGACCGGCACATCTCCCCGCCACCAACATGTCGGCCTTACCTATGGCACCCCCCGCCAAGAGCCCCCTGGCTCGCTACCGCCTTCTTTCTCCCACAGCCTCCGTCCGAGTGAGCCCGCTGTGTCTGGGTGCAATGAACTTTGGCGATGCATGGTGAGTTACGTCCAGCAAGCGACGGCCTTCGGTTTCTCTGCTAATGGGTAGCTTAGGCAGGGATACATGGGGTCCTGCGATCAGAAGACTGTTGAGGAGATTCTCGATTTCTTTTACGAACAGGGAGGTAACTTCATTGATACCGCCAATAACTACCAATTTCAAGAGTCCGAGGCCTGGATCGGCGAATGGATGAAGAACAAGGGTGTTCGTGATCAGATGGGTGAGTGCTGTCATCCTACCTCAGCCAAACCCTTCTGACCTGTCTAGTCATTGCGACGAAGTACACCACCAACTTCCGGGCCGGTCCCAATGCACCCAATATCATGGCGAACTACACTGGAAACGGTTCCAAGAGCTTGCACACCTCTGTCGAAGCCAGCCTCCGCAAGCTGCAAACTGACTACATTGACCTGGTGAGCAAACTCGCATTTCACGAGTCAAGTGATGCCACTGACTGAAAGAGTAGCTTTATGTGCACTGGTGGGACTACTCTACGTCCATTCCGGAAATGATGCAGTCTTTGAACAATCTTGTCATTGCGGGCAAAGTTCTCTACCTCGGCATCAGTGACACCCCCGCGTGGATTGTCAGGTATGCCCTCCGAGAGGAACTCTTGTGATAGGCGAGGCACTGACCAGAACCAGCAAAGCAAACGAATACGCCAGAAACCATGGGCTTCGACAATTCTCCGTCTACCAGGGTCGATGGTCCGCGGCTTCGCGAGACTTCGAGCGAGAGATTATCCCAATGACGAAGTCTGAGGGAATGGGCTTGGCACCTTGGGGCTCTCTCGGAGGCGGAGCCTTCAAGACAGAAGAGCAACGTCAGTCTCAGGAGGGCCGCAATGTGCAAGCCAGTGAAGCTCAGATCAAGGTCAGCCAGGTGTTGGAGAAGATCGCCAAGAACAAGAACACAATCATTACCAGTGTTGCTCTGGCGTACGTGATGCAAAAAGCACCGTACGTCTTTCCCATTGTCGGCGGCCGCACGGTCAACCACCTGAAGCAGAACATCGAGGCGCTTGCCCTGAACCTCACCGATGAAGATATTCAAGAGATCGAGGGAGCTGTTCCGTTTGACATGGGCTTCCCTCACAACTTCTTGTGGGGAGACAAAGTGCCGTCGCACCCGGGCGAAGTCTGGTTGTTGAATATGGCAGGAACCTTCGACTACGTTCCCGAGCCCAAGGCCATCGCACCCAAAGAGGGTGGACAGTAGGGCTGGCGAGTAAGGACTCAGCGTAAGAGGTGGCGACCAACAGACTATTGAGCCGCCGTTGACCAAGATCGCGGAACACTTTTTGCTAAGCAGGTCGCACAATTGAACCGTATTACCTCAACTCAGGTCCATGCATCCCGTGTGTTTCTGTAGCGTTACTTTGTCCCTTATCTTATGCATATGGAACACAGCAGAGGTCGTCTTCACGTGAGGTGAGGCTCGGTAGTGTGAGGTGATTCCGCGGCACAGGAGTAGACCAACACCAAGTTCGTGGCCTGTCATCTTGACTCTAATTAGACTGCACGACTGGCGGTCCCGACTACTTGAATGGCTTACAACAACTCGGATCTTTGTAGCTCTAACACCCTATTGGCCCCTGGCCCCACACGCAGTACTGTTTTGTTCACAGCGGTTACGAAAGAATGGCAAGACACCTATCAACGCTACATTACGCTCAAGGCTCGGAACTGAGACTCGAGAAAGCACAAAAGCCAAGGCGGGAAAGGTTCCAGACGAGAAATTTATCCGCCAAAAGGCTATTCCACTGAACCGATGCCCACTTACACCCTTCTAATGCGGTCCGGCTGCAGTCGTAAAGGGCGAAAATGGCATTGGGCACCTCAGAGTGCATGGTGGAAGGAGCACCGAGTGACTGGTATGAACAAAACACAGCAGGCGCTGCGGCAAGAAGCTCTTTCCTGACCAGGTCCCGCTATCCCCAACCGTCTGTTTGTTAGAACTCTATTTTTATTGCATCTGGCTAGCATATTTCTCTTTTGTTCAGCTGATCAAAATCCAGTGCCTTAGTCCGGGCGGCACCATCCTATCGACTTTCAATTCCGATTTAGAGGCATCATGGGAAGCCGAGCATCAGGCAACACAGTCAACCAGCAATTAAAAAAACCTTTTTCACACACTATGTCGCCCGAGTTTCAACGACAGAGGTCGCAGCGTATATGGACATCTTTGAACAGACACCCGCAAAGGTCTACGCGAACATCGGTTACTTGTTCAATGTCGACAGCGGATGAATCCAACCAGCCAAACGGGATTGATGTAAGAGATAACAATCATAATGGAGCCCGATCTGTACGGTCTTACTCTGCCAGGCCCTTGTCAGTCTAGACGCTGCATTTTCTGGAATTGGCTGACCTGTAGGCGAGGCTTCAGGGGTATGGCGATGAATCCTTGGTTCTGGAAAGACGTGTGCTGGTCAATGACCAGCCGCAACCTTCCGTCAGTTCGACTGCCGCAGCACAGACGAATGATGGCGGCAAAGAGCTCTCAGCTAATAGACCGCCATTCAACAAGGCAGTACTCCCAAACATCGCCAGCGAAGCAAACTTGGGCACGGCTGCCGAGATATACATCAAGTCCGAAGAGTCTTCTCCGCGTATACATTTTTCGTCACCCGAGATGGACCCGGCGAGGCAATCCTCCTTCGTGAGAACGGCAGCAAAGAAGCCGAAGTTACAGCAGTCGCCAATTCCACACAAAAGGAACGCTTTTCCATTTTCTTGTAATTCCATCTTCACGCTTGCAGCTTATACGAACAGCCGATTCGATCGGAATGAGGGCAAGTGATATGTTTCTACATTCTTGGACAGCTCTGACGGCCTTGGTAGCATGGGATACCCCCAAAGACACGAAAGCCGTAACGCAATGCTCGTTTCTGTCTATTCGAACACCTAGTCATAGCAACAGACACAGCGAAAGATCATCCGCCACTCACCGTGCGAAAAGAGCAATCGAAGCGTACAAGCCCACAATGGCCTCTGTAACGGCAAACTCGTCTCTTCAACAGGACATCAGAGATGGTTTCAATGAAGAAGAGACCGTTCTCACGAACAAACAACCCAGCGCCAAACGGCGAAAAAGATCGTCTCCACCGCTTGGCATAGGTTCTCTATCCGTCACCGTCGGTTCAAAACCAATAACGCCTCGCAAAGTTACGAATAGGATGGTAATTCGCCAAAATTTCCTTGTGGATCCAGACCTTGACCCGGACAACAATATGGCAAAGGGACAACCGAAAAAGGTCGGCGCAGAAGTCGGTGTTTCAAAGACTTTAAATTTTGCTGAGCAACTGACCCACCATATTATACCCACTATCGAGACGGCCACGATGTACAATGACAATGAAAGCCGGGTCGTCTTGCCTCCTCTGCGTACTCACGGTAGCATACGTCAGATTGGAGGTCAAAAGCACGATTTCGGTATCCTGGACACGGGTTTGTCGTTCCTAGGCAGCGACACACAAATTACAGCTGGTTCCCCCTGCGGACGCTATTCGAGACCAGGCACAACGGATCTGAACGCGTTTGAAACATCATCTTTCAATGCGTCCTCATTTTGGACTTCGAGCATCTCGCGAGCGTCTTCAGAGACGAATCAACTTCCTGACAGCCGAGAAAACAGCAGCACTAATGACGATGAGACTCGATGCAGATCTGGAGCTAGCACAAGCTCCAGCATCATGACTGCAATAGAGAGTGCGACTGACCAGCTCGCATGGAGAAGCAACAGAAGTCGTTCTTGCAAGAGCCTTCTGAGTCCCACGAATGAGAAGAAGACATACGCCTATGGCGCAGCAGAAACAGATCTGGCCCCAATGACCGAACCTCGGCAAAGTATGCAGGGAAGATTCCCCTCGTGGACAGGAGCCCTGGAAGACCTAAGATCAAGACCAACGGGAGTTTTTTTCCAGGGCTGAAAAAACAGACGTGTCGGGTTCAACGTCCTAGTAGATACTGAGTGCATGCTGAGGGGAGAATTTCGGGCTGTGCTGCAAAACTTTTGAGTGGCTGGGAATTATGAAAGGGGCACCACGTCAACCAAAGTTTGAATTCGTGGCGTCCGCATGGCAATGGCAGGGCTCTTGTGAGAATTAGCATGATAAGGAGACATATTGATCAACGGCCAGCCTCTCAGCCAACAGAAGAGGTATCATCTGATATAGTACATACCAGGCTTTTCCTTAACCCTCCCGGCCCGTCAAAACGAATTCTTTGCATAAGAAAGCCATCTCTAACGCCATGCGCCCTCACATCCTTCAAGACTACATCGCGGTCTCCCAAAGTCTGTAGTCGCTTATTTTGCACCCTTGCCCTTGGCTTCCGTGTCGCCGAGCTCACGGATGAAAACACTTGCCTTGCCCTCGGCGCTATACTCTTCCATACCCGTCTCGAAACCGGGGCAGACACCCACGGCAAGATACTTGCCGTCCTTGGAGAAAGCCAAGGCCGCAACGCTGTCAGGGAACTTCTGGTACTGCTTCATCCTGCGTTTGGCCTCGGCATCCCACAGCGCAACAGTTCCATCACCGCCACCGGAGGCGAACGTGCCGTAGACAGGGTGGAAAGCCATCGCGTTGACCGGATAGATGATGTCACCTTCGCCGTCCGGAGCGGCTTGGCGATGGCACTTGAAAGCGTATTTACGGGCCTGGGACTCGGCTGAATCCTCAAACCACTCGACCGCGACACGACCCTCAATGCTACTGGTAGCGTAGCCGGCGTCGTTGGGCATGCAGGAAACGGCTCGGGTGAGGAACTTGAGGGATGACTCGCGCTGCTGCCAGGGCTTGATATCTTGGGCGCCTGGCTGGGAGAAGAGAGATGGGATACTGCCCAGGTCGTAGATATTGACGAGGCGCGCGGTCATGGCAACGACGACCTTTGAAGGGCTGGCGGCCAGAGCATGAGGCTTTCCGGGCAGCTGAACGGTGATATTGGTGTCGGAGGGTGACTTGGCGTTGTGGAATTGAAGGGTTTGGTCCCAGGAGGCGGATATGAGGAGGGCTGTGAGCTTGGTTAGATGAAGCGTGGATGGGTAGGGGTAGCAATGACATACAGTGCTCTGGGCTGTAGACTACGCAACGGGCAGGGGCGCTATGTTGAGAAATCACTTGCTTCTCCCCTGATCCCAAGTCGACCCTGTATCCGGTTAGTTAGCTGCAGTGGGAGCACTGGAAGCACACGGGAGTATCTTCACCTGTACACGCAGTGGTCCAAGCAAGCTGTGTAAGCCTCATTATCTGTGGCGCCGAAGGTAACATCGAGTACAGGGGCGCGGAACTCGATTGTCTGAATGAGTGTCCCTGAGGCATCTTCGCCTCCGTTATGTGTGTCGTAGAGGTAGATCTTCTTGTCCCAGCAAGACACCAGGAGTCTCGTGGGAGAATCGGGCGCATATGCGAGCGAGGAGATGGCGTCGCTGGGCGGTTGCGCCAGCTCGAATTGGGATGCTAAAGGGGCCATCAGTCATTGGAAATGTTTCAGAAAGCAGTGACGAAGCTGGTTGTGCTTCAATTGCAACCTACCAGGTGCCATGTTTTGTTTATTGCTGTGATGCTTTGAAGCTTGTAGCACTCACTGCACCTCTCTACCAATAGCTCGGTCCCCAGGATGTGAGCTTATGGGGTCTGTTTGTCTGTTTACAAGAACAATTCGGTTGGAGGGGTGCTCACGTGGAGATAGGCGAAGCAGACAGAGCTTATCGGTCGAATCAGCACCGATTCTGCCGCAGACCACCGCCCCCTATTGCCCACCCCCACCATTGTTCGGATTTCATTTCTGCGATTTGTGAACGCAGTAGCAAAAATTGTGACTCAAATCGTCCAATCACCAACGGAACGTAACGCTGCTCATCCCAAAGGCCGCCTCTTCTTCGCCTTTCCGACGTCGCCCCCTCTCCCGAGTAGCCAGCCGAGCCCACCTCAGTAAAACCGACCTGACGAGCAGGCGGAATTTTTCACTGAGCACAGAGGAAACAAGCTGTCTTGAGACTGGGAGGAAACGTGTAAAAAGCCCGCGCCTTCTTTCGCACCCCGCCCATCCACACCTCGACCTTGACTACCTACCTACCCAAACGTCGCCACCACCACCCTCCGTACTCGACGACTTCGAGAACAAGTAGCCAAGATGGCGGAACCGAACTACAGCCACTTTCGATACTTCGAAAACAAGTATCCCGAGATCGATGAGTTCGTCATGGTCAACGTCAAGCAGGTTTGTGCCCCGCCAGCCCAACGTACATGCGCGAGCCGAACCGAACCATCCCTACCTCACCCGGTCGCCGTGGGCAAGTTGGGGATAGAGGGGGACAGAAGGAGCACCCGGGTCTGACAGGTGATACAGATTGCCGAGATGGGCGCGTACGTCAAGCTGCTCGAGTACGACAACATCGACGGCATGATTCTGCTTTCTGAACTGTCGAGACGTCGTATCAGAAGTATCCAGAAACTCATCCGAGTTGGCCGCAACGAGGTTGTCGTCGTGCTCCGTGTCGATAAGGAGAAGGGCTATATCGATCTTAGCAAGCGCCGTGTGTCGCCGGAGGATATCATCAAGTGCGAGGAGCGGTACAACAAGGGCAAGATGGTCCACTCCATCATGCGCCACGTCGCCGAGAAGACCCTCACCCCTATCGAGCAGCTGTACGAGACCATTGCATGGCCCCTCAACAAGAAGTACGGCCATGCGATCGACGCCTTCAAGCTGTCCATCACGTGAGTTGAGATGACAAGGAATATATGGAAAAGTACAAGTTGAAGTACTAACGCATTCCACAGAAACGCCGAGGTCTGGAACGACGCCACCTTCCCCAGCGAGGCCGTCTCTGAGGAATTGAAATCATATATCGCGAAGCGTCTCACCCCCCAACCCACCAAGGTCCGTGCCGACGTCGAGGTTACCTGCTTCGGATACGAGGGCATCGACGCCGTCAAGGCCGCCCTGCGCACCGCCGAGGCGCGCAACGACGACCAGACCCAGGTCAAGGTCAGGCTCGTGTCGCCCCCGCTGTACGTCCTTACCAGCACATGCTTGGACAAGAACCTGGGTATCTCGAGACTGGAGGAGGCCATTGTCGAGATCCGGACCAGCATCGAGGCCGCCGGCGGCTCGCTCGTCGTGAAGATGGAGCCAAAGGCCGTTACGGAGAGCGACGACGCCGAGCTGCAGGCTCTCATGGAGAAGAGGGAGCGCGAGAACGCCGAGGTTAGCGGTGACGAGAGTGTCAGCGAGAGTGACGACAACCCAGAGGTCTAATTATTATCATTTTGGAGTCATCATTACAACAAAAAAAAGGGGCGGCTGGTAGAATGAGCGTATCGGCAGGCTGTGGATCCGGAGCGATTCTAATGAGACGACCAAAAGAACAATTCAACCATTTCACAAACCGTTCTCCAAGGAATGTAGCGAGTGAGCGCTGGCTAAACTGGTTACTACTGATAATGCAGGGGCTGCTACTACTGCACTGCTGAATTACGTCGACTTACAATGATAGGTCACAGTAAATAAGAAGCGTGTCTATATAGGGGTTCGAAAAGACGGTGGAGCAAGTTGCTTTGGAATGAATTGTTTCCGTGTCATTGTCATTTTTTCCTTCTTTCATATTGGATAATGACCCAGCAAGTTTACTACGGCCTAGTTGCTTCATCTCGTTTTGCCGTGTTGGTCCATACCAACATTCGATAACAACCATCGGTGTCCCGGTGAGACCAGTCACTATTTTGCCGTCAATCTTGTGAGCTGTGGATTGCCTCGACTCAGGCATCGTCGACAAGCCAACAGCCGGCCGACGCTGCAGTCTTGAATGGCTTAGCGAAATGGCGAAACACGCGGAAGTCTGTGTCGGTGCTGAGCCAAACCTGCCCCAGCGGACTATCGATACAACCCATGTATATTCAAGTTTGGTGGAAGTCAATCTTGGCTCAGTCAGACGGAAGGACGGAGAGGAGAGGTAGCATCAGAAAGCTCCCCTGAACGTTCTCAAAGACGGCAACCGCGCGGTAATGCCCACAGGTGGGCAGTCGGTTACGTTGCTTGGCCATGTTTTTCGAAAAAAGTATGCGGAGATGAAGACTGCGAAGTTTGGGTAAACAACACTCACCGAAAAACGGGATTTACAAGATGGGTAGCTAGCATATGGATGAGAGAGGCTGAAATACAACGGCATGAGAACCAAATCTTCGATGAGAGGCGTATATGGCACCCAAAGCCACCTATCACCTTATAGACCTCGTTAAAGAGGGTTTGAATGACTCGCAGCTGTCCAGAAATTCCCCATATTCGTCAGGCAGCTTTCTCGGTAAAGCTCGGAAGCAATTGCGTTGAGCAATCAACACTAGGTAGGCTGTGGTAACATATTGAGTTCCTAGCGGCATGGAGCTTATATGAGCATCAGAGATTTGAAAGAGAACACATAAAGACTCGGAGAAAGGGTACGGAGAAATGAGGCTTATGAGGAGTGATAAAACCGCAATATGGAGTGTTCAATATGGTGTGAAATAGCCATCGCTCTCTGTGCTGTATCCCGGTTGGCAAAAAGATGCTCAGTGAGGTGCTGCCATTGAAGACCCACCGAGTGAGTTTCGATAAGATACGAGATAAGATAAGCAAATGGGGTTGATGCGAGCTCCAAAGTTTCATTGCGACACACGGCTGAAGTCAGGACAGGAATCTCGTCTCGCGAGCGGCAGCAACTACAGGACCCCGGATCATTTGAGAAACCCTCACGCCCATGGCATACCGGTCGCTATGGGGGCGCGCGCGAGGCAGTTTCCTCGGTGACACGACGATTCGCCTGTTGGGTCTCGCAACCTGGATACCCGTCGTGATAACGTTCAACGATCATGTTGCGAGCATCACGAGCATCAGCGGTGGCTCCATGTACCCCTACTACAACGAGGACCGCAACAAGACTTTGGCAAATGACATGGTGCTCACTTGGAGGTGGAATCCGATGGACGGGCTGCAGAAGGGCATGATCATTACGTTTAGGTGCGTTGTCGGCGACCGCTGTCGGGAAATCAAGGATGTTGGGTGAGCTGACCCCTCTCCCCTTGCCTATCGCAGGAGCCCATTTCATCCGGAGACCGTTGCAATCAAGCGAGTTGTTGCACTGGAGGGAGAATATGTCACGACAAGAGCGCCGTACCCGGAACGCATAGTCAGGGTACCACAAGGGCACATCTGGGTCGAGGGCGACGGACCGCAGGATCAGACTTTGGACAGCAACACGTACGGGCCGATATCAATGGCGCTGGTTACGGGGCAATGCGTGTGGAATATCTGGCCCTGGCGCAAGTTTGGGCGCGTAAGGTGGGAAGATCACAAGTTCAGGCCGAGATACTGAGTTGGAAGACGGGTGGTTTCTCTTGTACGAGTAAGCAAACGATAATATGGGATAACGGCGGCCTAGCTTTCTGTCGGGCCATTGGTCCAGAATTCGAGCCTTTGAATTTCAAAAGCCCTCCATGTACACATTATCATATACAAACTCGAGCTTCCCCTGCGGCCATCAACAACTGGTTCTAGACGAGTCTTTTCAGTCCGTTCCATTGCTTGCACAGAGCGAACTGTCCGTGTCACAGCTCGGAGCTTTCGGCACCACTCAGGGTCCAGCACAGGGGACGGAAAGCTCGCGGTGACGCAGCAAGACCGCCGCAGTGTGCGCAGCGCTGCAGGTGGTCTGTGCACTAACAGCAAAAATTCCGGAGCCCAGGAACCCTGCATGAAATTTCGATATCATTATCTGCTGCTCCTCGCCGCCGCCAAGTTTTTGCCCGCGCAGTAAGCCCACGTGAGAATCAACGACCAGGAGGCCTCCTCTCTTCTTTCCCTTCAAAATCCCGAAACGGCGTCGTTATCCCTTTCCGGGTGTCCGACTGCCTTGCCCGAAGACCCCCCACGACGACATCGACAAACACGCTGACGCCAGCACTCACCACACGAGAGGGAACCGGCCTAGACGCTGACCAAAGAAAACCCGGTCCAATTGCGACAGGCAGCATTCGCAAATGTCTGTCGCTGACCGCATCATTAGCTACTTCGCCCCTGTCGACAACAGCGCGGAAACGATCAAGGAGGGATTCTCGGTCTCGAACCCAACGGCGGCGGTGTCCTTGGAGGAGGATAGATATGCGGGACAGACGGGAGGGATTTTGCCGGATATCAGAATCAACAGACAGTCATTCGGACAGGATATGAGTCCGCAGGAGGATGACTCTTTCGAAGAAGAAGGCCGCCCGCCTTACCTCCATGCCATGATCGCTGGAGGTCTCGGCGGGTCGACGGGCGACATGCTCATGCACTCCCTGGACACGGTCAAGACACGCCAACAGGGTGACCCGCACATCCCGCCAAAGTACACATCCCTCGGCTCGTCGTACTACACGATATGGAGGCAAGAAGGCATCAGACGAGGACTCTACGGCGGATGGGTGCCGGCCCTGGGTGGTTCGTTTCCGGGCACCATGCTGTTCTTCGGCACATACGAATGGAGCAAGCGGTTTCTTATTGAACATGGCCTACAGCACCACCTGGCCTACCTCGCAGGCGGTTCGTCGGATCCAAGCTCGCGACTGAGAAACACAAGCTAACTGAACATCCCTAGGGCTTCTCGGAGACTTGGCCGGCTCCGTCGTTTACGTCCCGTCCGAGGTGTTGAAGACGCGCATGCAACTACAGGGACGTTACAACAACCCTTACTTCAAGTCCGGATACAACTACAGAGGCACTGTTGATGCCGCGCGAACCATTGTACGCCACGAGGGGATCTCGGCGCTCTTCCACGGCTACCAAGCGACACTCTATCGCGACCTCCCCTTTTCAGCACTCCAGTTTATGTTCTGGGAACAGTTCCATGCCTGGGCTCGCACATACAAGCAGAGCAGAGACGTCGGCGTGCCGCTTGAGCTCTTGACTGGCGGTCTTGCTGGAAGCTTGGCTGGCGTCATGACGTGTCCCCTGGACGTCGTCAAGACGAGACTGCAGACCCAAGTGCACCCTGACCTAGCACCGAAAGAGAGCAAACCGGCAATTAAGAGCGCTGCGCATGCCTCGGCATCAATATCCCAGACGCGCAACATCTCAACGTCATCGCCGTCAACACACACTCCTCGCCCCGGCGCCGCAAACCTGCAGACCTCGTCCGTCATCCAGGGCCTCAAGGTCATATACCAAACGGAGGGCCTCAGCGGCTGGTTTAGGGGCGTGGGACCCCGCGGTGTATGGACCTTCATTCAGAGCGGCACGATGCTGTTCTTGTACCAACGCATTCTCAAGCAGTTAGAGATTTGGGACCCTCCTGTGGAGGACCAGCAGGAACATACCATTTAAGGGTGCTATCAGGGGGTTACCAGGGATAGGATGGAGAACCTTTTGTACAAAAAAAACCCATCTGTACACTTTGTAAGGATAAACATGGGTACTGGCGTTTGACGGGCATGGTAGATGGACACGATGTCCAATAGAGCCGATAGAGCGAAAGACAAGTCTCATTTCAAACCTTACCACCTTTGTTCCTACACGGGTGAACCCAGGTATCCGGGAAGACCATGCGTTACCAGACAAAGAAGCTGAATGTGACAGCCAGCCAGCTAGGCAATGAGTTTGCAAGTGAATCAACTTCTTGAGAAGGCGTCAAGGTTTACCATGAGAGAGCTCCAGTTGGCAAAGGCAGCCCTGCAGTGCCTGCCTGCCCCGCTAATGTATATGCAGTAGTGCACATACGCAGTACACCCCTGCTGTTTTCCCGCCGAGGTCCCCTGTGTGACGAGCTTGACGTGGGGTGTCTGGTAGCTGCTAGCTTACCTGGAGCAGCTCCCAAAATTTCCACCTTGAACCACGGGCCTCACGACAAGAACCCGCGACTTTGTTCTCCATCCGCCCTCAACCGCATCGCCGACCTCAACCTGCACCCGCCGTTCACACAACAAGAGTCAAAGGAATTGCGCGTTACAACGAGAGAGTTCGATCAGATGGCCTCCGATTCGGGCACTCCGCCCCCACCTCGGGAGCCGACCCCGAGCGGCTCCCTTCCTGCTTCAACCGCGATCACGTTGAAGCGCCCTGTGCTTGAAGAGGATTTCAGTCCTTCCGTGCCCTCCCCGCTCAACCCAGACGTTCGACCTACACCGAAACCTCAAGGCGCCGATGATATGCCTGCGAAGCGCAACAAGAAGGAGTCTCTGAAGAAGCGTGAGTCCAAGGGCGTCTTCGGCGGCGACAGCAACCGTGGCACGCCGGACCCCAAGTATTGCGAACCTAAGCAGAGCGACTACAGTCCGATGCGCTACAAGCTCGCGCCCCCCAAGCCTTCCGACTTTGAGCCCGCGCGTCCTCCTGTCTTCGCCCACCACCATGACGTTCCTGCCCTGGATGGCGGCAAGATCCAGTTCTACGAGACTTCGGAGCAGTAAGCTTGCCAGCGCCTCGGCGCAACAGATCGACGTTACTGACCTCCGTACCAAGCGTTCACAACAAGAAAAGCTACCACTACACACACTGTATCGCCGATCCCGAATTCCCCTCGTCGCTCTATTACCGCGGCACCGAGTCAGAGCCCCACGGCCCTCACCTGAGCTTCGAGGATAGCGCAACACATCTGTTCTTCGACCAGATGGGTCGTCACATCACAACCAACAAAGGCTTCCGTATGACGCGCGCTAATGTGGCGATCCGGGAAGGTCGTTTTTACTGGGAGGTCAAAATCACGAGGGGCATCATGGACAAGAGGGATGGAGAGGGACAGCCTGAGTCGCACGGCCACGTGCGCATGGGCTTCGCGAGAAGAGAGGCGTCGCTTGATGCGCCTGTCGGCTTCGACGCCTACAGCTACGGATTCCGTGACGTCGGCGGCGAGAAGGTCTACATGTCGCGCCCGAAGCCCTTTTTCCCTGAGGGAGAAGGCATTCGCGAGGGCGACGTCATCGGCTTGGAGATCCAGCTCCCCTCGGAGCGTCTGCAACGGAAGGTCTTGGCCGGTCAGTATAACCCGGCGGTGGATACTGGTCTGGACGACGACAGCGCGGCGTTTGATGCACCCAACATCGTCCGCGATCGTATCCCCATTCGCTTCAAGCAGCACATCTACTTTGAAAAGATCGACTACCATACAAGCAAGGAGCTCGAGGATCTCATGAACCCCTCCCCTGTCTCTTCGGGGCCCGCCAACTCGGTCGAGGCGCCAAACCCCAATCACCCCGTTCCTGCCCTTCGCACCCTTCCCAGATCCTACATCAAGTTGTACAAGAACGGCGTTCCTATGGGAACCGCATTCACTGATCTTCTCGCCTTCCTGCCCCCCGCCTCCAAGCCGCAGGCGCAAATCGGTGCCCGCGAGGGCCTCGACAATGGCATGCTCGGTTACTACCCCGCCGTGAGCGTCTACAGAGGCGGTGCCGCAGAGGTCAACTTCGGTCCAGACTTTTGGTTCCCGCCGCCCGGCATCGCCGAGGACCCCGAGAACGAGGTTTCCATGGTCGACGTCGACCAGACCGAGTCCAAGGAGCCGTCAGCGTTCGCGTATCCCGGTCTGGATAAGATCCGCCCCGTTTCCGAACGCTACACAGAGCAGATCGTTGAGGACATTGTCTACGACATTATTGACGAGGTCGACTTTTGGTTTCAGGATGGCTGCAAGGTCATTGACCGCTTCGGCCAAGGCGAGAAGGCCGGCCAGACTGGCAGTCTCGCCGCCGGCGGACGCGAGGAGATTAAGGAGCTGGTCCAGGATGATTGAAGAGGTTCTTGACACGGTGGGCGAGAGTGACACACAAAAGCGTACTTTGCTTCGGAGATACCCGAGCTTTTCTTTCTTTTCATCACAAGAGTTCTTCGCATTGCGGATTCACAGCTATATATTAAGTCTACGGGGGAAGAGGCATAAGAGACTACTGTTTACAAGGGAAGGTCTCTGATCCTGGTTTTCTTCTTCTCGAGAGATGGCTCTCCTTCTCTCGCTCTCCATCCAGAAAAGTCGAGGTTAGGTAGACAGGCATCAAATGACGACATGGAATCATTGCAAAACCCCGTCTCATAAGGCAGTCAGCGTGTTTGTCTGCTTGTTCGTTCATACGTCGTTCCATTCATTCGTGGCAAAATGCTAGATAACATACAGGACGCGTCGGTTATTGAAGAGGAAGATGAAGAAGAAGAAATTTATGAGCGAGCCCACCGAGGACACGCGTCGCAAGGCAGGTCAAAACCCTCGCCCCGCGTTACTTCCTCGTCGCCCTTCTCCGGGGGCGTCGGGAGGCGGCGAGGCCCGCCGTTGGGGCGTCGTCCTCCCCGGGCTGTGCCTGCCGCTGTGCCGACTGCGCTCGCTTCTCTGGCTCCTCGGGCGGTCCTGGTCCGCGCGGGCCGGCGCGGTGCGCGAGCGCGAGGGCGCCGGAAGGGCAGGGTCGTCGGGGAGCTCCTCGATGCGGCCACTGCCGTCGACAATCTCGGGTGCGTTCTCGCGCTTGATACGCTCTTCGCGGCCGCGCTTGTGGCAGTACCAAAGCACGAACAGGAGCACTGCCGGTCTTTGTTAGCATCCTTTTCCAGAAGGCGCACCTGGGAGGGTGGCGGAGAGGGGGGAGGCTAGGACTTACGGAACAGGGCCACGCTCCAGATGACGTTGGTACCGATGAAGGCAGGCCACCGCAGCTTAAGGGCGTTGACAATGGCCTTGAGCATGCCGACGACGGCGCCCGGCTTGGAGACCAGGTCGGCGAAGCTGGTGGGAGTGAGCATCTTCTTGGCGGCGCCCTTGATGCCCTCGCCGGCCGACACCTCGGCGGCGTTGATGCCCTGGCTCTTGGCGGCGGCGGCGAGGACCTCGGGCCCCAGGCTGGCGGTGAACTTGTCGGGGAGGCTGGTGACGAGCTTCTGCATGCTGCTGGGGAGCTTTTCGAACGACTTCTTGAGGGTGCCGTCGCGGTCCTCGACGAGGTTGCGGAGGTCGTCGACGGCGGTGGGCA
Source organism: Colletotrichum eleusines (assembly GCA_016807845.1). NCBI lineage: Eukaryota > Fungi > Ascomycota > Sordariomycetes > Glomerellales > Glomerellaceae > Colletotrichum > Colletotrichum eleusines. The sequence goes on along the minus strand of JADEZO010000001.1, from coordinate 2,606,461 downwards.
CGCCGTTGACGAGGTCCTTGAGGACGAGGGTGAACTTGCCAACGAGTTCGGACGACTCGGCCGACAGGGGGATTGCCTTGTTGTTGCGCGCCGAGAGGTTCAGGTCGTCGAGCACGCGCGACAGGTCGTCCTGCTCGCGCGCCGCCTCCTCGGCCTTCACGGGCTTGGTCGGCTGGAGCTGCTTGTCCTTGTCGCCGCCCTTGGCCTTGTTGAAAAGGAACGCGATCTTGCCGGAGACTCCGGAGGGCCCCGATCCCCCGGGCTTCTCTGTGACGGCGACCGTCGCCGCCCTGGCGGGGGTCTGCTGCGTCTGCTGCTGCTGGCCCTGGTACGGCGCCGCGCGGTGGGATTCGTCAGAGTCCCAGGTGTACTCGGGGGTCTTGCTGCGCGGGGGCAGCACCGGGCGGACGCTCTCGTCGTCCGAGTCGACCTCGTCGGGGTCGGAGAGGATGCGCCTGAAGAAAGCCTCGTCCTTGCGGTTTAGGAGCGGTGCGGGGCCGCCTTCGGTGGCTCCGCTCGCCGTCGTCGAGACGGACTGAGAGCTGGTCTGGCGTCGCGACGGTGAAGGCCGCGAGTCGGGTTGGAGATGCGCCGACGACGATCCATTTTGCTTTTGCGGTTGCTGCTCCCCTTCCGCCGCCTGCTTTGCCTCCTTTTCGTTCTTGTACTTCTTGAACTTCTTGTAGGTCAGGTATTCCAGCATCGTGGGCGAAGCGGCTTCCTGGTCTCTTACGCCAGGCGGGTCCGGGGTCGGGAGCTAGATTGCTGGCGGGATGGTGACTGAGATTGCAATCGGGCTTGTTTTGGGAGAAACAAAGGTTGAACAACGGATGTGTGGTTTGCCTTTGATGCGCAACGGTAGATGAAGAGTCAACGTCGGAATGAGGCGGTCGGAGCCAGTTATTTTATCGAGCGGCCAAGCGCTTCTGAATCACATGCGGTCTGAGACTGGGCCGGGCCCTGGTTCACTCATGCGGCGTCATGGCCTGTGAGCTTTTGGTGTTAGGTAGCCACAGGATAGGTTGGATGAGAGAGCAAGTTGGGGTAGCTTGCACAGCCACGTGTGATGTCACCTCGATGCTATCCGATGATCATATAGGTCTTGTCATTGGAGCCCTCCGGCGCATCATCAAGCAACCGCACCTAAGCGAGCACCGGCACCTGGGCCGAGGCCCGCTAAAACGCACCGCCACATCGGAGGCCCCCCTCCAGGGTCCAAAGCGTCGCCTCTCTTGTTGGGACCCTGAGACCCAGTGAGGCGATCGATGTGGAATGTAGGAGAAACATGGTATTCGTCCAAAACGGATTGTATTTTTTATTTTTATTTTCCTTTTCGAAAGCTGCAGTGTCTGAGAGCTATGGCGGTCGAGTGGCCAACTTGTGCTTCAGCCGCCGCCAGTATGGGGTATCTTTCGTGAAAACTGCCCACTGAATCCAGGGGTTGGTTGAGACTTGGGGTCCCAAACCTTCATGCTTTCTCACGCCTCATCCTCGTCTTCATCTCCACCACTCTCGTGCACATCCTCGTCAGCCACGTTGCTTTTCCTGCCCCCGCTTCTACGACGGCCCTTTTTGTAGGCCTCCGTACTGGTCTCTGCTTCCTCCCCGACGTAGTGTTCACCGTCCCAGTCTCTTGAGCATCTGGGGCACTTGCGGCTGCGCTGCGTTCGCCAGTACGCGTCGCCACAAATGTGGTGTAGGCGTGCGTTGCAATCGCGCTCCCCGCACCTTTGACCAACGGTGACGATCCCCTTGCACGCCTCGCAGAACTTGATGCGCTGCCACTCCTGCGCGGCCGCGTCGGGGTCGTTGTACGAGTCGATGAGCCAGGCCCTGAGCTCGAGCAGCGCTCGGGGGCTAAGACTATAGAACCCGTTCCTGGACTTTTCCAGCCAGCCCTGGTTCACCAGGTTCATGAGCATGTCTTCAACCTCGCTGTGCTTCAGCCCCTTGTCCGCGGAAGACTGCGTCTGCGTCGGTGCTCCATCCTCATCGACGTCGTTGCGGTTGTTGTTCTGTTGCCGTGGGGGACGGGCAAGCTTAATGGCCTGCATCTCTGTGATGCACATAAGCTCCATGCGCGGGGAGTTGTACGTCTCGAACATGGCATCGAGTAGTCTCTTGATGAAGGCGATCTGTTCGGCATTGTATGTGGTCGCGAGCTGGGTCATCGGGTCCGAAGCCGTGTTGACGAGAGCGTAGACGCGTTTCTTAGAAATTTGGTGGACGGCGCTTCGGATCTCGTAATCAAAGAAGGAAACGGCTTCAGCGGCGGCTTCCAGGAAAGAATCGAAATCCTGCTGGGTGACCTGTTCGATAGCGACCGGTTCGCCATCTTCGGCTTCGATTGTAAAGATTTCTGCGAGAATGATCTGCGCCTCCTCGAACGTAAGGGTTCCGCGAGCCAAGAAGGCTTGCAGGAAGGCTCGGTTGCCATCATTATAGTGCGGTGGAACAATGTTCATGATGGCAACGTAGTGCGGAGCATCGACCCAAATAAAAGGTTCGTATGCAGTCTGGAGGAGAGAAATAAGACGTACGCAACCTTCTAGGGTTATCAGAATCGCTGTTTTGTAGCACTGGCAAGTTGTCAGCGTGTTTGTTGCCGGACAGGTTCTATCGCGGAGAAGCTTCCGACGCGCCTTTGACACGTACCGCTGGAGCATGCTTAATTGAAAATGATCGAGCACCTTTTCTCGACCCCACCAACCCAACGTAGAGTAGCCCAGACATGGTGCGGGAATGCAGCCGCAAGTGGGCCCTCTCTCTCCCGCTCGCGACTTATGGGTCCTTCTACCTGCGCCACAGAGTGGCTGGGGCGGGAGTGACCCACCGCCACAGATTCTCTATCTGTCACTGTGCATCGATCGGGCTGCTACATGCCGCCGAAACGGAACTCTGCTTGCGACTGCTGATCATACTCCTACCCTCTGGCTTAAACTCTCCTCTATCCAAAAGTATGTATGCGGCTGGCAGGACCGCCTTCCGGATTCATGCAGACCGGAACGAACCGGCTGTCATCTAATCTACAAGCTAGTACACGTGGGCGTGGTTCAGTCATTAGTTAGACTTCTTGTATGTTTTGGACTGAAGCTTCAGCAACGTTCCATCTGACAGAAACTGACACCATACCCGTTGTCCTTCCACTCCAACGCCACTAAGTACGGCCCTCGCGAGCAAACATCGTTTCTTTGTTGATGCTATATTCACCCAGCTCGCCGCATCAGGCTCAACGCCCGTGGCCGTGTTCGTCGCTCGGGCTCCATTGGATTGGGTCATCAGCTTTAATGGCCTTCCGTATCACTGTGCTGACTCGGTGCAGCCAAGCCCAATGCAAAACAACTAGGTAGCTTGACTCCGTATTGTGGCTGTCCCTGTCTTCTCGAGAGCCCCGAGCACTGAGGAACATGGACACAGCATACTCCCTGACCACTGAACTCGCTTCAGCGGTGAGATGAGGCGTGATGATCACGGTTCCCAATGGGGATGCTTGGGAAACCGCGCATCATATGATGCTCTCGGACGTTTAATTCGTTTAAGGATGGGAGTCTGTGAAAGGATGTGACTTTGTGTCACTGACTCGCCAGATCGTCGACGACAATGGTAAAAAAGACCACTCGTCACCCCCGTCGGCTAGGTTGCCTCAGCAAAGTTGAAGCTGCGCCCCCACTCTTCATACTACGTACGTGTTTCGAGCCATCCATGCCTCAATTCCTGGATAACAAGTGTGTATGGTCACATCCGGGAGACTGCCCGAGCAGCAGTTCGGTCAAATTCATACACTGCTATGCCACACACTCTCTAGCACAACCAGTCCGGACTTTGTCACCCCATTAGCCGCTTCGGCCTGACCCATACCGCTAGTGATACACTTTTCTGTTAGTCGATAAGCCTTTCCATCTCGGTCTGACGGGCCACTGACGCTATGGTCGGCAGTTGTCACCAGAATCGCAACAAGAAGCCAGCTCAGATGCCGTTACGCTGTCAATTGTCTCGCCATGACACATTGCACTGCTCAACACACTGTTAGGCCCTTCTCGTAGCCCTGCGTCTTAGTGTCATGTCAATCTGGGGGAACACCTTCTCACACTACCGCGTTTCAACCTTGGTTACCCACCGTATAACGGAGTGAAATCCTTGACCATCCGGCTTGGCCCCCGCCCCCCTTCGTACGGCTCCGGTCAAGCCATTTCTTTACTGCCCATTGCAAGGCATATGAGGGGGCTCGGGGCTCATAACTCGGCCTGAACATCCATTGCCTCTCTACACAGTACGTGTAGAAAGTCGACAAGTCCCATCTCTTTGTCTTGCTCTCGTGCCTGATCGCCATTTAGCTTCCTGCGAGCACTGGACAAGGATCTCCTGCATCTCCTCCCCAAATCCTCTTAGTCTTTAGGTTTCATCGCGCCATTGCCATACAAATACCATCCGGCGCGTGGTTATCCATGCGCCGATCGCAGGGGCCCGGATCGATCTCAGGGCAGCGTTGCATCATAAGCATGGCAATGCCGTTTGCACGCGTCCCCAACTCTTGATTTTTTTTTCTTCTTCTTCTTCTCCTTGGCCACCTTACACCCCTGCTACCGTTCATCAGCTCCATGTTCATGTCTGTCCTGCTAAGCCAACATCCGAGGGGGTGTTGATATGGCCATCCAGCTGCCTCAAGAGCAGCTAGGCACATCTGTGGGGGTTATTGTTTACTCCCTCATCTGCCTAGCATGCAGTTTTCTCATGGCATGGTTGGTCTATGCTCATCATGAGGAACTCAGCTGTAAGCGGATTCAATGACAGCTTCTTAAGTGTTACTCGGCAGCTTACTGATGTCATTGTGTGTAGATGTCGCATTGATTTCATACTTCACCGGGCTGTCGACGGCGGCTTCTGTAGCTCAGCAGATTCACACGCTTGTAAGATGGAGGGATATCAAGATCGAACAGTTCCGGCATGCCAACGCCAATGTCGGCAACCCTGAGCTGGCCATATCTGGCCAGTCAGCTGGTCTTGATCTTGTCTTTTTCTACATCCGTAGGGTGCCCTTCCCCCCGCCGTTCATGCGGTGTAGCCTATCTGACACTTTGCAGAGTTATACTGCTACAACGTCGAATCGGCCTTGATCTTCTTCTGGGCCTTCGCCCTCGTTCAGTCAATCTTCCACCTCGAACCAGCCAGGTCGATACGTCAACGAGTCTCCTACATCTCGAAGACCACCGCTGTGCTCCAGCCGGCGCTGACGGTTGGTGTACTCAGACTCGAGACGATTCAGAGGCACAGATCGACCTTCTTCCTCCTAGCAGATATATTCAGTAGGTTTCCTTGCCTCTTCTCTGGCAGACGACTTCTAACAAATGGTTCAGTGGGCTTCTACATGAGTGGCTGCGGCGTGCTTCTGATCATCATCTTGGTCAAATACATCTACACGCGCCTGAACCTCCTGTCTTGGAACGTTCAATATGGCCAAGTGTCGAGCAACTCGAACAGCAGCAACACACTCGGCATCAATCCCAGCGACTGGAAGCGCCACCGGAGCATCTACGACAACTGGCTGGTGTTCCGCTTCAGCATAGGATTCCTTGCCTTGGCGTAAGGATAGCCCTTCACCTTGATATCAATAACGATATGCATAACTGACGGGATCTACAAAGCAACTACCAGTTCTTTAGCCTCATATTTCAAGTCCTCTCCTCGCGACAGAACTCCCGCGACTTCCAGAGAGAAACCCCGGATCTCAGCATGGGCAAACTGCACCGGGACCTCCTGCTCTTCATCCCCGGCGTGTCCGCGAGCCTGTTGACGTTTGTCGTCTTCGGCACGACAAAGCCGTTCCTGGAATACCTCTCCGATACGTTCGTCCCGCGAAGGCTCCGAGACAGGAACTGGCGGAGGACGAGTAATCCGGCCCCGCAGCGGGCTCCGTCGCCGCAAGCGTTCTCTCGGAGGAGCACAGCACTTCCGCCGCGACTCTCGTTAGCCCTGTACATATCGGACGGCGGCGAACTTGGCGGCCTGTACACACCCCTATCCGATCGGGCCAGTATTCAGCTGAAGGACATGAGCGCCCATGACTCGACAACGGTCGTAGAGGATGATCAGTGGCCACTAGTGAGCGTCAGCACGGGCTCTACAGTTCCGAAGAAACCTATAAAAGTGTACCTGTTTCCGAAACAATAGTATTATGAGTTATGATCAAAATGATACCATTGGGGCTGAGACCAGCTCCTTAATTAATGAATTGATGGTTGATGGTTGATGCTGAGTGATTCTTAGTGTGCCGAGTTACAGTGCCACTTAAAGTTACGCAAGAATACTTCTTGGAATGTGAGGCGGGTGCGGAATAAACCCCCCGAAGATCGGCCTCCTTTCAAGTTCAGCAAGGAACAGAGTTTGGAGTTCGCGCAGAAGTATACGTTCTTCGGGCAAAGCGCTGGGCTTCTGCTTATATGACCGCTGAAGCCCGCTCCTCTCGGGCCGTTTGACAAATACCAGCACACCATCTCTGTAAGTTGCTTGGCAGAGTCGTCTGGAAGCTCCGGAAGCTGTATCGTACCTCTGCGAAGGAGACCGTGGCAAGTCTGCGAGCATCCGAACTGACGTGTCGACCCAAAATCCCCTCCCATGGCCCTACGCATGAAATGCTACTAGTGGTCTCGCTGTATACCGCATCAGAGCTGCAAGAGGGAAATGACTCTCGCCCTGAAGGTATCATGAATCGATAATACCGGCCTCGGGGACACGGATAAATTACAGCCATGCCTTCACTGCATCAAAGTGACATTTACGTCGTGAATAAGTTTGTAATCGTTCTCAAAGTCAGGCAGACGCATGGGATAAATAAATCTTGCGTACACCGCTCTTCTCCTGGGTAGACACAATCCCGTCTCGGCCGCCATTTGTGAACTGGGCTATGTACTGGAAAAACATCCTACCCTGGCTCATTTTCATTACACGGGCGATACTCAAGTCTACTTTTTTACTCCCACGCACTCATGAGTGTGTTGCTCTCAACCTCCTTGTCAAAGTTGACAATGTGCGTGGAGTGACACCACGGTTTAACCCCTATCTCCTTCCTCACGGTGCTCGCAAAAAACGAACACCACTTCAGACGCGGGTGCGCCTCGTTGATCTCCGCCCTCGTCGTCTCGTGTATCACCTTGCCAAAGTCTTTGACGCAGGGATGACGGCCAACGTTGTCGTACAGCGTCGCCAGCTGGATCAGTTGCCCCAAGAACGTAATGGTGCCGTCGACGCCCGTGTCCTGGTGACGGACGATGGCCTCGGCGACAGCCTCAGCCTGGTCAGAGGTAGCACCACGGTCCTTCAGCGCCAAGAGGGCCTTGAAGCCGCCGTAAATGTCGAACGACATGCGGGTGGCCGTGAGGTTCTCATCGGCCGTACCAATGTCATGGAGGAGACAGGCCAGTGCCCACGTTGAGGAAGAGAGGGCGGCCGCCTCGTGGGGAAACCACTGCTTGCCGATTGCCATGCCTATAATATATCAGGTACTTTGTTTTCGGAGAAGCACGGCATGCTGTTCCGTTGGGGCTATGTGCCGGCGGGGAGGCCTTTGGTCCCGGGGGGGCAGGTCTCACTCACCAAAGTAGAAGACTCTCATGGAGTGGCTAAAAGTCTCCGTATGTAAACACTGCTTGGCGTATTGTAGCGTCTGTGCCACCACAGGGTCGTCAGAAGGAAACCTGATGTCCCCAATTCTCATCGGCGAAGGCTCGTTCAGTAACTGTCGATTCCCGAAGATCTTGCCAGCATCGATGGGCACGGCCGTCCATCCGTTAAGAGTGGCTTCGTCCTGACACATGGTGGGGTTCTTTATCTTTTGATAAGTTGCTGCGATGAGCTCGGTAGACTTGGGAATTGGAGAGCGACGCTGCGGAAGTTGGTTGACTTCTTGATTGAGCGGACTCGAACAATTCAACTTCTAATATGGAGATTTGGTGAGGTATACTTATACGGCAAGACCGCAGGGACCATTGGCCAATGGATTACGATCGGCCTTTGAAGGTTAGCGATGCCGGCAGAGGACCGAATGCCGAGGCGCCCTTCCGGATGACGATGAGGTGATGTTCATGGCTATCGGCAGTCAGGCCGCAGGCGGCTGGCGGGCAATGTCAAAGCCCGGAGTTTCTTGTCACTGCTTCCGGGCTCTGCAAGTGAAGGGCGCCCAATCATGTGTAGAAGGGCAAGCAGTGGTACACACCGTCGCAAAATGCGATGTATTTGAATCGAGCAGAGTTTCGCGTTGGCATGTGGAAGCGTTAGTCAGCCTTAGATCCTGGCGTAATTAGGAATCCGATGATTGGGGTTTTTGCTTTGTTTCGGAAGAAACGGGCGGGAGTTGCCAATGAGTGAGGTTACGACATCTTTTGGCTACAAATAGTCGATGTTGACACGCATCGTCAAGTCAAATAAGCATGGTCGGATTCCTTGAAAGCCGAGCCACTCCCTTGCCAGTCGCGAACATCCGCCAAGACGTTCAAACTGCAGGTTGTTGATGGTTGGCCTAGCTGGCCTGGTGCAGCTTAGACAGCAGGGCCCTGTTCAAGAAGGTGGAATCCATGGTTTTCAGTCGGCATATCAAATGCCCGCAGTCAAGGTCGTCGGAACACCAATCTAGGTAGACACGCGACCTGCGTGTAATGTCGCTATTGCTTGTTGTGATGTCCTTTGGTAAAAGGGGAAAAGAGGTAGGTTGGAGTGTCTGGATGAGCATCCACCAAGCGGGTAGGTGCCCGCGCTGATGTTTATTGATGACTAAGCCGCCTAGCGCGACGCACGGCCGTTCTCATAGCTCCATCAACGCTTCAACCTCTTCCAAACTTTAGGAACGACAAACACCCGCGACAAGTGATTAACTGTGATCTGTTTATTACCCCAGCAGTCTACGAACAGATTTTTAGCGTTATTAGGGAGATCGAGGTTGAATTGACCTTTTGGTCCCCACCCGACTAGATCTGTCCTCGCCGCGGTTCACCGAACCCAGCACGGGGCCAGATCCACTTCACAGCGCGAAGGAGGACTTACCAGTGTGCCGTCAGCGCGCAGAATGTGCTAGCAGAACGAGCCTCTTCTCGAGTTCCTCTTCACGTCGTAGGACTTTAGTTGGTTTGAATCTCATCTCGAGACCAGTTTTGGCCATCAGCACTGCCGCTACTTCTGCTCCAGGCAGACAGCCAGCTTGCTCCCAAAAGCACTTGATCCCTGCACAACGCTCACAACCGTCGCCCTCATTCCGACACCTACACGTGCAGTCAGAATGTCGGAACTTACAGAGTACAATGTAGTAGTCTTCACCCGGAGCGACGGTCAGGATTATGGACCGGGGTACTGGCCAACCCCCGTAGATGCGGCAACAAAGAATGCGAAGAAGACGACACAAGAAAAGACACCAAGAGCGAAGCCTCAGATGGTCCGGCTAGCCGAAGATGACCCAAGGTTTCAAGAGTGGCGGGTGAAGCTGGGGATCTTGCTGAAGCAAGAACTTACACCTACAGGTAAGGCCACGCTCCTCTACCTCCTGCTAGCGCCGTCGTTTGACTTCCCACATAGAGGGCCTCCCGTGGCTCGTCAACTTTCCGCGCGGGTACTGGCTGTACGAGAAATCTAAGCATCTTTGGGTCTCGGGCCACCCGGACAAGGCGAGGCCTCTTTACAAGAGCCCGCAAGAATTTGGTCTCCATCTGCTGTGGCTTCTTTCGAACTCAAGGGACCGCAATGACTGCCGCTGCATCCATTGCAACACTCGAGAGATGCCCAACATTGACGGGCTGACCGTCATTGATGGCCCGCGAGCTCTGCCCACAGCGACGAACACGCAACCTCCGTTTAAGGTCCGCAAGATCACGCCACAGACGTCGCTGGGCACAACAGCATCCCCGGTTCCCGCAGCAGCGGCGACGCCCCCCATGGTCAAGAAAGAGACGCCCGTGCCAGTATCCACAACTGCACCTGCTGTTGCGGTGAAGAAGGAGACTCCAGTGCCGATTCCGACGATACCCTCACGCGCGGCCTCAGTATCTGCCGCGGCGCAGGCTCCTGTTCAGGCACAGCCTCCTGTGCAACAGCAGCAGCAGCAGCAGCAGCAGCATCAGCTACAACAACAGCAACCAATACCACCACCACCACAACAACAACAACAACAGCAGCAGCAGCTCCAACAACAACAACAACAAGAGCAGCAGCAGCAGCAGCAACTGCAACAACAACAGCAGCAACAGCAGCGGCAGCAGCAACAACAACCTCAGCCAAACCAAACGCCTCCGGTTCAAGCGCAAGTACAGGCACAAGTGCAGCATCCCAACCAGGCTCCCCCTCCAGCTCAGAACATGTACAAGCAGCCACAATTCTTGCCTTACCCTCCGCCCTATCTAGGAATACAGGCTCCGTCTCTGTTCCGTGTGGGAGAGTTGGTCTGGTTCCAGATGGCGTCTGGATGGCGCCTGGGAATCGTATCCATTACTGCTCCCGCCAACCAGAAGTCTGGCGTCAAGCCTGAGATCCAGATCCTCCCGATATCCCACCATCTCTTCAACCAGTCGCCGATCCAGACGCTGGAGGCAACGGCGCGCCCATTTCTCGCCTTCTCCGTGCCTAACGTTAGCATCCCGGAGCTGCAGAATAAGGCCTACGATGAGGTCAACTGGGAAGCCTTCCTCCGCAGCCTTAGCCCGGAGGACAAACACCGTCGCGAGGTTGCGTTGCTCGACTCGTCCAAGATGGCCGCCCAAAAAATCGGCGTGTCGTTCTCTGTCTTCAGTCGCATAGCCGAGAACGAGGGGGGTAAGAAGATCGACTACCACGGCATCTTCCTCGGCGCTGAACGTATCGAGCTCGGCGACGTCCTCCGCGTCCGCATCTCCCCGGAACAGAACCTCCCTGCCGATGCCAACAACCTCCCCGACACGCTGCTTGCGCTGCGCGAGATCTGCACCGCGCCCATCGACGTTCCCGGCATGGCCTTCTTCAAGGGGGACATCTACCAACCACTTACCGGCGAGAACGCGCCCGTTACTGAGACCGCCATCACCGTTCCTGAGGATAAGCTCCCGCGGCCTCTTCGCGAAGAGATGGTGTTCCGTAAGAAATTCGCCCCTGCGGACCGCTGGCGCTGCGTTCTGCTTAAACAAAACGCCGTCCTCCGCGAGCCGGACCTTAAGGGCCGCTTCTACCCAACTCACAGGCTGCTGCCACTGCTCGACGGCCAGGCCAAGGCCGCGGCTGAGGCGCAGCAGGGCATCGTGCGGGACGTACAGCAGCGGCTTAACCAGCGCATCGACACGTTCAAGACGGCCTACATTGGCCAGAAGCACTCCCGCGCTGACACCATCGGCCCTGCGCTGCCTCCAGGCAGTGTTCTTCAGTTTGAGCCGTCCGTACGCGAGGAGGGCGCCTAAAATCCCCGCGCGCGCGCGCGCAAGGGAGAGAGAGTACGTGTGTATGTACGATGGTTACAGGCCGAACTCAAGGCCCCCCCTATAAGGTCACTTACATACACTCCCTCCTGCCTTGGGCCAGCCTGCCTTGGTCACAGTATGTACAGTTGTGTGAGGAAGTGACCTGGCAGGCGGGATAAGACTTACCCCTATCACCCTGTATAAACCTATTGGTGTTTGTGTGCAAGTTGATACGACGGCTTGGCAACACAGGACGAGAGGCTATAGGTTGGCAACGGCTGGCAGGGAAGACAGACAATAAAGCCTATGTAGAATAAGTACAGCGTGGACACACCACTTGTTTGACGGTACATCCTTCAAGGACTGCCAGTGAACGTTACATTTTCCTAGGAAGTCTCGATGTGAAGTTGCACGCCCCGACCCCAGCTTCCGGGGCAGCTCCAAGTTAAGGGGCCGTCCGCGCGTCGTCGACGACAAAAATGCGGGCGGCGCCACGGCGGCGGCGGCTGCGAGGCACACGTTCCATTCGGCGTCGACGGCCTCTTGCGCATCGCGCGAGCGAGATGGTGATCTACACTAACTACCGAGGTGGGCAGGCATGAGCTGGCGGCGTAGCATCTGAACCAAAAGAAAACACACACACGCAACACACCAACATGTTCTGCCCAGCTTGTGACTCCCTCTCTACGGACCTACCGAGCGCCTCATGCTGTTCAGTTGGTCCAATCACCCCTGCCAGCCCAGACACACCGGCTCTCTCACCTTGTCTCTCCCGCCATTTCCGGGCCTCCCTCTCGCCCAAGAAGAAGAGAGAGGGAGGGAGGGTAATTAATGAAAAAAAAAAAAAAAAACAGGTATCCCTTCCTTCCCCACCCTTCAGCAAACCAGTACCGTCAGAGTCCCGAATTGCCGGGCACGCAGGCATGCACACACCGTAGTGTATATCCCTCCCGCCAGGAGGAGCCGAACGAACGTTCCAAACGTCCCAACGTCGCGGCCAAACGCATGTCAGCACCAGGGGGCCGGGGGGCATTGCCACCCTCCGTATCGTTCGATCAGACGACCCAAAATTTGCGACCCCTTTTTTTTCCCCAAAGCTGGTTTTCCCAGGTCTTCGGCGCCCGCCCTGCCATTCTCACCCCCTATTCTAGAAGGTCACGTAGAAGAAACGTTTGAGGAAGAGGGTGTGTATGTGTGTGTGCTGCTTCGCGTTCGCGTGCGTGGCGAACCAACGAGCGGTCTCCGTCCCGGCACACCAACCGCATCAATAAGGAACACGAACACCCCGAGAAAGCAGATAGGTAGATCCCAGATCTCCACACGCACGCGCGTGGCAAAGGGCAAGGAAGGAAGGGGGGGGGGCGGCGGCATTGGGTTTTATTTTTATTCCTGGGACAGGATTTGTCCTTTCTTTTCCCTCTTTTATGTTAGCTATCGTTACTTACTTTTTTTTTATTTTTTACGTCTACGTCTCTTGTATTGGTCCTTCCCAACCGCCCACCTACCTGACAGCTCGGTCTCTTGGATAGGATCGGTCTCTGGGGGAGGTCGAGAGACTGTTTCCGCCTTTCGCAACCCTCGTTTCTTCTTCTCCCCCCCCGTCATCCGCCGACGACTCACCGTCGGTACCGCCTGGCAGATGCCTGATGTGGTTGGTGTAGGCAAGACAGACAGACAGACACGCTACTATGTATTCCACGCCCCCCCCCATTTCCATAGCTATTCCCGCGCCGCCACCCCCTAATTCTAGTCCCAACTTCCCGGGCTCGCCAGCGAGCGCACGCGCCCAACGCTTCCATTTCCCGACTGCACGGTACGGGTTCCGATGATCATCTTTTTTTTTTTCCGTCTCTGCCCACAGAGATGGCCTGTGCTTGGAACAAGGCAGCCGCAGCCCGGGGGAAGGACGGGGGGGGGACCGACTTGACGGTAGCCTAGTTCGTGCCGACGGCAACACTGGATGGAGCGTGACATTGGGCCTGTCTCTCCCGTGTTGCCACATTGCCTTTTTGTTTAATTAAAAGAATGATTTCATTCTTCACCCCGTCACTTTGGTCTCCCAATCTGCTTCGCAAATCGTTTGTGAATATGAGCATCCACAGCCCGCGTTACACGACGTGACATCGTTGGGCGACGACGCGTTCGCTAAAGTCCATGTGAGGGAATTAGTGTCAAACACTTGCCTGCTCTCGGGCCGATGGTATGTCACGGACATTTCACGCAAGATGGCGCGCAGCAGCTCCATGGAACCAAAAAGGACCGTCCAAAGCAGTTCTGAATTTCAAAAGCCTATACTTGGGGTATAAGACTTGGTAGTAGTATAGATGATATTCGTGAGTGATGGGAAGAAGGTAATGGGTAATGATGATGATGAGATGAAAAGGGATGTTAATCTGCCTTTTGCACGGCTACCGTCTGCCAACCCCTGATTGGACCCGCGCTGCTGGTTCTGGTCTGCTCATCCAACACTGCTAGTACTTCTTGGCTGCAATGCAACCAACGCCGTCTTTGACAATGCCGCCCAACTCCTCGCTTTCTTTTCCAACTGCCAAACCCCCAGCGCGTCCCCTTCTTCCGCGGTTTTGGCCCGATGTCACCCTCCTCCTGCTTCAGGTCCATCCGGGTACGACTTCGCTCTCCCTTCTTTTTTCTCGTGCGGTTTTCTCTCATTACAGGTGGGCAATATGCAGTAAAGTAGGTGGAGGTCAGTAGTCGGCAGCAAATAGTTTCTTTGGTGTGGTCAGGGCGATGCTGGGTCGTGATAGCATGGTGCGTAAAAGCTTCATGTTCTTCGTCATCCCTCTGGTCGTTGGCGAGGCAGAGGAATGGTGGCCGCGGTGAATAGAAGATGTGTGATGTGATGCAGATGATGAATGGTCGGGTGATTTCGTAGTGTCGCAGTTAAAGAAAAAGAAATGATGGATGCTTGTCCGACAGGAAGAAATCGGATGAAAACGTGCGCGTCCCGGGGGGGTTTCGAGGATGAATAGGAAATGTCGCATACTCGCTTGTCGGCTTAAATCAACTCAGACATCATCCAACCCACCATGCCCGTGCGCCTCCAGTCGAATTCGAAAATGTCAAACGGTTTAGGAACCACCTAGTTGGCCGTCGCGTTACTTGAGTTTCAGACTCTCGATCTTGGCCTGTATGCTTTTAAGGATCTCTGGATCGGGTTCCGGCTCGACCTTGCGTGGCTTCAAACGAGGACAGTCGCCGCACTTCTCGTGCTCACACTTCTTGCATGCGGTCCCGTCAGCGGCGCCTCCAGGATATATCGTCTTGCACTTGTGGCATTCGTGGTGCGGCACAGCATTCGGTCCAAACTCATCGCCAGGGTAGCCAAAAGGATACTTGTCCTTCTTGGGCCTGATATATGGTTAGCGTTCAGCATCACTGCCGGGGAGGAGGGTGGACACATACGGGTCTCTGGGACAGTCGGTGCAGCGGTTGTGGTTGCACTTGGAGCAAGTTTTGCTGCCGGCAAGGAAAAGCGTCTGGCACTCATGACAAGTCCTCCTTACCCTCTGGCGGGGCTTCTTGTAGATGAGATCCTGTCCTCCAGTCTTGCTAGGGCGCTTGAGCACGATGTCCTTGGCGCCCTTGGGGTCGTACGAGTAGTCGGGGACAATGGGAGCGTTCTCCTTCTGGGCCTTGAGGATGGCGGCCCGCTTCTCCCGGCTGGCGATGCGCTCGGCCTCGGTCCGCTTGGGCGGATGGCGGACGCACTTGGTGCAACGAGAGTGTTGGCAATTGGGGCACTCTTTGGCGGCACCGAAGGTGGCGTTGCACTTGTGGCAGGTTCGGTGGACGCGCATGCGGATGGGCTTCTCAACACGAAGAGCGGTGCCCTCGGTGGAGATCCACTCGCTCTGCTTGATCTCGAGGCCGAATCTCTCACCTAGCTTCCTCGCGCGCTCCTCGAACAACTCGGCCCGGGGAATCCTGACCACGCCTTCGAGGTCCTCGTACTTGCTCTTGGGGGTCTCCTTGGTGGTTTCCTTGGTGGCGTCCTTGGTAGTGGTGGTGGCGGCGGCGGCGGGCTGCTCGGTAGCCGGGGCAGTGGACTGACTGTGTACTTGTTAGATGGATGATACAGGAGGGCCGGCGGCACTGTGTATGGAACAGAAATCGACGACAGAGGCCGACCATGTCTTGCTTACCCAGGAGTGATGGCTTGCGAGGGGGGCTGTTGGCCGGCAGTGGACAGAGTCGACATGCGCTTAGAGGAACCGTCGCCTCTCTTGAAAACGGTCTTGGCGCGAGACAAGATCTTTCCGAATCCCTTCTTCTCCTTCGGGACCGAAGGTCCGGCTTGTGCTGGAGAGCTCATATTTGACGATGTCGTCGTTTTGTGACGGGTCGGGTTGGAAAACGTGGGGTCCTGGGTCAATTGCGGGTTTGCCTGGGGGAAAGGATGATCTGCGGTGCACTACAACCCAAGCGAGCGAGGCTAGGATTTGGCGTTTTGTCTGAACGAGGTGGACGGGAAACAATGGTGCCTGGCAACGGGGAAGTCGAATTGTCGGTTTCTTAAACAATCCAAGTTGTGGATGGGTGGCGGGTGGCTCAAGTACGGTGTAGGCGCTGCGAAACGGACGACGAGGGGTTGCGACTGGTTGGCGTGGTTCGTGCAATGCAGGATAGATCAGCGATTGAAGGCGAGAACGGGGCGTCGATCGTTGTCGTTGGTGAATAGAGTATTTTCGCCAGAGTTATTATATCCGGCAAACGCAGTGTCCTCGGCAAGGGCAACTCTATCTTCTGATTCTCATAACCAGTTTTGGAGAGGACGAGTCGTGAGGTAGGCAGGCGAAATTTCGAATTTGGTCGTTGTTTGGAATGACTCGGCCAAAGGAGGAAGAAGAAGAGAAGGAAAAGAAGGGTGTGTGTTGTGAGAAGGGGGGAGGACAAGGAAGAAGAAGGACGGAAAAGTAAGTACAGGAAGTAAGTACAGGACGTGGAGGAGGTGGTGGTTGAAGGAGGAGTGAGAAAAGTGGGAAAACAAGGTGCAGGTGCGAAGAGACAAGGTAGAGCAGGAGGCTAGCGTCGAGAAAGGCTAGTCGTAGGTGGAAAGGCAGGTAGGTAGGTGCTAGTTAGTGTGAGTGTGAGTGCAGTGCAGTCAGTGCCAATGCATACATACCCCCTTCCCTCCTCTCTCTGGGCTTCTCGGGTTGCAGCTTCACGATGCGGCCAATCCAATTCGAAGCGGGCGCCAATGCCAGTTGAGTTCCAGACTTTCGTCTCTTCCTCTCTATCACCCCTTCCCCCCCGCCCCTGGTCGCGACTTGTTGCGCGCAAGTTGCAACTGAGATAAGAGTACATACCCACGCCACACCGTAGCGGCGGCAGACAAAAAGACCAGACCAGGCAAACCAAACAAGGTCTCCAGCGCAGTGGTAACACTAGAAAACCACCTCGCTGGGTGACTGGTCAGCACGGTGGCTCCAGTGGCTCCTCTGGAATGGCTCCATCCCGGAGACAAGTTCCACCCATTGGGCAGGTTCTCCCTCCGGCCTGTTGGTGCTAGGTGGGTGCTTGGTTCTTGGTGTTACGTAGTAGTGTAGGTACGTACAGAGCATGCTGCAGGTTCCTGTATTTAGGCACCTCACTACGGCAGAAGGACAGACCAGAACGGCGACAGATACTGGTACAGCAAGCGTCAGTATGTACAGGCGCTAGGAACTGGGGACTGGCACCGCGGGTGGTGTGGAAGGGAGAGACAGGGAAAAGAAGCGACGGGGGTGGAGTACGTACCCAGTGTGATGGGTGTGTTGGGAAAGATCAAGGGCTAGCTGGTACAGGTACTGCATGGGTGGAGAAGAGAAGACCAGGCCCAGAGAAGCGGGGGGGCCTGGTGCCTTCCAATTGGGAAGGTTGTCCGAGCTTTTCTGGTTTCTGCGGCTGCGGGTCCTTTTGGCTCTTTGGGTACGGCGGGGTCGCGACGTCGGGTGGGGTTTATACTGACACCCCCATCATCCCTGTCCAAAACCCATCATGGAACCGAAGGACAATCCCTGGTTCGGTGGTTCAGAAGGACACGACCAGTTGGAATGGGATGGAGTGGTTTCCCGGGTCAATCCAAGCCCAGGCGGGAATCGCACGATGAGCTGCTCTGGAATATGTCAGGAGCAAATTCGCTCGAGGGGTACCCCTTGTCTGCTTGTCTTGCTTAGAGCCACCTGCTGATTAACAGGATTACTGTTGTTCCTGAGTCTGGCATCCGTGATACACGTCTTAGCTAAGACCGCCATCGTTCTCTTGGCGTGCGGCGCAAAGCATGAGGCAGAAGCAACGCAGAGGCCTGCGACCCAACGATCAAGATGCATGCGCATGGAAGCTCAGTGAGGCTGACGATTGCAAGCAAGGACGCTTCCTCCTCAGCAACCTTGTTTCCAAGTCCTCCCAGGGACGACAAAACACAGACTCGAAAGGGCAACCGCAGCCTTCCGTACCATCATCGTATGCGCTTAGAGGCTCGGCACGGCACACGGTCGCTACTAGTCGGAACACACCAAAGGGACCATTCGGGAGAAGGGCGGTAAGCAAAATAGCTAGCGCCTTGAGTAGTGCGCCTCCTCATGCCCATGTATTCCGGTATTGCCTGGCCTTAAAGCACGGCCAGAGGTGTGTGTGTGTGTGTGTGTGTTCGTGGGCAAACAGAGAGAGATGGCTGAGATAGCTGATGCAAAAGTACCAAACCAAGCCAGCCTCTCCGTTGGCATGTAGGTAGCCCTTCTCCGGATGTAATTACAAACATTGACCGCAAATCACAACTTTGCGTGTGCACCATCGCACCCCCCCCCCGGCATTTCCAATCGACAGGTTGATTGGCCGTCCATACAACGAACGTGTGATGTCTCACCCCAGTGCTGTGGCGCGCAAGGGAACAAGAATTCAGAGGTAGACATTGGGGTGTGAGCGGACGGTGTTGAAGAAAAACCAGTAACCAGAACCTCGGAACAAACATCTGACCGGCTCATCAATCGCCCGGAGGTTTTTTTTTTTTTTTCCTTTCCTTTCCTACTTTATCATTCTCTTCTCGATTTGATTTAACAACCCCCTTTTTTTTTTTTTTTTTTCTTTTTTTCTTCTCTTTAACAGACACCCACATCAGTCGCGCCTGCTGGAGATTGTGCACTATGAGTCGCTATCATCGGACGAAGAAAGAGAAGAAACAGGGCAATCTGTGTGTGCTCTTATCCGGGCTGTTGTCGACGGGTATCGAGATGGCCAGCCGGTCCCGAAAAAGGACTAGCGGAGGGGCCTCCCTTTTTTTCCCTCTCCTCCCCTCCTCCCCTCCTCCCCTCCCTTCTTCAGTCTTGCCGACTTTGCCTAATTACTTGTCGCGCCGGGTATGGATAGCAAGTCCAATGCAATCTCTGTGTGGGCCGAGATGCCACCCGGCGGCGCCCCGTCTTGATCCTCTTTTTCCTTCCCAAGACAGAGGTTCTCCTCCACCAGGGTACGGAGTCCATTCCCCATTCAAGACGCAGGAGACGCTGGCGAACCGTACAAAAGGGCAATGGCAATGCGTGAGTGCTTGAATGGGAGGGAGGGGCGGAGACTCATCACCGCCTCTTCCTCCTCCTATCTCCCAAGCCTCACAATGTCTGTCCCTAGGAGGCTGGCCCGGTTCGGCCTCGTCTCAAACATCAAACCACGGTGGAATGTGGACGAGAGCCCGAAAGGGGCCTGCCCTGCTGGTCTTGGGACCAGAAGCCACGGGCATGCTCGGCCATTGGGATTGGACGCTCGCGGGAGGGGTTTTGTTATTGCAGCAAGGCATCCTACTCACATCATTGGCATCGCTCTACCCAGCCCTCTTGGATGCCAGGCCGATGGGGCGAGATATCAGATCTAGTGTCCCGAAAAGAAACATGCTACATGGGCACAAGAAGGGGATACAGCACGTGGGAAGGCGCAGAAGGCGATCAATGCCAGGTACGCATGGCTTCGCTCTTCTAAGGAGCCTGGTTCTAGAGCGTACCATGCGTTTCGTAGCCACTCGCTGCGTTTTTCATTTCCTGTCGTCAATGTCGGGGCATCCATCGATGCCTCATCTTTACACTGGTGCGATGTGAGGGATGGCATCGAACGAAAACTAGAGGAACCCACGGCAGCAAACGAGCCGTCGCAGGCATCGTCGGGAGCGGCGTGAGGTTCTTCCTGATGTCGTCTGATATCTTCTTGATACCGTGGTCGCAACCACCAAGCCCTGCGACGGAGTTAAGAAGGTGATGCTGCGACGACAGCCCGGCAAAATGGGCAGGGGACGGACACAATGCTGACCGCCAAGCAATCAGTGGTTTGATTTGTAACCGGGCTGGATTCCTCGATGGTGAACCATGCAAAATGTTTGGTTCCGCACTGGGCAAGAAATGCTCCGTCCGCCGTCCCTTGCTGCTCCCCATGTTTCGCGCCCAAACATGTTAAAGACGAGCTCCAAAGCCGTGTTTCCCCCCCTCGAAGTTGCTCACCCCAGGATGCCGCCCACCCTCATTTGGGGCCCGTCTGACCGCTCCATCGCCCAAGGCCAAGGCATAGCACCAACAGCGAGGCTCAATGGGCAGAGTACGAGACGAGCGGGCAGTCGAGGCAAGGAAGATGATCCGTCCCAGCGCACGGGATCTGGAGATGATGTAAACCTCCTTGTTCGTTCCTTCAGGTTGCTTACCGCTCCTGCTACTGCCAGCACGTGTGAGACGAGTCGGTTGAGGGGGGCCAGGTTCTCCCATTGGCAAGAAAACGGGCGTTCGTTCGCTTCGGGAAAGTCTCCCTAATCCTTACCCTTTTGCATTTGCCCTTCCGTTGCGTCGGGTGTACGGAGTATAGTTTTGTTTTGTCTTCATGTTCTGTAGTCAATCACCCCCACCCTTCCCCTCCTTCCCAGTCTTGTTGGAATGGCAAAGGGATTATGGTTTTCGCTCACCAGTTGCCAGTTCTTCGCCTTCAGGAAGTATGAGCAAGTGAACGGACAAGGCGCATAATATCCACACCCCCGTTTAATCCCACGACTCTGGTTGCTGTTTGCACTAGCGATTTCTTATGCGTTGGTCTCTTGCGCGTCGGGGTTTCTCGGCGCCGGAACGGGGATCGTGGTGGGGGTGTTGGGGGACAGCCCAAGTGGACTTTACAGGGAACGAGCTTGGAAGAGCTGGGATAGGAAGGAAGCGAGGCAAGTCGGTCGGTCCACTGGGCACGATCAGGACCAGCCGCCCCGGGAGACGGGAGAGGAACGAGGACGTGGAATCAATCAAGAGCTCATTCAGAGCCCGCCCGACCACCGGGAACAGCAATAGCATTGCAAACACTTACATGGTAGCTAGCTACCTACTACCTACCTAGTTTGTGTCTATGCCCGTCTGTCGGGGCCCGGGGTGCCATTGCTGAAGAGACAGACTCCCCGATCTCAACTCCGACTCACTACTCTTTGTTCTTTCCTTCCCAATCCCCGTCACCAGGTCTCCATCGCTAGGTAGGTAGGTACGTACCTGGGTTCGAAGAAGGCAGGAAAAGCCAAGACGGTAGGAAGGCAAGACCTATGAAGAGAACGATGAGAACAAGCCCTCGACTGGTGAGTCGGTGAATCAAAGCCCGGGACGGAAGCTGCGTCTTCTGGTGTACTAGTAAGGAGGCTGTTCTTTTCGGACGGCTCCCACGCGTCAATTGTCTCTGTCTCCCCACTTTCACCTTACGGCCGCATCCACAACAAATCACACACCACACGATCATGCGCCTACCTACAGAGCTCTAACCTATAGGTACTTACCTACTTCGTACGGCGGCGTATCGCTCTCCCAGCCCAGCGGCCGCAACAATGCTTTTTTTTTTCTCGAAGCATTGGCGCCGGCGCGTGATTGCTTCAGCCGCTTTCTGCAATAGAAGCACGGAATCGCCTGTCTCGAGCCTCCATGGATCTGGGAGGCCCCAAAGCCAGAACCAAACCAGCTCATGGGGGAAACGACTGTTTGAGATGAAAGCAGCAGCACCATCATGGGAACCCGAAGCCCTCGTCAGAGCCTTGTCAACAAAGACGCCAGACACCCCCAAAATGTCCTCGTAAACTAACTAGGTACCTCATCTAGGCACCCTGGCGTGGCTGGCTGACTTAGTGACTACCCTTCTTCAGTACATTCATTCATTCGCCCACGCTGCCGCCCGTTCGATGGTTCATGTAGACAGACTCTTGTACCTCGGGTACACAGGGATGCCTTCTCACATCCACACCTAGCCATCTTGGCCCAAGATACCCATAGGTCAGACATGGGTCTGTCTCTTTTTCCACTAGTAGAAATGATAATTGTTCTAATTGTTCTAGTATCTACAGTTCTACGCCATCTTTGCTTATTGCCATGTGTACGTTGGACGAGGTACCCGTTTTTCGACTCACCTTGGTGTCACTAGCGGTCAAGTCATCGGACCGTGTCTCTGTCAAACGTCAATGTCGCTGTCGGCGTCAATCCGGGGTTTGTGCCTTTGTGTGAACACAGACATGGATGCACCCACACATACTACTACGACGCATCGCCCCAATCTCAGACTGCACACGGCTTCCAGGAACCGCCCAGCCAGTCAACCACGACTTGGCCACTTAGGCCGTTTGCCAGCTGCGTGGCACACACAGCACAGCCATTAATCATGCCACCCCGCAGTTGCACCATGGTGGTGTACGGCACACCGCATCGCGACGTCGGAACACGGCCGCCTGCATACCGGTGACACACCCACTGATGCTCGAGGTGGTATGTGTCGCTGCTGTTATTGCTGCCGGCCCACCAGCTGCCCAGGCCAACCACAGGGGTTTAGGGCACCCAACCTATTGTAGGTAGTGTACCTTGGCGGCTATCCTACGCCGCAGACGGGAGGGAGCTTTGCTTGGATGGTATGGCTGAACCGGCCGTATACGATTGACGGAACCCAGGCGCCGCGCCTCCCGATTGTCTCTTTCTTTCCTTCGACCACATGAGCCGAAACCGGCCTTTTCTTCCTTTATCTCAACCACCCTGCCGGTTTGCCTTGACGTCGTCCGAGGACTTAGTCCAGACTCAGCCATCGCCTCGTGTGGACGGTTGAAGCGTGCATACTCTCCCGACATTAGTTGCTAAAGTTGCAAGCTGCCAATGAGCAAATAAAGGGTCAAGTACCCCTCCCCGAGACGGAATCACAACGATCCTCGTGTTCATCGTGGATGGGCCCGATATACAGAATTCACAGCGGCCACAACTGCAAGGTAAGAAACCAAGCTGCAGACCGGCTAGTTACAAACAGCGTGGCAGGTGAGATATGACAAGTTCTGACGGACAGGCTGCCGCCGTCTGCCTACTTGCATCCAATCAAGCGTACCGCCAGTGTCACAGGCGGGCCTCAATACGTACGCTTGATTGAAGTAGTAGTGTATGGCAGATCAGGGTGCTCGAGGAGACGTCCCGGAAGAAGCAGACAGATGTTCTCGTCGGCGATTGACAGCAACGTAGGATCGTTTTGACCAACGAGCAGCAATTGTTAGAACCAACCGCATAACAGTTGCATGTGACCCACCCGACGGTCGGAGGCGGCGATCACGGCGATGACACTCCCAACCACCACCCAGCTGACCAGTCGGATTGGCGAATTCTTCAGCAATCCCAACATAGTATCTCTTTCCAGTCAGCCGAGGCACATCTTTCGGGTTAGTGGCAGCTCCGAGCTCCGCACGAATGCCACACCGTCGATGCAACTGGCCCCGGTTCCGGCTCCGAACTTGACTAGAAACGGATCTCTCTGCATGATGCTGGACCCACAGAGCGAACTTGGACAACGCTGCCAGATAGCTGTCCTCAACAGCTCGGTCTTGTGTCGTCACGTCGCACAGAATGCGAATGACTTGCAGCGGCTACATGTCCTTTTACATCCCCGTGTGGATGCCCGCGCATGTATCGACCAGGAAGAGTTTCCTACTCGTCTGCAGAGCGGCTGTCCTCTCCTCTTTGCTTGATGTTGCAGTCCAGTATCGGATTCCACAAACTTGGACCCCCTCGCTTGCCGAAGCGGGTACGTGGAAGATGGGCAGGCGGGTGCCTCGGGGGCGAATCGAATAAAGCTCCAATGGTGGCAAATCACACCCGCTGTCCAGAGTGTGCGTGCGGGTTTTGTGTGGCGCCATGGAACGATTAGCTCAGATCGACGTTCCTATTGTGCTAATTAGGAGGGGGAGGGGGGGCTATGTACCCGCTGGACCCTTATCTCTCTTCGTCTTTCTAAATGGAGGACACTTTGGACACCAGGTATGGCAGGGCATTTTGACTTTGCTAAGCTCCGACACCCTGGCGCCTCAAATAATCTAGTTCAGCATCGGAAGCAATGGTGTCTCTCATTCCACCATTACCAGCCTGCTGGAACAATTGACATCAGGTGGCGGCGGCACGACAGAAGCCAAATTCCAATAATCAGCCGACTCGGGCGGGGCCTGTCTTGGATGTGTGTGGTTTTTTTTGTCTTGATTTTTTTTCTTTTCATCGTCTTGGGTGTCGTGCGTGCAAGCCCAGTTGCCGCCCTGCTGGGTTTAGTCTTGCATTGTTGACGAGCCAATGGCCTGGCAGGGCCCAACCAAGTGGTTCATGGTATCCGTACTCCGTACAGAGTACTGGCGGCAAAGGTTTGTCTGCCTTCTTTCCGCCACCCTCGTCTCGCCGCCCTGATCTACCCACTGTGGCTTTTCTTGGTTTCACAAGCTTGGGTATACAAAGACGAGAAAGAGAGGGAGAGGGAGGGGACACATGCCTTCCCTCCCTTGCCGCCTATTCAGAGCCAATCAGTGGCTAGACCACTCAATGCGCTGGGAGGCTGAAAAAGCAAAAGGTGAAGTAAGAGTTTTGGGAAGCAAACATTCCAAGCAACCAACTCCTTCACTCGTACGGGCAACCCCCTTCGACATCAACCAAAACACGTGTGTCTGGGCATATCCACTTACCCCTCTCCGGGTACTAACCGATTCCTTGATGTTGGTCGACCTGCCTCGCAGGGCGACGTGTTCTGTCACGACTGACTCGACACAGCCAACGACGGCGACTTTCAAAAGACGTTTCGGGCAGCTGCAAACTCCTCACGATTCGGCTCATTTCGAGGGTCGCTATCCCCGACACGTGTGGCAACAACAAGGGCCACCGGCCATGCACATGAGGGCCCATGAGAACGACACTGCAGCCAACCGACTCTGCACATCTATACGGCATTGTGGTACGGGTCGCCAACCCCTTGGTTCCGAGTGCGCCGCGGCAACAGGAAGGTATCAACAATTACGAGAGCCTTGCAACCTCGGCGCGGCGAAAAAGGTCGTCGCCTCCCGTGTTTCAGGGCCGCAGACCACGGTTGCGCCGATTGCTCTCAAATCGCTCCCCAGCCCCTGCTGCCAGTCTTCGATTCGCGCTCGCCTAGAGAAGGCCTGGCATGAACGGATCTCGCAAAATTGGGCATTGTCTGGCGCCCGCCCGCTGGTTTATTCCCGGGCCACCACGCCAGAAACACGCCATTCTGCACTAGGCTCTCCAACGGTACTTGGAACGGCAACGCCTGCGGCTTTGGGAACTGATTAGTTGTCGCCCCCGAGTGCGGCGGCTCATCACCGGGTCGTTGTCGCCTCTCCACTCCCTGAACACGCTCTTGTCGTTACGTTGATGACGTCCTGGCGGCTTTCGATGGACCTTTGGGCTTGTCGAGTTTGCTAAATTGGGGCCTTCCAAATCATGGGTGGCGCACATGGCTTTGCTTTGGGTCCTTTTGGCGTCTACTGAGACTTTGGCACAGACTAACAGCCCTAGCTAGGTTGGTGGTTGCATGACTTTGGTCAGTGGTTCCTCGCAGTGCCCGCCAGCAAGACAGGCTGGCACCCGTGAAGGCGCCTTCATCACCACATCCATATCAAACGGCGTAGACGTGGTTAACGCAAGCCGCTCCTCAAGCGGGGAGGTCCTGCGCTGTGTTGACGCCGTCGTCGCACGGTTTTTCGTCCGATCATCGTCCTCTCTTTTGGATTGTTTGGAGGCGCCCTGGTCCCTGTAGGACGGCCCGAGACGAAACGTCATCTCTTCTCTTCCCCCCATGCCGCTGCCCCTCTAGTGTTGGGGGGGGGGTGCTAACGCGAAGACGTGCGATGTACATTTGGACGTCCCGGCATCTTTTTAGCCACCAATGTGAACGGTCCGTTATCAGTTCATTCTTTTTCGATTCAGTTGCGCGCTGCGCAGAGCAAACGGTGTGTATTTGCAGGCGGCCATTCTACCCACCCTATGGTCCTTTAAATTGCAACCTCACCCTTGCCCATGTAACGGTCAGGTTTGCGTAAATTACCTGACTTGTTAGTCAACGCCGTTCGGCGACGAGGCGTTCCAAAGATCACTTGCCGTGGGAGGAGAGTTCTCTGGAGCTTTGGGCTTGTAATCGTTCCATCCAACTTTGCTCTGACGGGTTGTTATTCTGTGGTAACCGTTTATTTGGCGGCGACTACTCCGGAGCCGGATGGTAAGTCTCCCCTCTGTCCATGGAAAGCCCCAAGAAACTGAGAAGCCGAAGACGCCGTCCCGAGACTTGCAAATCGAATGATATGGTCTATGGCTTGTCCTTGTTGTCATCGAGCCCAAGAAACTGACGAGGCCCGCAGCATGGCTTAACGCACATAGCCGCACGCGGCAGCACTCAATCGATGCTCTTCGGCCGTCGAAGGGCAAACCCACCGACGTCAAGCTCACATGGGCACGAACAGGGGCATCGGGTCGAGCTTCTCACCAAACGACCGCCCCCCATTCCCCATCTAGTCTCGTCTTTGCAGTTTACAACTGCAAGGGCATATGCACTTGCAACACGTTACTGATTACCCCGAGAGACCGCCGGGGCCTGGCCTCTGCTGAGCACCTTTGGCGGAACGGCCCATCGAGGGTGAACGTGTAGTTGACGATGCGTACACGTGGAAGGGGGGGCGGTTTCGATTGAGACGTTCCCCATCATGTCGCATATGCAAATCTGCGCTGGCTACCCGTTTTGGAGTGACAGTTAGGTGGGCGGGGTGTCGAAGAGTCAAACGCCTATGCAGGGGTTTCTCCTGATGGTTCATACATGGCCTCCGTCTCTCATCTTCTTTTGCTTCTTTGCCTTCTTCCAACGGCCCTTTCCTCCCGGAGTCCTTTTTTTTTTCGGTCGAGGAAGGCGTTCCCGGCAATGGCCGTTTCGTCAAAGCCTCGCTTGGAGCCGCAAACTCGCAGCTGCCAAGTACGCCGCGGTTCCACGGGCGGTCGTGAGGGCGTTGCTGCATGCGCCCAACGAGGCAGGTCCAGTGGCCTGTGAGCCCTGCAAGGCCTGAACAGGACAGGAGTTCGCGGAGAAGGGGGCAGGTAGTGGTGTGTCGTCCACGTCGTCCACCCAAGAAGACCCAGGGGTAGGAGGGAAGGGGCCGGAGAGCCGCGGTGCGCTATCAGGATCCCCTGCGGTTGTTCCGCGGGGTGGGTGGGAATAAAAGAGCGGGCTCGTCTTTCTCTGCCTCATGGACGGGCAGGGCCGTTAGGCGAATGAGGTGCCAACGATGACGGGCATCGCGGTTCGGCATTAGGACCCGGCCAGGGATGTAGTGTAGAAATAGAAACCATCTTCATGTACTGGATGCGGTGTGCCCGTATTCGACGGGGGATAGAGGATGTGTATGTGTGTGTGTGTGTGTGTGTGTGTGTGTGTGTAGGTGTTGGTGAAGAGGTTTCGAGCATGCAAGTGATATGTACGTAGAGTTGGTTGCTGGAGAGGCTGTGTGCGATGCCGCGCCGTGCGGTGAACCCCGATAGCATCGACAGCCATGCCAAGATCCGAATGGTTTTCCTGTTTTCCTTCTACTCATACTTTCTGTAGCAATGAAGGGGGATGGGATGGGGGAGTGCGTGCCCGGTGTTTTTTCGGACTCCGAGGAGCTTGCACTTTTGGGCATCATTGGCCGCGGCGAGGAAGAGGGTGGGGGGGGCGCGGTTGAGGGAGGGTTCGCGCCAGAGAGGAGAGGCGGGCGGGAGTGTTCGCGTACCGATCGGGGAAGGGGGAGAGTGTTTGGTGAGGGAGACCAAGTTGGGTACACTGGCATGAAGAGCCGTCGTGGAGAGTGTCCAGCGATCTGCGTATTTCGAGGTTGATGAGGCACTGCGACTGCTGATCAACGAAGCCGCCAGATGTGATGAATGCACGCCGCGCCCGCTGAAGATTGCTGTTGAGTCCCGCCCCCCTTTCTCTCCTCTCTTGCCCCTTGAGAGCTTTTAAATTACATAGGAGGGGACTTTTTCGAGCTAACAGCAGTGCTGATCAAACCATTGCATACTCTATGGACCACGAGCTGGGGAGGAGCAGAGAGTACTCGAGGTTTCTTCGCTCCTCACAAGAGAGGGAGAAGGAGAGAGGAAAGGAAGGGCCTGACTGAGGTGGTGGTATTCCGACCATGCGCTCGAAGGCTTCCTTTCTTTCCACGACCGGTCCCGTCTCAGTTGTCCATGTCCATTCTGGCCGACCCCCTTCCCCTTTCCTCCTCCAAAGTTCGTCAAGGGTATTCGAGAGTGGACTCTCCGAACCCTAGAAAGGCATCGCGCAAGGAACGTTCGCAAACTTCGGACTCAAGAGCAAGGGGGGGGAGGGGGGGGGGTTCCCACATGTCAAATGACAGTCACATTTGGCTTTCTCTCTCTCCCTCCCTCTCTTGACAGCCGTTTGACAAGCCCCAGCTGGAAGGACGCTATCCCGGGAAGGGGAAACGAGACCACGGGCAAGACTGGGGCGGCTGGCCCGTCTAGGCCTATTGTGCCGAGATGCCTGGTATGCTCCCATGGTCCCATGTTCCCATACTACGTAGCCGCATCGAAGATGGCTGTTCTTGTCAAGACGGCCCATGTTCGAAGTTGTCAGCTCGAACCGCAAGGATGATGAGAAGGGCAAACAAACCGAAAGGGACACCTCGGCCGGTCCATGTTGCCGTTGTTGTTTGCCCATACTATGTACAGTATCGCAAGTACCGAGTAGTATTCCGTGCATATGTCCGCGGGAGTATGGAGACAACGAAACGATTGCCTTTTTGGCCCCGTCAAAGCGCGGCCCAAGGGGACGGGTTGGCCTAGTAGAGACCTACGTCAGTGCGAGTTGGAAATTGCCCCTTCGCAAGGTGATTCGGCGTTATTTTTTTATTTATTTTTTCCCTCAGTGCAGATCACATGTTTATATAGTACTATGTACTACCTACGTAGTGTGCATGAATGGACTCGATGGTGGATATCAAAGGTGAAGACCCCCCCCTCCTCCTCATCCTACAGGCCCCCCGTGTTTGGGTTGGGATGTCTGACTCGGTTTCGGAGCCCGACCCGGATTTCGGGAGCTCGCGGTTGTTATACTGAGCTTACGCTAGGTTCCGTTAGTGCGCCCGCGGGCACGGCCTTTGTGACAGACGGGTGAATCAATCCGCGAAAGAAGGTGAAGACCGATGGCCGAACCAGCTCTGCACCGAGACCTGGCCTGCGGCGGTGCCGTCCGGGGCGCTCAGCGCGGTGAAGCCCTGACCGGGAAGCCCGCCATCGTTGATCGCAAGTTTGACCGGTTCGCTTAACCCCAACGCCGCGGCACTGCTGCTTTGACGTGATGTACGGAGATTGTCGCGGGCATCCCGCACATCGGCGTCCAAGGGCGCTCCAAACTCTGTCAAGAACGCGCGGGACTGGCTGGACGAAGACCGTGGGGCTTCGGGAGACGAGACACGGGCCCTTCCTTCACGTTCTCCATAAGCTCCACAAGGCTTCGCTGGATATGGAGATTGGAGAGTGCCGGGGAGAGAGGTGCAAACAGAGGGCCGGGGGGGGGTAAGGGGGAGGATGACACACCCTTCTTTCGAAGTGCCGTTATGTGACCCGCCTTGGACGCGCGCTGTGCCTGATTGTTCTGGATAATAAGAGGTGGCCGATCCTGTTCTCTGGCCAGATGATGGAAATCATACCTAGTACGTAGTATCCGCCCGTACCCCGTAGTATAAACGAACAAAGCTGGGTTTCTGGAGGTCTCTTAGCGGATGTTGGGATAGCGAGTCAAGGTGCTGGGGCCGTTACAGGCCCGTCTTAGGAGTCCCCCCCCGGGGATGCTCGCTGCCATGTAACTTGTAAGGTCACCTGGGACTCGGCGGCTGTTACGGCCCCGGTAGACCGGCGGCCGCCGAGATTGTGTTTTCATGGGTTATCTGCTCTGACATGACAAGTGCCAACGGTTCGTCTGCCTGTTCCCGCAAGTACACGCAGTAGACAGGGAAGGCGTGTGGCACCGTATCGCAAGGTTGAAAATGCCCCCAAGCGAACAAGAGTAAATTACCGCGTGGGTTGGAGCAGTAGTCGCGAACAAGTCGGCAGATGGGAACGCCGACGCGAATCCCGTCACCGCAAGTGTGCCCAGGCTCCGGTTGGCTCGTAGGGTTTTCTTGTCATCAATTTGCCTGCCAGTCAGCCAAGGGCATCGTCGGCCGCTGCTCATTGCCTTGCTCTTGGGCCGTCACGTCAAGCAACGCCGCCAATCCTGCTGAGTCCAGCCCTTGGCGGGCCTGCGGAAACCATGGAGAGGGCATGAACCATGAAGGCAGCAATCAATCAGCTAGTACACCGCTTACAACTAGGGAGACAAGGAGCCGCAAGTCTGCTTGCCTTTTGCCCAATGCCTCTTTATCCGCGGATCCTTCATTTCTCTTAGCACAGGCATTCCGGCTTGCGCTGCTTGTCCCAAGGCACAATGGTCAACCAAGACCGCCCCTGGAAGCAACAAGTGCCTCTTGGTTCATCATTCTACAAGGACCGAACTCGTGGTTGGGGTTCCACTCGAGGGCTATCAGGGATTGCTCTTATCCACCCACTCTTGCTTCTTAGGGCAGTCCAGTCCCAAACTTCGGCATCTAAATTCGAAGATCGTGGCGGACATAGCTCAGTTGGGAGAGCGTCAGACTGAAGTCAACTTCAATCACTTAATCTGAAGGTCGTGTGTTCAATCCACACTGGCCGCATCTTCATCTTTTGCACATTGGACAAAAGGCTCCGGTGACTCACCGCTTCGGCCGTTTGTTTATCATTTATTGGGCGGGATATCTGCAGTACTTTTTGCGTGCTCTTTGCTTTCTAGATACGGAGTATCGTAATGCATAGATGCAGTTTTCGCGAAATTCCTTCCTAGACACAAATAATAAGCCACACTGGCTGGGCAATGTTGATCGGTCATTGACGAAGACTTTTTTAACCCCAACTTGATGAAGGTGAAGCATGGGAATTATTCACCTACCCAGGCAGGCTACAGCTATTGGAATATTGGCGCAATACAAATCGCCAGAAATGCAACCTTGAAGTCGACACAAACATGGCCAACAATGAGCTATTGCGGTGTTGATGACGGCATTGAAGGCGACTCGTGAGTGGGCGCGATACAGGCGGGCGGACTGCTGGTGGGCGATAAGAGCCCGGCCCGGGGATGTTCCACCACCACCAGCGCCCGCAATCTCCCGGCCATTTCGTCACGAGACGCGACTTCCAACAGCTACTACACTTAGCTTCGGCACTCTACACGACCTGGACACGTTACTCCCTACAACGCAACCGCATCGCATCGCATACTCTATACGCATCTCACGCATATTCGTTCCCTTAAACCAAAGACTGTGCACATCGTCTTTGCACAGTCGCCCGTAATCTGCTCACGACCACCCCCACCACAGCTTTATGCAACATCGGCCGACCGAGTCTTCAGAAACCCAGCATCAACAAGACAACCCCTCGATATCCTCTTCTCCCATTCAGCATGGCTCTCCTCAACGCCATCAGCCGACCGGCGTCGCGCAACTCCGCCGCGAGGACCCGGGCAGCGCGTCCCCGCGTTCCGTCCCAGACACCGGCCGCCATGAGTCACTCGATGCCGTCAGCGCCGATCAGCTTGACGAGAGGCTTCGACGGCTGAGCGTTGCCGAGGCAGCATGCCCCGAGGGTCACCAAGCCATTGTTGCCGGTCAGCGAGTGATTGAATACGAAAATGCCTTGACGCCGTCCACGCCTCGGCAGGCCCTGGGCTTCAAGGTCATCAAGCGATCTGAGCCTCGACCGGATGGCGTACAGCTTACAGACTTTCCCAATGGTACGCCTCTTTTGCAGACATCTCCCGGTACCGAAACAGACTGACATATCTACGTGCTGCAGAAATTTTAACCCATATCCTGTCACACCTGCATCCCGACTCTCACTCAGCGATAGCTCTTGTGTCGAAGCGCTTCTACTCCCTCGTTACGACCCCACATGCGTGGCGAATGGCGTTTTTGCGATTCTTTCCGGGCCATGGCAGTTTGGTCACCAAGGCCGACCAGAGTCATTCCGGGCCGTTGGACTATGACCCATCCGAGTTTGTCCGGTCCGAGGCGCGCTACTTCTCGCGTTTGACCTCCCTTGCGACTTGGAGGAGCGAATACCTGCTCCGAACACGTCTACTACGGGGCCTCATCAGAGGTAAACCAGGATCCAAGCCTGGCGGAATTGGCGCTTCTGGCCGGGGCGGCAAAAAGACGAGCGCCGTCCTGACGTACAACTCGAAGCTGCCATGGGCCGTGACGCACCTCCATGCCGACTTCTCCGCGAAGAAGGCTCCCAGAGTTATTCACGGTGCTTCGGACCTGGGCGTCGCCACTCTCAGCGATCCCTTCATCGGCAAGGTGGAGAAATGGGGGTTCAGAGACCCCTTCTCCATTCTCCAGCTCGACGATGCGTTCCCCAATCTCGAGCCCTACGGACTGGGAGACGGCCCTGCCGCTTGCCCGAACGTCATGGACGTCAGTCATCCCTACGGCGTGCTCTCTGGCGAAGGCTTTCCAGGTGGTCGTGCGTACTACCGCCCGATCAACGAATTGCACGGTCGATATCTTGGCAGCGACACTGGCGTGGTCGACACCTATCCCGACATTCCCAAGATCCCAGAGCTGTCGGAAGCGATTTCGAGTGTTTGGCTCGCCAAATCTGCCGCTGTTCCCAACATGACGCACTCGGCGGTTGGCATATTGACGGGCTCAACGCTCGGCATTGTCACATCATATGCTCTCCATGGAGACGGGAGCGGTCCTCGTCACACGAACGGCGAGATGACGGCACGGTGGGTTCTCAGCCCCGGCGTACCCATCATCTCAATCAAGGTCGATGATCAGTACACGCAAAAGCGAAAGACTGCTCAGCGCATTTGGGCCGTTGCCCTGAACGCACTGGGCGAGATATACTACCTCGTTGACACGCCCAAGACCACCTTGGATCGCTCAAAGGGCGAAGATGTTACCAAGAACGCGTGGTACGCAGCTCGCTCGGTGTACTGGCGGCTTGTCGACGAAACACGTCGTCAGGCCAGGCCTGATGAGTTTGATAAACATGCTCTCCGGGGCGCCTACTCTCCTCGATCGCCAGCCGATGCCATGAAGCTGAGCAAGGAGCAGCTCGTCGCCGAAGCCCGTGAGATTGAGAAATTCTTGCGCTACAAGCCCTACCATTTCCGCAAGGTCTGCGACGGCTGGGACATGAGAAGAAGGCTCGAGGTCGATTTCGCAAACGACGGTGCCAGCGGTGCCGGAGAGGTCATTGTCTCCATCCAGTGTGGCCATGACGAGACAACCCCGCCAAGTGTTACCCGCTACACCAGGACCCTGTCTCAAACGCCTCGGTCGGTGCCAGAGCAGTTGAATGGTCCGACTGGCCTCACACAAGACATTGCCGAAGCGCCGAAGTCGATATTCGGAGCCGGCAAAGTCTCTCGGTCTGAGGCTAGGTCCACGACCGCTCCTGCTCCGGCTGTGGACGATGCAACGCCCATTTCATCGGGTTCGCTGACTCCGCAGGCAACGCTGAACTCTTCGGATGAGTGGGCTGTTGCGACAATGGCACTTGGCAGCGACGGCCAGTCGGAAATCACTGCGTCTGCCCTTGACCTGTCGTCCCACGCCCTCCTGACGCTGTTGGAGGACCCTCTTCACTTTAGTCACAAATCTGCTCCTTCTCCCACCATGAGCCCCCTGACCGCAGACTCTGTAGCCGAAATCCCCGGCCGAAGAACGCGGATGCTGGCCATAGGCACCAAAGACGGTTCCGTCGTTGTCTGGAACTGTCGCGACCGGCACAACTTGACAGAAGTGGCGCCTCTTCGTGTGATTCAGACCGAGTCACCAGAGATCAGTTGCCTGGCCATGACGGCACTGTATCTGGTTCACGGAGGAAGTGACGGTCTGGTACAGGCATGGGATCCCTTGGCTTCCTCCCTTGAACCTCTCCGCACTTTGAACGGCCGGTCGAACGGGCGAGTTCCCCGTCACATGATGACGATGAACCCTTCTCTTCAGAGTGATACCTACGCGGCTGCGCGGGCCATCTATCTCGACCCGGACCCTACTGTGCTGCGCGGCATCACCTCCTTTGGCGCCTTCCTCCGCTACTGGGCCTATAGCGCAACCAGCCAGCCGCCAGGTCGCAAACGTCGCCTCCGACATGCCGATGTCCATGGTCGACTCGCCACCCGTCGGCAGGGAGGGAACGTGTCAGGATACATAGCTGCCGAAACCGCGGAGCTACGCCGCGAAGAGGAGCAAAAGGCTCGGGAAGACGCACGGCTGCGCAACAGATTCGGCGTCGGCGCCTTTGGCGATTTGACCGAGGAGGAGGCTCTCCAGTACGCAGAGATGATTTCGCAGGAGACCCTTCTGCTCGAGGAGCAACGCCGTACTAGCGCCAGTGATACCGGTTCGGCCGCAGAGGCCAGCTTCGACACCGCTTCCTCCTTCAGCGAGAGCACAATGGACACAGTCACCCCCGAGCCCAGTGTCACCGGCTTCACGCCGCCCCCTCCCGTTGCCGAGGAAGAGGACGAGTACGAACATCAACTCCAGCAAGCGCTTCGCCTCTCCTTGATGGAAGCCACCGATGACGTGGAACAGCCTCACCGCAAGAACAGTTCTGGCGACTTTGACTTTGCCATCAAGTACAAGGCGAAACCCTCAAAGAAGACCAAAAGGTCGCCCTCTACATCGCCGTCTGCAAGCTACATGCCAGTCGCCGCTCCCAATGCCGGGTCCTCTAGTAGAGCCACGCCTAGAGATGACGACCTCGAACTCGCACTCAGGCTCAGCAGCGTCGGTGCCGCCAGCCACGCCACGCACAAGGACGACGACCTGGAGTTGGCGTTGAAGCTCAGTCTCCATGAGGCTACTGCCGACGGCCACGCGGGCCTCGGCATACATCATGAGGAGTTTCCCATGTTGGAGACCAAGGGTAAGGGCAAGGGCAGGATGTGAGGTGGTGGGCTGGTCGGTGCGCGGCCCTTGAGTGTGGTTTCCAATGGTGTGTTGCATCTCATTGTCTTATCGTGGTTTGCTGCAAGTAGTGTTTTTGGTTCACTTCTTCACAAGCGTTTGCAAGCGGGATTCTCGTTTGGCATGTTCCCTTGAGAAGGCTTGATAATACAGTCATCAATTAAGGTCTCGGTCCAGAAACAAAAATGGTTCACTTGTGAGTCTCGAGGTCAGATGGCGATGCTTTTCCAGTGCCTGAGAAGCGCCAAGTCTCTCTGGTTTGCGAGGATGCTACATATGTGTAATGCTAGGTCGTCTACAATAACAGGGTGGGTGCTAGAACTTGTATTTAATACAGGGATATAATGCAGAAAACACAATACACAATACATGTATTTGTGTTGTATTTTCTCTATTGTATTGTATTTTGTGTTTTCTTCTCCCCAACTCTCTCTGTCACTGCTAGGATACATGGAGGCGGGTTTAACGGATTTGTCAATTTCAAGATTTACACAAAGGCCCAGGGGGAGAGGGCACATGTGGCGTTGTCGGCCTTGACGAACAAGACCGCGGTGTATGTAGTATTGTTCATTGTCTGGACAAGTCTCCACAGCGCCGAAGCATCCATTGCTCCTTCTGCTGAGCGCTATCTGGGTGACCGACCATGTTGGTATTCTAGAATTGGCTGTCCAAAGTGCCGGTGGTATCTGTTGCTGAAGGAAGAAGACGACGCTGCTGTGCGTGAACCTTGATCTGAACCGGCACATGCGTGGGTTGACAACGCTCCCTCAGGCTCTCCTCTGAAAAAGCGTGTCTGTCCTGAGAAGAAAGATAGGATGGTGATACCGACCACGTCCTCCACAAGACACGTACACCAGAACCGACGCCTGAAATTGCTCATTACCGCACGTCTGGTCAAGGGTCAACCATCCTCGAGTACGTCTCATCCGATCGCCCGCTGGTCTGCGTCTTGATACCACGTCCATATGCGGTTCCAGCCGGGAGGTCTGATAGACTGCACTGTTATTCATCCAGTGGCAGCATGCAAGCAGTCTTGAAGAGTGCCGCAATAAAGAACACTTCAGCAACCGTCCACCCCCGCGTCCTTTTATCTGCTGGTGGCCTCTCCAGAATATTCAAACGAGAACTGAAAAGGTCCAGCGTCAACGGCAATCAATCTTACATACAACTATTTTCAACGCGCCCTGGTCAACAAGTACATCGGCCCTTGGGTTCAGCCTCTGAACCCTCTTCTTTTAGGGTTTTAAGGAAGAGTCCTCGGAGCTAGTTAGACTTGGGAATCACATTACGTATACCCGTCATCAAGGTTCT
Organism: Colletotrichum eleusines; assembly: GCA_016807845.1. NCBI lineage: Eukaryota > Fungi > Ascomycota > Sordariomycetes > Glomerellales > Glomerellaceae > Colletotrichum > Colletotrichum eleusines. The sequence goes on along the minus strand of JADEZO010000001.1, from coordinate 2,570,416 downwards.
GCCTCTGCTTTAAAACACTTAATGCTGTGCTTTTTAGTCACGGCGAACAGTGTGTAAGTCTGCACAGTCCCCAACACTTTCTGTCCTCATTCCCATCCTTTTCTTTATCTCAATTTTCATCTGGATTTCCATCCTTCTTTCTATTCTTCTTTTAATACGTAGGCAGTAGTAACGACGGGGACAGCAGCTACAACAATAGGGACAGCAGTGTGAGACGAGACAAGGTCCCAGGTCTGCCCCCTAACGGGTGATCAGACAGAGGGCGGCATGTGGCGATGGCCCTACGTCGATGATTTCGGCGGTTTGGGTGTTATGCGCCCTGCCACATGGTTCTATTCCACGGTGTCGTTGAGATCCGAGGCCTGCCTTTCTGCAATCCCGAATCCACATCCCATCATCCGTGATCGAATTAAGCAAGCCAACGATCCCGAAATTTGTTCTTTCTGAGGGCAAGGATCACCAGGTGAGCTCTTTCCTCGGCGTGAGGAAATAGAAACATCCCTGCTTCAGAGATCTTGAGATTGCGGGGGAAGGAAGGAGAGTGTATTAACACATACTTGCGCATGGACGGACGCACGACAGAAACAAGGCTGAGATGCCGGAGATCCATGTGCCAATATACATGAGGAGCATCGTCGGACGAGGGCACGTATAAGAGGCGGGCCGCGAAGCAGGGTCCTTCCACCCACGAAGCTCTCCCCCTCGTCCCTTGGCGCTGGAATCCGGGTCGTGGGTAGAGTGCCCTTCCCGCGCCGCGCCGAGGGTGAGGCACCGCGGAGGGGATAAGAGGCCAGAGGACACGTGACATCTGTTCCAAGCCCGGCGCAACTGTCCCCATCACCCCTCCATGCGCTCCCATCAGGGCGACTGGAGGCGGCGGACATGGACGTGCCGGTCGACGCCACCGAGCCGGTCGGTCTCGCAGTCATATACGATACTGTACTGTGTATCTCATAGGCCCGGACCCGGATCCAATACTAGGCCAAAGGCAACCGTCAGAACATCATCCTGCTGCCAGAGTGCGCCTCACTCGAAAGATCCCCCCCACCCCCCACCTGCAGTCGCGCGAGCGTATCATCCGATCTTTTGCCTTACTTCAGCCTCAGACCTCTTCTCAGCCGCCTCCGTCTTGCCCGGCCTAGTCCGCAAGAGCCCCCGTAGACAGCCGCCTCCTTTGTTTTCTTCTTTCTTTCCCTTCTGTTCTCTTTTTCCGCACCGTCTTTGGTCATCCTTCTGACAGGCCGGGCACCGTTTCCTGTCGATCGAACGGGACCCCGTCCGATTGCCGCCGACTGGCCAAGCCTTAAGCGGCCCCCCTCTGTCCAAGGGTCATAACCGGCTGATGGCTGTGTCTATAAATGCCTGGTGTTAAAGAGACTTCGATAGGGATGCCCCTGGCAGTAGCGAGAGTTGTTACAAGAAGCGGCTACTGTTAAAGTACCGTCATGAATTGGGCGATTGGTTTAGTGGTATAATGACCGCTTAGCATGCGGTAGGTCCAGGGTTCGATTCCCTGATCGTCCATTTACTTTTGTCAATTCTTTTTTCCAACATGTCCCCGTCCGTCCACAGGTGGTAACTGCTACCGTTGGTTTTGTTTTGCCTGGTTAGCCTCCTAACTCCCAGCTGGATTGAACGAGCTGGACGGTGACGTTTCTGAACCGAATGGTTTGCCAGGTGGGTGGGGAAGGGCAGCTAGCGGTTCGTCACTTTAGGCGATCTCGTTCTGAGACCCGCCCTAGCTTGCGAGCGAGGAACTTGAAGCTGTGCTTACAACAGGTGGTTAAAATAGAAATACCGTTCACCATCATCGGTAGCAGTGTCCTCTCATGCCAAGCCGACTATCATGTCAACTTCAGCCCTTTCCGCCGTCGCAGAGCCCCGTGTTCCAGTATTGTACCGTGTAAGCCCTGCTTTATTGCGCCATGTTGCGCAGCATGATCTTCCATTAGTCAAGGAGGAGATGGTCGAGCTCCTGCCCGTATGATGCGCACAGGTCATGGCCCCTTGTGCGTCTCAGCCCAAGGCGCCCCCCCCCCCCTTGAGCGCGGACGCAGACCGCTATGCGAACTAAATCAAGATTAATCCTTACTTTCATTTGCTCGACTCTTTTTTTTTACCATTGCTGTGCCCAAACGAGCAAAGAAGCGTCAGGGTCGAGGATGCCACGTTGCCAGACGACCCGCTTGCTTTGTCGCTGTTCCTCTCCCCGGCACCGACTGCGAAGCTCGCGCCGTCTGCAACTCACCACTGAGGCGCCCGCCGGATAACCACCACCGTCGGCTTCCAACAGATGTGGATATGCCGCTGGATTGGGATCTCGTCAATTTTTTTGGACCCCATGACGGACGACCTTCGCATTCTGGACCGTACCATCGACTGAACTCGCCTTCCGATACCCGCGATCCGTGAACTGGTTTCGTCCGATGTCGCCAACAGTGAACCGGTACGCTCCCAATCTGCTGTCACCGAAGGGGTATCTCTTAGAATCCCGATAGCCGACTCGTAGATGCAACTGCGAAGGTGCTAGAGCCGCTTGCGCAATGTTACAAGTACTTGCTGCTGTGTAACTAACTACCTCAGCGTGTCTTCGTAAGGGTCCTATCCGGCGAAGGCTGGGGAACCGATAAGGTTTATAAGAATAGAGGTGAAAAGCAAGGTGGACACCCATAATGCCCCACACATCACATGCCCAGGCTTCTCGGCTAGCTTCTTTGGTGTAGCAAGGAGCTTGGCATCGAGAGCGTCAGTATCGTTAGCAACGGCAGCAAGATCCAAGAAAAGTTCTTTTGTGGCTTTGGGCCCAGATTGCAGAGTTGGAGCCGTTCCGATGGAAGGGCTTATAGTGCTTGATCGTGGAGGGCTAATAAAAGAACGCGAGCTGTCTGCGGGATGTTAGGAAGTTCTTGATCTCTGAAGAGCAGTGGAAGACGTCCTGCGATAGGTTTAAACACCTGCCATCTTATGCGCCCGAAGTCCAATGAGACTGTGGGTCGAACATGAAAAGTAGATCAGACTTACCTCGACCAGGAGACCGGCATTCCGATAGCGTTTTTCAACGACCGATCCCTCACGCCCTCACGCTAGGTATCTCGATTCTGCCTTATCCCTCGCTACGTTGAGCAGCAGAACGACATCAGGCTTCGCATCGCCCTCCTCCTGCCCAAGCCAGTTAGTTCACCATTCGTCCGAATAGTACACGTAAGAGAAGTCCAGCATTACGTACTAGCGGGAGAGTTTTCTGGAAGGGCCGCCGTGCCGGAAAGTTAAGCTGCTCCTCGCATCTTGGGAAATCATCAATTATGATGCCTTTTACGCTCTGCTGCATTGCACCCTTGATTGGGAAACCTAGAAACGGGTTTCGTTTGAAGGATTTAAAGAACACTAGGTTGTCTAGTCTGTCTTGAATTATCAAAGCGATAGGCGTGTCGCTATTAGCCTTTATCTAGGCGTGTAGATTGTCGCCAACAGAGAAGTGTATTAGATGATTACACCTGTGCAATAAGATCAGAGATGGTCCCCTTGCCTGATACAGGCGCTCCTGTTGCTTTTTTAGACAGAAACGGACTGAACCACGGATGAAGATAACGGTGAATCTCCGTCTTGTTAAGGAACAAGGTTCCATCTCGACGCTGCCAGTAGAGCAAATGGGCCCGGACGTTGGTGCTGCAGGGTTTATTAGGTAAGCTGATCACAGGTTGTTGAATTGACCCTCAGGGAGGTAGGGGTATGTTGGAATAGGTCCTGTATTTGTACAATGTAACGGAATATAGCTAATCCGCATCCGTAAGTACGGCTACGCAGGATGCCATAATGCATAGGTAACTACAGTCTCGGTCTTGAGCTTCGGTCTGTAAAAAAGTTGAAAAAAAAAAGTCAGTAGACCTATTCGCTTCGATAGAGAGGAATGCTGCGACAACGTCGTCGACCCGCTAGTCGATAACGGCGGCATGTATATTCCTCACTTCGACTTCATTGGCCATTGTTCGAGCCTCGCATTGCCCCGAAGAATGCTGATAACTAGAGCCCGGGCGTCTCTCCGCATTCCTAGGCTAGGAACTGTCCGGCGGCCGACTCGTACGACGAGGGACAAGTGAGCACTGATCGACATCTTGAGAACGAACAGGGTCGACCTAGGACTGTCGAGACGGGCTTAGTGCGTCTTCTCCCGAGTCCCACCCTTCCGGAATTTGTAGCGAAATTTAACGAGCTATGTCTAACGTACCGGCGCCCGCGGGGCTGGGGGGTGGAGTGGAGGACGAGGACGACGCTACCCTGCACATGGCGAAAAGCTTTCTGACCTCCCAAGACTTCTTCGTTGACAGCCAACATCAGACCATTCATGGCACGACGTCGGCGATACTGATCAGTACCAGTGATATTGGCAGCGCGACCAGCAAGCATTAGGATGTCGGAGGACGCAATCTCCAGCCGATCGTGGCCGGAATGTTCGCCTTGCCAGACGTATCGATTCGGTAGTTTCGAGTCTGCAGGTCTTCCCGCTTGTCTCTTCCTACTACTTACTAGGTAGTGCCGCCGACGTCGCCGTGTTGTGCATGCGATGCTATCGATCTTGTGCCTGGCCAGGCTGATAGGGGTGTTTCAAGTTGACGGATGATGCATGGGTTGATGAACTAGAAAAAGTTTGTTTTGTTGCTCCTTGTTGTGTAGGTATATACCTACTGTCTACTATGCACTACGTACGTACATAGTAGTGGTACAGGTATGCCGATCAGTGGTGGGCCAATGTGAAGCTGTCGTTATAGCTCAGTTCATATACCTCTAAGCTGAATGAAGCCCGAAGGAACCGCCAGGTTTGAAGACACGGACGCATTGTGGGACTAGCTTTGGCGAGTCAAAGCGATGTGCCCACATTCCGGCACCGTCTCGGTAGACGGTAGAGACCAAGTATCGTCCTTCATCGGCGGAAAAGAAGAATCCGGGTGACGTACCTTAGTTTCGGCAGAGGCGACGGCTGTGGCTGCGATGATGGGCAGGTCTGTGTCCGTGCGAAAGCTGTCAGAAATGACAGCAAATGAGGCCCGAATAGAAGGTGTCGGTGAGGCAAGCACGGCAGGTTCTCGACCAAGGGGCCCTGAGGCTATACCGTAAGGGAGCGAACCCAGAATAGGTAGAGAGAGAGAGAGAGAGAGAGAGAGAAAGAGAGAGAGAGAGAAAGAGAGAGAGAGAGATCCTTGACGGCGGGGTATACGATGTGGACGATAAAGCGCAGGGTATTTTGACCAGCTGTGGGGTTGGCGACTGACAATCAAGGATGAATGCTTCTTCTGCAGTCTGGTCGGAGGGAAGCGTCCAATAGTCAACGTTGCATTGGGATCGAGGCTAACGGTCTTTGCGGGACGGTGGTGTGCACTTACTACATATAGTAGTATATACGGCTTACTTGATACGTCGAAGCCGTGGTCGAAGTCGTGGCCTGCATGCCGTCTCGAACCGATCGGTTTGGGGACAATGGAGGGGGCGCTCGGCAGGGTGAGGAAACTAACTCAGTTACATCCAGCTAGAGACTCCACACAGTTCAAAGACCGATGACGGTCACTCCGGTTCGTCTCGAGCGTTACCGTGCCAAAGATTAAGGGGAGACTCTAGGTAGAGTAGGGGAAAATCGAGACACGGAGAAGGATGGAGTGCTAACGGATACGTAATAGTCAGTACGGATAGGCTGACTGATGACCGGTGAATGGGGCATGCAGGAGGAAGGAGGTCGAGAGACGGGGACTCCGACCGACAGATGGGTGGGTGGTTGGTGATGGCCCGGTGGGATAAATCAATGCGATCGGGGTGCCTTTTTTTTTTCCCCAAACGGGTCACGCACAGTATGACAGCGCGCAATTTGTGCGTCGCTAGCTCCTTCCTATCCGAGCTGCAGCGTGCTTCTAGAAGTCCATGGTCTTGGCATGTCAACCCCACGTTCTCGTCTCCGTCCACCAGTGTGTGTGTGTGTGTGTGTGTGTGTGTGTGTGTGTATGTGTGTACGGGCTTCTCAGCATCCAACGCGAAGGATGGGCCGGTGGGAGAATCCGGGTCATCCACATCTCTCACAACCAGCTGCAGTATCCATTTGACACATTCCGCGTCTTGTTTGTTGCCCTCCGGCCAGATTGCCTCGCTTGCGCAACCTTGGCGAGGTGATGTGTATGAGGAACAGTTTGCAATACATTCCATGACCAGCCACGGAGTAGGCGTCACTGTACATACCGTGAGGAAATGTCTAACATTTAGAGAAAGTCGCCAAAGACGGACCATCTCTGTGTCTGTGTCTGTCCGCATGCCCGTTTGTCCGTCTATCCATCCGTCTGCCTGCGTGGTAGGCATCCGTCTGCCTACCTTAGCTTACGGGCCGGCTCCTCGTCCTGACTCACTGCTTCGTCTCATCTCTCCAGGGGGAGACGTACAGCACGGACAAACAAGGTCTGGCCTATCCACCAACCAAGCGCAGCTCAGCTGGCGTGTAGGCAGGTTCCTGCCGCTTCAATTCATCGTTTCACAAACTACCTAGGTAGGTAGCCCGCGGTCCCTGCCAATTCTCCTGTTGAAAAATCGTCTCAAGGCGGCTTACAACAAGCAGTCAACAAACAATTAGTGTCTTGGGGAGCCGGCTAGTTCCCTATCTACCTAGCCTGCACTAACCTCCATAGTAGTGTCCCGTTACAAAAAAAAAAAAGGTCAAAACTCAATTGGTCACGAAGACAAGAAGAACAAGAACAAGATACCATCACCTCGACAACCCGCGGTCTGGATCGGTCTTGATGCCGCCAAGAGCTGCCTCATCGCAAACAGATGAAAGGTGCGCCAAGATGGCGTGCAAACAGGTCGTCACAACGTCGTCGAGTTGCTGGGTACTTGGGACGTCTCTGTATCAGACCCGATCCCGCTTCCTGCCCCGCTTCCCCCCTCCCTCGCCTACCGCGTCTAACTCGAGTCCTCCCGTCCAGGCATGCCGCAGTGTCAGTATACCACTACTATACGGAGACCGGCTACCAACCTTCTCAGTGGCAGCACACCTGCATTGCCTCTCTCGGCCTCTCGACCAGCGCACACATGGCAGCCGACGACGCGCGAGGGTTGGGGGACGGCGACAGCGCTATGCTGTGAAGGGTGGCTTGTCGATGCTCCGCTGCACTTGACCAGAAGCGGGCACAAGCACTCAATGGCGATAGGTAGTAAGACAGGGGGGCTGGCCAGGGTCGATTTGTACCCCAGTCCCCAGCTTTCCCATAAACGACGCGGGCGAGGTGGACAGAGCGAGGTGGGGAGGGGGGAGGGAGGAGCCCACTATACCGGTGCTGGACGGGGGGCCTGGTCCTTGTCTTACACCCTACCCTGTCCTTCCCTTGTTTAGACACGCTGAGAGCGGCACAGCCATCAGTCAGAGTTGTCTCTCGTGCTTGTCCTTGCCTGGTAGCCATGCATGGACGCTATCTTCCGCCGGGCTGTCAGTTGCCTGTTGAACATGCCGCAAGTCCTCAATTGCACTTTTCTCCCACCTCCACTTCCTTCAGTTTGGATCCTTCCGCTCCCTCCCAGCTTCACCACCCATTCGACCCGACCTATCTTTCCTACTGCGCTGCAACCAGTAGAGCAGCTTGGTTATGAAATCTGTGTATACAAAGCGCATTGTGTAGACGGAATTGACAACAATTCCTGTTGATGGAGAAACACCTTCACACGGCCAGCCTTCCTCCGGGACGCCCATGCAAATCGCAAAGACGACATGGTGACTAGGCGCACCTCGAATGAACCGCCAGCCGGGTTCCGCCCCGAATCCGACAACATGCTTTCCACTACTCTCATCGCAGCACTGCTCGTCGCCCGAGTCGCCGCAGAAAGTCAAGCTGTCGTGGCCCTAACTCCTTCCAATGCCTGGTATGTCTCGCTCCGGCCTGGCGCGCTCTTCTCCTTCTTAACCCTTCCAAGGCGCGGTATCGATGGAAACTGGTCGACGATCGAGCTCCAAGTCGGCACCCCCGGGCAGACTGTCAACGTTCTAGCCAGCACATCGCTGTCCGAATTCTGGGTTATTGGGGCTGGTGGCTGCGGTGCAAGTAAGTTCTCCTCCCGCCCTCTTTCCGTGGCATGTGCACGTCGATGCGCTCGGCGGCCAGGACGCTCTTGGCTGACATGCGACAACAAGACGAACCCCTCTGCACCAGTGCCAGAGGTGACGTCTTCAACATGGCCGACTCCGAGTCTTGGAATTCTCTGGGCTCATGGCAGCTTGGCCTCGACTATCTCGACCGTGGCGGGAATGCAGATTATGGATTGGAAACCCTCTCAGCCACTCTGTTAGACGGCGAGGGAGCATTGAGTATGGACAACATCATCACTGCGTCAATCAACACCACCAGCTACTACCTTGGTTTTCTCGGTCTCGGCGTCACCAAAGGGAGTTTCGGCAACCAGGTGGCCGAGTCGCCTCTATCTCAAGCCGTCAAGAAATACGGTCGGATCCCCAGCTACAGCTACGGTTACACCGCTGGAGCCCACTACAGTGAGTGTGATGACCCCTCCCCACCCGATATCTGACCTGACAGTGTCCAGTGGGCGTTTCTGGCACGCCATGTTCTCTAACTCTAGGCGGCTACGATCAGAGCCGATTCGTAAAGCACGACGACGAATTCTCCCTGGATCCCAGCGATGGACTACCTCATGCCCTCGTCCGCGCCATTGAGGTAACAACCGGTCAGGGTAAGGCGCTGCCGGATGGCTGGAACACCACCACTCGGAACCTGTCCAACATGTCGACTTCCTTCACCGCCATGATCGACAGCTCGACTCCCTACCTTTGGCTGCCCGACGCCATTTGCGACCAATTTGCCCAAGCTTTCAACCTGACTTACAACAGCACATTTGATCTGTACACCCTCACAGATGGCCAGTACAATGACTTCAAGTCTGGCTCCTCGTCCTACTCATTCACCTTTTCTTTCACCAGTCACGACAACAACGACGACTTCGGCCACCCGCTCACTGTTCCCGGCGTCGTCAATATCACCATCACCGCCGCCGCCTTCGCCCAGGCCCTGCAGCACCCCTTCCACAGTGAAGCAATCAAAAACGGCGACCCTGCCGTTCCTTACTTCCCTCTGCGACGGGCATCCAGCCTGACGGACACGTTTGTTATTGGGAGATCGTTCCTACAGGAGGCCTACCTCATCACCAAGTACGATGCTGGCGTCTTCTCTCTCCACCAGGCCCTCTTCCCGGACGAGCCGCTCGAGTCCGTCCAGCTCCATAACGTGGCCCAGTCAAACGACAGCCCCTTTCCGCCACCGGCTGGGGTGAACCTCAATGGAGGCCTCTCGGCGGCGCAGATGGGTGGTATTGCGGCGGGAGTGATCGCGGCCTGCGTAATTATGCTCGCTTGCTGGTACTTCTATCGCCGTCAGAAAAAGTCGAGGGCAATGATGAGAGCATTGGAGGACAGGAAAGACGCCGCCTCATCGATCATGCCGGAGTCGCCCAGGAGCCCGGTGACCATGAATGTCTTCACCAAGATACTTGGCAAGAAGAAGGCTAAAGGAGCATCCGCACCCGAGGTCGTGGGCAGCCCTTCTCGCCCTGCCGAGGTGGGGGCTGACGCTCACCACGCTCTGTACGAACTGCCAGGTCTCGCGAACCCGGTAGAACTGGGCGGTGACAACGGCAAGTCGGCTCTTTCACGTACTGATTTCGAAATGGGCGGCAGTTATAACATGGACGCATTTGGCGTGGGAACAAGGAACGTGGGAATTCGTCTCCAAAGCCCTGTGCCTGCATATAGCCCGCCCGAAACCCCCGCAGCCCTGCCGCCGTCAGAGAAATCATTACGGGACATGAATCCTGCCACAACCTTCAGATCCGAAGACTATGGGTCGCTACCGCCGGTGTCCCCAACATCGGCTCGCGGGTCACTCCCCTCGCCACTGAGCTTCCGATCAGGGGAATGGACGAACCGCACGTCGGATCTCCTGTCCCCCTGGACGGATAGCCAGTCGTTCCATGGACCGGCTTTCACGGACAACACCGGAAACCCCTTCCTTTATCCTGTTTCTCCCGAGAGTGAGGTCTTCGCATCTGGTACTGCAAACTCCTCAACCATGCAGCCGCCCATCCCGGTCTCCGTTCTGCCCACGTCTCCCCTTCCGACTCACCACAGGGCGCCACCGATGGAATTCACAAACGTAATTTGCTTAGGCCCTATGCCAGATAATATCACCTTACCAGGGCCGCCAGCAAGGCCTCCGAGACCTGCGCTGGCGCTCCCTCCAGCGATCCCTGACGTCGTTATTCCCGAGATCCTGGCCGCGAACCGCGCCTCGACCGACACCTTGGGAAGCAACTGGACCGAGTTCGAAGAGGAGTTGATTGCACAAGAGGTAACGAGGCAAGCGAGTCTCCGGGAGGAGGCCAGGAACCAGGAAGCGGAGTCAGGCTCACCACGCAGCCTATATCGCCTCGACGGGACCGAGTTGATTCACATTCCGCAGCCGGCGGAACGCCGTTACAGCTGGGAGAATTGAGGATGGACCGACCTTTCCGTTTGGCTTGGAATTTTTCTTCTTTTTTTGGACATTCATCGATACCGCTTATAATGCTCGACTGCGCGAAAGAGCGGACGGCACGCTACTTTCACTTCAATTTCGTCCTTCCCCCCCTTTTTTTTTTATCCTCCCACTCTTTTTGTCTTTCTCAGGCATGTAGGTTGGTCATCAGCGACGGAGTTTGGGACAACGAGGGAGACACCCCTCAAACATGGGACAGTGATATCAGCGAGCGAAATCTGTCGAGGCATTTGTATATCACACAAAATCGAGACCCGGATCTCTTGGTTTGTTTTCTTTTGTACTTTGCCCCGTTATCGGGAGGCTGTCTGGTTTCGTGGACTGTGTCCCGAGTAATGAAGACCAGGAAGCAGGAACGGCGGGATGAGAGACTCGATCGTCTTTTCCGAAGACGACTTTTTTTTTTATAAAAAAAATATCTGAAGAGACGAGCAAAGGTGGTGGGCGGGGGCTGAGGACGTCCCTGGAGCCATGGTTAAACGATATGTGCATGTTTATATGCTTCCACATTTCACAAGATCTGAGACTTGTAACAAGTCCTCGCATATAAAAGAGACAAAGTCCGTTCAAAGACAAGGATAGTGTGTTACATTCCGTCCGTGATGTGATGCCAGTCGACTTATCCGGGTCGGCCGGTGGTGGGCATCCTGTCTATGGGGTCGTTTTGTGATGACGCCTCGATCGAAGTCTATCCTTTCCGGCGGCGCCTTCTGACCGCATGCAGCCTCTGGTCCTGCATGGTGCCTCTATCTCTCATCTCGGTCTTGCGTCCCAGTCTACGCCCCAGGAGCAGTGCGCCTCCGGGCGGTCCTCCCTTCACGACCACCTACCCGGCCCGCTCACCATATCTCCTCCCACCACGTCAGCCCCGCGAACGCGGCGTCCACTGCTGCGTCGTCTGGGTACCTCTCACCGTCCCCACGGAGGCAGTCCCTGACGGCCTCCTTGACGGCGCGCGCCATCTTCAGGCTACCGCCGCAGACGACGAAGATGGCGTCCGCGGCGACCATGGCGCGGACCGTCGGCGCGTGCTGCCGGATCACGTCCTGGACGTACTGTCGCGGGGCGGATGGGTCACGGGAGAAGGCTGTGTGGACGTCGAGGCTGCCGCCTGGCTCCGCCGGGTCCCGGGTTTCGGTGGCGGCGGCGGCGGCGGCGGCGTACCGCGCCGTGAGGTCTTCCCACACGTCTCGGAAATGGAAATCCGCGTCCCGGCTGCGGTTCCCGAAGAAGACGACCGCGTCTCCGACGCGCGCGCCGCCCGACGAGGCGTGGGAGAGGCGCTCCTCGACCAAGAGGCGGAGGGGCGCGACGCCGGTGCCGGTGGCGACGGCGCACAGGGGCCGGCGGGCGTGGGCCGGCCCGTGGAGTGAGGCGGAGCTGCGGTTCAGGGTCACGCGGAGGGGCGTGCCGGGGCGAGTGAGGGACTCGAGGTAGCGCGAGCACAGGCCCTGGCGGGTCTTGCGGAGGATCGTCTTGTACTTGACGAGCGCCACGAGGAGGGTCACGCTCGTTGCCGAGGCCGCTGCTGGTTTCGGCGAGGGTAAAATGGGGCCGGAGGTGTCGTGGTGGTGGTGATTCACGCTGGCGATGCTAAAGTCACGGCCGCGCATGACGGGGAACATGTCGAGGACGTGGGCGAGCGGTATCCGGACCGAAGTGAACTCCTCGAGGACCTCGAGGATGGTGCGGCGGGGCCGGGTGGTGTAGTCGAAGAACTCGTCCGTGTACTCGCGCATGGTAAACTCGAGGAGGCGCTGGCGGTGGTACTCGTCCGAGGAAAAGTAGGACATGTCCTTGAGGAAGCTGCGGCGCGGGGTGCAGGTGATGTCGAGGCTATGCGTGAGTAGGTCCCGGAGGGTCGTCGGGCGGCGGGGGTCGACGTGAAGGCCGCGAGGGAGAGATGTTTGCGCTGAGGGGTCATCGAAAGACGAAGCAGTAGTAGGGGCGAAGGAGAGGGGCGAATCTGCGATCGTGGACCAGCCCATGAGATCTATGAGCTTCTGGACGTCTTGGGGGAAGTTTTTGGGGTATAACGTCAGGCTGTCGAAGGGCTGTATCGTCGGCAGTCCGCTGGAGGTCGGGCCAAGGGTGAGGCGGACAAGGCGGACGTCCTGGAAATGGGTTCCCGGTGTTGCTCGCTCGTTGAGCTCGAGAGAGGCATCTAGGCCGCCGGGGATGGGGAGGAGGGTCGGCGGCGGCTGCTCGACGTCGTGCGGTTCTTGAGACGGGATTCCGGCCTCTTTCGTTGGGGGGAGGTCTTCGGTCATTGTGATGGAGGCTGTTTTCTCTATCAGATTCTCGACTGCGCCCGTCGCGTCGGTATCGACTCCATTTGCCCGAGGCTCGTGGGCTGCGGCTTCGACGGCATGGTAATCCGTGTATCCACCAGTGCCAGTGCTCTGTTCCTGGCATTGACTCTGACGTGCGTCCGGGTGTGGTGCCAACCCAACGGTGTACCTAGGTGGTAGCAGGACGTCGTCTGGGATAGGGGCAAGCCCCTCAGGTAGGGGGTATAGATCGAGCAATTTCTTGCGTAGGTTTGCCGCCCATGGCATATATTTTTCGTCCACGCTGAAGGTATGTCAGTAGCGTTCATGTACAGATGTGTTTCATACAGCTAGTGCCCTGGTGTAGAACACGTCGAGGAAGAAGAGTAGCAGTAGCGACGAAAGAACTCGAACTCACCCATCAGAGTCCTGCTCATCGGCTTCCCCTCGGGGATAAAACTCTACGGCGCCTAGCTGCTCCAGTCGCTTATGAAGCTTTCTGGCAGCCCAGTTGAACCTGTTACCAGCGTTAATTTCTAAGAAACCCATAGGATCACCGTGTTCAAGGTGCACGGTGAACCACATTAGGCCCGGTGGAGACATACTTGATATACATGCTGTCGCCGAGCCCAAAAGTCGTGAACCTGACGGCACCTAGGCACCCCGGGGGCAGCTTCTTCCTCAAAAGGCTCCTCCAGAAGGCGCCGGAGTTGCGGGGCATGTCGCCCTGGCCCGTTGTCGATATGACGAAGACGACGAGAGTATACCGTAGGAGTGTGCTCTAGGGAGGCAACGAGTTAACATCATGGTCGGACCGTTGCATGACAGGCTGGCAGTGCGGTTGCGAGGATCGGAAGCCGTCAAAACATCTATGCCAGTCCGCCAACGTTAAGGTACCAAGGGAATTAGGTTCAGGGTAGCTCACCAGCTGAGCGCCGTTCATCTCGTCGACCTTAGTCTTGAAGTGCAGCCGCTGGGCGTCACGACCGATCTCCTCGGCGATGTCCTGGCTGTTGCCGGTCTCCGAGCCATAGAGGATCAACATGGACCGACCGGGCAATTCCGCCACCCGCGCGGGCTCGGGGCCGTTCGTGGGGTTTGTCATGTCTCTGTCCGGTCTTTTTTTCTCTTTTTTCTTTTCAAGTTGAACTTTTTGTCTAAATGCGAGTTCTCCCTCTCGACATTGGACTCCTGGGATGCCACGTTGACAGGCTGCTGGACTCTAGTGCTGACGGCGACATCGATCAAGTCCAAGTGTCGTCGGCGGAGTGACTCTTAATTAGATGCGGTCCCGAGGTCTGTTAGCGGGGTGGTGCAGCTTCTTGGAAAACGGGTTTTTTCTGTGCGGCATCGGAGCCACAGGTACCATGCGGCGGGGATACATACAAATGCCCTCAAGAGAATCACGTGTTGTCGCATAGTCTGACTGACGTGCGATCTAAACATGGAGTTGGGGAAAAGGCAACACTTAACAAAAATCAAACATTTGTTTTCACGACACGGACTGAACAATGACTCTCGAGGCGTCATGCAAAGCCTGTTATTCGGGGCACAGAGGATCGTGGTACAAAGTGTCTGTGTGACGTCCAGCCACAGGCATGGATCACTCCAGAGATCATGTCAATGTGCGCCACAAGCTCCCAAGTATCCGTATGTAGAATTACATCAAAGCCACGCGGGGCTAGCTGCTGGGCGGGAATCCGTCAGCGTCGTACCTAAATCATATTGGGATTAGGGCGGTAATGGGGCCAAAAGATGCGGTGTGCCGGGCCCTCTTGCATGGCAAGTTTGAAGTGAGTGAGGCAAAAGGCTAGGCGTGCCGAGCTGGAACCACCGCGGATACGGGAGGCGGGTGCTGGTGTCACCTTGACGCAAGGCGAGTGACGGCGCCCCGTTCTAAAGAAGCTCCTGTGGAGAAGGCTGAGGCACCTTAGTCTGGCCAGCATAGCTAAGGCGAATTTGGCGGCAAGCTTCGCGACTCAGGTACGCCGCCTCACCCTGCAAGCCTGCCTTCCCTCCTGGTGATAGCCTAGATATAGCTAAGTATCCATGGGCAAGCGTACAAATATTCCAAGCTGGGCAACTGACAAAATGGCTTTCGCGAATACGATGATCGCATAGGTGGCGTCTGCCCCTTTGCTGAAGAACGGACATTTGCGCCGAAGCCACAGAATTGGGAGATTGCCGGTGGATCAACAATCGCCATGTGTAATCGTCCAGATAAGACGCAAGTCTTGATGAGAATTTCGGATAACAGGTGAGGACGACGGACGATGGGCAATTAATTAGAAGCCGGGAGAAGGGAAAAGGAAGTTTCTCGCCATGCCCCATCCCCTGCATAGTGCCGTTGGGACCCTGGGAGCTTTAGCGTGGCGTGCCAGGGGACCCTCCCCAAAGCCTTCATGCGCTCCGCGAAATCCAGTGGGCCATGAGAAATTGTATCGTCCTGGTCCAATTTCGGACACCAAAGCAGCTTTCCGCGGTCCCATGCCTTATGTGTAGATACGGGAGGACGGCGTCAGCCGGGGACGGAGGACGGGGCCCGAATGGGCATCCGCCCGAGCCTCTTCAGCGGTCGGCAGGTCCAGCCGTTGAGTTTGCACTCTGTATTGTGTACACTCTTGGCCTTGCTGTGGCTGGGTGAGAATTCTTGTGTTGTTACACTGCCAGGTGCTCTGCCTTCTCTGACCTCTCTCCGTTGCAGAAGAAGAGACGGCTTGGTCGGCGAGCTACTGCAGGGAATCAGCAAGCAACTCTAGGAGCCAGTACTGCGTTGGCTCTTGGCCTAGCCGATGAGGTAAGGTAGGGTAGGACCAAACTCAATCGGTAGACGTCTGGACGGCGGCTGCTGGCCTTGGTGGACCCTTGGATTTAAATCTCCGGCGCATGTCTCTCGTGACTGCCGACAGGAGTGTAACGATGAGCAGCTGTGACGTTGAAGGGGGATGCTAACGACTGCTGGGAAGGGGAAACACGAAGAATTACTCTCGGCTTATC
Organism: Colletotrichum eleusines; assembly: GCA_016807845.1. Taxonomy (NCBI): domain Eukaryota; kingdom Fungi; phylum Ascomycota; class Sordariomycetes; order Glomerellales; family Glomerellaceae; genus Colletotrichum; species Colletotrichum eleusines. The sequence goes on along the minus strand of JADEZO010000001.1, from coordinate 2,554,584 downwards.
TCACGCAAGATTTAAGCAACCCGGAGGAGGTCCCTGATGAAAGAGATTGGAAAACGGTCAACCGCAAAAACCGACTGGTGGCAAATCACAAACCGGCTTCCGAAATGGGGCTGCTGCGCTGCCAAAAATGAAGCTGGCGTTTACTAGGAAGTCTGGATTTGTCAATCCAAATCGAGCCCACAGCTTCTTCACGACATGAACTGCGCGTTGAATACTTGGCGTCAAAAGCAACCTCGTAATCAGCCCCAGCGGTAGGGAAAAACACCACAGCATGGCCCAGCACATCCGTCCATGAGCTTTGGGGGGGGGTTACTTGTACTGGTGATTGTTGTAACTCTTGTCGGCCGAAGAATCTAGGCAGGAGACGGCCAACCCAATTGGGATTTGCGCTAAAGCCGCCTCATTGAAAGACGCTTGTTGGCATTGAAGGTACGGATATAGACAGCTCCTATCCTGTCTTCAAAGTGTATGTACGCAGCCACCGTAGACCTTTGCATACCTCAGGGGAAGCGGGCAAGCCGTGGCTGCCGAGATTTCTGTCGCCTTTCTGGTTGGTGGTGGGCTCCACGAACACGCGCATCAGCGGGTGGACACCAGATCAGACCTGGCTGGCCTAGGATCCCATCGCAACCAATTTGCGGGGGAAAAGTCATACCATTCCACTGATAGGCTGGTGCGGTTGTCGCCGCCTACCTACATAGGGTAGTATTCTTCCACTAGGTGGGCAGATCACACGGGTTCCTTCTCGTGCGGGTTGCCGCGCAGCGCAGCGCAGAGCAGCAAGTTGAATCAGTCAGGTACACCCGCGTGTTGTCGTGTATTGACAAGGTGGCCGAATGTGATGCCCTGAAAGGCATGGGGGAAGAAGAAGCAACGAAGAAGCTCATACCACTAATCACTGGACGAAGTAGGTACAAATATGTACCGTGTTCTCTTCAGCTTCACTTGCAGGGGTGTGGTGTCCTATCTCAGATGCCCGTGCTCTGTGGCTTGCCCGGACATGTACCTGCCATGTCTAACACTATCAGGTGGGTCCATTTTTCGATGGTATCCCCGCCGTCCTTGCCTCCCCGGGACACGCACCGTGGTCGCTGTCACCTCCTCCCCTTCCTTCCAGGGAGATCTCAACTAGTGAATGGGTGGGTATTCGAAGGTAGGTAGGTAGGTAGGTATTAGATGGCAGGAGACAGCAGATACCAACCATCGGATGCAGATGGCTTCTTGCAAAGACACGGGATGCATGACATCGGATGTGGACAAACAAGAACAAGAGAAAGCAGTACCATCGCAGCAAGACAGATCCATTTCTATAGGCTGTTACTGTGTTGATAAACATAGGGTAATCACGACAGAACCACATCGCCATTTCGTCATCCGGCGAGCAGACTTGGAGAGCTGCCTGCGCTGGCTGGCCTGGCCGTCATTTCCATTCGTGCCTTTCTCCTTCCATTCATACTCTCCTGCCCACCCAAACCCCAAACCCCTGCGTTGTTGCTGCAGACACGATAGGAAAGTACCCACATGCACCCTCGTCTTTCCGCACCGCCACAACAGCCAGCAACCCGCTCTTGCCATCCCAAGGTCCCCAGAACGTGGGCCGCACCTGCTGTTCGGTGGGTTTGCGCCTCGCTTACCCTCGTCCGTTGGTCCCCCCTGCTCACCAAGAAGGAAAAAAAATATTTGTATTTGAGGTCGCGCGGCTCGAGCCATCCCTTTCCTCTCTCCTTTCCCTCCACATCACAACTTCAAGATCCTGTGTCACCGCGCAACGCAACGTCGTCTGTCAACTTTTTTCAAGCTTTCTAGGGCACCAAGCTACCCTGAGAAAATTCCCCCTCATTGTTTCAGAGTTCAACTTCACCGAACTTCAGTTCTTCATCAATCCGAATCTTCGTTCCTGTCACCGGGTCCAAGTTCGCACGTCATTTGTTATCACGCACTTCCACCGGAACGCAGCCTAAACCACCCAAGCTCCAATCTTCCTCTACCAGACCAATACCGCCAAAATGTCTGCTGTCGCCGAGAAGGTTTCCGAGGCCGTCAATGACGTTACCAATGCTCTGAGCAATGCCACTATCTCCGACAAGGCCGCCGATAAGCCTGCCGCCAACAACGATGCCGTCCTCGCCAGCGCCGCTGAGGGCCGTCGTCTCTACATCGGCAACCTGGCCTACGCGACAACGGAGGGGGAGTTGAAGGAATTCTTCAAGGGTTACCTTGTGTAAGTTTTCGCGACTCTTATCATCGTCATTGCCCTCCACCCTCGTTGGCTCCTGCAGCTTCCATCGAAAGCTCGCTCCAACGATGCTGCACCTTTCCCAGAGAGCCTCGCCCCCACATATAATACTGCCATGCATCCCTTGCTTGGTTGCGTCTTCTCATTCGAGTTGTTCTGCATCGACGCCGGGGTAAGCGTCGTGGTGTTCGCTTCACTCGTTGCCTAGACCGCCTCGTTCGGCTGTCACGATGTTGCAGCGTGGCCTCTCCTCCCTCGTCAGCCCCGCAAATTCCCACCCACTCTTGCGTCACGCATGCCAGCTCATACTGACCCGCCTTTTTCCATAGCGAGTCCGTCTCCATTCCCAAGAACCCTCGCACCGACCGCCCGGTTGGCTACGCCTTCGTCGACCTCTCCACTCCTTCGGAGGCGGAGCGCGCCATCTCTGAACTTTCCGGCAAGGAGATTCTCGAGCGTAAGGTCTCGGTTCAACTTGCCCGCAAGCCCGAGCCCGCTGGAGAGAAGACCGAGGGTGCCAACGGCGAGGGTGCTGGCGAGGGCAACCGCCGCCGCGCCTCCGGCCGTGGCCGCGGCCGCGGCCGTGGTCGTGGTGGACGTGGTGCCCGTGGTGGCCGCGTGAGTTGCATCTAAATCCACTCCGGCCGTACACCTGCTAACATTATATAGGAGGACGGTGCCCCTGCTGAGGCTGCTGCCGCTGAGGTTCCTGCTGGCGCTCCTGCCACCTCTGAGGTCCTTCCTCTGACTGACGCCACCAACAAGGAGGCCAAGAACGATGGCGAGAAGCCTGGCCAGCCTCGTGCTCCCCGTGAGCGCCGCGAGCGTGGCCCCCCTGCCGATGGCATTGCCTCCAAGACCAAGGTCATGGTCGCTAACCTGCCTTACGACCTGACCGAGGAGAAGGTTAGTTTCCCGCTTTGCACCTCGTACTTGACACTTGGCTGACACGTTCCAATAGCTCAAGGAGCTCTTCGCCGCCTACGAGCCTTCTTCCGCTAAGATCGCCCTGCGCCCCATCCCCCGCTTCATGATCAAGAAGCTTCAGGCCCGCGGTGAGCCCCGCAAGGGCCGTGGCTTTGGCTTCGTCACCCTTGCCTCCGAGGAGCTTCAGCAGAAGGCTGTTTCCGAGATGAACGGCAAGGAAATTGAGGGTCGCGAGATCGCTGTCAAGGTCGCTATTGACAGCCCTGACAAGACTGATGAGGAGGCCAACGCTCCCACAGAGGGGACCAAGGAGGAGACCAAGGTCAACGGCACTGGTGCCACTGAGGCCGCGGCGGCTCCTGCTGCTACCCCTGCGAATGCTACCTCTGCCACCACCGCCTAGATGTAGGCGATCAACCTACAGCCCCGGCGTGTCTCTGAGCCAACATTCGGAGATGCTGCCTTTACGAGCTTCATGATGCGGTACCCGTTACGACGACTTCATTTTTTTTTTGTGGAAGTACCCCCTTCCCCCCAAAGACGGGTGGTCTACTACATCTACGTCTGCCTTCTGACCAGACTCCCTCTCGGTAGATAGGGCAAACAAGATGTTCAGGGCTGCCCTCATCCCTAAACTAATACACATGATCTTATCGGCCACCTCTCTGTATTTGTTACCTTACCTCTATTTTCTCCGTAACCCAAAGCTGGGTTGTACAGTAGCTTTAGCTGGATGCGGTTTGGAAGGACGAGGAAAAGTTCGGCGCAAAGACGAATAAAATCGGGTAGCTTTTTGCAGTTAAAGAATGAAAGGCGGTGGTGCATCACGGAAAACGAAGAAAAAAGCGTGATTGGGTGTTGTATTCATAAACCGTAATGACGTTATGTGATGTGGTTGCGGTTTGCAGACTCGTCTGAAAGTCTCAGGGTTATCGGACTCAGTGTTCCGCTGCGCATTATGGGACAGTGCAGACAGAAAAGTGTCTGGCGTGTTGCTCGGGGTACCTAGGCATGGGCTGGCAACATTGTTCAGTGGGAACACGTGGTTGGTTTCGGTGGTGCATTTGCGTGGTTGGATAATGGTTCCAAAAAAAGCCAAGTGTCCCATCCCAGAACGCAGTCTGGAACCTTGAGCCGTATTCGAGTCTCCAACAGAACCCCATGAAATGCTGCTATACTCTCCTGTCTTCGGGCCATACCTGGTAAAGTTACTGCTGTATCTTGTCTTCTTTATTAATATTATTGTCGGAACTTTTGAATGCATGGCTTCTTTTCGAGAGATGCCTCACTGAGCTACGCCAATCTGTGTGTGACGGATTAGAACCAATGTTACAGCCTGCGTGTCCTCATCGCCGACCCAAACAAATCAAATACACTAAAGCCAGAGCAGGGCAAGCGTGAAAGGCCCAGACACGCCCACCCAGACTCCCGCACCCTGGCAGCAAACCCCTTATCGGGCATCAGGAGAGCCCCTCCACAGTTTCTTGCTGCGACATCCTTCAACATACTTTCAGTTCAACGCTCTACCGCCAGGCACTTTAATTTTTCGTCCCTCTTTTTTCTCGCTCCATTTCCACAACTGAACACTTCCCACAATGGCTTCAAAGGCCATGTGGGAGGTTGATCCCGAGACGCGAGCCAAGGTGAGCTCTACCGGACGTCGTACGGTTGATTGCGACCGCGTGGCCTTCCGCTAACCCCCTTCGCCTCCCAGCTGGCCGCGATCCAGAAGGAAGCCAAGAACAACGTCTGCTGCGACTGCAACGCCCCGTCGCCGCAATGGGCCTCCCCCAAGTTCGGCATCTTCATCTGTCTGTCTTGCGCCGGCGTCCACCGCGGTCTCGGCGTGCACATCTCCTTCGTACGCAGCATCTCGATGGACGCATTCAAGCAGGTCGAGATAGAGCGGATGCGCCTCGGCGGCAACGAGAACTGGCGAAACTTCTTCGAACAGCACGAGGACAACAAGATGAGGGGAATCACGTGGGACGACGCGACGATCGCGGAGCGATACAGCGGTGAGGTGGGTGAGGAGTGGAAAGAAAGGCTCTCGGCCAAGGTCGAGGGTAAGGAGTACGTCCCGGGCGAGAGGAAACCTGCGCCAGCAGCGGCACCGAAGCCTGTCAGCCGGACGGGCACGCCGCTCGACAGCACGAACAGCCGCTCGGCCAGCCCCGGCGGTAAGGTCAAGGTGGACGACAAATACTTCTCCAAGCTCGGAGCCGAAAACGCCTCCCGACCCGACGACCTGCCGCCCAGCCAGGGAGGCAAATACTCAGGCTTCGGTAGCAGCCCCATGCCCGAGAAGAAGGACACTGGCATGCCGACTGTCGACGATTTACAAAAGGACCCGGTGGCCGCTCTGACCAAGGGTTTCGGCTGGTTCACAAGCACGGTGTCCAAGACGGCCAAGACGGTCAACGATGGCTACATTCAGCCCACAGCGAAACAGGTGGGTGACCTTTCTACTCTATCTCCGCCCGCGCCGGTCCGGACGAGGAACTCTGGACTAACCAGACGACCTCCTTGAACAGCTGGCCGAGTCCGACTTTGCGAAGCAGGCGCAGCGCGTCGCCCAGCAAGGCGCCCGCAACGCGCAGGACGGCTTCAACCGGTTTGTTGAGGGTGGGCCCAGCAACGGCGGCAGCAGCAGTCACGGCGGCGCATACAGGCAGGCACCGATGGACGAGAGCAAGAAGGACTTTTGGGATAGCTTTAGTAGCCTTGCGGACCAGAGGCAGGGAAACAGTGGCAGCTCGATCGGAACCGCTGCTATGGGCAAGGGCGGCAAGACGGGTGGTGCTGCTGCAGCGCCTGCGGCGAAGAAGGACAACGATGGCTGGGATGACTGGTGAAGCAAGCATATGAGGGGGGGCCATCGGTCGGTGACAAAGGGGGCGGAGGCCGGGGTTGAGTGAGTGATTGTCGTGCTTTGGCAGGCCTGCAAGTCATAGAATATCAATTTGGGGTTACAATTTCACTTGTTTGGGCACAGGAGATGCTGTTTGGCAGCACTGCAGCCGATGAAGGCTTGACAACAGCCTTTGATCCTGTACGGGCCTGCCATGTTACCACGTCACCATGTCAAGCACTGTTGCGACAAGCATCGTCGGGAGTTTGAAAGCCGAACTGTCCTCGGACACGGACGCAACCTAAGCATCGAAGAAGGTGCACCCAAAGTCGCTTTCTGCGTGACTGAAAAGGGTTTAAGGTGGGGCGATGACCCGAGGTTAGCCGGTATCGCTGTAGTGGACGGCGGACCCATTTCCCCCCAGTGACGACACGGACTGTGGAAGAACCTCCAAATTCCCAGATTCTCGAATTGCCAAAAGAAACAGCCCCCCCTCCGCACATCAAATACCGGGCCACTGAAGCAGCGCACAGCTCACCATGTCCGCCCTCAGAATTCTCGTGCCCGTGAAGCGGGTCATTGACTATGCTGTACGTCCTCCCAACCAAGTCCAGAGCTTTGGCGTCGCCTCCCTCCCGGAGCAGCATTGGCTCGTGATCGGCGTAGCTAACGGGAAGCCGACATCCAACAACAGGTCAAGCCCCGCGTCAACAAAGCCCAGACGGGCGTCGAAACGGCCGGCGTCAAGCACTCGATGAATCCATTTGACGAACTTTCGGTTGAGGAGTCGGTCCGCATCCGCGAGAAGAAGCGCGCGCCCGGCGGCGTCGAGGACATCACCGTCATCTCGGCGGGGCCCCCCAAGGCCGTTGACGTGCTCCGGACCGCCATGGCCATGGGTGCCGACCGTGCGATTCACGTCGAGACCAAGGAGGGCGACGAACTTGAGCCGCTCAGCGTCGCGAAGCTGCTGCGCAAGGCCGCCGAGGAACACAAGAGCAACCTCGTCATCCTCGGCAAGCAGAGCATCGACGACGACGCGAACCAGACGGGTCAGATGCTGGCCGGCCTCCTGGGCTGGTCGCAGGCGACGTCAGCGAGTGTCGTTGAGTTCGGCGAGGGTGACAGCGTCAGCGTCACGCGCGAGGTCGACGGCGGCGTCGAGACGGTCAAGGGGAAACTGCCTATGGTCATCACAACGGACTTGAGGCTCAACGAGCCGCGGTACGCAAGCTTGCCGAACATCATGAAGGCCAAGAAGAAGCCGCTCGAGAAGAAGAAGCTGGCCGACTACGGCATCGGGACGGAGAAGCGGTTGAAGGTGCTCAAGGTTACGGGTGAGTCGCGCACGGTCAATCCCGCATCGCCCTCCCTGCCAAGGGGGAGGTTGTTATCGTTGCTGGTAAAAGCCGGAACGGTGGTGAATTGCTTTGCTGACCATTACCTACAGAGCCTCCCGTGCGGCAGGGTGGCGGCAAGGTCGAGGATGTCGACGGGCTCGTTGCAAAGCTCAAGGAGCTCGGTGCTTTGTAAAGGGCGTGTAATGGCCTGTACCAGTACGAAGAGACTCTTTCTCGGCAATAGATTCGTTTCAGATGCAGGTTTCTTGGCCTTTCAGACGTGATTGGAGAAGAGGTCGCCAGGAATGTGCCGCATCGTTGCGTCGCCACTTACAAGTCGCACAGTAAATCTCCGGGACTGTCCACTTTTGTCGGTGCTTGTTTATGTCAAGGCCTGCTGGTTACGTGGATGTACTGCGTCTTGACATAGATGGTTCGAGGGGAGACGTTGGTTGCTGTGCCCATGGTGCTTCTGATTTGCCGCCAGATGCGCTGTCCGTTGCTTGGGCGGAGTCTAGGCCTGTTACGTGAAAGGGTAATCGTTGCCTTTGCCACTTGATATATCGCCGATCGGTAAACTTCTGCCACCTTAAAGTTGACTTAGAACGGGTGCTGACAGACTGCTAGAGGTTCAGATGAAAAGGCAAGGTGGCCATGTGTGACTAACCTCTTTGTTTGAGCCTGACCGATATTCTCGGCATCCACACCGACCTTCCCGCACTGGTTCGGCAGCCGTATCCGTCGCCAATTAACTCTCAAGACTCGGGAATGGCGGTCGTGACTAATTCAAGAGATGCACGCGCATGGGGACAGTTCGAAAAAGGATTGGACGGAAGCCGCCCAATGATTCACCCACCTAACGAAACATGGGAAAGCGAATCTTGATCTTGGGGCATCGAGAAGGATGCCACCCACCGCAGCGGGACTCGGGGACAACGCGCCGCCCGGGGGGGGGCACGTTCGTTAACCGAACTCAGCAAGTGAGTTGGAGAGGACAGTGCGATATCATGGAAGGTTTCCAGCCCATCTTTGCCACGAAAGTTTACCCCGTCTGCAACTTTCTTTTGCTCCAGACGGATGTGGTCAATCTCACGAGAGTCTTGCATGAGCAAGACTCTTTTCTTGGACATCACTCATTGTTCGTCGTCTCGTTCTATCTCTACCGCGCGTGAGAGCTCGGGAGACAAGGTCCGGCTCATCGACCTCACACCTTGCTATACGAAGAGCCGCCCGCCGCCGCATCAAAGTCGATTGCCTCCTGCAATCCGACGATGCTGAACAGTTTCCTTGGCGAGAAGTCTGATTTTTCGTCCCTACCTTGCCCGTCTCTTTCAGCTCCGCCAGCGACTCGCGAATGGCCTCGTACGCAGGCGCGATGGCCGCGAACGGCACGATCATCATCCGGTACCCGAGCGCCTTGGCCTCGGCCGCCGTCCACGACGGCGTGGCGCCGTGCTCGACCATGTTCAGCAGCACGGGCGTCGGCCTCAGCGCCTCGCAGGCCTTTCTGGCTTCCTCGGCGGTCGTCACGCCCTCGAGGAACGCGACGTCGGCGCCCGCGGCGACGGCAGCCCTCAGCCTGGCCATGGCCTCGCCGAATCCGTGCGTCTGGATGGCGTCCGTCCTCGCGATCACGACAATGTCGGAGCGGATTCTCTGGCGGGCGAGCGTCGCGGCGCGGATGCGTGCGACAAAGGTCTCGACGTCGACGACCTGCTTGCCCGTGAGGTGGCCGCACTGCTTCGTCTGGACCTGGTTCTCGATGTGCAGGCCGGCGACGCCGCTTCGGGCGTACTGCGCCACGGTGCGGGCGACCATGTTGGGGCCGCCGTAGCCCGTGTCGGCGTCGGCGACTAGGGGCACGGAGGGGTCGAGGTTGGCGAGCATCTCGGCGTGGGAGCGCATGTCGTCCAGGGTCGCGAAGCCGAGGTCAGGGAGGCTGAGCCTAGAGGCGGAGGTTCCTGCACCGGTCTGGACGTGCGTGCGTGTTTGTGTCAGTCCCTTTGAAAGGTGAGTAAGCGAGGGGAGGTGATCAAAGCCAAGAGGTGAGTGAGTGACACGAGTCGAAAGACGGGTGGAGACCGTACCATGTAGAGGCCATCGAACCCGACCTCGAGCGCGATCCTGGCGCTGAAGCCGTCGTAGACGCCTGGCAGGAGAATCAGGTCGTCCGTCTCGCTGAGGCGCTGCCTCAGCTTCGTCGCGGCCGGGACCGGGGCTGAGGTGTCGTTCTTACTCGACGACATCTCGACTTTGGTCCCTTTTTGGTATTAGAGTTCAATGTTCGGTGTCGAAACGGGCAACCCGAGTCAGGTTTCCAGGTCGATTAATTGACGGGGGGTGTTCGAATACGTTGGCCGATGAACAAAGAGTATTCCGAGCACTTCTTTCGGCCTTTTTCTTTCCTTGGAGGGGGAGGGATGGTTTGGATGCGTTCCGCTGGTTTACTGTGCAGATGAGAGCGAGTTGGTTCGCTTTTCGGAAGGACCGCCAAGACTGTAACATTATTTACATGGGAAGCAATGATCATACCCCCATTACGCAAGAGCCGTGCATTCCCGTCTCCACATTGTGGTCCTCTTTCGCGGTAATACGTCTCCATCCAGCTCGCTATTCGGACATTTCGGGAGCGGCATGGCAATGTTGTGTGGTAGACGCCGGGGTTAGTCTACTTCCACCACTGGCCATTCAGGGCCCTTCACGTCTGCTTGGAGGCCGGAGTCCAAAGGCCACACTTCTCGACTCCCGATGGGGGGTTTTGAAGTGGAGGAGACAGCCGGTGAGACGGGTTACAAAGCGCGCTTAGTTGAGCAGAGTGGCAAGCCACGCCCATCGATCGCACGGGATCCTGCTGATTTGATGTGCCGATGACGGAGTCTTGAGCCCGATACACGACCGCAGCGTGTTGCTCAGGTCGGCTAGTTGCAACTTGGCTGCCATCGTTGTGAAAGGGGCTATGTCCAACGCAAGACTTGAGGAAGCGTGAACGCTCTCAATTTCCACGCCGAGCTGTGTTTCGTTATGATGCGTTGAGGTGTAGAACATATGGCAAGACAGTTACATCGACAGGGTACTAGGGATAACAGCCAGGGGAGCCATCTCTGAAAGCTCTGGTAGCCTTGGCTGATAGAGAGGTTCGGTTACGAGACCCCATGGTACTGTGTTTCTCCTATCTGGAAACCTTCTATTGTGTTGAATGTGTTATTGTGTACCTATGCGACCTTAAGAGGGAGTGACTTGGATAAGTGCTTCAGTAGTGACTAACTAGGCACTTTGGCTATCTTTGATGGACGGCTATTTCCCATCCGGGACGCTAGAAAATGTGGGATTATGGGCCACCACTGTTTGAAGGAATATCACAATGATGCGCTCACTATATGCTATGGTATCATGGGCCGAGTAAAAGCCTCCTATCAGATGGGTAGTAAAGAATGTATCCTGCCAATCCCATTGAGTGCTGCGACTCTCAGCGGTGGGAACTTATTCTAATTTTTGCCCAGGCAGTAAAGTATAAACTTGCCGTGATAATGGCGAGAGCTAAAGCCACAGCTGCTGTTTTGAACTACTTGGGGACCTGCCATGGCAGTACAACTTTCACGTGCTGATGACTTTTTCTTTTTCTTTTCTTCCCCCCCCCCCCCCAAAAAAAAATGGCAGCCATCGCGAAGAAGGGTTCCCTCATTGCTCCCTCGAAGTTCTCGTAGAGAGGTGCGCCGCTTGTCTACGCTGGCCTGCCTCGCCGTAGCTGTATTGGTCTCAGAGCCGGCTGCGATCCCCCGCGGGCCCGGCCGTCCTGGGTCGGCCGGAGTTGGGCTGTGAACCGTCCGATGGTATGGTGTATCCAAAACAGGGTTGCCAGCCCGCAGACCGTGCCTTTTCCGCCATTAGCTGCCTGCGTTTTACAAAGATGGTTTTGCCCCCACCCTCCCTCCTCGTCGCACGCCTTGTTATGCTCCGTATGTGTATGCCTGCCCCACGCCACAGCCGCAGCCTTTCAAGAGTTTGGTTCGAATGTTTGGAAGCGCACGGAGGCGAGTATTGGCATTATTGACTTTCGAGGCTGGGGAGATGGAAAAAGTATCTCGACTAGCTTGACACGACCAGGACACACCACCACGCACACCTGACAACAAACCAGGCACGGGCTGCATCGGGCACCCTGATCACAAAGCTCGTTATCAGAGGGATTTGTTTATGCTTTTTCGGCTTGAGGAAGGGTATTGGGTGTGCTTGTTTAAACGTTTTCCGCATGCTTGCTGGCCCATGTACGGGAGGGGGGCGGGAGGGAAAGGTTAACGAGATATATAGCCTAGGGGCCAGAACTATGACATTCTTATTCTCCCCCGGGAGCATATGTCTGTTGGAGTATGGGTATGTGTGTGTGTGTGTGTGTGCTCCTCACCTGAACCCGACGATTTGTTGAACGAACCGCATTACTACTAGGAAAGAGAATAGGTCCTCATTTCACCTTACACCACCATCCTGTGCCCGGTCTCCCTCAGTTTCTTCAAGGGCACTCGTCTCTCTCGCATGCTACCGGACAAGTAGACTCTGTCACCATGGACCGAAGCACACCTTCGGGCAAAGACGTCTCTGTCAGCACGGCCAACCACGCCTCCGCCGAAACAAGGCCACCCTCGCCGTCGTTACCATACCGCTTCACGCCCGATGAGGCGACCATGGCTCGCCCCGAGTGGCGGGCCGCCGAGAAGTCGCTCGTCAGGAAGCTGGATATGACGCTTATGCCGGTCATATGGACGATGTACCTGTTCAACTACCTCGACCGGAATAACCTTGCGTATGGCAGAACCCTTGCCGTCCTTGGAGCGTTTTGTATCTTGAGGGGGTGACAGAAGGACATGGAAGGCTGACGTGCGGATGGGTGAACAGGCAGGCCAAGCTGGACAGTTTCGAAAAAGATCTGGGACTCGTGGGAAACCAGTTCAACACAGCGGTCTCGATATTCAACATTGGGTAAGCCCCGCCCCCCCCCCCCTTCTCCCGGCCCGGTGGCCCGTCTCTCGGTTCGAACATGAGCCGTTGCTGATTCCGAGGCGCAGGTACATGGTTGCCCAGCTGCCGTCCAATATGCTCCTCACCCGCGTCCGGCCGAGCATCTACATCCCGTGCTGCGTACTCGCGTGGTCGTGCGTGTCGGCGGCGACGGCGGCATCGAAGAACTTCCAAAGCCTCGTCGCCCTCCGCATCGTGCTCGGCCTCGTGGAGGCCCCCTTCTTCCCGGGTGTAAGTCACGCACGCCCTCTTCTCCCGCCCACCACTATCAGCAACTGAAGCCACCCGCATCTCACCAGATCTTCTACGTCCTTTCCTGCTGGTACACCCAGAAGGAAATCGCCTTCCGCACGGCAATTCTCTATTCGGGCATGCTCATGGCGACGGCCTTCTCAGGCCTCATCGCGGCCGGCGTCTTCGCGCACCTCGATGGCGCGCACGGGCTGGCCGGGTGGCAGTGGTTGTTCATAATCGAAGGCGCTGGGAGCTTCGCGTCGGCTTTCACGGCGTTCGTGTTCCTACCGGATTATATCGGGTCCAGAACGGGCGTATGCTCGTGGCTCATGACGGACGAGGAGCTGTTGGTCGCCGCGCAGCGAATGGACGCCGACAGGGTGTCGGTGCCGGAGGAGAAGGGGACGGTGTGGAAAGGGTTGAGCCTTGCGGTGAAGGACGTGAGGACATGGATTTTTGTGAGTTGGCCCCCCATCTCTGGCCCGGGTTCCCGTCGACATCTTTCTTTTCCCCAGAGGGAGTTCGGAACTAACACGAACAGGTGTGCATGCAAGCCTTCTACCTCTCCTCCCACGGACTCAACAGCTTCTTCCCTACCATTGTGCAGGGCTTCCGCCTCGGCTCTAATACCATCACCCTATTGCTCACGGCCCCGCCGTATCTCGTGGCGGCGGCCGTCGCCCTCTGTGTTGCTGTCTCCTCGGACCGGCGGGCTGATCGCGGGCTGCATATCATCGGCCCTGTGTGCGCCGCCGTAGTGGGCTTCATCATCACCGCCTCAACGACAAACCGCCCGGCGCGATACTTCGCCAGCTTCCTGTACCTCCCTGGCGCCTTCTCATCGACAGGGCTAATCTTCAGCTGGGCAGGGAGCGTGATGGGTCAGACGCCGGAGAAGAGGGCGGCGGCGACAGCCATCGTCTGTCTGCTAGCGCAATTCGGCAACATCTGGAGCCCGTACTTCTTCAGGCCCGAGGATAGCCCAAGGTACCTGCTCGCGTTTTTCCTGATGATCGCCTTCTCGGGCCTGTGCATCGGGATGGTGTTCCTGATGAGGCGGATGCTGGGAAGGGAGAACCAGAGAATGCTCGACGAGGCGAGGGTGACGGGCAGGAGGGTCCGGCTCTATATACTATGAAAGGACGCAGACACCTCGACAGATGTCGTGACGTGCGGTCTTGGGAACCATTAGCACGGCGGTATAGGTGAAGCAGAATGGTGGCCCGCGTTCGCCTGAAGTGTTGGGCAAGTGCGTGCCGTTGATTGTCTCACTTCTGCGATAGCAGCAGTTTGTCAAAGTTCTGACATTGATTTAGGAGTGACTCCAGGACAAGACGAGGTGCTGCCAACTTGAGCAGAGCAAGATATTTGTGGTAGTCGTTGAAAGACCAGCGAGGAGACGCCAGCTCCATTCCACACAGACTCGGGGATAGAATGTCAATCGAACCGCTTGATTGAAATTGAAAGTGCCCTAATATCATGAAAAATGCCCCGATATCGAGCCGACCACTTCACTTGAGTGCTCACTCTGTAGTTTCGGGACCGAGAACGGCTTCGTCTGAGTACTGGTTGGCCTCGCATCAGCCAGCAAACGTCGTGTCGCCTTTCACTGCACGATGAGAGTGACACCGCTTAATACAAGACCTTGCAACGGCATTCTTGGCATGCAAGCAAGCGTCTCGGCCGGTTAGGTGCCAACACGGCGAGAATGCATGTGGAGGCCATCTGGTGGCCGAGACCTGCGGTCAAGGTCACATCTCTGGCAAGGTGTCCCCCGACTTGTTCGATTCCCCCAAGTCGGAAGTCGCGAGAAGCAGATGTGGTGGGGACGCTGTCGCCAGCTGTGTTGGCACTGGATGCTCAAAGCTTGTCGGATACCTATACTGAGTAAGTCATTGGAGAGGAACAAGGCAGACCGCCTGGTCCTGGACCAGGCCCGGGGTTTCCGAGGGGATGGTGCAGCATGGGTTTGGCAGGCTTGCCTCCTTTCAAAGACTGATAACAGGGACACCGACTCGAGTCGGTGAAAGCAAGCAAGCAAGCGTTGAAAGGATCTCCAAGGCCGTCCCTCCGTTTTTGGGGCTAGCAGGTGGGTAAGTGAGCAGGGCTGGAGATGCACTTATGCGATTATGCAGGGAGGCCCCAGCTCTATGCATTGCGGCCAGTTCGAGTGCACGGGTGGGGGGAGGAACTCCGAGCACGGCGGATCTTGGAGGGGCGGAGAAGGACAGATGTTTTGAACTTTAACATTGCGTCAATTACTACTGTAGCAAAGTGATGAAAGCTTTTATTGAGGGGGCTTACGGAATCAAGTCTTTCAGTGTGTCTGGCCGCGGCAGAGCCGGTCCCAGGACTCAGGTCTTTGGAGTGCCAACTGCCGACTCTATGAATGGTACGGCGACCGGTGATGTAATGATCGGTCAAACAGGGCTGATAAGAGCTGGGGAGACGACTTAAGGGCGGATTACAGCGACGTGACGGACGAGCTATGCGAATTATGTAATGCCCCGCGATAAGGGACGACGTCGGCGGCGGGTGGACGGGTGCGTCCTTTTGCTGGGGGGGGGGGCTGAGGGGGGGCTGAGGGGGTCTGATAAGTTTAGTTCAGCGGTCACCAGTGACCACCCGCCGCCAGCGCCCATTTCTTGACGGCGAGGGCTTCCCCTGCAGCGGCCGTCAAGACGGCTCCCCCGTTCGAATGGAGCCCCCCCGTAGATCGGACGTATCAGCACCGCGAAGGGGCCCAATGACAAGCTGCCCGAAAAAAATTTGCCTGCCTACCTATCTCTAGCACTGCTGCTGGCTGCGATCTGGCCAGCCCGCCCTTGACACTTGGGACGGAGACGCCTAGGAGCAGAAAGCCCCGTTTGCTGCGTGTGACTCCGTGAGCCGGTGCCCGTGCTCCTTTATTTTTCTACCCGATCTTCCGCCCACCTACTCTTTCCTCTTCTCTTTTCCCTTTTTTTTGTCCTATACAGAAAATCCTGCCACACCAACCAAACCTGTCACACAATATCTCCGGCCATCATCCCTCCAACTCTTCCGACAACTCGTTTCCAAGCAAACTTCACTGCCCTTTTCTACTGATTGACCCTTTGCAAGCTGCCCTTATGAACGGGCGTCCTTCAGTCTTCACCTCTCAGGTATGTTGAGCCACTGCTGATTTTGCTTTCCCCCCTTCGTATTGTCTATGCCCGATTGTGGTTGGGGTAGGTCCTGGGCTCACAGTCTTCGTGATACCTTCCCCAACCCCGCTGTCAAACTCTGTCTCATGCTGGTGCCCATAGCCCAATTGAGGCTACTGGGCCCTGCTTGCACATCATAACATTGCTTCTTGTACTCCTTTTCAAATTTGGAAAATTTCTGTTGCTGACTCGCCATCATCAGGATTATCTTTCAGGTTAGCACAATGCCCTCGGTTGACTCACCGCCCCTCCATGGAGAACACCCAGACTGACCATGCCCCCCCCCAACAGACCACTTGTGGAAGGCTGCCAGCCCATAAAGTGTCTATTCAGACGACCTGCAATCAACTCTACCTAGTCACTTCTTCAAAAAATTATCAGCCAACATGTTCTCCCGATTGGCTGCCTTCTCTAAGCCCGCGGCCAAGGGTGCCGCCGGGTTGAGCTACGGTCTCCGAGTTCAGACCCGATTCCTCTCCAGCCAGGCCGCTGGCAGCAAGGGCCGCAAGATGCCCGCTACCCAGACCCGCGCTACTAGCCCTGTCAGCAACCTCGACGCCACCCTCACCATCCGAGTATGTCACCGTCGAGATGGCTCCTCCTTTGCTGTATCCGAATGCTTGCTAACACAGTGACTCGCAGGATGGCCCTGTCTTCTCCGGTCGTGCTTTCGGAGCCAACTCAAACATCTCTGGCGAGGCCGTCTTCACTACTTCCCTCGTGGGGTACCCCGAGTCCATGACCGACCCCTCGTACCGTGGCCAGATTCTGGTCTTCACCCAGCCCCTGATTGGCAACTACGGCGTGCCCTCCAACCAGAGGGACCAGTGGAACCTCCTCAAGTACTTCGAGTCCCCTCACATCCAGTGTGCCGGTGTTGTCGTCGCCGACGTTGCCGAGCAGTACAGCCACTGGACCGCCGTCGAGAGCCTGGGCAACTGGTGCGCCCGTGAGGGAGTGCCCGCCATCTCGGGCGTCGACACTCGTGAGATCGTCACCTACCTCCGTGAGCAGGGTTCTTCCCTCGCTAGGATCACCATCGGCGACGAGTACGACGCCGACGAGGACGAGAGCTTCATCGACCCCGGTGCCATCAACCTGGTCAAGCGCGTCAGCACAAAGGCTCCCTTCGTGGTTGAGTCCCCCGGCGCCCGCTTCCACGTTGCCCTGATCGACTGCGGTGTCAAGGAGAACATCCTCCGCAGCCTCGTCAGCCGTGGCGTCTCCGTCACCGTCTTCCCTTACAACTACCCCATCCACAAGGTTGCCAACAACTTTGACGGCGTCTTCATCTCCAACGGCCCCGGTGACCCGACCCACTGCCAGGAGACCATTTACAACCTCGCCCGTCTCATGGAGACCTCCCCTGTCCCCATCATGGGAATTTGCCTTGGCCACCAGCTTCTCGCCCTGGCCGTCGGTGCCCGCACCATCAAGCTCAAGTACGGCAACCGCGCCCACAATATCCCCGCCCTCGACTTGACCACCGGCCAGTGCCACATCACCAGCCAGAACCACGGCTACGCTGTTGACTCGTCTACCCTCCCCAGCGAGTTCAAGGAGTACTTTGTTAACCTCAACGACGGCTCCAACGAGGGCATGATGCACAAGACCCGTCCCATCTTTTCCACCCAGTTCCATCCCGAGGCCAAGGGCGGCCCGATGGACAGCTCATACCTCTTCGACAAGTACCTCGAGAACGTTCAGCTCTTCAAGGACAGCGAAAAGATCTTCAAGGACAACCGCCCCACTCAGCTGATGCTCGACATTCTCGGCAGGGAGCGTGTCGGCGTCGAGCCCACCACCCTCGCCGCGGCTGCCTGAGGTGTGTGTGATGGTGTAGTCTAGACGAAGGATTGCTTTTGTTACACATTGGGGTTTCCGGATTTCATAGTTGAGGAATGTCGCGGTTTGGTATTGGGTTTTGGGGATATGAATGTTAGGCAGACAACGAGAGTTATCTGTTCCTCCCCCTTTTTTTTATTACAGTTCAATAGCGGCACACCAAAAATTGAATGGTTTAGCATGTTATCATTAGGGGCTCTCTCCGCCCCTTCCCCGTGTCTTTCGCTAAGGTGTGAACAGGCAACTGTCATCAGCTGTGACAAAGTGGCTCCGACTGGGCGGAAGGAAAGTCATGTTCTGAAGGTGATTCCGCCGACGGAAGCACGCCAACCCACCACGTCGAACCTTCATCTTGCAACCACAGCCAACGCATTCGAAACTGTATACTGGCGTCTTCATCCTTTTTGGGCCCGTCTCACACTCTCAATACCGATCCTCCTTGGATACCGACGCAGTAATCACGCTTGTCTTATACTATCGTCGCCATGGCTGATCCGAACGGCGGCTCGTCTGACCCCTAGGCAGAGGCAGAGGCAGAATGGGAGCGAAACCCGCATTGGTCAGGGAGGGAGACGACGAGGCTGGAAACAGCATCTGAGCGTGGTTTCAGGGTGAAAGATCTGAAGGCTTCCATCCTACGATGAATGACAACATTATCAAGAAACTTATCGCGCGAGAACGTTTTCCACTCATTACGCAGCATGTTCAAAGTTCAGAGTATCAAATTCCAGGTTGGCAAACTCGGTCGTCGACTGTATGTACGCCAGAACAGCAATCCCAATCCTTCGGACTGGCGGCTTCCCAGCACTTTCCGGTTGCGCCGGTTACACGTCAACAAACGTTACCAACATCGGACTTCAGCCTGACTGAGTTTCCTTTCAATGATAACTTAGGACATCTACCTGTTCAGGAAAGCTATGGCGACTCTACCCTGGAGTCTTCTGTACAAGGACAGGTAGACCCATGGGCACATCAGACACAGGCAACAGCACCTCCTCCGCAAGACGCACAGAGAAGACATCAAAGAAGACATCAATAGAGGCAGGCGTGGGATGGTCTGGAACGATTCTCAGTTGGGCTATCAGCAGTATTGCTGCTGGTAACATTATATAACCCCCGGTATCTTCTCTTGTTACCGTTTCCATGTGATCTTCTTCCACGATGGCATCCTTGTTTCCCGGCTTCCTCGCCCAGACTGCCGTTCTTGTAGTCTTATGAGGATGACAAAACAAGGAAGGCCCCCCTTCTGGACGAGGAAACCACGCCACCTGGGGATCCCCTATTCCTCTTCTCGGCGCCCGTTAGATCAGAAGATGGATCTCGAGACCGGGGAGGCCGGCGACGGACCCATGGAAGGGCGCTGCGGTGTTGGAGATGTGCAATGGGGGGCGGCTCTGAATGTCACGATGCGGGGAAACGGTCGGCCTCACGCGAATCACTCTCCAAAAGGGGAAAATGTACAAAACGTGGTCAGAAATTGGGAAAAACGCCTTTCAAGTCAAGCAGCTACTCTCTGGCGAGGAATGGGGCTTTCTCGTGATTGCCTGCCCGCCTCGCAGGTTGTGATTTGTGTGTGGTATCGGGACGCGGACGGCACGTCTCTCTATAGAACCTCCAAAGCCAAGGGGGCAAAGATGCAGTCTAAGCCGGCGTCTTGCTTTCCGCCGTCGCGAAGAAAAAAGGGCACTGGCAAAATTTTGTGCAAGAGCCGGGTCCTCCCTATTCGCCCCCACCCTCGTGACGGGTTCCTCCATGCTCCAAAACAGGAGCAATTATCAGTGATGCAGTATTTTCTTCCCTCCCACCACCCTCTCTGTCGTAGTGCCTCCGGTCCTCCTACGTGAACGCAAATATTGTAAGAAAGCCAGTCCTAACTTTGCTTTCACACCCAGTCCTCGTGTTGGCGATATCTTTTCTCAACACTGTGAAGACTTCCACTAAATTGCCCCCCCGCCCCCTCTCTCTCCAAAAAGAAGTGTGTAATATGACAACCCGACTGCTTGATTCAAACCCAGCAAGTATCCGCTAGAGATCGCTGTATTCCTCCTTTCCCAACATCGGAAGATGTTGGGGCTGTTGTCGTTGCGACAGTTGTTAGTAGTTCCAGGGTACAGAGGACACGCGCGACGTCCGGGTTGTTGCAGTTGAAGCACCCGCAATCGTGGCCAGTTATCTTGCGCGTGCAGTGCGTGCCTAAAACCGACTGTCGCGGTCGTCCGAACGGAAACGGCGTCCACCGTCGTGCCGAGAACCAAAGTTTCCGCGGTCGCCCTGCCTGTACGGGCCGCCTTCGTTGATACCAGGCAGGTACCGGTCACTGACCATGCGGTTTCCACGGCGGCCATTGCCACCGCGTCTACCGCCGCGTGGTGGAGGTGGACCTCTGTACGGCGGTGCTCCGCCAGCTCCCTGTCGACGCCGCTCGGCTTCTCGGTGTGGAGGGCGAATGCCTACGAAGTTTTCTTTGCCGCGGTCGACAAACTTGTCGCCATTTTCAAAAGTGTACCGGTTGATTTCGGTCTCAGAACCCAGATCGCGGCCGATATCAGTAGTGTAGTGAGAACGCATGTTCCTGATACGCCTAGTACCCAGGTCATCCGAAACAGGCTGATACGATATCGGGGGACTGGCGCGGGTAGTTCGGATATCGCCTCCGGGGAAGCCCTGAATTTGTCGTGGGGGTCTAGGACCGGGTCCGCGTGGCGCATCCCCTCTGGGTCCAGATGGCGCACCTTGTGTTCCGAGACCACCACGAGGGCCAAGAGGAATGGCGTTGACATCTTTGACCGCGGGACCAGATGGCGCAAGCCGAGCCGGCTCCGGGGCTGGCCGTGCAGGCTGGGTTGCAGAGCCCGAGACTAGGCTGGCAACGCCGTCTTCATCGTAGAAAACCTCAAAGCGAATGCTTCTATCGCGGCTTTGAGCCTGCTCCTCGTCAATCCATACTTGGACCTTGTCTGTCGGAACGAAGTCTACCCACAGCTCCTTGCGGTTGCTTTCATCTGGCCAGCGGAGGCCATGCAGGGCGTTGCGCACACGCGAAGCCTTGGTGACAGAACTGAAGATAGCAAAGGCGTGAGTCTTGACCTGGTCGAGGTAGAAAACATCGATGTCGTCTTCGTTTGGCTCTGCATCAGCAGGGGTCGCCAGCTCGACGAGATGTGCGCGAACCGTGTCTTCCTTAAGCGGCCTCATAAGGTTCTTAATGTAGAGGGACTCGGTGGCATGGTGCCTGGCTGCTTCGACGGTTCTCTCATCTCCCATGGCACTGTGCTCGTCTTGTTGGTTTGTGCTCTGGTGGTCTGCTTCAGGTGCAAAGTCGACATCCATGGGCTTTTCGCGAGCTGCGGCATTCGAAGCATCGCCCTCGTTCACGTCGTCATGGATTGCGTCGTGAGAACTAGCCATCGGTGTGTCATCGTCGTTTGCACCGGGCTGCGCCTGGTCCTGTTCCATAGGCTCGGCGAGGTTCTCCGAAATGACCCTGGCATCCTTTGCGACATCGTCAACGAGACTCGTGCCTCCCTCCAAGCCCTCTTTAATCGTCGCCTTGACGCCCTCCTTGACCTGGTTTATGACTCCGGCGATGCCTGGTTGCTCTGAACCCTCGGCATCGGTATCGATGCCTGCGTCGATGCGATCCTGGTCTGCCTTGACACGCTTACGGGAGACCGACTCGGACGACTCGACTGGGCTCTCGGATCGTCGCTTCCGTTTTTGCGCATCCTGCGCTATCTCGGCAGGGGCAGGGGGTGTAGGGTCCAGCGCGGCGATCGACTCTGCAACGGTAGTAGTCGTCTCCGCCTTGTCCAACTCAGCGGTCGATGGCGCGTGACTAGCTTCTGGGACATTCTCGACTACTTCAGCAACGGCGGGCTTGGTTTCAGCGACGATGGGATTGCTCGGAGTATTGTCGAGGGGGTCAGTTTCGGCCGCGATAGCCTCCCCAGAGTCGGGCTTGGGGCTCACAGCCAGGTCAGGCTCTGCTGGAGATGGCTCTGTGTCTTGCGCAGCAGCCTCGTTATCGTTCTCTGCAAGGCGATCGACAAGCTCCTGTTTAAGACCAGCGACTGCAAGTCCTCTGCGCTTCAACTCCGCCTTGAGTTGGACGACAGTTTGTTTGCTCCAATCCTTCATCGTGAATAATTGCTGGCTCGGCGCAAAGACTGGCGCATAGCTAGAGGGCTGAAAACGATGGTGTCGGTTGTAAGCAGGTGCGCAGATGAATAAGATATGCCTTGCTGGGATGATTTGCGCGCTTTGGAAAAAGGTAATGCGGGCGAGTTTTTGTTGTAGTTGGGAGGCTCCAGGCGAGGTGAGGTCCGCGGTAGTGGTATTGATCGCGTTGTCGCGACCTGGAAAAATTGCCCCGTCATGCACACCAGAGCCTCTCCGCTGAAAGCAAGCACGTTGCCAGGCACGCTAGGAAAGCAAGAAAAGTCACTAGTGCAGGGGTTCCTTCCCACCTTTGATTGATCGATCCTGCCTAGGAAATATGTCATATCTGCGAAAGGCTCCATATTTCCATTTCGCTAAAAGCTGGGCCGGCCATCTGCCGGGAGATCAGCTCTGCCTAGGTCACGTGAATTACATAGTAGGACGAGAGATTGCATGGGAACCAGGGATCAAGGCACATTGCAGTTGGCTTTTGCCCCTGCTGCCACGCATGTTTATCCCAATGTATCGTTTGTTATGGTTAATCATGGTCCATGTGTACTGTACCTGTGCGACCTTTCGGGGGGCCGCCTTGGATTAGCACCTTACGTAGTAGTTAGCTGTGTTTCCATCTGTCGAGTGTCTAATAAAGTTAACAGTCAAACAAGGCGGGACAGAACAATTCAGATGAAGAAAGGAGGTTCGAGGACTGTAGATGCACGGACCAGCCCTTTCACCGACTGCACCCACTTACTTTGCCTGTAGTAATCGCCTGCAGGCCCTTTTCCTCCCCCCCCCCAAATCTCAACCTAGCCACTGTGTCTCACCGCGTCGCCAGGCTCGAAAGAAAGGGGGAAAAGGACTTCAACGGCTTTCTTGTCCGACTGCCGTATCCGTCGCCACGACTACCGCAGACAATGCCATAAGCCCCTGGTGCCATCTGTCACTCATTCAACCGGAACCACCTGAGGCAGTCGCGAACTCCTTGCTTCCTGCCTCTGCGCGAAGTCACTGGCAGACACATAGTAAAAAATAGAAGTATTCAGATGAAGAAGCGACGAGATTCGACTCGACAAAGAAATGCGACTTTTGCAGCTGCAATCATCGCCCAACACCTTCGTGAGATGACAAAAAGCGTGATACTCCCGCACCGCCAGCAGTTCCTGAACCCCGACACCTTGGAATCTCATTCCGTCCGACCTCGCGCTTAAGGGTCGGTCATCTCTCAAAACTCTTTCGCGACTCATCGGTCAACGGCGCCACGAAACAAACTTGGAGATGAATCGAAACTCATCGGGATCCATGGAGAGTCGCTCACCGGCGCACACTCCGCCGATCAACAGGCCGCTCGGCCACAGCCGCTTCGGCGACACCCCTTTCACCGATACCCCGCCAACAAGTGCCAGCGCCGGCAGAGCGGGCACGCCCGCATCCGACAGGATCCTGTCGGGCCGCGTCAAGAAGACGCCGCGCAAAATCGCCAGGAGAAAGGAAGATGTCTTGAGCGAGAAGGAGAAGGATGAGGAGCGCCGGCAGCTGGACGAAATGGACGAGGAAAGAAAGCTTTTCCCTGGCAGCGACAATTGGGCAGAAGATGAACACAGGCTCTTCAGAATTCTGTACATGAGACAGTACTGTCCTCTGTTGCCGTCTCATTGGGACATGGATTTCCGAGGCATTCCCATCCCAGATATCCTCTTTGCAAGCTCTGATGCCCACCCGCCAGTCATTAACTCACGATCAGGCAATGATTTCAAGGGTGAGCTTCGATCAATGGACTCTGATAAATCAGAACTTTGCTGACTCACAATAGCAACCAGAGCGCTTGCCCGTCTTATTGAGCTCACAGGGAATGTCCGAGGGCTCTGTCAGACGCGTCAAAGACACAGAGCAAGAACGCTTATTGAGCGGGAACTCCAAGAGTACACGAAATGGGCTGAACACGATGGAGAGTACGACGGCCTTGACTACTTGCCGAACCTGATCATTGATATGGTGGACACAAAAATGACGCCTCAGGCTATTGAAGAACACATGCAGCTCCGTCTCAAAGCTGCCGCCGCCACCCACCGCGCACATTGGAGGAGCGACGAGCCGGAATTCGCTGGCAATCATCAGAACATGGACGAACACCAGCCCAGAATGGAAGACGACGAAGACGCCGAGCCCGAAGACAATAGAGTTGTCCTCGTGCCCGACAAGTACCCAACGCCGTCTCCGCAGAAGCCACACACGGAACCTCCATCTCCCCTGGTGCATAACGGGATCGACGACGGCGGTGCTGGTGCTGGTGACCACAAACTTCCGAGCACGGAATTCGACAACCCGGCGGAGAGCTCGACCGGTAAATGTGACAAGCAATACACCCGTCGCCCACCAGTCTTGTACGGACTGTTCATCGTCAACACCTCCGTCATGGTCTTGACCATCGACTCAGCAAAGGAAGGAGACGAGGCCTACGTCAGCTATCAGGTCGAAGTTGGCTTCAGTAAGCGCTACCAGGCTGTATGGAACGCCATCACCGTCGCCATAGTGGTCTGCCTGGCGAGAGACGCCATGATGGATATGAAGGAGGGCTTTAGCTACTCAGCGGCTACTGGAGACAGCGATCCCGATGCATGATACAACGGAAAGATTAGTTGAGACTGCCATGGACATCGGCATGTCTCGCGCTTCTACACTTAATGACCTGGACGGCGGCTGGCGATTCTTTGAATGCGTATACCCCTTACACTGTTTTTATTGGCAGACGCTGCAGATACCCCTTTAGTTAATTACGATGCAATATCCCGAGAACACTTGCGTAGAGCCATCGTAGTCAGTCAGTCACCCGCCACTTTGCATTTCCGCTTCTTGCAAGAGTGACGGTTCGGCCGAGCAGGGTGGCCTCATCCGAATGGCCCAAGATGACATTCCCAGCAGTACGATTGATTGGCTGATATTGTTGGAAATGACTATGGGTCGAGGTTGATTGGCATGCTCCTCCAGTCTGCAATTGAGGAAACAATTCCCCGAAAACCCCGGGATTGTGTTTCTGTCACACTAAGCAAGACCGCGCAATTAGTTTAGTATCCCGGGCCCAGCATCTGCATCATTGTTTGGACAATCAAGCTCGACGTCTGACGACATCGACGGGGATGCAAAAGGTTCGGAGATAAACGGCGCCTTGCTCTATCTCCCAGAGCCGTCGGGGCTTCGGGGTTTCGATGCATCGGGCCTCGTTCATATCGGGGTTCGGCCACAGAGGCGAAAAGGAAATGGGATTTCTAGAAGGGGGGGGGGGAGGGGAGAAGAGGGTCACGAGGGAAATTTGGACTTGATTCATCGCTCTATCTCGTCCCCTCCTATCACCTAAAGATCGCCCTGCAAACTCTCGGGATTACGTGTTGTTCGCAGGGTTGCCCCTAATTTGTCACGGCCCGAGAGAGGACCTTGTCAGCTGATTCACCTCGTCTACCACTGGCTTATGGGCACCGGGGCAGGGAGGGGCGCGCCCGTCTTTCCGAGCTTCTCGGGGCCGGCCCCCGGCCTGGCCTGGTCTGGTGTGGTCCACTCGCTGCATAGAACGCGGGACGGATGGTTTTTGTCACATACTTGGGACCATTTGTCACTTTTGCAGAACCAGCAGGCAGTAAATAGGATGGGCGATGGGGGTTGAGTGGTGGATTGATAGGCCGAGAACGGAGATTGGTGAATCCTGAGTATCCTCAATCCTTCCTAATAAATGGAGGGAGAGGGGGGCTGAATATTAATAGCCTTTTTTGACAGTGCGCTTGCATATATGGTTGACATTTGATTGACAGACAAATGGTGAGATACCTAGTTGAAAGAGGCAGTTACAGCCAGCCAGTCCATGTTAGGCTTTTAGCACCTTACCGTACTGTCTCAAAGGTCCTCTACAGTACCGGTAGTGCGTTTCTTCTAGAAACCTTCCCCATTGCTTATACCGTGTTTTTCCAACTGCGTTGACCCATCATTGCGTACCTGTACGTGTGCGACCTTAAAACAGGGACGGCCTTGTAAAAGTACCCCAGTACCTCAGTACTAGACTAATGATGACATCTGCCAAATCACGAGAGTCTGACTAGCTAAACGGTGCTACGCAGATAGCCAGAATACCGGTATTGTTTGCCTTTTTTGTCCAAGAGCGTCCGTATTGGGGTGCGTTGCATTGCATCTCAGGGAGGAAGTTGTGGCTTGTTTCAATAGGCAAAACGATGGTACGGAAGTGCGTTGCTGCCCTTCCGCTTTGGTGAATTTAGCATTGTCCTGATACCAGAATCTTGGGGAGACCAAATCGCAGGGAGAGTGACCGGGGGTTAATTTGGCCGCACACCCTTTCAGAAATGTTGCACCTCGCTTCGGCCGGCTGGAGGGCGCCGGTCAAGTGAGAGATGATGGGAGGGAGAATGTGTGCTGGATCGGGTCACACTAAGGATCTCCTGGCATTACCTATATGCGTGCACCTATTTCGTCCCGTACGGTACTTCATGACCTTACCGCCTTGTTTGATGCCATGCATGCTCATTGCCCTCTTCCCTGGTCAGTCGTGTAACACAACACCTCATGTGCTGTCAGCATAGGCATCAGTCGGTGAGGGACGAAACATGGGGTACCGACTAGGGACTGATAGCATACGCGTGTCAGTCGCAGAGCCGGTGGTAACATACGGGCATTTTAGAGTTCGGTCGGTATCCATACAGAGGCAATCTTTGTTTGCAAATCTCCAAAAATTTCTTCCTCCCAGGCTTCCGTGGGGCGCCACAGCCCAAGGGTTTGGTGGAGAGCATTGATATGATGGAGACCAGCGTCCCCTCTCCCCCCTCCGCCAGACCAGAAGCCGGAGGCGAAGCAAATGAGAAGCGAGCCCGCTATTAAGAGATGGAGTCGAGTCGCAGCGCCGGACGGCAGCGCCCCTCCTTGGCCAACAGGGAAAGCCGGGCCAGGCGAACCGGGAAAGGCTAATCACGCCGTAGTGGCTGGGACTAGGCCTAGTGTAGGACTCTGAACGCCTATCGCCTCATTGGACCCTCGATCAGGATCTGATTGTGCGAGTCTGGTGTGGTGCATCTCGAGATCTAAACCGTCGGCGAGCATGACCGCGCCTAAGTTGGAAACGACGAGATTCGACCAAGATCTATCTAACTTTAATATATGCATGCTGGATAACAACCGCAACAACACCATCAAGAGAGGGTTGCCATCTGCCAGACCCAAAGCACGCCGGAAGTCATTAGCCAGATAGAACTGGTATTGCCTTCGAGAACGGGACAAAGGTCAATGCTGCGATGCTGGACGAAGGCTGCAGCAGATGGGGCAGGCGTCTTGTCACCCACTCGTTCGGTGTGGTGCACACCCCTGTCACCCAGGGCACTAGTGTATTAGCGACAGGCCTCGTCTTGGCCAATCAGATGTGACTTGTTGTAATCCGTGACCTCTCAGCCAAGATCGCCCTACGAGATTTATCCCCATTTGTCGTCCGTCCCTCGTCATTGGCAGGCCCCGACACAGCACCCAAAGCTGCAGTTGCAGGCCGTCCTGGCTGTTCTCGTGATTTTCTGCCTCCAACGCACCAGCGCCGCGGTTTCTTGCCCCGTCGCCATCGTCGCACTGCCTGCTTACCCGACACCACCTTCCGCTACCTACACTACTCCCACCACATACCTCTGTAACACTGCTCCAACACCACACTACCAACACCCGCCTTGTTCGAGATCAACACTGGCCTCGGTGCTTCTGAACCCCTTGCCAGGCCCAAACACCTACCTTTCATACCCTCTCTCACCGCCCGGTGAACCCTCCAAAGGAACCCACTGCCCTTCCACCCGCCGACGGGATTCTTACATGTCTGCCAACGCAAGCAACATTCGCTGTTTTCTCCTCAGCATGCACTTGAAATCACCATCTTTACCCTCCTAGCCCGCGCTATCACCTTGCCAACTCTCTCACCTGCGCTCTTGGCCCAGCAACTTTCCTTGAGGCCCTCAATAACGCCCGATCTAACCCCCTGGCATCAGCCCTTCTCGCCTGTCTATCTGTCTGTCATTCTCTCCTTTCTCTTACACACGCCACGCTGTGCCTGTAGAGAAACATCGAAAAGCAACACACTCTTTGCTCTGGATCAAACGGTGGCGACCTTTGGCCACTTCCCTTCTCCCGGCCTCCGCCTCCGACTCCGACTCCCGGCCACCTGCTCCGTTAGCTGGTTCTCCATAGGTATCTACTGCCGTTGCGTGGGTGGTTCTATTCACCTCCACTGACGCACATTCGGACTGTCGACCGTCGAACCACCTTTGCACCGTGGTGGGGTTGTTCAAGTTTGGCTTGCGTTCGGCGTCTTTTTTTCCTAACACGCCGCTCTCGACCGCCTCTTCATCGGCCGTACCCTCTGTACTTCGAGGTCGTTTCCTTTCTCCGAATTTTGCATTGTTGCTTTTACCAAGACTGGGAGTCTTGGTAATCGGCCACCCTCCCTTTCACGTTTGGCAAGGTCTGTTTACACACCTTGCCTCGACTCTCGCATCTTCTTTTGCAGTCAATACTTCCTCTGCGGCTACAGCGTCGGTACCCGACCGAACTACGCTTCTCTTCGAATGGCTATGGCCGATGGCATGTCGTCGGCGGCACCGTGCTCAACGAAGCCGTCCCTCTCGACCGTTCGAACCGCCCTTCCATCTCGACGAATGTCTCCCAAGGCTCGTGACGAAGGGACGTATGGCGCTGTAGAGCAGACGAGACGCCCCAGTCCAGTAAGCAGGGGCGAGAGCTTCGAGCTACCAGCTACCCTACAGCCGGGTTCCCGGCGTAGCCCGTCGAGTGAAGCCACGTCAAGGCCACAGGCCAAAAGTCCGTCCTTCATGCCCAGCAACGGCTCCCTCAAGGATGTCAGGTCCCAGCCAAGACCGAGCCCGGCACCGACGGCGACGAGTTCGTCAGCGGGCCAGACAGGCCAGGTGTGCAGGTAAGACTATCGCGACCTCTAACGTTCCCCCTCTGGGCCGATTTCTAATCGTTCACAGCAACTGTGGTACGACACGGACACCGTTGTGGAGGAGA
Source organism: Colletotrichum eleusines (assembly GCA_016807845.1). Classification (NCBI taxonomy): domain Eukaryota; kingdom Fungi; phylum Ascomycota; class Sordariomycetes; order Glomerellales; family Glomerellaceae; genus Colletotrichum; species Colletotrichum eleusines. The sequence continues at coordinate 2,525,742 of JADEZO010000001.1, read as the reverse complement.
TCTCCCCAAGGCACGACGATATGCAATGCCTGCGGCCTGTATCAGAAGGCGAGAAACGCCTCGCGGCCGACTAACCTGAAGAAGCCCCCACATCTCGTTGCCGCCTCGCCAAGAACTGCTCCCCCGAAGATCGCACCCGCGCCAGGCCCAGGTCCGAAATATCTCGGTGCTCCTGCTCCAACGTACGTCACCGAGGAACAGCAGCCGTCAGGCACTTGTCCCGGCGGTGGGAAGTGCAACGGTACCGGAGGTGCCGAAGGTTGCAGCGGCTGTCCTGCGTACAACAACCGCGTGTCAAAATCAGCTCACCTGAATGTCGGTCAGGGGCAAGGATGCGGAGGCGGGTCTTCCGGTCAGTCTTCTGGTGACCCGATGGCGGTGGACGATCCTGCAGCTCCAGTCGACATTGCTGCGTTGCAAGCTCAGGGGCAAAACTCGAATCAGACGGTTGTGATCGCTTGCCAAAACTGCGGCACCACCATCACTCCTCTATGGAGGCGAGATGAAAGTGGTCACACGATTTGCAATGCTTGTGGTACGTGCCATCCTTTCCCAATGAAGAATCTGGAGAATGTCCCAGAAGGCTGACATACTCAGGGCTTTACTACAAGCTTCATGGTGTTCACCGACCTGTGACGATGAAGAAGTCGATAATTAAGAGGCGCAAGAGGGTTATTCCGTCTTCGTTCGGCGGCGAGTGGACCGAAGAGATGCTTGACGGATCCGAAACGCAGAGCGTGGCGCCGGGGGGTAGTCCCGAAAGGGGTACCATGAATGAAGACGGATCTGTCAATCTGGGCTTCCGACGTCGTGAAGAGAACACGAACACTGTGACCGTGCTTCCAGATCCTAACCTGCGCCAAAATCGGCAAGGCTCGCCGCTGCCCTCCCACGACTTGGCCGCCTATCAATCATCTGGCTCCCGGACTTCGCATCCCTATCAGGGATCGCTCAACGATGACAACCGACTTGCTCCGATCACGACGTTATCCGCCGCCGGCGAAAGGCAATCTTCCCTGTCTCCTGCTTCCTTCCTTTCTTCGTCCAGGAAGCGATCGCTATCTGCCGAGGGAAACGTGCCAGGCGACGGTGGACCGGATACGTCGAAAAGATTGTCGTCCATTAAGTCGATCCTCAACCCCACCAGCGCAGATGACAGCCCTGCATACCACTCAGGCAGCGACGATGCCGCAGAACACTACGCCCGGTCTGCCATGTCTCCCACTGCCTCTGCGCCGAGTCCCGGATCGTATTCCAACGCCCACACTACCCCTCTTCCGTCACCAGGGCCAAGTAGCCAGACAAACAACCCAGGTTACAGGCCAGACAACGAGAGGCTCAAGGCAGAGAAGAGAGCGGCTCTTGTTCGAGAAGCTGAAAAGATGAGGGAAATGTTAGCAGCGAAAGAAAGAGAGTTGGCGGAACTGGGCAACGAATAAACGGAAGCGAGGACGAAAATTTCGGAAACGAAGCAAACGAAAACGGGCTTATTCAACATTGAATTGCTCGGGAAGCACCACGAGCACACATTGCCTTTGGAGTCGCTTTCAGTCTTTTCAAATATAACGGCGACGCGATCACAGCATCGTTTTATTTCTGCCTGGGGCGAACTAGGAAAAAATTGGACAGGATCTGGCCTTACACAAAAAGGGTAAGGACCGTGTGTTTTTACTGCTCGCATTTTGGCGCGCTTCCAAAGGAATTCGGCATCCCGAATCTTTTTACCGGCATACGACACGGCGTTTCTATCGTTACGAGGGCCGAGCTGCAAAAAAAAAAAGAGGGGGGGGGGTTCAAAGGGGATTTTTCATCACGGACAAGTGAAGCATGAACGGATTGGGTTGGAGTTCTTTTTTATTTTTATATATTGCTCAATTGGTTCCTGGAGGACTCGAAGAAGATAATCGAGTCACTACATTGAGAATGGGAAGCGGCGTGAGAGATGGCGAAGCCTCTCAGGATATATCAGTCAAAACAACAAAATGAAGCGTCACCGGACGACGCGGGTTACCTTTACCCCCCTTTTGCGCCAGAGTTTGCTTGCCATACCCTCGCAAGAGGAAGCAGATTAGTTGCTTGCTTGGAAAAAAGAAGCAATCTGAACAGGTGGTGTGTATCTTTCTACAATGAGTGTCTTTTCGCTCCCCCGTCAGATGGATCGATGGGAAACAGATCGAGAGGGCAAACTCCCGTCCGTCTTCTCAGCGGTTCGGAGGCCAAGTGCCGCTTTGGTCCTGGAGCAGCCTTGCACATTGGGAGGGAGAGGGGCAAGGAGCTCTGAGCAGTGGTGGCGGGCACGCGACATGTTTGTTTCGAGGGCAAAATCAGCTCTGTTTAGACTAGCCGTTGCGGATCCCACAAGCAATACCCTACTTTTCCCAGTTCCCCCTTCTCCTTACACCATCTAAAGAAATGCGATACAATGTGCCTCCCTATCTGGCACAACTTGCCCCATCGAACAAACGGAAACGAGGTCCACGCTCTTTCCTTCCCCAACTCACACACAAACAAACAGCGCTCGTGCTTTACAGTCGTGAATGCACATAATATACACAGCCGACCCAGCGGGGCCAAACGCATCCACAAAGAGGATGTTTCTGTCGGATTGTACAGGGTTGTCCCCCATGTCGTCGCTTCTCTTCTCGTGTTCTCTTTCCCGGTTGTCTTGTCGGAACCGGGGATCATTCGTTGGTTGAATCGTTTTGTGCGGAATTGTCCGTTTTCCTTCTCTTCAGTATCTTGATTGCCGAAAAGAAAAGAAAGTCCTCAGCAAATCCGATTCAACTATGCTCGTATAATGGGTTGAAGTTTTGTAATGGGGAAAGAATCCGTGCCCTTTCCTTCCCACCAACGGTTTCAAGGTTGGGAGAAGGCGTACAGTAGGCATCCGAGAATGACAAATTTGGTCTTGTGTGGTTGAAAAAGGGGCAACTAGCTTACACCTGCTCTGCGCCCCAGCCGCCGTCGGCCTCGCGCATATTGGCTGGCGGCTCGATCTGGGGGACGAACTCGAGGACGACGTAGGCGACGCCGATGAGGCCGACAATGGAGCCGGCAATGATCTTGAAGACGCCGTCGGAGAGGAGGATGGATCCAATGAAGATGTAGACTGTGAGGAGGGGCGCCACGTTAGAATTGCCTGTGGTTTTTTTCTTTTGCATGGGGTTGGTTCGTTTGGAAAACTGAAAGACTTACAGACACCACGGCCAATGAAGGAGAAGAGGAAGGACGCGTAACGGGAGACTTGAGGAGGAATTTGGAACTCTGGAGCCTAGATTAGAGGAGCTGCGCAATATCAGAGGAGAGAGTCGTCAAGTACCGAGCAGAGCGGTGCCTATCCGAGTCTTGATTAGCAATGTCACTGGCAAGCAAGAGCATGCGCGGGCTTGCAAGAGGAAGCTTACAAAGACCGAAGATGATCACGTAGGCGCCAACAATGATGCCCTGGCTATATGAGTATAACAGTCAGTCAAGACCCCTCAGACGTCTCTGCCGCCTTGTGTCCTTTTCGTTGCGCTGAGAGGGATTCTTCGTCGCACGAGGAGCCGTGCGCGTGCATACGGACAGGGGGGAGGTCCGTCGGAGGAAACGGGTGCAACGCACAAGTTGAAGTGGAAGAATTGAGCAATGCCGCCCAGGACCATGATGGTCGCGGTGGCCAAGTTGACGATGCGACTGATGAGAGAGCCATGTGGTTAGCGATTTGCGATTGCGCGTAAGGAGATCGAGAGGGCTGCAGGGTAGCTCTGCAAATGTTTGTTTGGGGGACGTACAAGGTGTCGGAGAGCTCCATTTTGACAAGTTTGATTGCAGGGGTGTTAAGAACGAACACAGGTTCGATTTCGGACGCTGGGATAAGTTGCAGAAGAGAAGAAGAGGAAGAAGCTGACGTGGGTGGAATAGCCAGGCAGCCGGATATCGTGGGTTTGGGAGAGGTGTTGTGTCTTGTGTGGATGTCAGGGAGCAAAGGTGGATGCAAGCAAGGTGTGACGTCCGAAAAAAAAAAAAGGGCTGACGAGTCAAGCTCGGTTGTCTGTATTTGGCTCCTGAAGCTGGGAAACCAAGCAGGTTAGATACAAGGAGTGGCGGTGGATACCAGACGAGGGCAAGTACTGGTACCAGCCAACGACCACGCTGCATACGTAAAGAATGTGCCCAGTTGGCAAACAGTGAAGTATTAAGAACGGATACTAGCACCAGCCACGTACAGTCCCCCCAACCTCTTTCTGTAAGGGGGTTTCTCAGTGACACTGACACCCACCAGGCGCAGATGGGAGCTTAGTGACCGCCTTCCGGAGTTGGCCGACATGGGCCTGTGAGGATTTGCAACGCGAAGTGGCTGTTTATCGACAACGCTTAGCTAAGGTGAAGGTGAGTTGGTTGGGAGAGCTTCTTCCACGCCAACAAGCTTTCACCAGCTTTGGTTAATGGTCTAATAACAGAACGTCTGCCGCCATCAATTGTTGCTCTCATCCATGCCACTTCGTACTGACATGTGAGAACGCTCATTCAACCTCCTCATTCGTCATCGCTTGTACAATAACATTCGCTCCACGTCCTGGTCATGTTGATCCTTCGAGGTTCAGTACCCAAACAGCGGCCCATGGGCCGGCTGCCAGGGCGAGCTGTATTCACCGACATCGTAAAATTTCGGCGGACAATATATACTCCTCCGGTGCAGACGAAGCACAGCTCTCTTATCAAAGATATCAGAAACATCGGCATCATCGCCCATGTTGATGCTGTAGGTATCCATCCGATCTGGAACTCGCATTAACAAACTAGCTGACCTTGTCGCAGGGCAAGACAACCACGACCGAGCGCATGCTGTATTACAGCGGCGTGACGCATCGTGTAGGAGGTAGGTGGTGTTAACCAGAACTCTCATTCAATCTTTTCAGGCCCAGCTCCCGCTTGTCGGTGAATGACAACTGTGACTTGGGGCGAATAAGGATTTTCATCATGAATCCCGGCTGACGACGACGAAACTCCAGACGTCGATGCAGGAAACACTGTGACCGATTTCCTCGACCTGGAGCGGGAGAGGGGCATCACAATTCAGTCAGCAGCCATCACTTTCAACTGGCCACTACCTGGCGAGTGTCCGCAAGGCACGAACCCCAAAACGATCAACCTCATCGACACCCCAGGCCATCAGGATTTCAGGTTCGAGGTCGACAGGTGCCTACCCGTTCTTGATGGCGCCATATGTATCATTGACTCAGTAAAGGGCGTGGAAGCTCACACGGAGAGAGTATGGGCTTCGGCGCACGACCACAAGATCCCTCGCATCGTCTTCGTCAACAAGCTCGATCGGGACGGCGCTTCCTTCCGCAAGTCAGTGTTGGAGATCGGGTCCCGCCTGAATGGATGGCCGCTTGTTTGCCAGATTCCATGGTGGGACGGCGACCAGTTCGTGGGCGTTATTGACGTGATCGACCGCGTTGGTTACCGGTGGAAGGCGGAGAAGCAAAAGACCAAGTACGAGTTCGCAGAATTGCAAAAGGTGCTCTCGAGCAATCCCCTACTTGAGGAGATCGAGATGGCTCGCGAGAGGCTCGTGGAGGGACTTGCTGAGTGGGATGAAGCCGTCATGGACTTGTTCGCGGACGACCCTAGTAAGATCACTGAGAAGATGTTGAAGGACAGCATTCGGAGAGCCATCCGTAGCGGTGATGGTGCTGTCATCCCTGTGCTAGCGGGTGCAAGTTTCCGACACATTGGCGTCGAACCCCTAATGGACGCCATCGTCGACTATCTCCCCAGTCCAGACGAACGCCCAGAGCTTGAAATCCGCGCAGGCCCAGCCAAACATAACCTGGTACAGCTTCTCGGGGAGAACACGGAGAAGAAGTCTGGCAACCACCGTGTTGCGGCTGTGGCCTCAGTCTTCAAGGTCTACAACCACCCCAAAGAGGGAGTTTTGAGCTTCGTGCGAGTCTACTTTGGCCAACTCCACAGGAGTTCGTCTACCTGGAATACGCACACCCAGCAATCTGAGAGGCCGTTCGGCTTACTGCAGATTTCTGCGGCGAAGACGGAAGAGGTACAGCACCTCGCCACGGGCCAGATCGGCGCCATCAAGGGCTTGAAGAAGGCACGTACGGGCGATACGCTGGTTACGACCGTAGCTCAGAGACAGCTTCCGGACTCACTTAAGCACATCCAGATCAGACCGCCAGAGATCCCCCCGCCGGTGGCTTTCCTCGCCATCGATCCGCACGGCACGACTGCCGCCAAGGAGCTGGAGATCGCGCTGGAGAATGCATCCCGAGAGGACCCCAGCTTGAGATGGAGCCGCGACGAGAAGACGGAGCAGTTCATCCTCCAAGGTATGGGCAAGCTGCATCTTGACATTGCCGTCTATAACCTGAAGCAGAACCCCAAGGTGCAGGCCGACTTCGGCCCCATCGAGGTCGACTACAAGGAGTGCCTCACCTCTACAGTTGGACCGCACCACGTCACTTACGACAGGGTCGTCGCTAGCAAGTCGGGCAGAGTGTCATGCAGCGCCGTCCTTGAGCCCCTGGAAGAGCATCACCTCCAAGCCGCTCTGGAGTCCACCATCGAGCGCGACGGCAACATGATCCACGTCATCATAAATCTTCCGGAGGACGGCACAGCCAGCTTCGATCCGCAAGAAGCGCGCCAGCAGCTTGTCAACGGCGTCGTCGCCGCAGTCGCCCGCGGCCCACGCCGCGCTTCCCCCGTGCAGGGCTGCCACATCACCATCACCGTCGACGCGGCATCCGCGGAAAACCCGTCGGGCGGTCACTTCACCGGCGCAGCGTCGCGCGCGGTGCGCGAGGCCCTCCGCGAGGCACACAACGCTCACCAGGCTATCGGTATCCTCGAGCCTGTCATGCTGGTGCACATCAGCTGCCCCGAGGCGGCGGCTGGCACGGTGCAGCATGACATCAGCTCCGGTGCCGGCGGGCACGTGCTTGAGGTCAACGACAAGTCGGCCGAGTCCAGCTCCCGGATTGATGTGAGCAAGATATACGCGCCGCCGGACCCGTATGAGACGGTGGCGTCACTGCGGGGGAAGAAGTCGATGACGCGGACGGTAGAGATTGTGGCAAAGATGCCGTTTAAGGAGGTACTCAATTTCGATGAGCATCTCAGGGGTAAGACCGGCGGCCGGCACTCGATGACGATGGCGTTTGACAGCTTTGACCGCGTTGTTGGCTCAAGGGAGAAGGGACTGTAAAAGAAGGCGCACATGAGTGCAGTGAGTATATAGTACGGGAGAACAGCCCTTAAGGATGAGGGTCGTCGAGTATATAACTGTAGAATCCCTGGTCCTAAAACCGCAATATGCAGCACGGAGAGCTGTATGAAGAATGTCCCAGAGCTACCACATGCATGAAAACCCTGATAGCCAAGTCGTTTCGAGCAAAGCGGCCCCGCGGGTGTTGTTCAGCGGGACCCTGTATACCACCAGGTCCCGGCCGGGTCGAGCCCAAAGGATCCGGCTTGCTGCGCGATAGCTGGTTCTGACTAAGCAGTACCTTACGTTCATAGTACAATAGTATCAAAGGAAACCGGACAAAAAAAGCGAGGGAGAAGTCGTATCGATTACTGATAAAAATGATGATGACCAAGCGACTTGCTAAGGAAGAAAATATCATAAGAATCCGTAGCACAACCTGGTTTCGATCCAGGGACCTCTGGGTTATGAGCCCAGCGCTCTACCCCTGAGCTATTGTGCTTGTGCTTACTGTCGGAATAGATGGCTATATCAAGTTTTATGTAGCCTATACAGTAGGGTCATGACTCACACCCCATTCTTTCCAACCGCGCTAGTACTAGTGTCGCCCCATCCAGCGCTCTTGGTCCCCAAACATGGCTATTGATGATACAAAACACCCCTTCCACAGACGTAGATTCGAGATGTCGAGCATTTGCGCACGGCGGTGATTGTCTCGGGAAGCGCAGCAATGGCGGCCCATCCTTCGGCTCGGAACATGGTCACCTGCACGCCACATTGAGTCTCGGAAGCATCACTTCTGTGCTACCCCGGCGTGCACGCGTTGTTCTGTCACATTAGGAGGAAAATTCAACTCTTCGACTAATCATCTCACAAGCATCAACAGCCTCGCGCCTCGGATCTCCCGTCCTACTTCCACCGCCTAAAGGGGTGCGCCTCGGTATTGAACACAAACTCATCCAGACTCACTAGACCCGGCTCGCTGAATATAAGGTAGAAGTACTTCAACGTCTCCTCCATCCAGAACGACTCCATCGAGTCGGCCGTCGGGGGCCTCCCCTTCGCCGTGACGTCCCAGACAGCCGTGTTGGCCAAGTCCGTGGCCGTCGCGCTGTCGATGGCCGTCCACATGTCCCACGCGGCCTCGGGCAGCGCCTCGTCCGCCGTGGCGCGGTACATGACGAAGACGCTCTCAATCGCCTCGGGACGGAGGATGTACCTCTTATCCGGGACGGCAGAGAACCCCTCGACAAGGCGCTCCTGGCGGATGATCTCGTCAGCCGACCGTCCCTCGTCATCGTCTGACCCCTTCTGCGCGCGCTGGAGCACGTGCTTCTTCCACAGGCTCTCGTCCCACTCACACTCCTCCTTGGTCGGGCAGGGAACCATGTAGAACGTCTCGGGCATGATGCCGTGCGGGAAGGCGCGGTAGGTGTAGATGCATCCGTCCACGAGCTTCTGCGCGAGGGCGAGCTGGTCTAAGTGGTTGAAGAGCTTACCACCGAGGGCCATCAGTCCGCCCATGAAGCAGGCGAGGTGCTGGCTCTGAGGCTCGTGCTAGATGCCCGATTTGCCGGCGCGCGCTTGGCCTGCGATGAGGATGTCGTCGTGTCCAGCCGTCATGGGGCGGAAGAGGTTGTGCTCGATAGCCGGGGCGATGGCTGTCTCGTACATGGTCTTGTACATTGGGCTACGGCCGCCAACGAGGGCGGACATCTTGGGGAGGTATTCGTAGAGTGAGTCTGCCATGGCGCCGAGGGTAAAGTCGTCGCCCTCGTAAAATACCTCCTTGTCTGGATTCACCACGAGAGGCCACAGCCCGGGTAGGTTGGTCTTGTTCTGCTGCGCTTCAAAGATCTCCATGATGCGCTGCGTCGCGTCCCACCATTTCGGGTCTCCCGTTAGGATCGACAGGCGGGTGAACTCCATGGATAGGCTTCCGATTTCAGCAACAAGCTCGCCGTTGCCGACTTTCTGCCGCTCGCCCTTTGCGGCGTCGCCAACCTTCCACCGGGTGATGGGCATGCGGTTCGGTGTGTCGAATGCCTTGTACAGCATCTCGCCAACCTGGGCCGCCTTGCGGAGCAGACGGACGTCACCGCTCAGGTCAAAAGCGGAGAGAAAGCCGCCAAGGTACCGGATGTTGGTCTCAAAGACGTTGATTTCGTCCAAGTCGGTTCTCGTGAAGTCGATCGTCGCGGCGGCCGCCACGGCATCAGAGAACTCGTCCTTCATGTCCATGATCCACAGCGTGTCAAGGGAGTCCACGAGGGTCGCGGCCCAGCCTCCAAAATTGTTTCGGCGGCCCCCCGATACCGGCCTGAGCTCGTCGGCGAGCCAGGCGTGCTCGCGGTACGAGGCCCATGCTTTCGAAAAGGCTTGTTTGACAGCCTGCTGGCGTTCCTCGCGGACGCGGCGCCGGGCGCTGGTTTCGGGCGGGAAACGGGCCTAGACCTGCGGAAAGCGGACGGAGGGCGCAACGGGGAGTTGCTGAAGCTGAGGCACTGGGTGGTTGACCTTGACTGTTCTCCAGAAATATGATTCGTCTTGTTCTGTCATCCATTCTACAGCCTTTGGTGGTAACATGGACGACGATGACGATGGGAATGTGGGAAGGGCTCGATCATTGTGCCAGAAAAGAAAGAGGAGGAGGCAGACTGGAAGGCCTGAGAGGACAATGCCCGGCATTCTCCGCCTTCCGAGTAGCATTTTGTGTTATGATGCTCGTCGTTCTGTTGATGTGTTGACACGTACCAAAAACATACGCGGTCAAGATCGTGAGGCGGTTGAGCCGTCCTGGAAATTTTCTGTCTTCTTTTCTCCTCTTCATCCAGCTCCTTGGCTCTGCTTGCTATACCGCTTTCAGAAGGAGAAGACGGGGTTGGTCGCTCAAAGGAGGGAATCACAGTGCCTAGGCGCGCAGGGCCGAGCGTCGGATACGGCGCTTTCGCTCGACGCTTTGTTTGTTGGACCCGGGGTCGTGTTGTAGGCCCGGCTTTAAATAAGGGGACGACCCAGAGCACATGTCAGAAGTACGATTAAATTTGCCAATTGAATAACGTTGTCGCAAATAAAACTCTACGTTGCGAAAGGCAAGAGATAGGCATCAGAGGCTCCCTCGACACTCGGTGAGTCGAATCCTCATTATCTAATGCAGGTTACCGCCCAGAAACGCTATTAAAATAGCGTTACCGCCCCGTCGGGTCTTAAATCCCGCTTCTCAACATCCATGATTGGTTATACTCCCTGCTAGTTTGAACCTACGGTCTTGGACGGGTTGGCCGTCCCTTCACAACACTGGGTTTATCAAGTCGGAATCTCGAACCAACGGGCAGTCCAGGAACACGAAGGGAAATCGGCCTCAACGTGCCTCGGGGAACCTTTCAGAGTTGCACGAGGTAGAATGGGTTGAACTATAATACAGTTGCGGTCTGAGCAAGGGTTTTGTGAGAGCGGCGCAGGACGGGGTGCGTTGGCAACTGAGGAATGATTGATAATCTCTGTGTGCACCTCGAGAGCCCACTCTCAGTCTGCTTCCTCTAGTCTCCAGCTAAGATCAGAACAGCCCTGGCGTCGTCATCAACAATCTGAACCGGCAACAGCAAGCTCGGCAATCACATCTCAACCTTCTTCGAATCCGTCCAGTGCACCGAACCTGAGCTCAGTACCCCTGAGCAGTGCTGCTCACAGCCCGGAAAGCAACCCAACAAGCAGTTCAGCACCCGGTTCCAGCGCACAGAATGTCACGATAGGCGCTGTCATTGGCGTGTAAGTGGACGGGCTGGCATTAGGAGTCCTGGTTGCCGCGTCGTTCGTCTTCCTTCGCCGACGGAGGCGCCGTGCTAGAGCAGAAAGTATCGCGACGCGCCCATCCGTACAGTACTACACGCCTGGTCTACTGACCGATAGATATGTCAGACCGCCCCCTCACAACAATCAAGTATATGAAGCGCCGAGTAAGTGGGAGCCACCCATGGCGCAAGACCACTACGGTTCCCAGGAGCTCCCAGGATGGCAGCCAGAACCTCACAGGGGCTAGGTAGATAGCTGAAGTCTTTCGTCGTTCGTTCTCGTTCAAAGTAAACGATACCCCTTGTAAAATTAGATGGTTTTCATTGTTTCAAGATACCACGCCTTTCACGACCACGCGCAGTTCAACTGACAACTTGTCGCGAGGCCACTATACTGCTCGTGGGCCTCTAATTGTGAACTGTGTTGTGAGTGTCGGAAGTTGCGTTGTGTAATGTACATATCACGTTTTGCGGTAACCTTGCATAGTCTGTAAGAACGGCTCTGGATGTCTAGATCGAGCAATCTGTGCCATAGCGTTGCTTTCTTTCTTGTTGGCAAGGCCTGTCTGCCGAGAAAACCTTGAAATAATCCTGCTACAATCATCTCTATGGGTGATGTGGTGACTGCAGGTGATCCCATGGGGTAGTTCGTCTAAGTTTCAACTGGGGCTTTACTGTATATCGAGGTGAGGTATTGAGGTAGTACTATGATAGAGAATGTGGGAAGTTGGGCAGTGTGGAATATCGGACGAGACATGGCGCAGACAGATCATTAAGAAGTGATTAGGTTAAAGCTACAGCTGCCCCGTAATTCCATCAAAACGCAGGCGGTTCACTCGGGACTGAGAACCAGGGGTTATAGCAAGGGGGGACGACTAACTGTTCCTAATGAAGGAATAATGCTTATGACCTGGCTGTCGGGATTGGGAACATAGTTTGTCGATGTCTTCGCGTAACACTTGATGACTTTGCCGGAGGGATGCCGCTCAACGAACTCAAATCTGTCGGAACTGCAACCCTCATCGTCTACTCGCGCTGGGATGGCTGTTGTGAAATGGACATACTAACGAACTGACCCTCCGGCCTACAGATTGAAGAGCCAGCCACGCTACGCTGTGCTTGGCCAATACATCACGCTCGTCGACAATAGACCTTCGTGACATGTCGATCCCGGCATGAACTGCTGCCTCACGCCCCTTTTCGCCAACAAGCCGAAGGTCAATCCGAGCGCGATTTGATTACAAGACAGGGCATGTCGTGAAGCCAGGGATCCAGAAATGGCTGGCTGCGCGGACTGAGTGTTGCGCCCGCTATTGTTCGTACAAGAATGTGCGTTCTGGGCGGCTTTGATCTGAAACCCTCGTGACCGGTTGGAGTATTTTTGACTGGACGTTGAATTGCTGTCTGACGGGTTAGACAAATGATGTGCACAGGACGCGGACAAGTGGATGGTCCGCAGTTTTCCGCCGACTCCGCCTCACGTCACTTCGGAAGAAGGGCACTGGGTTGCGTAACCCCGCATCATTACCGATCATGCTGATCAAGCCTGGCTATTCCTGGGCCGGCGTTTTTGCAAACGTGTATCGCCCAGGCTTCCGGTCAAGTCGGGAAGATGGCGGCGGCGGCGGCGGCGGCGGCGGCGTGCTAGTGGACATTCAATCAGGTCAGTGGATCATGGTCACGTCTTTGCTGTGGCTTGTGCGTGCAAGCGTCATCTTTGCCGAGGCTTGGGCGGAGGTATCATAACTGTGAAGGCATCCGCGAAGCCGACTAGGCGCCAAACAAGAGGCGTGCGTCTCAAGAGGCCAAGAAGACCAGCAAGCGTCCAACGCAGCGTTCTAGCGCGTCTCCACGTGGCCGTCGTGGGTCTCGGAGTGTCAGTGATCCGCGAGGCGTAGATCAAGGGTCGGCCGGGTTGCGACCCCTGTGACTTTGGCAGTTGGGCGATCCCTCGCCAAGCTGTTTGCAGGGTGGTAGCGGAGGAAACAAAAGAGAACTTCCCCAGTGCGGCGCGGATCGGGGGTGTTGTCGGTGTGCGGGTGTGAGTTGGAGTTGGGACGAAAGAAACTGCGCTTAATTTGTTTCTCGACGTTATTTTTAGGCGGCAGGGGACAGACATACCAGATAAACAGTCACAAGCGCCGATGGCGGCTTTGCACTGCCCAACAAAGGCCGGGCATGGCAAGCTCCGGGAAGGAGCGGAGCCAATCAGGCGTCGATCGCAAACAGGGGTGAGGGGTTCGTGGAGGTGTCTTGCCCGCAAGCCTCATTGGGCCCCGGGCCGCAGGAAACAATTCAATCTTTTCCAAAGATGGAATAAACAACGGTCGGACCTATCATCAACAACGAACTCGCAGGATTGCGCTGCGGCCCCGGTCTGTCAAGTGGCTGACTATCTCCAAGAGACCAGCGATGCCGGGCTACCTAGGTAGTGCTGACGGCTGACCGGAGCCCGGCTGCACACCGGGGGGGCTTGTCTGCCCTACCTAGGTACTAAGTGGTAGAGGTAGGCGGGTATGTCCAACTCATTTCGGACGACACAATACCCGAGGGACGAATTCCCGTGAGTACTAATTTGTTTATTGCTTGCTTCTCTCAGCCATCGACCTGCACTCAGCCCCGGCCCCATCCTTTCCTGCATGTTGGATTGTTGGTTGACGATGGCATGACTTGCGCTGAAGGAATCCAAAATAGTCTACCTACATGCGCATCTACATGTCCCGGGACAGCGGATGCGGGTTCCCTCGAGGTATATAACAATGCCTCGCATCCTGTTTCCATGATGCCTTCTTTTTTGCATCTCATCACACAATAATCACAGAAGCCTTTCTGTCTACCGTTTCCTACCGTCTCTCATCTCTTTTCGTCTTTTTCTTATTTCCTTGACGTCTCCGTTTCGGCATCTTCGTTTGCATCAGCCTGCCTCATCAATAACTAGTCATCCGATCAAAGAGAAAAGAAGAAAACCTCCCAATAAATCAGACAAAATGCACTTCACTCCTGCCGCCGCCGCCACCATCCTGGCCTTTGCCTCTTCTGCGTTCGCTGCTCCCTACAGCAGCAGCAGCAGCAGCAACAGCCCCTACGCCGCGCAGACTTCCACTGCCGCTCCCGCTCCTGCTGCCCCCGCTCCCACGCTGTCTCTGACCCAGCAGCTCTTCCTCTCTGACACGTGAGTCCACTTACACGCTCTTTCCCCAAGAGACCCACCCAAAGACTAATGGACCCACACAGCGCCGCCGACCGCTTCAAGCTCCTTCCCGACGACAAGCAGTTCGTCTTCGACTTCAACCAGCCCCAGAACAACCCCGGCAAAGGCGGCGAGCTCATCGCTGCCAACCGCAAGACCTTTCCCGCTCTTGTCGGCACTGGTTCAGGAATGGGTAAGGCAAGACATCTATTTGCTTATTTACCTACTATTATTAACTTATTCGGAAAAAAAGCTGTTGGACGTGTCTCTGGATGCGGTATGAACACCCTGCACGTTCACCCGCGCTCCGCCGAGCTCCAGATCGTAGTTGAGGGCCGCCTCATCACCGAGATGACGCCCGAGAACGGCGTCGTCGAAGCCGCCGACGGCAAGACCCGCCGCGTCATCCGCACCGAGCTGGGCCCCTTCCAGATGACCCCCTTCTACCAGGGCTCCATCCACACCCAGTTCAACCCGGACTGCGAGGACGCCGTCTTCGTCGCGAGCTTCGCTGCCGAGGACTTCGGCACTGGCCAGGTCGCAGACAGCACCTTCGCCTTCAGCGATGACGTGATTGCCGCCGCCTTTGGCCAGAGCATCGCCGGCGCCGACATCGACCGCGTCCGCAAGGCCATCCCCGCCAGCATCGCCCTCGGCGTCGAAGAGTGCCTCAAGAAGTGCAACATCAAGAAGCGCTCCCTGTGAGAGAGAACACGTTGCGCACGGCGGCACATGAACACATGCAGCATCACGAATGATAATGGTATTGCGGAAGGGTCGGCAGAGGTCGGGTCTTGGGTCGCATGGTACGGCGTTTCTTTTGGTCGACGGTCATTTTGTTTGGGTTGGTTCACGGCACGGTTATAGGCATAGGCCTGCATCAGCGTTTCTGTTTTGGTTTTGTTTTTCTGTGCCTTTTTTCTACTTCACCTCTTCTTTCTGTCTCGGTGTGCCACGGCATGCTGGATAAGAACAGAAGCATTTTTTGTTTCTTATTTCAGAAAACACCCTGTACATACGCACCAAAACTACCACCAACACTCACTTTGGAGGGAAAAGATTTGTTTCCCGTCCCTCCGTGTTCTTAGTGACGCCAGCGTAATAGACACTCACTTTCAACATGTCTAGACAGCCCCGGATTCGCTGACTATAGCCACCAGTGTTTGAAATAGGCTGCATGCAACCTTTCGGACAAACCATCTCTGGTTCCATAGTCACTGTAGGCCCCTGGCCACTGTAACTGCTTCGGCAGCGTGGCTTTTCTATTAAGGATAGCTTCCTCTCGAACGAGGCCCGACCTGAGACGCTGAACACTGACCGAGCCATGCATGATTTCATGGAAATTTCATTCAGTGCAGCTTCCGCCACATGTTTCCTCTCTAATCCGCCAGACCCTCCGGCCACGGCCCTCCCGCCGCCGCCGGGCTACCGCTCTAGTATATGTACCTGAACCCGGCGGCTCGCTTCTCCTGCTTCATATCGACGGGGAGCTTCTCACCGCCCTCTATCAGGACCGCTGCGTCCTGCTCCGCCCTCTCCAGCTTCTTGTTCTCCCACTTGTGCAGGTACCGCAGAACGAGCGCGAGCGCGCCGACCAGCACGCACATGGCCGTGTTGGCACTGCCGCCGGGGATGTATTGCGGGCCGGTGCTGCTGGGGTACAGGTAGCTCCCGTAGATGGTCGCCGTGTTGCCAAACATGTTGGCGATGGCGATGCAGGCCGACCGCTTGACGAGGGGGCGGGGGAAGGAGTTTGCCACCCACGACACGATGATTTGGTCTGCGAGCCCAAATGTATTAGCAAGTCCGGTTCCGAGAATGGAAGAGAAAGGGGGGGGTTCAGGGGAGGGAGGCTGACAGGCCGAAATAGCTCCGCATGGCATCAGGAACATCGCAAAGTAGCGGGCTCCGGTGTTGGTCGAGCCGGTGGCGATGGCGTTGCCGACGGCCGAAAGGAGGGTGAGGCAAAGAATGTGCAGCGAGCGGTCCTTCGTCCTGGCTGAGGACCAGGTGACGCAGAGCGAGACGAGGAACGTCGCGGCCTATCAATCCCCAAGTTAGCCAGAGGTCCCGAAAGCACACAACGACGGGACGGTCCCGTGGCCAACTTACCCAGGCGGGCGCAGTGAGCAAGAGCGTGGCGACCTTGCCGTACCCCAGCGTGCCCACGATAGTAGGGAAGAAGTACTGGAACGTCTGCGAGACCAAACTGACGTGCTGCATCAGGACGAAGATGTACAGGCGGTAGTCGCGCACGGCCATCTTGACGCCGTCCAGGATGCCCTGCTCGCCATACGTGTCGGCCTCCTGGATGTCCTCGACCAGACGCCAGGCGGCGTAGGCGCGCTCTTCGTTCGTCAACCACTTGGTCGTGTGGGGGTAGTCGGGCAGAATCCACATGGCGACGAGGGAGAACGCAATAGCAACTACGCCTTCGATAATGAACAACCAGCGCCATCCGGCCAGACCCAGGTCCCCCTCCAGGCCGCCGAGGATCCCTGCGCCGAGCAGGCCGCCAAACATGTTGGCCAGCGCGTTGCCGGCGTAGAGGTAGGCGATGCGGCGTGTCAGCTCGGCGCGCGTGTACCACGAGCTCATGAGGAATATGGCGCCCGGGAAGAAGGGCGCCTCGACGAAGCCGAGGAAGAAGCGGATCACTATGAGGTGCGTGAAGGTGTGCGCCGCGGCATTGCAGGTCGACACGACGCCCCAAAGGCAGCACGAGGCTGCCAGGTAGAAAGACGGCCTCACGCGTGTCAGGAGCAGGTTCGAAGGCAGTTGCATGAGGAGGTAGCCGACGAAGAAGATGGAGGTCGCGAGGTTGAAGTCGGTGCCCGTCATCCCCAGGTCGTTCTCGAGCGTCCCCTGTCGGGCCTGGGCAAGGTTGGAGCGGTCAAGGAAGTTGAGGAGGTACTGAGCGTGCAGTTAGAATGAATGAACTCCCCTTCTTGCTGGACGATCCGGCGGTGTTGATTATACAACTCACCATGACTACGAGCGTCGGCATGAGGCGCCGGTCCACGCGCTTCAGGAGGGCCTTGTCCATGGCTTTGTGCCATGCCTCGTCCTGGCCGGTGAAGTGCTGCGCCCATTCCACGGGAGTTGGGTTCGCGGCCGTGGGCTTGATGCCGACATTGTCGCCCTTGACGACGTTCTCGTCCTGTTCGATGTTTGGCTTATTGGCGTCCATCTCGACCTAGTATCCGCTATACGGACACAAAGACAGGACAGAGTATGGGATATGATGGATAGGAGCGAGGGATGACCTTGACAAGCGTTCCCGTGAGAATAGCTCGGGAATGCCCTTTTGTACAAGGCGGTATCCATTACCCCGTGGGGAAGAAGGCGGGGGCAGGGTGATAAAAATGAGGGGAAACTGCCGTTGCATCGTTTCGCGATTCGGGAGATGGAACACCGAGGGAGACAGTCGAGCGGCATTCTCGCCGATCTTAAACGTGGGGCGGTTGGAGTCATGACAGCATCAGATGCGGGTGAGATGCTGATCCGAGCGACGTCTCGAGACTCTAATTTGCTGATGCAACCTCGGATGATTCTCTATCTCAACGTTGGAGACCGGCACGAATGCCGTGAGGTGCTGTCCATGAGTCGTTCCCCCTGGAGGTGGTGTGGTTTTCGTCTCAATGAACGGGACGCCCAATGCCTGCACCAATTAGGAAGATGCGGTGGTCGCGTCTCTGGCGGTTGGCTACAATGACATACCTAATACCTAGATAGTGTAAGTAGTCTGTTTGCCCCCTGGGCCGGCTGCTGCAGATCGGTAGGCGTTGGGGATTTTGTGAGCCAAGGCCATCATCTCCAACCGCTCGGCTTGCCTATTCCGGACAGGCACTGCTAGGCATGCCAACCTCTCAAAGACGCATGCAGAAGCCCATGAAATGGGATTGTGTTGTAACGAGAGCCTTATGCTCTGGTATCTGAGTGTTTTAATATTGTTGTTGGCAGTGAAAGATGTGATTAAGCAGTACCTGAAATCGGGGGAGAAAACAAAACAGGAGAGGATGCAGAATGAGGCCATGGGTGAAGGGAGGCATGAAAGAGAAGAAGAAAAGCGCTTTAGGGGTAGATGATTGTAAGGAGCGTATGGGAAGTTATTCACATCTAAGCAGTGAATGACACGTACGAAGCGCAATAAGATTGGATGCCTTTCGGAGAGAGAACGTTAAATCGGATAGTACATAACGAGACATTGAAGTGGAGGGAAGCCGTACTCCATGGTAAATACGCTGTAGCATACATAGTCTTGCAAAATCAAAATCGATTGATTTGTATGGGCATATTTACCTGTCTATCATTGTGTACCTACCTACCTAGCTACTGTGACACCTTAAGAGGGAGCGCCTTGGATACATATCTCAGCCAAGGTTCCTGTCCTCACTTCGCGTTGATTTCAGAGAGGGGCAAGATACCTTTCACCCGGGCTGGTTTTCCGTAAATAGGTACAGTCGAGTACCTGGCACCTTCGACCTGCTTTAGGCTTTCCATCACACTTCCTTCTTCCTGAATGGCTGCGAGCGACATTGGCAACCTGGACGGTAAGAGAATGCCCCCTACGATTTGTTTCGCTTTGCGTTCTAACACTTTCACAGCTGTATTCGGCTACAGATACCGAGAGGGTTGAAAAACCTATGGTTGACAGTAATATGCTACTGCAGAGGACCTTGCTGAACACCTCTTCACCGAGCTACGACTTGCGTCTCTTCACCAAGCCGGCATGCACCTCCTCTTGGCTCTTTCTCCCAAGGAAGAGTATGTTGAGCGTGTTCTAGCCGCAGGCCGTCTCTATCGCGAAGCCCTCGACGGACTAGGTCCAGATGCCTTACCTTCCCATCGCAGTGACCTAGAGAACCAGCTTGAGCTAGCCGCGGAAGCACTCGAACAATGACTCAAAGACAAAAGCGTCCGCTCTCAACAATCAACAAGATGCTGGAGATGACCTTTCTTTCTCATAGTCGAAGCGCATGTTACCCTAATAGTGCTAACGGGTAATACTATTGCCGACCTTCACAATGCTCGGATTCAAGAGCTGCACGATCAGTGCGAAGCCGAGATCGAAGCTGGGGAGGGCAACGTGGCGAGCGAAAGCGAGCGAGATGAGAAGAAGCTGGCTCCTGTACCCCCGTCAAGACAGAGCGTGTTCCATGACAGGGGCATCTCCAAGAGCTCCAGATTGTCCCCGAGGTTCTGGCTTTAGTACACCCTTGTCTCTCTCAGCAACTTCCGCGTACCAAGTCAGTGTCTGGTTGTGGCAGCATATACGCTATGAGATAGACTTTATATACTGTAACGTCAGGAAAGAGACATTTACGATAAAGGTGGGCGGCTTTGTAAGGCTGTTGTGACTACAGGTAGTGAAGTTTAGTAACAGAATGTCCTCTTCCGTCGTTTTTCTTCTCCGCTGGGCAGTGGTATAGTATTAAACCGAAGGTTTCCTTGCGGCCTGGTGACAGGAACATTAGTAATGATGTGTTATGATAGGTTACAGGCTTCGCCGAGCACTTCTCGTCAACTGGTCGACGTTGTCGAGACGCAACTCATCGTCGTAGTCGACAAAAGCAAGGCGTACGGGTCGAGGCGATTATGAGCGGCAAGAAAAGCGACGGTGTTTCGCCGTACACTCGCGCACAAACCAAGCTTCTCAAGCGCTACAAATCTTAGGCGACCATTGAAGTCGCTCCAAGCTCGCCAGCGGCGGCTCGACTTCCTACGGATCGGATCGGGAACGAGTGAAAGGCCACTCCAGCTACTCTCCGTTTCAGTCACCGAGGCCTGTCAATCTTGTGTTTCGTATAAGAAACGTTGGAAACTGTCTAATGCAGAGATAGAAAGTGGTGTATCATTTACGACATATTGCCGACTATTGTGCTGATTCCCTAAACCTACATCATGGTCCATGAAGCTGATAATCACGTCTCAGATACACCCATGCTAGAAACTGCTATCCTTGAATATTGTCATCCATATTGTGCTGCTTGGCACACACTGGCGGTTGTTTCTTGACCCAAGCTCCATCCTTCTGGCTCATCGCCGGCAGCCAATAGACCCCTAGCAATTTCCAAGAGTGTCCTGGGGCTTCCACGCCTCCTTGGAAATCTACGACCGCCGACGTGGGCACAGTCCCTGATGCCACAATGACATCGTTGCGAGTTTCACTGGTCTAGACTGTCAGGAAATTAGGGAGCAATCTGTGCCCAAACCATCTAACTGACACATCGGATCATTTGGGCCGGATCCTCCCTCGCGGAGACACAACGTTGTTGCCCTATATCTCGGGGCACTGCCCACCCGCGGCTTTACTCAGAAGGCGAACGTCTAGTATTGTCTTGCGTTCCAGATCTTTGCGCAGTCCGCTAAGTACATGGCGGCTGGTGGCTGACAGGTACAAAGCTTATGAACCGGCCAAGCATCGATCGATGGCTGAATCTCGAACCGCAGGGTCACGTCAACAGATTAAGCGCAATCACAAACTGTACACTTCTTGGACGGTGTGTGGTCTGACTACAAGCGGAAATTAGCTAATGGCGACGCCTGGTGCCGAGTGATACCCTGCCTTCATCTTGCGATTGTGCAAGTCAAAATGACCACAAAAACATCCAATAGCTCCAAACAAAACCAACCCTGAATGCTTGCGGGCCCATAGAAAATGCCGACGACGAGCATCCAATCCATTCTATTGCGACATTAAAGGCGTTTGTCAAGTAACTCGGGTCCATCGGCAAGCTCTGTGCAATGGTATGATCGCCTTTCAAGCAGATAAGTCCTAGGATAGCTTGTCGTGCGATTTGGTGCGGTGCGATATTGTTCGCCGAGCAGGGCGTGCTCCATCTCATCAAAACAATCGAACTATACACCGGGCGTGGTGTGATGTAGCTGGATAAAATCCTGTCGGTTACTGCTGGGAGTGACCGGTAGAATGCACAAGGTTTTAATCGGTTGGGTGTGCGATCTTTGGATATCCTCGTGCAAGAACAGAACCACAACCGGCTGGTAGGTATCTGGGTCTCAGTTCCGAGAAACCTGCCGAGTCGGCAAGTACGGCGTATGACATCTCTAGCACAATGTTGCACGATTCATATTGGCAATCTTCCTGCTTTGGCAAAAGCGTCATGGCGACGGATGCCGTCCCCAGATCTGTCGCACGGTCAGCATCACTAGGTCGCCTTTGGCGCTTTTGGTGACGGCTGCCAGGACCGCCTCTGCCGTCGGCTCGCCCACCTGGAAGAGGAGGGTGAGGTATAGGGACTCACTCCTGTTGAGAAGTCGATCCAGCGGAGAACTGGCTCGGCCCTTTTCCTAAGAGCACAAAGCACGCGGTTTGAGGATGGTGGAGGACTTGGGATATGAGGCTCATGCAAAACGCGAACATTCACTTGAATGGTGCGCAGGCCTGTGAGACGAATGTCAACGATAGGTGCGCGTAAACTGTAAGCGGGAGAGATGTTCGTCTCCTTCTGGGATGGACTGTTTGGTCAAGGAGGTTGACGAGGTTCGGCAAAGGACTAGCATGTTTCGGTAGGTGGCGCGAAGCGGTTCACCGACCGACAAGGCGATCCACGCCTCTTGAGGCGAGGCTCAGGTCCGAGCTCGCTCTCTTGGCTCGAAAGGGGTGAGTTGGATGGAGTCTGGAGACGAGGAGAAGAGTTCAAACTTGGATAGGCGAGCAGTCCACTCTCCTGTGCCTTCTAAGCGGCATGCCTCAACCTGGTGGAGCTTGTCCCAGACATTATGAGCTTTTGGTCTTCCAGAAGCAGTAGGCAAGGCCGTTAGGCACGTGGCGTTCTGGGGAGCGAAGAAGGCGCGATGCCGCGTTCCATTCCAGAGTGGTACCGCGTGTTTCTGACTGGGTAAGGGGGCAGAGAAGAGATTCTTGATTCATGCGGCCTTTTCCACCTCGTCTGTCGCCCCCCCCCCCGAACGGGAACATCCAGTTCTCAGGAGGTGGCGACGGCACAGCCAGCCAGCGGCTGGGAGGGGAATGAATATTGACAACAACAACAACAACAACAACAGCCACAACAGTAAATCAACGTCACTGTAAGCTTGCTTAGTGCCTGCAAAATGCCGTCACACACATCCATCCTGTTTGCCAATATCTGTCGACGTAGAATTAAGCTTGAAGATCAAGATTAGATGACAAGAGCGCGTGCGACACTGCGACCAGTCCTCTCTCATCATCATCATCAACACTATCACACTTGTCTGCGTTACCGACGAATCAATTTGTCCATCAACCGCATCTCGCTTCCTCGTCGCGCCCCAAAAAGTCAGTGGCGTAAGAAGCCTCATCTTAATCGCTCGCCCGAAAAGGCAACACCCTCTCCTCGCTAGTCCAACGGCGTGATGGGTGCTGCTAAGTGCTGCTAAGTGCTGCTCAAGGTGTCTCCCCCCTCCCTTTCCCCCCTGTCGTTTTTGTGATGTTCCCTTGTAATTCCCCGGAAGGTTTTGGCCGATGCCTCCTGCTAGTCAGACCAATCAGAAATGGAACCTGCATGGTAAGGCCATTGAAGTGTACCCACCTAGGTACATGACTTGGCGGCCAAGGTTCGGATATATGCACACTTATGCAGGTACTGGAGTCTGGAAGGATCCTGCTGCGTAGATAGTAGTACGATGCACAAAGGGGTTTACTAGGTGAATGCTACGTACATTTGCCAATAAATGTGTACCTACCTGCCCTACCATCCTCGATCCCGCTGGAGTCCGTGCGCTCATTTCGTTTGGCTTCATACGGTCACAACGGCTTGATTGCGCGGCGCCCCTTATTGGTTATTTGGAAGCATAAGTCAAGCTTTGCCGAGATGATGGCCGAGTCTGATTGGCGAGCCCGTCCAAGGTCCAGATTTTCATAATCTCATTTCCCCCAAGGCCTCGAATCCTTGGACTCGTTCTCCTCGCGCGTCTTGGCTCCAGTAATTCGCCCAACTTCAGCATCGTGGCTCGACTGCTTATCCTAGCCGCCATGCATTATCACCATTGAGTCTGTCTTCACCCACCGTTTCAATGTCGCCATGGCCAACCAGCAACCTTGCCCCCGCCCCTCAAAGGAGGGCTGGTCGACCCATCGGCTCTGCTCCCCGTTCTGGGTTCTGGCATGTCGACCTAGTCTGGCCAGCAGGGGAAGGGGGAAGGGATCGCGCCCAAGGTAGTATCGCCAGTCAGTAGTCAGTAGTGTAGGTAGGTAGTGCAGACCACCTAGTCAAGCGGCCAAATGCCCCCCCAGGTCGAATTGCTGACCCCCCAGATCATTGCCCTCTCTCATTTCATCGTCGACCCATCCTGCCACCTCCACCCACGCTCGTTCTCCTCTTCCTCTCTCTTGTCCTTGCACCGCATCCTTATGCCTCGCCTAGTCTCTGATTTGGAGACGTTCCGCTCTTTACACCGACATTCGCTGTCCCTGCCCTTCGACGTCTGAAGGAACCACGTTCGCTACGAATCCAACACGCGCGCGCGCTGTTGCTGCTTAGTTTTCTGTCTCGATGTTATAGCACTGGAGCCCGACGCCCAAAACCACAACCGCTGCTGTTCACCAGCTCGCTGCGCCACCCGCCAACTATCCAACGTTTGGGCTCTTGCATTTTGATTCACCTCTGCGGAATACCGCGACGACTCTCGACGAGACCCCGCTTCGCAGATGAAGTTCTCTACTATTCAGGCCGCCCTCGGCTCGGCCTTGCTTCTGCTGTCCGCCCAGCCCGCCGAAGCGAATGATGGCTCTCACCGCCACCTTCACAAGCTAAAGGATGCCTTCAGGCTTAACAAGAAGGCCGAGAAGCTTGCCGAGAAGGCTC
The DNA here is from genome assembly GCA_016807845.1 of Colletotrichum eleusines. Taxonomy (NCBI): domain Eukaryota; kingdom Fungi; phylum Ascomycota; class Sordariomycetes; order Glomerellales; family Glomerellaceae; genus Colletotrichum; species Colletotrichum eleusines. Next base: position 2,501,742 of record JADEZO010000001.1, on the reverse strand, counting down.
TCGTGCAGAGGACCTCCGACGGCAAGGCCATCTGCAGTTTGCCCAGCGATGACGAACTGGTCCACGTGCCAGGCGCTTCCAACAACGGCTTCGCTATGAGTCCTGATCAGGCTTGTGTGGAAGGCACATACTGCCCGTTTGCCTGCAGGCCCGGGAAAGTCATGGCGCAATGGGAGCCCGGCTCGTCCTACACGTACCCGTCTTCAATGGTGAGAAATCTTTCATGTTATCGTGGCCGGGTACGATGGCTGACCAATCTAGAACGGTGGCCTCCTCTGTGGATCTGACGGCAAGGCGGTGAAGCCCTTCAAGAACTCACCATACTGCGTTCAAGGCGCTGGCACTGTCGAAGTTTACAACAAATGTGGCAGGACCTTGTCTTTCTGCCAGACTGTTCTGCCCGGCAACGAGGCCATGCTCATTCCCAGCGTTATTGACAAATCCATCACCCTCGCTGTCCCCGACCCAAGCTATTGGTGCGGCACGGCTGCTCAGTGAGTCTTTCAAGCCCCTCGAACAGAAACGCCATTACTAACACCACCTAGCTACTACGTGAACCCGCCAGGTGTTACCGATGAGGGCTGCATCTGGGGCGACTCCTCCAAGGCCGTCGGCAACTGGGCTGCCTACGTTGCAGGCGCTAACCAGGACAGTGCAGGTCGCACTTTCGTCACTCTTGGCTACAACCCCATCTGGGAGGGTTCGGCACTCAGGAACACGAAGCCAACCTACGGTGTGAAGATCGAATGCCCTGAGGGCGGCTGCAACGGCACGCCTTGCACCATCGACCCTTCTTCCAGCGCAGTTGGCGATGTGATCAGCAACCTTGCCGGCACCGGCGCCGGCAACGCCAAGTACTGCGTCGTCACTGTTCCCAAGGGCAAGAAGGCTCACATTGTCGTCTTCCCTCTAGACGGTTCCGGTGGTAGCGACTCCGATGAGAAGGAAGACAAGCCTGAGGACAAGAAGGATGACAAGGTCGAGATCAAGGTGGCCGAGACGCCATCCCCGACGCCTACTCCCACGCCCACGCCCACGCCCACGCCGACTCCGACCCCGACACCGACCCCGTCATCGTATTCGTCCGCCGCACCGACCAGTGACAAACCCTCCAGCTCTGCTTCCCCCGATTACTCCAAGACTGCGACTCATACCATCAACCCCGGTATCTTCCATGAGAACGACAACTCAACGACGTCCGTTGATTCTGGAGTGACGACCTCGGAGTCAGCTGCTGCCACCGCCACGGAAGAGTCCGCCCCCGCGACCACCTCGAAGGAGAATGAAGGCGCCAAGCAAGGTGGTGGCGCTGTTGCCGGCCTCATCGTTGCGGTTGTTGCAGCTACTTTCCTGTACTGATTGGGACTTCTTGTCAGTCGCACGTCTTCGCTTCGTCCCAGCCAGCAGCACCAGCGGCAGTAGCCAATTCTTCGCTTCAATGTCTACGCCCGTCAACGACGACACGGCGTCATCCCTCTTTCGCTGTCAACCCGCCCCCCGACGCCTATGGCGCTGCTGGCTCTTCTTCTATTCAACCAGCCGCTTACGACCAATGCGGCAAGCTTTACATATACACCGATAACCCACGGCATTTTGCGACTTATCTGGACGTATATACCAGGAGCTCGCGGCATAATCGCGACGATTTAGTTTTTATTGTCTTAGCGTTCTCGTGCCCAGGGCATGAGCAGGCAAAGCTTTCTTTCGGGTACCTTCTGCTCGGCACCTCCGACGAGGGGCACTTTACATATTATGTTTTGGATCGGTTTGATTCTCATCTATACCCATTTATGCACGCATTACTTTTATTTCTTTTCTTTGTTAACCTGTATATTGGAGGAATACGCGGAGGGGTATTCTGAGAGATCCTATGCGGAATGGAAACATCAGTCATGACACGAAGGGGATGAGGCACCTTGGACAGGAAAGCTTCGATTCGACGAGGAGGGCTTTTTGCGCAGGGCTCGGAGATTGGAGACTTGAAGGGTTGTGGTGTGGGTGAGCCTTGCCTAGTGAAGCAGTTCATATAAGAGGTGGTGAAATTTGTGGACGAGACACGCGACGGCCTTCCGGAGCATCGGCCCTGTGCTTTGCTTCTAGACGGTCCGGCGCCGCTCAGATTCGCACGGGGAACAGACACATAGGACCTGCCGCCTTGACCAGATGGCCATAACGATTGAGTGAAATACACATCAAACCAACAACTGCTGTCTGAAAGCCAAGTCTTGTTTATGCCCGATCCCCACTCTCATGTGAGACTCGCCAATCGGTTGCCGGCAAGCAGGTGTGCTTGCCGCATGTTGAACGCGACGGCGAGCGAAGCTTTCTTGGATGGCATTAGAGGACAGACAGGGTGCGGCGACCGCCGGTATAGGGGGACGCCGGCCCAGCTTGAGGCAGAGAGGGTGAAGGGAGCTGTTAACAGGGTATCATTTCTTCTTTTTTTTTCCCACACACGAAGCGCATCTCTACCTCAAAGAACCTCTTCTCCCTCCCTCTCTCTCTTCTGTGGATTTCTAATCTTTGACAGAAAAGTAGTCTCGCAACCATGCGCCACTCTCGTCCGTTTCACCCCTTGACCCACCCGGGCACGTGGTCGAGGTCCAGATCCTCCTCGTACTGCCTCTCCCGGACCGCGGCCCAAGGGGCTGGCCACCCGGCCAGCACGGGGCTCTTCTTGGTGGCGCCCATGACGGCGAACCGGCCCTGCGAGTGGGCGACGAAGCCGTGCATGAAGCCGAGCTGGATGAGCGCCGCAACGTTCATCTCGACGTCGTCCATCTCGACGGGGCTGTTGCCCCAGACAAGGCCCTCGTTGGGGCGGAGCTTCTGGGGCCCGCCGGACGGCGGGACCAGGGTCGAGGCCGACTCGTGGGACACGGCCGCGAGGAAGGCCGGGGAGGCGGACGCGGAGAACGAGGACGCGGGCCTGGCGGGGACGTAGCCCTCTAGGCGGCGCTGGAGGTAAGACGCCGTTGTGTGCAGGTCGGCGAGGTCGAGCGTCGCGGCGCGGCGGTTCGTGGCGGTGGCGGTGGAGGACGCGTCGTCCGGCCCCGGGGCGTATGTCAGGAGGAAGGTCTTACGTGCGAGGGAGCGCCAGAGTAGGGGGCGGAGTCGGTGAGTCAGGAGGAGGAGGAGGCCCTTGTCGAAGAGGTACTTTTCGTGCTGCGCGAGGGTGTGCTGGAGGAGGACGAAGTCTCCCCGGCGAACGGATTGGGACAGGGGTTGGTAGATGGGTGTGAGGGAGGCGGCTTCCGGGCGGGAGAGGAGGAGCTGGGAGGGAAGGCGTCCGAGGAGGAGGTTACTGGGGATCAGGTAGGAGAGGACAAGGGCACGGTGAGAGGTCAGCGGGGGAGGGATCTGGAGGTAGGCCTCCTCGAGGCAGAGGGCTGCGCGGAGGAAGTGGCAGTTTGCGAGGTTGAAGCGGCCCAGGTAGTAAAGGAAGGTGACGCGCTGGGCGGCCGGGTAGAGGGAGAGGGGCGGGGAGTTTGTCGAGATGTTTGTGAAGATTTGCTTCGCGAGGTGCGTTCGCCGGCACTGTTGGCGGTCAGCGGCTTCATGATACGTTTCATATGACAAATGGGGCGTGAAGAGGCATGTCATCATATGTGTGTGAGAGAGAGAAGCAGGACTCACAGCGAAGAGCAATTTCAGCACAAGATTGGCAAACATGTAGACGCCGACCTTCTTGCCCTCGGGCTTGTTATAGCGCGTGCTGGAACGGTCCGTCAGGCAGGTGGTGAAGATCTTCTGGATGATCTCTGCCGAGGACTCGGCAATCGATTTGCGGTCGTCGGCGTCGACGTTGCGGATGTTGCGCGTCAGGTCCGGGCGGCGCGAGAGCATCATGGTCAGCCGTGCGAGGGACTCGCAGAGCGACATGGCCGTCTTGAGAAGCATGCCGCCGTAGGTCGGGTGGGCAAAGGCCGTGCTACAGGAGCTGTTGGGTGTGTGTTAGTCGCGTGCGTTCGTTCAGCGGATGGCGCACCATCTCGGGACTGGTCGTCCTGAGTCGAGGTTGAGGGTGGCATGTAGAGGACACGCGAAAACTCACTTCACCAGCCCGCTGAGCAGCGTGTGCGCGCCCAAAAGGTCATCATAGTCGACATCGCGCCAAAATAGCATGTAGTCCTTCATAAATGTCACGAAGCCCGGCCACGGCGAGCCCTGGCCCTCTGGTACGTCGTCCTCCTCAGGCAGGCATTTCTCAATCGTGTTCTCGAGGGCAGTGCTGGTGCTGGTGCTGCCGCCGGCGCCATTAGTGTGCGGTGAGGAACGGAACTGCGTCTTGAGTTCCGAGGCGAGGGCATGATATTGCTGGTTCGCGTTGGGCTCGACAAGCAACCAGTTGCGGAGCTCGTCGCTGTTCTGGGCGCGAACGAAGGTGCGGATTTGTGTCAGGAATTGGATTAGGAGGGACATCGTCGGCGCCGCTTTTGAAGGAGGAAGTCTGGGATGCGGTACGGGCCAACTGCGCCGAGGGGATGCGGAGTGAGCGGTGGGGTGAGACGTGAGTGATGCCCCGAAGGTCGTGTTGAGAGTCGACGATGAGCGCAGGTGCAAGGTGACAGAGCTTCAGGTGAGGTGGATTCTTCGGTGTGCGGGGAGCAGGGGTACGTGCTCGGTGAGGTTGGCGGTACCATACCGGGGTCACCCCCGACCCGACGCGAATGGATTTTGGCGGTTTCTCGAGCTATTTTTCACTTTCGATTTTACATGCACAAGGGGCCTGGAATTCGGAACGAAGCAGAAACCTTTCATGATAGTCCCATAAACGGCTATACTTTTCCTCCTTGGCTCATTTCAAATTGTACATATTTGCCCTTCCAGGGATCTTGTGCCTCGAATCCCGCTGTAGTCACCGCAATCTGAGCGGGAAAGCAGCTCCAAATCACTGGACCTAAGCGCGCATGCGGTCTTCCTTTTATGTTCGACCGGCACGTAGCCTGGAACCATCCTGGCGTGCCATCCGATCTCCCGCCGTTTACACAGACTCGACGCGCTGCACGACAACGGCAGTGGCCGCGCCGCCTCCGTTGCAAATCGCCGCGACGCCGTATTCGCCAGGTTTCAGCTGGTGAAGCAGGGTGACGAGAATTCTCGATCCGGAGCTTCCCAGAGCATGGCCGAGGGAGATGGCTCCTCCGAGAGGGTTGACGCGGGCACCCTCTAGTCCGAGAATCTGTGCAGTGCAAGTCAGCAACGGCTGAGCCGCTTGGCGGCGGACTGAAACTTACCTTCTCGTTGGCCTTGATGACTGCGGCAAAGGCCTCATTGAACTCCCAGACGGCAACCTGGTCCTTGGTGATGCCCGCTCTCTTGAGCGCAATGGGAACTGCCTTGGCTGGGGCGATGGGGAAGTCCACAGGGTCAACCGCGGCGTCGGCCGAGCCACAAATCTTGGCCAGCACACGGGAGCCCGATCCGTATTGTTGAGCAATCTCCTTGCTAGCCAGGACGAGCGCGCTTGCACCGTCGTTCAGCGTGGAAGAGTTGGCGGCAGTGACAGTGCCGGTGCCGTCGCGGACAAACGCGGGCTTCAACGTGGGGACCTTGTCGAACTTGACGTCGAGATAGCCCTCATCGGTCTCGATAACGGTGTTGCCCTTCTTTCCGGGGACGGTCACGGGTGCGATCTCTTCCGCAAAGGCATTGGCCTTCCACGCTGCCTGAGCGCGCTCATAGGACTGGATGGCGTACTGGTCTTGCATCTCGCGGGTGATCTCGTACTTCTTGGCGGTGTTTTCGGCGCAGTTGCCCATGTGGAATTGGTCGTAGACGTCGGTCAGACCGTCCTTGATCAGGCCGTCCTCCATCTTGACGTGGCCGAACGGCGGCAAGCTGGACGACCGAGGTACGTAGTAAGGAACCCTCGTCATGTTCTCCATGCCGCCAGCAATCTGCGCCTCGGCCAGTCCCAGTTGGATGTTTTGAGCAGCGAAGACGACAGCCTTCAGACCAGAGGCGCAGACCTTGTTGATAGTGATGGCCTCGACGCTCGACGGGAGGCCGGCAAAGACCAGGGCCTGGCGAGCCGGCGCCTGCCCAACAGATCCTTGCAGCACGTTGCCCATGTACACGTCGGTGACCTTGTCGACGGGGACCTTGGACTTCTCGAGGGCGGACTTGATGGCAACGGCGCCGAGCTGTGGCGCCGAGACGCTGGTAAAGGAGCCATTGAACTGATGTCCCGAGTTAGTGACCGACCCCGATCTACACTGACTGGCTAGCGGTTGGCTACCTTTGCCGTTGGCGTTCTCGACGCACTGAGGATGTATGCATCCCGGATCTCTTGCCTAAGCGCAGCTCTCGTGGAAAACTGGCGGGCCGCCGCTTGCCTGGTGAATTGGCTGGGTAGCCTTGACGACTGTCTCAAGAACATGATGGATAAATATTGTGACGGCTAGTCTATGATTGCAACAGGTAGCACGGGGAAAACGACAACGAGGAGAGTAGGTATACTTGAGACGACCTCACAAACGTGAGCAGGGAAGTTACGATGGCAACGGCTTCACAGCTCGAGAGGGATGAATGGATGGCAAGCATGTGGATGGCGCGGGACGGCAACATTACCCCAGGTCCTGCGGTCTTCCTCGGCTTAAGAGGGGGGTGGGCACGGGCGGGGCCGAGTTTCTCAGGGAGGAGTGCAGCTGTGAGGTCACCCGAATCCCCCAGGTCGATGTGCAGGCCTCCTGGGCCCCCACCCCGGGCCGTGGGAGTAGGCAGCCTAATTCCGTACGCAAACGTCAGGCCAAAGACGGGCTCCGACAGCGGTGTCACCATCTGCGCCTCGTCTGAATCCCGTTTCCTGGAACGTCACACGTACACTTTTCAATTTTGTGGCGGCAGTCGTACGGCGGACATAAAAGCCTTCGAGAAACATGCCGGATCGCATTGTGTATCTAAGTAGTTGCAGCGTGCAGCGGGAGAGGATTGCATGTCAAGAGCCAGAGCGCAGACGCTTGTTCTCTAGGGGAGAGTCTCGACTATCTAAACAGCAGCATTACGAAGCAGCAGCCAATAACAATAAACAAAGCTCCCTTGAGTAAGATCAAAAGTATTAAGTATATGGAGCAAAAGGGAAAAAGGAGGAAGAAAAAAAAAAGACCGGCCCAAGACTCGTACAGCGTCATTGGCGAGTGGCGCCGCCAGTCGTGTGTTCCCAACGCAGGCTTTAAGTGATCGTGCTTCCGCCGCTGGCTTGGTTTAGTCTGATTCGCGCTTTGCTCCTGCTGCCATGATTGGTTAAAAATGTTAGACCCCACTATTCTTGCCTAAGCGGAAGGCGGTGATGGTGAAGCCGAGCTGCTTCCCGTCTGTGAACCATCCAAACGTTATCTCGACAGTTCTTCCATCATCCATCTTCGACCACGAGGATTGTAAAACTCAAACATTCCTGAGCATCAGCTAGGATTCCGATATACCCGCACGCACCTTCAACCATTCATCTGGTCCGCATCTGTCTTCCAGTGATTTCTACCTTGATCCCTCGCGACCCTATCACTCTTGGTAACCAGTAACCGACCGACCGCCACCATGTCGACCGCCGCCCGCCGCCGCCTGATGCGCGACTTCAAGGTGAGTCACGATGCACATGCATCTCGAATTTTAACAGAACGCTGACACGTCGAGCAGCGCATGCAGACCGACCCTCCCGCTGGCGTCTCTGCCTCTCCTGTACCCGACAACGTCATGACCTGGTATGCTCGTCTACGCCTCGAATTTGCAAGTGGTCTCCAAGAAACGGGCTAATATCGACCTCTACAGGAACGCCGTGATCATCGGGCCCGCTGACACGCCTTTTGAGGATGGAACCTTCAGACTCGTGATGCAGTTCGAGGAGCAGTATCCCAACAAGCCGCCCGCGGTCAAGTTCATCAGCCAGATGTTCCATCCTAACGTCTATGCAACGGGCGAGCTTTGCTTGGATATCTTGCAGAACAGATGGAGTCCCACATACGACGTTGCCGCGGTGTTGACAAGTATCCAGAGGTGAGCCAGGCCGGCAGATTTATGTTATAATCCACGAGTTGATGACATCGTTCGAGCTAACGTTGCAACAGTTTGCTTAACGATCCAAACACCGGTTCCCCCGCGAACGTGGAGGCGTCAAATCTTTACAAGGACAACCGTAAGGAGTATACGAAGCGGGTTCGCGAGACAGTTGAGAAGAGCTGGGAAGACTAGATGACAATGTTACCAACACAAAAGGAAGACATACGACTGTTATGAACACGAAGTCCTCTCTACCTCAAGCAGGGGACGGCCCTTTAGGAACGGGCTGCAGGGCTGCACTGGGACGGCGAATGACTACACTGGGGACAGACTAATTACGTGAGCGACTTCCCAGGATCGACCAGACTGACTCCTTGATTTGCTTCGCATTAAGTAGCTGGGGTACTCGATGAAGTGGAAGTGAGGGGAACATTTGGCGTTTCGGCTTGTGCTATCCTATCCGGATGGCTTTTGGGGGCGAGGGGCGACCTTGTGTTGCGATAGGCGTTTCGCGGTCGTGCGTTTTGCTTTTCTCCATGGAGTCACCGCCCGCCGGTGACGCTGGTTCGTCTTCATCTGGCTTTTGCAGGGGAGTTCGTGGGAAGTGCATTTAGGACCTCATCAACAGCGAAATACCAAATCTATTGTCCAATATGCGGCCGGCCTTGTTTACTTTGAATCCATTTGCGAAAACGGAGCAGTCCACCCATATGCCAGGGACATAGTCTGTTGTGACTCAAGTTCTTTGCGCCCACCGTTGCGCATTCGGCCAATGACCCTTTAATTAGTGCGCAATGCGCCAGACCCATCCATCCATCTGTCCCGCGAGCACGCCTTGTGATGGTCAGTGTGTGCTGGCATTTCCAACAGAAGGACAGGGGACTAGACTCGCTCACCCTTCTTGCTTGGACGGAAACCCCTCGGACTGAATAGTGCCATGGGCAAGGACTGAAGAGGAACGGGTGGTACCTAGTTACAGGACAAGGTACCTACTTACTTACCTAGGCAGATACCTCGGGTACCTACCTACATGCCTACCTACCTACCTAGGAAGGGAGTAAAAACAAGTCCATGGATATTTAGTAACTGTGCTGGTGGGGATGAAACCACCAGCGGGAAGTGGTTTCGGCCGGACGGGATTGGCCCATTGTCTCTTCCTCCAAGACGGGCTTGTGCATTGCTGCTGGTGCCAGGGCCTGATTGACTTGTGATTGCCCCTGTGGAGCGTAGGTGCCACAGCGACCTCACGCCTCTGTAGCTAGCCCGCATTTGTGCTGTAGCGAACCGGTACAAGCAAAGAATTCCACGCGATTTCTGGCGCGTCCCCGTCACTTGCATCTCAACCCCCCCAAAAAGCAACCCCGAATCCCAAACAATACAAACCACACCTATTCTACTATTCTCTCTCGCCTCCCCCCGTCCGACTGCCTTTCTGGCTGCTTTTGCTGCTGGTTTGTGCTGTCGTCATACTCTTTCCCCTTGCATCACTCCTCTGCAACAACCTGCGATATGTCATTCTAGCAGCCTTCCCACATATTGCACACCGTCATTTCATCCCGCCTGAGTTGTGTGTCCTTTCACCACAAATCCCCTCCGTTGCCGAACTGCGGCCGCCGAGTGCTTCGCCGCAACCACCCGTACCCCCCCTTATCTTCGCGCAACAACTTCACTCGATCGGAATCCATGACCTAGGCCTCGACGCCTGCTGGTCTGAAATACCGTCGCCATGTCTAGCGCAAACAGTATCAAGGTGGTGGCCCGATTCCGTCCACAGAACAAGGTGGAACTGGCATCGGGCGGCCAGCCTATTGTCACTTTTAATGGCGAAGACACATGTACCCTCGACGTAAGTGCTTTCCCGTTCGCCTTTTGAAGCCGTCGTACGTGTAGTCAGTGACTGACGCTGGTCTTTGTAGTCGAAAGAGGCGCAGGGCTCTTTCACCTTCGACCGAGTCTTCGATATGGAATGCAAGCAGTCCGATATTTTCGACTTTTCCATCCGCTCTACTGTCGACGATATCCTCAACGGGTACAATGGAACGGTCTTCGCCTACGGCCAGACGGGTGCCGGAAAGTCCTACACCATGATGGGCTCCAGCATCGACGACGAGGAGGGCCGCGGTGTTATCCCCCGTATCATCGAGCAGATCTTCGCCAGTATCATGTCTAGCCCCAGCACCATCGAGTACACAGTACGAGTCAGCTATATGGAAATCTACATGGAGAGGATCCGCGACCTGTTGGCGCCCCAGAACGACAACCTTCCTGTCCACGAGGAGAAGAACCGTGGTGTCTACGTCAAGGGTCTCTTGGAGGTCTACGTCTCCAGCGTCCAGGAGGTGTACGAGGTCATGAGAAGAGGTGGGAATGCCCGTGCCGTCGCTGCAACCAACATGAATCAGGAATCTTCTCGTTCGCATTCCATCTTCGTTGTCACTATCACCCAAAAGAACGTCGAGACAGGATCGGCAAAGAGTGGCCAGCTTTTCTTGGTCGATTTGGCCGGTAGCGAAAAAGTTGGAAAGACGGGAGCCAGTGGCCAGACGCTCGAGGAGGCCAAGAAAATCAACAAGAGTTTGAGTGCTCTTGGAATGGTCATCAACGCCCTGACCGACGGCAGATCCTCTCACGTTCCCTACCGAGACTCCAAGTTGACCCGTATCTTGCAAGAATCCCTCGGCGGTAACAGTCGGACAACACTCATCATCAACTGCTCGCCCAGTAGTTACAACGATGCTGAAACCCTCAGCACCCTACGATTCGGTACCCGCGCCAAGGCGATCAAGAACAAGGCCAAGGTCAACGCTGAGCTTAGTCCCGCCGAGCTCAAGGCTTTGCTTGGCAAGGCCAGAGGCCAAATCTCAACCTTCGAGACCTACCTCTCGAGCTTGGAGGGTGAGGTTCAGATGTGGCGTGCTGGCGAATCTGTTCCCAAAGACCGGTGGGTGCCCCCCTTGTCTGCAGATGGTGTCACAGGAGCCAAGGCAGAAGCGAGAGCACACCGTCCGTCGACACCTTCTCGCTTGTTGCCCGAAAGCAGATCAGAGACACCCGCAATCTCGGAGCGCTCAGGAACACCAAGCTTGCCTCTGGACAAGGACGAGCGGGACGAGTTCTTGCGTCGCGAGAACGAGCTTCAGGATCAACTCGCCGAAAAGGAGAGCCAGTACAACACGGCAGACAAGGCGCTTCGCGAGACCAAGGAGGAGCTCGCCTATCTCAAGGAACACGACGCCAAGACGGGCAAGGAGAACGAGAAGCTTCACGCCGAGGTGAACGAGGTCAAGATGCAGCTTGAGCGCCTGAGCTTCGAGGGCAAGGAGGCACAGATCACCATGGACGCACTCAAGGAGCAGAACGCCGAGCTGACAACAGAGCTCGATGAGGTCAAGCAGCAACTTCTCGACGTGAAGATGAGCGCCAAGGAGACAAGCGCGGTGCTGGACGAGAAGGAGAAGAAGAAGGCTGAGAAAATGGCCAAGATGATGGCCGGGTTTGATCTCGGCGCCGATGTGTTCAGTGACAACGAGAAGGCCATCGCGGAGGCTATTGCCCAACTCGAGGCTCTGCACGAGATCAGCTCTACTGGCGAAGTCGTCAACCCTGACGAACTTAAGGCGCTCAAGACACGTTTCATCGAGATCCAGGGAATCGTGAGACAAGCCGAGCTGTCCGTCTACAGCGCCTCCTCCACTGAGGCAGACGCTCGCCGTAGAGCTGAGCTCGAGGACCGCCTCCAGTCTCTCCAGCAAGAGTACGAGGAGCTTCTTACCCGCAACCTGGGCGAGAACGACGTCGAGGAGATCAAGTCTCGCCTGGAGAGCGCCTACTCCAACAAGCAGACCACCTCCATGGAGCTCGTGGACGAGCTCAAGGCCGAGATCGTGCAGAAGGCTGCCGAGAACTCGAAGATGAGGGCCCTTATCGAGGACCTCCAGCAAAGAGTCAAGGCCGGCACTGCCGCACCCATGGCCAATGGCAAGTCCATCCAGCAACAGATTGCTGAGTTCGACATCATGAAGAAGAGCCTCATGCGCGATCTTCAAAACCGTTGCGAGCGTGTGGTCGAGCTTGAGATCTCGCTCGACGAGACGAGAGAGCAGTATAACAACGTGCTCCGGTCATCCAACAACCGGGCGCAGCAGAAGAAGATGGCCTTCCTCGAGAGGAACCTGGAGCAGCTGACCCAAGTTCAGCGCCAGCTCGTCGAGCAGAATTCGGCGCTCAAGAAGGAGGTTGCCATTGCTGAGCGCAAGCTCATTGCTCGCAACGAGCGCATCCAGAGCCTCGAGAGCCTGTTACAGGATAGCCAGGAGAAGATGGCCTCTGCAAACCACAAGTACGACTCTCCCCTTACCCCTGCTTGCCACTCATTCCTACCCCCTTTTTTGACGCATTTCATACTCGAACCGATTGCTAACGGCTGGTGCCTCGTAGGTTTGAAGTCCAGCTCGCTGCTGTCAAAGAGAGGCTGGAGGCTGCCAAGGCTGGCAGCACCCGCGGCCTGAACTCTCCCTCGCTCGGCGGCTTCAGCTTCACCAACGCTGGTAGCCGTATTGCCAAGCCTCTTCGCGGCGGTGGTGGCGACAACCAGGGACCTTCCATCCCCGTCATCAACAGCATTCAGCAGAGCGAGGGCGGTGCCGGCAAGCGCAGCAGTTGGTTCTTCTCCCAGAAGTCTTAAGACTGCTTCACTACGCCCACCTTTACGCTTTTGAACCCTTGCTCTCCTGCTACCGGGCATACCGTTTCAGGAAGTGCGATCTCTCATTCTCCATATAGACATGACGACGATACAGGTGACGGCGATAGCCTGGCGTGGACTAGACTGCTATACCCCTGCTGTGCTGATACTGCCGGCACGGTTCTTTATTGCCGTTGTTACCAAGACTACACTACCCGCCACTCTTTCCTGACAGGAAGTTATATCCTTTTGCTCAACTCGGGACATTGGAAGAACGAACTAAACGAGACCGATGAAGACTATAAGTTGAGATTTGGACGACACAGCGCATGGACTGGGAGGGGGAACGGTATCTTTTGACCTAGACTTTTTCCTTCTTCCTCCCGTTGGTTGGGTTTGTCTTGCTCTTGGATTTTTGCTTTTGTGGCAGTTTCTAGGCGGTCTTTCATCATTTTTGGTCAAGGGGGGGATCGAATGGTTGGGCGGTTGTGTGAGGGTGGACGAATCGCATTTAAGGGGAGTGTGGTCCGCAGATGACCAGAATGCATTTGGTGGCAGACTCAGCAGGCGTGTGGAAGCAGGTTTGGCGACGGACTGGATCGGCTGTGCACGGATAAAGGGAGGAGGAGCCCATGATGGAGTCGAGGAGAACAGCTGATTGGCAATAAGTGTTGCCGCTGTTGCATAGTCTGGGGGGAGTTGGTGGCACGACACGACGGGCCTCGCCACTTACGAAATCCAAGACGTTTGACGGTTAATGACGCTAGTAGAAAGAAGACTTGCTGCTAATATCGATGACTGAGTAACGTCCATGTTCAATATTTGCTACCTGAGTGGGGTATGATTGAAAATCGGATGTAGATGTATACAGCAACTAGAATAACGACTAAAAAAGACCAGGCCAGCGTCTCGCTGCTTCGACTCATTCTCTCAACAAACGATTAGCTAGGGTCAAGTAAGTGAGCCGCCTTGCCAAGTCGAACCAGGTGTGATGACGGTCTCACACACAAGACTTCAAGTTGAGGATTGCTAGACGAAGACCGGCGAGCTTGAGTTCAGCCAACAACGAACTTGGACCAGTAATCTATTTCGAGAGCGTGCCGATGAGAATGATCTGGGGAATGAGGATTGCAGTGATCAAGACAAAGACAGCAAGAGTGAGGGCAAAGATCTTGGCGTAGAGAATGACAAGACGCTTCCAAGCGGCACGAGAGAAGCCGCTCCAGGCGTCGTTCATAGTAGCGTAGCCCTTGCCGCCGACGACACGGGGCTCAACCTTGCCCCCGAACGAGCGGTCGAAGGGAATAATGGTGTTGGCCTCCTCGGGGAGGAGCGAGGCCTGGACGCGGACGAGGACGACATGGGCCGGAATGACGACGGTGACCTGGAAGGCGATGCTGATGATAGTGACAACGACGCTCTTCCAGGCATCGGATGCATTGGGGTGGGCCACGGTCGACGGCCTGCCGAACTGCATGTTGGGCAAGTCCATGCCGATGGCCCAGCCAATGGCGATGGGGACCCAGGTGGCGACCTGCTCGGAGAGCCAGTAGGCGGCAACGGGGCGGGCGGTGGCATCAAAGGTACGCTTGAAGGACGGCAGGCGGTGCCAGAAGTGCTGAGAGCTGGGCGGGGTGATGACGATGTGGACCCAAGCGGCGCTGAGCTGGACGAGGGACAGGGCGGCGAGGAGGGTTGCGAGGGAGGCGAGGATGCCCGGCAGGAAGCTGGAGAAGAGGCCTAAGAGGACGGTCGTGGAGATGGACTGGACCAAGTAGACGGAGAAGCCGCGGAAGTTTGCGCGCCAGCCGCCGTGGGTCTTCAGGAGGCGGTTGATAGAGCGGAGGGACGAGGTCACGGTGGTGGGGCGGCCGCCGGTGATGGCCTTATTCGTCGGGACAGGACCGTCGGCGCGCGCCTCGGGGCCGGCGGAGGGTATAATACCATCGTCTTCGGCAAGGTCGACGGGGTCGTAGGCGGGCGGGTTCTCATCCTCGACGATGGCGAAGATAGGGTAGACCTGATGGAGGGTGTAGACCGTCTGGGAATTCTGGTGTTAGGCGAGCTGAGCTGGCAATAAGGTCCACGCAAAGGATACAGAGAGAGCGCTTGCTTACCCAGACAATGAGGGGAACGAAGATGAGGAAGTTAAGGATGTAGACTGCAATGCTCCACGCGGGCGGCGCGGGTCGATCAGGCGTCTGCCCGACGGCCCTCTTGTAAACGGCCCTGGCGAGGTGGTGCATCTTGACATCCATATTTGCTGTTCAGCCTTGAAAAAAAGAACCAGAGTAAAAATATAAAAGACAACGATAGATGGTGGGAAAAGTAGTCAAAATGAAAGGTCGAGATCGGTAGGTTTTAAGGAGTATAGGTAGGATGGAAGTGACGGGAGGGTAGAGGATGGGTCCAGAGGGGCATCAGCTCAAGCAGATAACATGCATATCGCCGCGCCTGTGCTGCCTATCTATCTACCTAGGCGCTTGTTTCGTGGCGAGAAAGTCTACCTGCCGATGTGTGAGTGCAGCAGCCTACAGAAAGTACATTACCTTGCAGGGGGGAATAGGTGGGGTCCTCCGGGGTACTAGTTAGCAGCACATCACTAGGCAGCAGGCAGGCACAGCCACTCACTCCTCTCTTCCCCCCGGTTAGCCCACCAGATTCATTGACAGGTCGCACCCAGCGAACGGTCTGTCTGACGACGCGCTCTGCAAACCAAGCGGGCGGCGAAGAGCAGAAAAGTGAGATTGATTTTAGTTCGCCAGCTGCAGATCTTCCGTCATATGGCGGATTCATCGCCCGTGCCATCTTGTAGCATGCCGGGCGGCTCGTATCCATTTGCTCGTCGAAACGACCGATATACCAATGACCAGGTCATGTAGCGGCTGTACGGCACAGTTCGGTCTGTTTTGGGAAAGTCGAACTCTTGACGAGGCTTTCCGGCATGAACGCAGGATGCACGTGTACTACTACTGAGGCCGGGTGTAGGTCTGTTCGATGTTTGAACTCTGGGAGTATGTATGCATGGAACGACGTAGCGTTTTCGGCCCGGAATAACTGAACTGGGTTGTTCTTCTGGGGCGTGTTTGCATGATGAAGTTTTGGTACATCCCTCCTTCTGCGGCTGGGAAAAAGCCTCTTTTCATCCAACGTATTAGACGATCCGCCTGTTGGGTCTCCCTTTGCGTGTCATGACAGAGCCAGCCAACAATGGCCCCTGAGGCTTGGTCATTGGTGCGGTGCTGATCGAACCAACCGTCTCCCGACATAGCCGAAGGGATTCACACGTTCTTTCCGCTTTTGTCGGCCCTTGCTGTGACACCGATAATATCGGTTGTAGTCATCCTAATCTGTAGCAAGGGTTGGCCGTGCCTTTCACATAGTTTGTATTGAACAATACACTTGTTATTAGTAGTAATGCAGCCGTCCTCCGTGCTGGAATCTCCAGTAGCCCAAGGCTCTCGATTAAATTGCAACGCAGCCGTTGGGACACACTACGATGCATCCATCCGCCAACCCGGGCAGCAGTGGTGTCCTGGCGCCGTTGGATTCTCCAAATCTGCCACTCGAGGTCCACGGCGTCCAACATCCCGTCCCAATCTCTCTCTCTCTCTATATGTTGTTTGATAGGTGCGTCGGCGGAGGGAATAAAGTCGCAGCTAGCTTTCTACGCTAGTGGACTGTGCGTCGAGATCCAGTGCGATGGCAGCATCCGTACAAGGTGTTGACTGCGGCAATGCCAGGTACAACTGTATTGTCTTAAGGCGCCCCACCTCGTAGTTTCCCTCCTACGTCACCCGCAACCTCACTAATTCAAAAGCTGGGATATCTTCGAACTTACCGACACCTCCGAAACATCATCTCCCATGTCTGGCTATTCAATCCCGAACCTGCTCTCCCTTCGCGGTGCAAGGGGTGGCCGGGGCGGTCGCGGTCGCGGAAGAGGCCCCGGCGGTCCCTCCTCGGGCCCGACTCATGATCAGACGATTCAAGGGACCGATGATGACGCCGCCGGCTCGCGCCTGAGTGCCGTGAACATGGGATATCTCGCCGACCCCTACGCTCAGTTCTTCGTGGACACCTTGGCCGGCCCTCCTCCAAGGAGACTACCCATCATCAATCGAGGTCCGTGCCAGAGTCTGCTTCCGTCGAGCATGGAGGCTGATCTCTTTCACAGGCACTTACACGAGAACCGTTGCTCTAGACAACCTCATTGACAGCTTTTTGGATGACCCCGACGGCACGCAGTCGGGTTCGAAACAGAGGCAAATCATCTCGCTGGGCGCCGGCACCGACACTCGCCCGTTCCGTCTCTTTCCCAGGGCCAACCGCCCTGAGCTCGTCTACCACGAAATCGACTTCGCGGTCACGGTCCGCAAGAAGTCACGCATAGTACAGTCGGTTCCTCCCTTGCGCCAAATTCTTGGTGGGCCATCGTCCGTAGAGGAGGATGGCTCGTGGAGTTCTCAACCATCCCCAGCAGACAAGTACTACTGTCACTCACGCGACCTCCGCGAGCTTGTTCAAGGAGGCGCACCGCCCCTCGCAGGCCTCAAAACGGACGTCCCGACATTATTGATATCAGAGTGCTGCCTTTGCTACCTCGAGACATCCACAGCCAAAGACGTCGTGGCGTGGTTCGAGCAGAAGATCCCCAACCTGGCCATCATCATCTATGAGCCAGTCAGGCCCGACGATCCTTTTGGCAAAATGATGACATCCAACCTTGCGGCAAGGAGGATACACATGCCGACCCTGGAAAGCTACAAGCTTCCGCAACACCAGACACAACGCCTGCGCGATGCCGGTTTTGAACACGCCAACACCCTAACGGTTGAGCGCATTTGGGAAAAGTGGGTATCAACTGAAGAAAAGGAGCGCGTTGACCGACTGGAGGGTCTTGATGAGGTTGAAGAGTGGAAGCTCCTCGCTGACCATTACATTGTGGCATGGGGATGGAGAGGCGTCGGGTTTGCATTGGATGACTCAGACGGGGCGTACTCAGACGGGGCGTAGTGAGGTAAGTTACGTTACTCGGAACTGCTGCGCCACTTCGCCATCGCTTAGCAAGTACGTCGTCAATCGAACAGTCAGCCGAGAAAATCAGCAACCCGCAGATAAGAATGCGCCTGATGGATGAGTGCGGCCCCCATTCGTTAGTTTTCTTCTCCAAAATGAGGCTCTGCTTGGCTTTCCGAACTCTGAGCGAACGGGAAATGACAGAGACGTGGGTTTCTTCGTTAAAACTTGGAAACGTGTCTCTACGGAGCTGCATGCAATTGCGCGTTCCATAGGAAGAGGCAGAACTCACTTGCTTGGCTTGGCTGCTTCCGCCACCACCTTCCCAAACGGCGTTTTCCCCGTGTTCCCTTCGGTCCAGCAAAGTGGCCCCCTGGTTTCCCGGTTGATGTTGGTTGGTTTCTTCCTGTTGGACCAACCAGTCAATTCTTTCTACCTGCATGAGGTCCCAGCCCACTTCTCTTGTAAGCAATGCGTGTCAACCAGCCTCACCCGAGGCACTTTTGGTCCGGTATCAATCTGTCGACGCTAGACACCACGATGCCGCTCGGCTGCCTTCATCATCGTCCAACGCCTTGCTTTCTAACTGCGACAACGTGGTAACTTATAGATAGCGGCACGCACAAGAACGACTGCGGCAAAGATGATCAGAAGACCTTTGGACGCACTCCCAGCCGAGACCCTCATCAGTATCGCGGGGTACCTCGAGGGCGTTCAACTGCCAGATCTCGTGTCCTTCGCCCTCACGAGCAGAGCTTGCAATGCTGCTGCCTCATGCTACTTGTTTCGCGATATTCATATCCGAATTAGACACCCTCGGAAGCTACAGCGAGACGTCGCAAAGTGGCTCACTGTGCTGCAACGCACGAATGCTTCTCGACATGTCCGACGCCTGGTAATGACCTTCGAGGACAGAACGCTCCATCACAGTGATCTGTATTCGCCTGACCAGCTGCCCCTGGCGGCCGAGACGGTTGACAGTCTCAGCTACGCCAAGCGCATGCTGCCGAATAACCGCCGTCTTCGCGATGTCTTCGTGAACCCAAAGGAATGGGCCCCTATGGTCCAGCTGCTGAAGGCCCTGGTCCGGTTAACCAATATGGTCATCGAGCACGAGAGCAGCTTTTCACCCTTCCTCCTGGAAGCGCTTGGGACCCAGCACACCAGATGCCTACTGGAGCTTAGAGGCTTCGACCTTCACTGCATTGAAGGTGCTCCTCTAAACCCGTACGACGTGGCCCTGCTCCTGTCGCCCCAGTTACACAGCGTCTCGATCAAGGAATACTTCCAGTCATTCACCGGTCACAAGAATGAATCGGTTGTGTCCAAACTCGTCAAAGGTTTGTCGCCAAGCCTCAGGACGGTTGAGCTAGAACCGGCCTTCGGGGCCCGTTATCATCGGAGATGCGACCCGGAATTCGAGAGCCAGTTGCAATCTGCGATAGCACAAGCCATGGAACTAAACCTCAAATACTGGAAAAACTCGACGGGAGACATCTACAACCCCAGACTCGGCTCCATACCTTCCTTGTCCATGCAGAGGACCAGTCCGGAGAGAGTACAATCGTGGGTCGAAATCACTGACTTTGCACTCTTGCGCCATCTGAGGTTGAACACGGGGTCGAGAGAGCTGCGCTGGCTTGCAAAGCACGCCAAATTTCGCTGCCTCGACAGCCTCGAGCTGCACAATAGCGGCCATATCAGCGCTCCTTCGGACACGGAGGGCTTTGATGATCTGGAGAATGCCGCCGTGGATTTCTTGGCCGTCATCCCCGCGTTGACGACGCTGTCACTCGGGGCCCAGCTGACTTGGCCAATGCTCCAATTTGCAGTTTCTCGATTTGGCAAGACACTGCGAAAACTGAAGCTCAGGCCTACTGGAAGCGGATTCTTTCCTGAGGAAGACATCAAGATCCGTGCGGAACACTTCGACCTGATCTCTGCGGCGTGCCCTCTACTGGAAGACCTGACGATCACGGTTGCCGTTCCCTCTTTTCTTTCGCAATCAGCGGAATTGACGGTGATGTGTCAAGGTATCGCACGAATTCGGCGTCTTCGGAGTCTTTACCTGACCCTACGTTCGACAACGGAAGAAGATCCGATAAAGCTGCTCTTACGAAGGAGACCTCGGATCGACCGCAATGGGCGATTCCTTTCGCCGTCTTTCCCGACGGAGGAACTTACAGAAACATTTGTGAGGGCGGCCTGGGACACGATCTGTGAGCAGGGCTCTCGCCTGGAGTCGATGCAGGTGGATACTCTCTATCGGTGGGGCGGCACGCGCAAGTCTGAAAGGGTTTTCCAGGTGCGTAGAGTTGGGGCCGTAGGTGAGGAGACGGTAGCAGAGACGCTTTATAGGCGGAATGGCATATTGAGGTGGCGAGAATGATCCCACCTGGAATGCTTCTCACATGACGCTCACGATGGTGAAGGAGGATGGAACACTCTGCTTCAATGTATAACCGCGAAACATGTACAGGTGGAATGTGTGACTGCGGGGGGGCATCTTTGGAGGTTCTTACGGCCGATGGGAAAAGACTTTTATTCAACGTGCCTGAAGTTATCCGAGGCTTCGGCAGCAGACAGTACAGCAGGCAGTCCACACTCAACGTGTGATGTGATCGAATATCATCGCTTACTTTGAAGTCGTACCTGACCGCCTCGCGCTGTAGCGGGCCGAATGCTCGCCTTCGATCAGTGTTTTGGTCTCATGGACGTGTACTTCGGTCCGGTGTAAGTGTAACCGAATTCGTGGCAGTCCTCCGGAGGTCATGCAGAGACGGAAGTTGACCCTGATTTGAGGCTCTTGACAAGTCGACGGCGTGTTGGAGCATACCAGAAGACCTAGTCTGTCAGCTTGATTTAGAGCATATTCCTATGTTTTTGTATTCAAGTCGATACAACTCGACATATTCATTACTGTCCACCGTGCCGGCTGTCAACGGCCAGGTGTGACCAGCAACAAGGGGAACACAATGGAGCTGGACCATGTCCTTCCGTCATTTTTTCTCTTGTTGGTCAGCTACCCTGAGTTATAGTCAAATGCCTCGTCATCCAATTAGTGACGCGTTTAAATGGATCAACGAGATTCCCACCGTCCCTATCTACTAGGTACCTAGCGAAAATACAGCCAAGAAAAAGAGCTTGGCAGAATCAGCAGTGAAAGCAAAAGCAGAAAGCGTCGAGGGCAGAATGGCGTGTTGAGTCACACTTAATGCTCTGCCCCCCCGGGGGGGGGGGCCGACACGTTGATGGATGCTGTTGGAAGTTCGGAACAGCACAGGCAGCAAACGCGACAAGTTGGCTGAGTTGGCAAACGAGAGATGATGGGAACTGGAAGGGAGGGACGAGATATTACCTCCGTGCCGAGCCTGGCCTAACTAGAAGTGACCATCTACCCTGGGAGACAGATTCATCGGTGGCGGCTACAGTGTACACTTAAGACGACGTCGGCTGGTGATCCACGACAGGCTGACGATGCGTGGTGGTCGTCGCACCGAGCCCAGTCTTATCCCGTGTTAGAGCCTGTCCAGGCCAAGCCGTAGATGAGGCCAAAATCTCATCAAAATCAGCAACCCTTCAAATAAGCTTGAACACAACAGCAGCCTGTTTGGTCATCCGCGAGTAGATAAACATGTCAACCTTCTTCACCACGGCCCAACAAGAGGCCGCAAGCAATGAAAGCGAGGGATCGCAATAGAAAATCTCCATCGAGAAAAACGTTGTGTTCCAAAAATTCCCTAGCCAGCACGAAGCCAACTAGGAGTGGTCATAGTATAGTTTTCAACTAGCAAAAACACGATCTCGGACGAATCCTCACTGATACGCGTAATGCCCTTGCACTCGGATGGAGAAGAAAAGGAGAAAAGGAGGACTGAAAGCGGCGGGGGGCAGGCGAGATTTTATACACTGGGCCTTTCTGAGGTGGGGCGGGCAATCAGCCGCAGTACGTACCTCACTGAGATAGGTACGTATCCTCTCCAAGTCGTACAGGTACATATAGAGCATAATGCCCGATACTCAACGCCATAATGAAACGTTTCGAGATAGAAACAATAGGACCATAGAATCTCGTAAATTAACCTCTCTGGCCACCAAGGCTGCGGCTGGCAATGGCTTTCGTACCTAGGTGAATCAAGGTGCAAAAGGTGGTGGCTTGCGTGTGCTGAGTGGCCTCGGATACGTACCTTCTTGAGGAGGGTGCCCCTACACAGGCCAGACTGTTTCCAGGGGGGGAAACAGCAACGGAGCTTATCAGTGCACCACCCTCAGCCCGCCATCGTTATCCGGTACGTACCTGCAAGAGCACCGCCGAAGCTCCTTGGCCGCTGAGTTCACTTCTCTTCTCGGAACCTGAAGCGCGGGGCGACACCAGATCAAAGAACGGGAACGCTCCAAGGACATGCGATCCCCCCCGACGTCGCAACAATGCTGTCCTTCATCCTGATTCAGAACCGCCAGTATGTGTCCCATTGTTCCCCGGCTCCGTTCTCAAAGACCAGATAAGCAAAACTACCGAGCGGGAAAGGTTGGCTGACATTCCACGATCCAGGGGCAAGACCCGTCTTGCGAAGTGGTACGCGCCCTACAGCGACGACGAGAAAATCAAGCTCAAAGGCGAGGTACGGATCCCCTCTTCCCCCTTGTCCCCTCTACCCCGTCAGTCGACTGACGCTTCCCTCCTCTCGCAGGTCCATCGCCTCGTCGCGCCGCGCGACCAGAAATACCAGTCCAACTTCGTCGAGTTCCGCAACAACAAGATCGTCTACCGCCGCTACGCCGGCCTCTTCTTCTGCGCCTGCGTTGATACCAATGACAACGAGCTGGCATTCCTCGAGGCCATTCACTTCTTCGTCGAGGTCCTCGACGCCTTCTTCGGCAACGTCTGCGAGCTCGACCTCGTCTTCAACTTTTACAAAGTCTACGCCATCCTCGACGAGGTCTTCCTAGCCGGTGAAATCGAAGAGACGAGCAAGCAGGTTGTGCTAACCAGGCTGGAGCATCTGGATAAGCTGGAATAATAGGCTTGGCGGATTTGGGAACAAAAGGAGAGACCGAGGGATGTGAGACATCCTTCTCGTGGGTGTGAGGTGTAATCACGGCTGAAAACCGGCGGACTTCACTTGTCTCATGTATAGGCGTACGGAGGGACCGGAGTCTGGAGTTCGGTCACGAGCGGCGCGCACGCAATCGACTTTGGCATCGTGTCAACCATTGATATTGGAAAAGCCCCTACTGGGCTCTGAATGCGAATCGCGGGAACAGTTTGTCTCGCTGGAAGAAATGGCAGATAGGTGCGTCGTCCTGCTGCTCAAACCCCGGCCCAGCAGCTATCATGCAAATGATCTGCTGGGCCAAAGATCGAAACAGTGACGCCGCTATATATCCTCGAGCGTCCTGGATACATGGGGAGGATGCGAGGACTAAAGACGGAAAGTATGAGTGCTCCCACCTATGGCTCGGTTTGGCTCCTTAGCCGAGAAACCCCTTGTTTCCAATCCAACTCGGTGTGAGATTACTCAAGGTTCAAAAGATCAAACCATCTGGAAGCCCTCTCAACCCTAAGCCTTGCTAATTGGGCACAAGAAAACATAAATTGAATGAGAAAGAAATGGAACCCCTAGCTGGCTGTCGAGTGTGGGAGACATCGAGCCAAGTTGTGGATGATTGGTAGCGATAGTCAAAGCGTAACCCTATGGTCAAGTGGTCTTGACAGACACTAAAATTTGCCGTCTCAAACTTGGATAGCCACGAATGAGATAAGAATATCGCTGGCAGCTTCGAAAACCTGCAACACGAGGATGAAAGATAGATCAACGATCATCGAACGATTCAGCTTGATCCAGGCGAGCGGCGAGCCGTCAGACTGCGAGGTTTGATATCCCAACGGTGGCATGGTCTTCTTCAGTCTCCGTGTACAAATCGACAGCATTTCTGCGCTTGGCCACATTAATGTATACGTGGCTGTTCTCCTTGCACCGGAAAAGATTCAAAACGACAGAATCATAAGGCGGATCTCTCTGGAGCGACTTCAGAGTCTGAGAAGGGACAATGACCGGGTCAGAGCAAGGTTGCTCTTCGTCGATCTCACAACTCATGCTTCGAGTTGTCTTGGCAATATCGTCAAGAACGTCAGCCATGAAAACGTCCTCGCCATCCCCTGGAGCTGAGTTTTCTGGAGGGTGGTGCCGACCAGCGCTGGAAACGGACGACGCGGACGAATAGGTAGGGCTATCGCTGTTACATCCATCCCGCAAATCAGGTGAAGCCTCAAGTCCTGGGCACTCAGTCAATCGCCCGCCAAGGGCCTCCAGGAATGCGTCTGCCTCTATTCC
This sequence comes from Colletotrichum eleusines, assembly GCA_016807845.1. Classification (NCBI taxonomy): domain Eukaryota; kingdom Fungi; phylum Ascomycota; class Sordariomycetes; order Glomerellales; family Glomerellaceae; genus Colletotrichum; species Colletotrichum eleusines. Next base: position 2,477,709 of record JADEZO010000001.1, on the reverse strand, counting down.
GGCTTGCTCCCATTCGGCGTCGGTCGACTCTCCCGCTGCCTTGTCTACGTCAAGGCTAGGTACCGCTTCCTTTGAACCGACATTTGCAGCAGGCTCATAGTCGACGGCGATAACCTGCTTGGCGGTCAAAGAGGCGACGAAATCTCCCTGAGTGTTCTTTTGCGGTGCCTCGATATCATCCCATGGCAGACCACCTTCCAAAGCATCTTGTTGACGCTGCTTCTTCGGTGGCGGATGGATATCATCCCAAGGGGACAGACGGCCATCTGAACGTTTTCTCTTGGGCAGAGAGTAAACTGTCGTCTTCTCTTTTCCGACGGGCTTCTTTCCGAAAACTTCTCTGGCTTCTATCTGAGCCCGACGCTTCGATCCGTCAGAATGATACGAATCAGTGGTTCGGCGTGATCCATTGGTGCGAGCCGACGACTCGTGGCGGCGTGGTTCATCCCAGTGACCTGGAGATGCGTGATGATGCGATCTGTCACGGCAATCTGGAGACTCATAATGTTGTAACCAATAATCACGGTACGGGGAGAGACGTCCTTTCTCGCGTTTCGAGTTGTCCTGACGATCTGGTTCATTGCGGCGAACCGATATATCGGGACGGCGGGCCTCGCCGGGACGATACGAATCGCCAGGACGATAACAGTCGTTGACACGAGATGTGGTACCTGGGCGGTACAGATCAGAAAAAGGGCGGTACGAATCAGGAAGACGGCGAGGTTCGATAAGCTTTATGTTGGCGACGAACTTCGCAGAACCCCCAGTCGGTGTGAAGGAGCCTTGTGACTCGTCCTGACTATTTTCAGCATGGGAATGGATGTATCTGGCTCGACCTTTGTTCATGTAATCGTCGATCGACTTTGGAACTTGTCCGGCAGCGGGCGATTCTATTTGTCCAGCCGAGCTGAGACAGGCGGTTCCTCTCAAGCTCCCCGTAGGAGAAGTCGATTGTTCGATTGTATCGACGTTGAAATGATCGATAGACATCTGGCATGGACCAGCTCGACCCTCACCAGAGGGCACGATCAGTCTTCCGAAATCCATTCTCGGCACAATGGTGGGAACCCATATGTCGCGGCACTTTCCCGGCGCTGATTCGTCATTATTGCCTACTACGTACTGAGGGCATTCATGAACGTAGTGTGTGCGAGCGGCACCACAAACGCGGCAGACGTAGCCCTTGGGAGGTAGCTTATCAAACCAGGGATTGCTATTGGTAGGGCATTGTTTGATAAAGTGACCTGGTTTATCACCAGATCTTGTTAGCAAGTTGATGCTTCCATCAAGCGACTTTGTGCATAACTACCTGGTATTCCACAGCGCTTGCAGACGTAGTTGGAAGGAGGCGTCTGAGTTTCGGGTGAAGGTGCTACAGGCATCTTATTTGAGGGTTTAATGGAAGACGAGGCTTGAGACTGTGGCTCTTCAAAACGAGAAAACAGTTTCTGTCGGCTATTGGGGCTCGGATCATTCGATACAGGCTGAATCTCTTCCGGTGACTTCGTGACAGTGGTTGCCAGAGATGATTGAGTCTGAGAGATGACTAGTCTCGCTGAGTTAGCTCCTGTATTTGAGGACCTAGAAGTGATATGGGCGGCAGAAGGGTTTGGAGTTGAGCGTAGGCGAGACATTGATTTGTAGTTGATCTCAACGTCTCTTCGGGCAAGGTTGAAAGCCCGGATACCCTGGGGGTGGCCCCTCATGTAGCGGGCTTTGTGCCTCGAGAAAGCATTGAGAACGAGGGCCTTGTCGTAGTTTCTGGAACTCAAGTAGTCGCAGCCTCTCCTGATGGTTTCGGACGAATCCTCGTGAGAATGGTATCCCAGGTGAGGAATCTGGAAGACGAGCCACTGGGTGTAGATGTCTAGGAGTGACACGTCGTCAATGTACTGAGGGAAGCGGCGTTCCAGCTCGTGCTCGACGTCTTTTTGTAAGAGGCGATAGAACTCGGCTGAATGCATTCCCAACATATCCGCCCCTAAGCCTGGCATGCTGGTGGCAGACATGACTGGTTGAAAGTCAAGTCAGAACAGGTTGGTCTTTCAGGGGCGAGGCAAACTTTGAACTCTTACCAGACTGTCCCAAATGTCGCCAGGCCTCTGTATCCAGAAACCGACCAAGTACCGGTGTCGGATATGACTGTCTATCACCGGGGGCAATGTCCAATGTCAAGACGGTTCGATTTAATCCGGTAGCATGAGGCAGCACACAGAGAACTTGTACAATGCCTCACCAACATCAGCGAACTGCGTCTTCCATGAATTCGAGATCCGGTAATAAAGCTCCAATGAGTTTGGGAGGATAAGTCGCAATGGCAAGACTCGATGAAGAGGTATCGTAAAGTGAAAGGTTGACCGTGATCGCGTGACAAAGCTCAGCCAAGGCCGGTCAAGCTTGTCGTGATTGTAGGTCACAGCTGGGACGTGTTGTAAAGAAGACAGACAGCAGGAGAAACTGCAAAACCAAAACTTTGCACAAAACAGGCGTAGGCGGTTATGTGAGAAAGCCGGAAGGCAGGAGGCCATGAATACAAGATGCACTTTCCTTGTTGACGGGCCCAGGTAGATTCCTTCCTGCACCTAGTCCTCCATTTTCTTTCTTCCGCCCATGACAGCATGGTGTTTCCTACCTACAATATCGATCGGAAGCAAGTCACTTTCCACAGGTTGCTCATTGACATTGAACTTGAGTCTCGTCATCCACGAGAGACAGGGTAAACAAAGCTCTTCCGTCTTCAATCAGGCTCAAGAACGTCACTCCCACCATAACTAATAGATGGTCCTGATGCAGAATGACTGCAATACGAATGAATTCCACGCCATGCCTACACCTTAACAGATAACGCGTGCCCTACAGTCCGCTACAGCTGCTTCGAAAATCAAACTGCCCTGTCTCTGGCCTGAAAATGGTATCACGTTTACCTCTTCAGAGCTGCAAACCTCCTCTCCAACTCGGTGATGTCAGGCACGCTGCCCCCCGGGCCCTTGGCATCGGGTTTCTTCTGCGCCGCCGCGCCCATCTTCTTGTTCGGCTTCAGCTCTAATGAGTTCAGCATCACTTTGGGGTGAATGTTATCCGTCGTCATCCTCGGCGGCGTGACGGTTAGGGGACTGCTTGGCACCCCAATCGTTCTCGGTGGCGTCGCTTTGCTCAGCTCCTCCTGCTCTTGGGCCAGCTTCGAGTCGTTACCTAGCGGGCCCTCGGGTATCCTCACGCCAATTCCACCACTCGGACTGTCTTCATCGTCGTCCAGCAGGTCGGGCTGCTCCTCGACGCGTGGCCGCTTCGGCCAGTCGACGTTGTATGCTTTCGCAATCTCCTCCAGGTACCCTTGTACGAGCTCTTCCCTTGGCGGTGTGACGCTCAGCTTCTTGACAACCTTTTCCGAAACCTTGCCGTCTGAGTTCTCCATCGCCGATAGAACAAACTCCTTGCCGTACTTCTCGCCCAGCAGCGTCCGCACCACCTGCAACTCCTTGATCTCCGTCTTGGGCGCCGCGTAGATGATGCTCTTGACCGCTTCCTCCAGGCCCGGATCACATGTCGACCCCTCAAGAAGCCCTGCTCGCGCGATCAGAAGCTCGCAGTACAGCTCCAGTATCTCGTGCAGTTCGGTAGTGATATCGGATCGGATAATGTTCTCGACGCGAATGCGCGCAGAGTCGATCTTGCCCACCTCGAGGAGCTGCGCCATCGCGCGTCGTTGCGTCTTGGACATGGACTCGTCGCGCTGCTGAACCATGCGCAACCGTGCGATGGCCAGCTTGAGCTGGACCTTGAGCTTCGTCTGTCGACCGAAAGAGCATGGTTAGCCTGGCTATGCCGTCATCACGATAGTGGGGCAATTGGCAAGGCTCGCGACTCACTGTGATTGCCGGCGGAGGAGCCATTTTCTTGCGCTTTTCGATTTAATATGAGGAGAGATGACGAAGACAAAGGGTATGGGTCGAACGAAACACACTGCCCTCAAGTAAGGTAATAGGACACAAGGCAGCCGGATTGAAGCAGGGCAGTGACCAAGCCCGGAAGGGCTCTGTCTGCCTTATCTAATCTAATCGCCACAGGTTGGTGAGATGGTGGAGCTTGCGCCCCGCCGCCTCTGCGGGGTGTGTCGGTGCCCAAGACATAGCGCAGTGGGATGAACCAGGCTGTGGGGGTACGTAGACATACATATATATTCAGGGATCGCGCACAACCTTTGAGTTAAACACCTTCTTGCAGCTTTAATTACTTCAATACAGCTTGTAGCGTAGGTATGTCGATGGCATGTTGAAGTGCAACCCGAGAAGTCGCCATTCATACACATGGGCACTAGCGTTTACATCCGTGTCAACGTGGACTTGAGACGTTGCACAAACACATTTGCACTGTTGAGCTACCATGGCGACTATCTCGTCTCGTCCGTAACTGAAGACGCCGCCTAAAAAGCACGAAAGACAAGTCCGATAAACGCCAAGCCATGGCCCACCCGTGGGTATCTTTACATCGTTGGAGTAGAAAAGCGAGTTCGAGCTGTCACAGTTGGCAGCCAGACACAGTTGCCCTGGACATCCGCTCCAAAATAGGAATTAAAACTAGAGGGACACGTCAGTAAAAATAACATGCATGTGGTATAAGCATGACTCACAATATTCAGAGCAGTATGTTGCGGCAGTCTCGTTCCGTTGAGCATAGCTCGGGTCTTCTTGGGGCGCTGCTGAAGGCGTCGGAAGGCCTCCTGAACATGGCGAGGCTCGATGGGGCTTCTACCCTCACTGGGCGGGTCGAACAAACCAGTCGCCACCTTGCGCTTCTTCGACCCGGCGTTCTCGCCGCCGCTCTGTGCTTTAAACAGATCCTCCTGCTCCTTGACCTTGAGCGCGTGCTCTGTCAGCGTCTGCACCATCTCGAAAGTCAAGAAGCCCAGGATATCGACGATATCATCGGAGGGCTTGCTGTCTGTGACGATGCCAAAGCCAGCCCACTCGCGGAACCGCTTGCCCTTGCGGTAAGTGAAAGAGGCCTGGCGGTATTCGGACCAAGTCACATACTCCTCCTTCGTCATGGCCTTGGTGCGCTCATCGGCCTTGCGGAGACGCTGGAGAGTGATGAAGTTCATCTCTTCCTCCTCTTCGTCCTCCTCGTCATCGCGCTCGGGAACTTCTTGACTGTAGAACGACATGGGCTCCCAAGGTAGGCCGACCTTGGCTTTCTTGTTCTTCTTGGTAGCATCGTCGACTGGGCCGCCAGGAACCACGCCTCCGACAGGGTCTTCACCCGCACCAAGATCAGCTTCACCACCCTTGTCATCTGAATCCTTGACGTTCTTTCTGACATCCTTCCAAGAGAGGAAAGTCCGCAAACGCGAGACCTTAGCTTGGTCGTGACGAATCTGGAAGATCAGGTCGTTGATCGTAATGGCTCGAGCGCCGCGACGGGCTGCAAGCTCAGTGCAATTTCGAAGCTGATGAGTGTGAGCCTAGCTGAGTGGGTTTTAGCGCGCAACAACCTACGAGTTCAATGACTTGTTGCCGAACAATGTCTTCAATTATGCTTGTGGTTTCAATCGACGGCTCGGCAGTCTCGCCAGAGACGTACATCATCTTCCGCAGGACGTTAGTGAACCGATCAATCCAGCCGTACGGCGACTTTTCGCCCCTCTTGTTTTTGGGCGTGAAGGAATCAGTTTTGCTTCTGGGCTTCAAAGATCCGGGGCGCTTGCCCTTCGCCCGCTGGTGCTCTCCGCCGCATGTGACATCTAGGATAGATTTGTAACCAGACACGACGGCGATGCTCCGGATTTCATCGAACGCGGACTGGAAAAGCTCCATGCTCTCGCGCTGAATGCGTGCCGTTGCAGCCGCCTTTGCTCTGGAGGGTCGTGGGTGTGCTGGCTTCGCAGTGACGGCAACAGGTTTGGTGTCGGGGACCCCATGTACTAACGGTTCGGTGCATTGTTCGAAGATTCCGAGACTTGTCTCGAGGCTTCCCATGAGGTCACTCATGGGACATCTGACGTCGTCTTGGTCGCAATGAAGCCTCCAGTCAAGGAAGGTTTGAAGCTCACGGTCCTCCATAGCTACGACTATCCCCGTTTCTCAGGGTAGATGTCGTTTGAAGAGGGAGGATGCTTCTGTTGCGAAGTGTCTTTCCTGTCGGATGCTGTCTGGCGGATGCCTTTCGTCGGGAGGGAGCGGCAGAGGAAGGCGAGGCAGGTGCAGCTTCAGTAACCCTCCCTCGTCGAGAAATGGGTCTCCGGTGCAGCTAGGAACTACGCAAGAACGAGGGTATCCTTTGCAGAGGAATTTCTGCGCTTAAAGAAGAAATAGGAGGGGGGAGACACAGGAATCCGTCGAGCATAGTTGTTTCCTTCTAGTATAGGCTTTCTTGCAATTCATTGCGATCATCATGGTAGCCATCCATTCACCGTCGCCAGCACCATCAGACATGCACGTCAAGGGCCTTGTCCTTCAGACGTTCCTCGGCTGGACTTCCAAGCCAACGTGTGATTTCCGCGACCAGTATCGCTAACTTTTCAGGTCAAAGGGGTTGTGGTACCAAAACGCTGGAGAATTGGTGACGAAGCGTCCTCACTCACCTGACTGATCTCCTGGCGGTACTTGTACGCCTTGTCATCTTTGGACGCCATCTTTGCCGACGTCCTAAGGTACGCCCCAGGGGTTGTTAAGAACGGTTTGGTTATTCGATGATTATGCTGTAAGTGTCTTTCGTGATGCAGCAATGAATAGCTGATGATAATGAGAGATGCGCGTAAGTTTTGAACGTGGCTAGAAGGCTGGTTGGAGGGGGTCGATAGTCGGGCGGCTGGAGCGCAAGTGATAGATCACAGCCCAGCTCCAGTCTCTACCAGAGAGCTCTTTTAATACTCAGAAAAGAATAGGTTGGATGCCAACGTCATAACAAACAATGTTATAGCAAAGTTGTAAGGTGGTGAATGAGACAGGGAATGGAGGAGACAAACGGTAGTGGTAGTGTCGATGGCAGTGGTTCAGCAGCAACGTGCACAGGCCAGCATCGGTAGCGATCCACCGGAACATGATACCCTGTTGTACTCCACACAGGCTTCTGATTTCCGCTCACGGATAAAACAATGTCCGAGGTCCGTCTAAACCCACATCCACTACCTAACCGTTCAGACCTAGAGCCAGAATCCATGAGTGCTTCAAAGCCGGAACACGCGAGAGCTTGGCTGACCAAGAAGATGGCAAAATACACGAAGCCGAGCATGAAGTCTTCCGACGAACTTTCAGCTTCACCAGGCGGCTCCTCTGAGTCTCCCTTGTCATCGAACTGTCCATATGAATCATAAGACGGCTTACAAGCGACGCCGCACGTTCGTGGTGCTTTCACTGCAACTACAAGTCATCCGTTTCTATGACTTTCACAACCCACCATCAGTATGCAGAGAAGAAACCGTTCATCCACTTCTGCTTTAGATTCGGAATTCATACAAACGCTCTGAAGTTTATCTGTGGCATACTAGTCCGGGCATCCCTTGACGTATGGCTTCCGCACACCAAGCCAAACAATCACGGATTCTCTTGATGATGCAGCGGCACTGATAGTTTGCGGCTTTAAATTTTTGACAAAGAGCGATAGCTACTCTACAAGAAAACTTTTCGGCAGCCAACAAACCACACCGATGACTGAGTGTATCCCATATGGAGATCAGCGGGATGTACGATAGTACTCATCGGCCAGCGCGCCGGTGAAGACCTGCTGCGGCCTCCATAACAAGGGTTCTTTCTCGAGCATTGCCTCCCGCCAGTGAGCAAGCACGCCGGGGATGCGCGACAGGCTAGCCATGGCTATGATGATGTCCGGTTCGAAACCGAACGCGGTGTACAGAAAGCAGCCGTAGAGGTCCGCGTTGGCCTTGAGGCTGCGGCTCGTGAAGTACTCGTCGGTGCTGGCGACGCGGTCGATCTCCATCGCTACCGAAAGCAGCGGGTTCGACTCGACCCTTTCTCTGTGCTGGTCAATCATGGCCCGGATCAAGTTGGCGCGGGGGTCGACGACCTTGTACAACCGGTGGCCGTACCCAAAAAGGCGCTGCTTCTTGGCCTTCACGTTGACAATCAGCGCCGGGACGTTTTCGGGCGTTTTGAGATCTTCGAATGTCTTGTATGCGAGGTCGATGGCACCGCCGTGGAGCGGGCCGTACCCGGAGACGATTCCCGAGATGCAGCAGGACAACGGGTCAGCTAGCGTGGAGGCTGCATGCAGGAATGCAGAGGTTGAGTTGGTCATTTCTTGGTCGGCGTAGAGGATCCAGAGCTTTTCGAAACACTCTAACATTTCCGCGGCAGGTTCGTTACTCGTACCTTCTTGAAAGCCCATCATCCTCAAGACATTGGCAATGAATGAAGCTTCAGGATCGACGGGAGCGAACGTTTTACCGCGCTTGTGGCAGTACGTTAGAGCGACGACGGTGGCGAGAGCGGATAAGGTGCTGATGAGGGCGGCATCAACCTTGTCGGGCTGGCCAAAGTACGCCGGACGGCCGGACTGAAGTGTCCGAATGGCTCCTTCGTCTCGACTAGCGTAAGCGGCCATACCGGCCATGACTATTGTGCTAGTCAAAGAGTCCCTAGGGAACGATTTGATGACTTGAACGACGCGCTCGGGAGGGACGCAATGTGCAGCAATCTTGCGTTGAAATTCTTTCTTCTCTGCCGCGTCGGGTAGCCGGCCCCAGATGAGGACGTGGATGACCTCTTCGTAGTCATGATTATCAAAGAGGTACTCTATGGGGTAACCTCGATATTGGATGTAGCCTCGCTTGCCGTCGACGAAGGTGATGTTGGACTCCACGCAGGCGGTATTAAGATAACCGGGATCAAGGACACGCAAGCCAGAGTCAGCCTGACCGACAGATTCAATGCCATAGCGAGCAGCAGTGATCTTCTGAAAATCAAGGGCGCTGACTGCATTGCGCCTGATGGGTATCTCGTACCGCCGCTTCGTGCGGTTATCGAGGACTGTCAACGTACTGCAAGAATCGATGTCATGCCGACCGAGGACCCAATGGAGCAGTTGAGGAGACTTCTGCAAAGCCTGGTTGGCCAGACTGAATAGGCTGAAAAAAGGCCTCAGGAGACCAACACCACACAAGATGAGCCCCATCACGATGTTTGGGGTACTGAGTTGATTGGAAATGGCCTGTACATTCCGTATATCTTGTTGTATCGATTTCCAGAACAGAGTCTTCCAAAAGGAGTTTGCAAGTCGGCCGTGTCTGAATTTGGTCAAGCTCTTGAGAACGGTCATTGCATATTTTGGTCCCTTCAAGTTCCGGTACTTGTTATAAAGTGAAGGGTTACGGAACCAAGACTTGTCAAAGTTGTGATGGGTAGTGTGGTTGTCCATGTTTCGATGCAGCTTGAGATTCATTCGACTTTGTGCCATTCGTGTCCTCTGATGTTTAGACCAACTATGATCAGGACATATTTATATTATTGAGAAGAGACTCTGAACATATCGAATCCCTTTCCATGTTTCTCCAGCCGCAAAAAAGGACCCCAAGCCCCCATCTGCTGATTTTCAGTTGCGGCCCCCATCCTGCGCCTTGACTATTCAGCAGCCGTCTGGCGCTAATATGCTCTCCCGCCATTCCAAGTAGATGTGTTGAAATCTAGTCGTATTGGTCAAGAACTCATCATGAGGCGTGCTTACCACACGGACTACTAAGCTGACGTTGTACATGCGCGGGAGTGTTCTGCTTCTCGGCCCCCTTTGGCCGCTCGATGCTCGGTGCCATCTTACTGTCCAGTGAGTAGTATTTTGAAAAGATGAACGGGGCGAAAAGGACCCTCCCGTACAGCAAATTAAAACCGCTCCCGACCTGCTCGCCCCAACCTGGCCGTCAGATGACGACGGATTTACGCTACCGATAGATAAGCAAAGTGCCGTGATCCAGGGCACTTGAGCGCGAGGCGCCCTCGCATCGACGAGTAGCATACGTCCACGATTCCGTGATTCGACACCTAAGGAGCATTTCGGTCTCCATAGGGCACAGCCACGGTGATGGGAAGAGTAAGTGGAACAGGGTTGGGCGTAGGAAAGTTTAGGAACAAATTCACAAGTCCCAGGCTCTTGTTACTGCTACTCTCAAGACACGTCACCAGCGTAACAACCGTCAATCACTCAGGAATGAAATTGACTTTTCAAGTCTCACAGGGATTAAATAGAGAATCGAAAAGCGAAAAGAGGAGGAAAGCGTGGAGAAGAAGTATCACGTTCCTTCGAGGTAACGCGCCTCTATGGACCCTGTGTTTACAGATATATATAACAAACGGCGAAGAATGCTGTCCTCACGGCCGTGCGCTCGCCTGCCCATGCCCTTGAATCCCTCAGCCTTTACACCATGTCATGTCCTGAATTTTCCCATCTGTTGGGTGTCATTAAAAGTGCCTAGCTCGAAAAAAAACATTAGGCAAGAGTACATAGTGCCGCCGTCGAGTCCGGCGGCTTGTCTTAGTCGTGAATGGTGCTTGCGGTTTGCTCCATGGCCTAGATGGGGGCGGCAGGCTCCTCCACCATCTGGGTATCTTCGGAAACGGGTAGCACGCCATCAGGGCCCTCACCCTCAAACACCTTGCCGCCCTCATACGTCTTCCTTCTCCAGCCGCAGGGTTCGGCGGGATCCTTGATCCACTCCATTGTCGGGAAGTAGTGCTCGTTCTTCTTCATGGTGATGACCCACGGCACACTGTCGAAGGTGACAGCCTTGAGTCGGAAATCTGGTCATGATTAGCTTACCCAGTAGATTGAGCGACTGCAACAGAGTGGCTTACAGGTGTTGTCCGGGATTCCCTGGACAGAAGCGAGGAAAGTCTCCAGGTCAGGCGTCGGCTTGCCGTTGACATGGGTGATGAAATTGGTTGGCGCAAGGCCGTACTGGTACGACGGCGAACCACGGGTGCGGGCCGAAACGTAGACCTCACTGTGCAGCTTACTAATCTGCTGCCTGACGGCGTGGTGAGGTCGGTGTAGGATGGCTCCGCAGAAGGAGATGGCGTGGTCAGTCTCGACATCATCGGCGGCGACGGTGTGAGCCTTGATGTGCATCTCCTCGCAGTTGCGGACGATGACTGCGTCAAGAACCTCGTGAGAGTACATGACATCCAACTCGGAGACCCTGGTGATGACCTTGCCGTTAAGGGTGAGCAAAATGTCACCCTCAAGCAGCGCGCCCGACTGCTCGCCGCGTTCAAAGGTCCGCTTGCTGACCATGAACAGCTGGTGGTGCGTCTTGTTGGCCTCGGTGACCTTGCGAATCCACTCATCAGAGACTCCCATGACTCTGGCCTGGGCCATGGCAATGGCCCTGAACTCAACGGACAGCATCCGCAACTTGGGGACGATCCCTTGTTGGATCTGAGAGACCACGGGCAATAGAGTGGGCGTTGCAAGACCAAGGTGGTACTCCTCGTCCCGGTTGGTGCAAGCCGAACGCTCGCCAAGGTACGTAAGCCACAAGGCCTGCACAGTGCCATCGTCGGAAACCAGAACGCCGCTTCCACATTGGTTGCTCAGACTGGTGTCAACCGTAATGGCATCGACGTTGATGGCTCGGTATCTGGGTGCGCCAGAGTTGGCCGGAATGGCAACAGCAGTGACTTCGGTGACCGTTGTCGTGGCATGGACAATCTTGCCAATCCTGTTGTATCCCATGAAGATGGTGGAAGCTCCCTGGGTGATGTTCTCTGTGCTCAATCTCGCACTTTGCACGGGAGCGTCAACCAACTTGGGGTCATACTGCACGATGGCGTAGTTTTGCAGAGGGTGAAGGAAGACGACCTTGCCTTCGACAATGATCGAGTCCGCAATGGTGATGGTCACATCGCACAGATCGTAGGGAACAATGGCTCTGGAGATGACGACGAGACCCTTCTCCGCGTCAATGACCAAGCCCATGCCCCACTTCCTGTTCTTTGGGAAGCCGTCGAGCTTGACGGGCATGGTGCAGTTGACATGGACGAAGCTTCGCACCAGGTCGGCAATGGCCTTGTGCTTCACATTCTCCAGCTCGATGAAGGAAGCAGAGCGGGCGACAGGCGCCTTAGGGGGCAGGGGATCAGCAAGGTCGGTGAAGTCCCACAGACCAGTCTCGTCGTTTCTGACGGCCATCTTCATCTTGGCCGACCAATGCCGGTCAACGTAGATGACGGTGGTGTTCAGGGTGTGCAAGTCACGCAGGTGCTTGTAAGTGACCACGACGCGGGCTTTGTCCGGGATCGCCTTCATCACCTCGATGAAGGTCTCCAGATCAGGGGTCTTCTTGTGGTCCACGGTCTGGATCAGCCAACCATTATCCGCGCTGTCGAATCTGAAGGAACCAGTGGCCTCGCACACGAAGACACCTTGGCATGCGACGCCGTACAGACGGGCTTGCTGGTAAGACAGGCTGTGGAAACTGGCACCCGCGACGGATACGAAGCGGTCAGGAGTGATCTGGTGCAGGTCACCGACGTCAACGTCAACCTCGATGTCCTCGCCACCCCTCTGCAGTTGCAGGCGGATGGTCTTGCCGACGTTTGAGTCCAACAAGTCATCCAACCGGATGAACTGTCCAACGCGCTCGCCGTTCACCTTGATGAGAATATCACCCTCCTCAATCTTCTGGTCAGACTGGCCCTTAGGAAGAACAATTTCGGCAACAAGCATGTTGTTGTCCTTGGGAAAAGCTTGACGAGCTGCAGCCTCCTCCTCTGGCGTCAAGCCGAGACGTCGGCACTCGTCGAAAGGTTTGAGGAGGAATTGGCACTGGATATCACCTCGCGTAACGGGCTTGCCCTGGCGAATGCATTCCAGAGCTCGTAGCGGTCGGTCGAGGGGAAGGAAGTAGTCTGTAGAGGCACCGTCGGATCGTCCACCTGCTTGCAGCGCAACAGCAAAGCCGTCAATGTTCACAACAGGACTGCCAGAACTACCACCACTTGCGGCAGCATTGGCCTGGTAATAGCACGTGTTGAAATCGCTATAACCTTCTCCGTACTCGGGGGCGTTTCGGTCGAGACGACTGATGAAGCCGGACAAGATACTGAGCTTCTCTCCGGCGTCGTTACCAACGACTCTGATCTCAACACCGACTGTCGAGGCGTTAGCGGTGACCCACTATAGTGCTTGTGGCCATCAAGGTGTTTGCCTACCCTTTGCAAGGTCCGGACGAAGCACCAGCGCGTTTAGCTTCATGTACTTGACGGCCTTGGGGTCGAAACGCAGAATACCGAAGTCGTGGACGGGATCACGGTAAACGGGGTATGCGTCGACCTCCTCATGGTTGTCGAAAACGATGTATCCCCAGAACGGTCCAGCTCCAACAACGTGTCGGTTCGTCAAGACGTAACTGTAGCACAACGATGTTAGCACGGTTGTCTCCCTTGCATCTATATCAGAGCCAAGTGTATTATACCCCTTTTGAGCGTCCACCACAAAGCCGGTCGCCTCACTAGTCAACGCCGCATCCGTGTCGAAAGAGCACGTTTGGCAGAAGCGGATGGAGACGACGTTGCTGACGACGTTCTCAATGGTTTTCTGCCAGGCCTCAGGCTCCTGAGTAATGGGAAACATGCTGTTCAGCCTGGTAGGGTCCTCGAAATCGGACTCGTCCTCTTCGACGAAAGCACCATGTTCAAGCTCGACCTCGGGTGTATTATCGCCGGCGGACAACTTCCCGTTGAGAGCGCGGTGCTGCTTGTGAGGCCGCAAGTCCTGTGGGCTCGCCGGGGCCTTGCGTTTAGCGCGCGGCGATGTGTTATTGCCGTTCATGTTCGCGGCCTCGGGTGTGGCAGTCTGGGTTGAGGTATGGCTTTGTTGCGCAGTGGACGGCGTCTTCGGTGCGGCGGCGGCGGTAGAAAAGAGACGGCGGGTCTGGGCAAAGTCGGACCGTCGCGTGGCCTTATAGCGTATGTCTCTGGAGGGAACGACAAGAGAAGTGCGGGAGCAGCCGCGTTGTGCGAACGGGAGGAGCTCGTGCTGCCGTATATAAAGCCGGGGGGGGAAGGCAAGTGTGGTAGTAGTGGCGGTGGTGGTGTAGGACGCAGACCAAAGTCGCGGTGCTGATACTGTAGTGGATGCAATGCTCGAGCAAGTCCCTCTGCGTATGAAGATGGAGCGCATCCAGCGTGGGTAGGGAAAGGACGGGATGGCAGCAACCTAACCCTCCAGCAACAAGAACAATGTCTCTGTGAATGAACGGCGGGTAATCAGTGCTCTTGGCTATCAAGGTAGCTATGAATTATACCTAAAGCCTTGGCACAAGTGATCCCCTGAAATGTGATGGAAAAACGCTGTCCCAGAACCAACTTTGTTTTTATTTGAAATTTTTTACGCGGTCTGTCGTCGTCGTCGTCGTCGTCCGTCGTCAAAAATTTCAGGTGCGGAACGATTGATGGCAAACAAACAGGATCTGTCCAATATGGGGTCACCCAGACCAGATCACCAGGCTAGTTGCATAAGAGCCCGCTTATATGGGTGCATGTCCCGGGTGGGTGTCCATCCCTGCATCAGTCCCCACCATCGTTCCCGGGTGCTGATGTAATTTGCTGCTAGCGTCATGTTAGAGTCTGTAGCATTCGCTAAGCCGGTCTGATAACATGGTGAAGTTTGGTTAACAGTCTTGACAGGCAGACGTCAACGGGTGGTGTGCCTGGCCTGCAGCTTTAGTTGAGACGATAACGGGTCATGCTCTCGTACTGCACACCATCATCACCAGGATTTCGGTCAGTATTGATATGCAGGTCTCACATTTGCACTGCTCGAATGACCGCCTGAAATGCACCACCATTTGCCTCGGAATCTGCTTTCAGCAACCTGGTTCGCTCGATGACACACCTATCACTCACCGGCCGGCATTTCGAGCTTTTACCACCACCCACTTCGGCGGTCGGTACATTCACAATACGAGGCGGGAAAGAGAGTTTAAAGTATTCGTTTTCGATTCTGTTGGCTTTGGCTACCTGGTAAATCTGTATACTCGAGGGGACATACGTCCAGTGTCCCTAAGATGCTCTCCCAAAGAGAAGAAGGCCCATCCAAGTAAGATTAGAGCAATAAGTGCCAGCATTCATGTTCATTGGCCAAGCCATACCGGCGAATATCCATCCCCAGAGCGAGATCCATCAGTGGTTCGTGAACAAGGAAAGCAAGCTGCAGTAATAGTGAGCAGCTATACGTCGTAGCCGAAAGCATCCCAGTCGAGTAAGGCAGCATGCTGTACCCCCAGACGATATGGGAAAACGACTTCAAGTCCTTCCGTATTACTGCTCATCGCTGTTTTCCTCCTTGGGAACAGCGGCCTCGGTGCCAGTCTCATCAGATACAGGCTCGGTCTTGAGAGCCGTCTTCTTGGCAGGGGAGCGACGCTTCTTGGAAGTGCCGTCTGGTTGGGGACAAGTCAGCGACGGCGTCTTGTAAAGGAAAGGGCGAATCAACACCTACTAGAGTTGGTGGCAGCGGCGCGCTTCTTGGGAGCGGCCGTCTTCTTGGTCTCTCCGTCATTCTGATCGCCACCAGAATCCTCGTTGGCATCTTCGCTGCTCTTGGCAGCACAAGCTTTCTTCTTCGGCGCGGCATTCTTGCGTGCTTCGGAAGCATTAGTATAAAACGATACCACATGTAAAGTAGAATAAAGTGAAAACTTACGAGTCTTGGTCTTGGGGGCAGGGGTGTCACCTCCGCCCTCTGTGTTGAGATCACGCATCTGGACGATGATCGAGGTCCACTGACCTTGTACGGCCTTCAGGGTGCGGTTAGGCATGTTGATGTTCTTCCATTCGACGCCTTTTCCGTCGGGGAGCAGGGTCGCGAGGACTCGGAGCACGAGCTGGAACTACCCGCCATGAAATAAGCACAGGGTCGGGAATAAACGAGAACGGAAGGAAGGAGACACTTACGCGTTCAGTGTCGGTCCAGCCACCAGCACGGCCACCGGCAGGAGCGCCTTCGGCGGCATTGGCAGAGGAGGAATCGGGCATCTTGAAGGCGGAGTGCTGTTGGGGTCTACAAGAAAGTCAGCCGAATATTGAGAGTGGACAGGCCAGGGACCAAAGTATCTTGAGGGATGAAGCGCGGTAGGTGGTGAAGATGGAAAACGAGAGTGAGCCTGAACGAGGTAGATGAGAGTGAGAAAGATGAGAGTGGGGAAGAGTGTGCGGGAAGGGCGATGGGAACGAACAGTTGCCACGTACTCTGTAGTGTAAATGAGAGATGGAAAAGCAATAACCGCCTACCTTGAAGTGGCTGTAATGAGAGGACTTTGCAGGTTGATGAAGGTGGTGGCCGCTGAAGGTGGAAAGTGGAAGTGAAAGAAGCGATCTAGTGGCAGGTTGAAGGGGTTTTATGTAGGAGGAAAGCGTGAAATAAGAGTGGCAGAAAACGGAAGCTACCTGGTACTCGAGGAGTTGGAAAGGAAGCGAAGGGAAGGAAGGAAAAGGCTCAGGGCAAATCCTGACTGTCTCCTTCCTGTTGTACTCCGGTCTCTTTCGGAAACGTCTGGCTGGTTCATTTTAAGTAGGTATAAGGCCTTCAAAGAGCGAAATACTTTCGCTGACTGTGTCTATCCAATATAGAAAACAGGCTTTGGATAATATACTACTTAGAATAGAGAACTACCAACGAGGACGGTGCTCCTGACTTCCCCCTCTCCAACAAGGGGGAAAGGGGCAGTAACTCAACACATTTGCTCAAGTTACACACTGCAGCATACGCGATTGAGTAACCGACCCTAGGGTTCATCGGCCTGGTGACAGCATATGCGTGGCTGGCTCCAGTACTTTTTGGAGGCCGCGTGAAAGAATGTAGTCTTGGACGCGACTTTCGGCGGTTTCGGCGGGGAAGCGTTAAACGTTCTGCCGCGTTGAGATCCGCGAGCATAACCGTGGACAAGTTGAAGCTATGGTCAGAACACCCTTGATATAGGATCTCTGTCGGTCCAGACCGACCTTTTAGACGTGAAGCGGTATGGTTATGTCAGGATGAAGGGGTTGTGTCTGCCTTCCATGGATGGCGCGACGTTGATCGTTGAATGTATTGATGAGTCGTATAAATATAGTACTTTCCACCCTCATCATAATTCAGAGGATGAAATAGCAGCTCGAATGACATCGACTTACTGGCGATTCCAAAGAACACACGGCAATGAGTTACGAGTACGAGCTCGATATGTGCCGCGATGCCACATATGAAATCGATCATCGTGGCCTGTTTCTCTATCTACTCTGTCTTAGGAAGCTAAGAAACAACATTTCATTTGTCCGTCTCGATGAAAGCTAGTATCTCCGCCGACGCAGAACCAGCCATGTATCAATATGAAGAAGAAAAAAAAGGTTTATAATATGTCGATTATCTATCTCATCTTCCGTCTCTCGTCAGCGTAAAAAGTACAAACGCCTCGAAGACAACCAAGTCTAGCACATAACATAACCCACACCATGTACCTTAGCCCAGGCAAGAAGCAACCAAGGTCTGTCCCTTGAAGACCGTGTGGAACCTTTTCTAGGGTGACGCGACCAATGTGACTGGTCAACCCGAAGAACCCTGAAGTCCAATGCGAAAAATAAACCTGAAAAAAATGTAGCCCATATATGAGGTGTGCACCCCGGCCCCCCGGTTGTCTACGTCGTGGAGAATCGCCGCCGCTATGTGAGAAATCGACGTCCAAGTGGTATGTGCAACGCGGATCGACCAATCGCAGGTAATGAGAGACAAGTCGAAGCGTGGTCAATATCCTCCCAAATGCCGGGTATCGTTGCGTGTCGTGTCCCATCCAGTCCAAGCTGTCGCCCAATTTGCGCAACACTTCGAAAGGCGAGGAACAACAAACCAAATAGGTAGTAAAATCCTCCCAAGAGAAAGAGCGAAGCTTGCGACGTAGCTGAAGGTTTAAGAAGATACCCCCCCAGTTCCATTACGCTGCCATTTTGCCCTTGTACACCATGAACTCCCGAATGCGGGCTTCGTGATCCTCACAGGCAACAGCCCACTTTCTTCGTATCTCTCTATCCTGTGCCATCCATTCTAGATACTCCAGAATCTCATCGTCGCCGCGAGAAACAAGAAAAGAATAGCTCTTTCGAGCCCGAAGGTCGGCAATGTTTGCCTTGCGTGCGTTGAAGTGCTCGATGACTTGAGCATTGAAAATTTCCCATCTGATGACATAGTTCTGGAAGTCCTGCGTGTACTTCTGCCAGGCAACGCCAGTGGGCTTGAGGCCGACTGCGAATGTAGGCGGGGGTCGAGGTGCCTGGGGAATCACTGGAAAGTCGAGAGACGGCTTCGTCTCCTTCTCGATCGGCGCTCGGCTTGAAGGTTGGCTCTCGAACGGGAGGTTCATCTTGAGGTCGCCCAGAGAACCCAAGCCAGAGTTTTGTGCGAAGGGCGCCACATTCTTGAGGTCAGCGAGACTGGCTCTAAATTCTTCGCTGTCCTCGGAACCGGCGGCGTTGGGATTGAACTCTGGCTCCCTACGCGGGAGCTTGGGACCGGTCTCCTGCATTCCATTCACATTTCCAGGCCTCCATTCTGGGCGGGAGGGTTCGACAGGAATGTTCCTCACACCGCTGGACCGGTCTCTTCGCGGTGCGGCCCCGCTCTGTGGGGGGTCAATGTCCATCGCATTCGGGCTCTTCGCCCCAACTGGCTCGGTGGTTGACTTGCGACCACGCCACTCGCTCTCCTCCTCATCACTGTCATATTCCTCGCTCACTAAACCGGCGCCGCCACCCGCCGTTGGCTTGATCCTGGTTTTCCTAGAGTTCACTCGCGAGATACGAGTCGGGGATGTCGACGCGGACTGTGACGGCACGAAGTTCTGCGCTCCAATCTTCTGTGTCCAGTCCTGGGCGTCAAATTTGCCATCAGCCGAAGGTGAACCTAACGGCTGGCCAGAAGCGTCTTTCTGATGTCTCAAGCTCGGACGTTTGATCGGCGATCGGCGGCCTATACGACTTCCAGACTGCGAGCGAACTTTGGCAGCTGGATCCTGGACGGGGCTGCCAGCACTAAATGTGTAGGCCTCTGAGCCATCGCCGTTTACAAAACTAGTGTCAATGTCATTGGTGCTCTTTCGGCCAAACGTCGGCTGCCGCGGCGCGGTGCGGGCGAAAGTATCGTCGTCGATCGGGAAGTTGAAGCTATCGTTGTTTCTCTTGTCAGCAGTGTTCACACCATTGTCATGGCCAGGGGCAGCGGTATGGCGCTTGTCACGACCAAGCGGCGTCAGATCGGGGGCCTGCCTCTTGACAAGCTTGCTCAAAAGTTCACCCTGCTTCCGTTCAAAAGGCGTGAGCGAGTGACTTCTAGAGCTGTCTCCACTGGGAGACGGAGACTCGAACACCATGGCGTCGCTTGTGCGTTCAGCCGCCTTATGCCAACATGCCTGCGATGTCCGCGTCGAAGATGCTCCATCGTTGCCGTGCACGAAAGTAGAATTTGACTGAGGAAATACGAAAGCGGAAAACGGAGTTGGAGAATAGGGGAAGTCGTACATTGAAGATCCTTTGGGCGTTCCTGTTGTCTGGCTGTGACTGGTTCCTAATGTCAAAATTAGCTATAGCTCGTTACTGACGATGAAAGAGACTGGCCGTTGGGATTGTGCGAAGTCGCCGACTTGGGCTGACTGTTCTCAGGAGGATAACTGGCGGCAGTGTTTGGCGGCGTGTATCTTGCGCTTGCGCGGGATCGGAAGGGGTCTTTCGGGGTATGGGACGCGGTGGCGCTTGATGAATTTGGGCGGTCGTCCTGCGGCGTCGACGTGGATGTCCTCGGGCTCGACGGTTCAGTCCTTGCCTGGCGAGGGACACTCTGAGCGCGTGTTCGAGCGCTGCCCGGTGATAAGTTGGGGCCATGGCCCTCCTGAGGTGGTCGAGGGGTCTCACGAGTGCTCTTAGCTCGTCCTATGGGGATTCCGTCAAAAGGGTTAGTCTTCTCTCCGCCATTTGAGGTGTACGGGGTGCTCTGGCGAGTATCCGTGTATGCGTCGCGGAACTGGGCGAGAGGATCTGGCACGCCTGCCTCTTGTTGCCTGCGGGCATTGTCTGCGAAGATGTTGGTGTGCCGAGAAGAGGTGGAGTAGTTGGAGGTGTTGACTGGGGGCTCATCTCCAGGCACTGGGGAGTGAGGAGTGTATCCGCCCTTGCGTCCAAACGAAGCCTCGGCTCTCTGTTTCTGGGAAGGAGTGCGCGGAACAGGTCGCTTTGGAGTCTCGGACTTGGGCTTTGGCTGGGACTGGCTGGCGCGACCACCTTTCATGTTCTCGAACGCATGCCACGCGTTCCGCTTCGCTTCAGGATCGTCTCTCGATTGCTGTGCTTTGGCCGTAGGAGCAGCACCCGACGCAAAGTTGCGATATCTGCTCGCACCCGAAGCCGGGGGAGGTGGCGGAGGATTACGTGTCGTTGCGTTACGGCGAGGAGGGGGTGGGAAGTTAGCACCCGCGTTCTGCCAGGGGTTACCTCTTACCCCAGAGGCCGTGGGGTATCTCGATCGTGTCCGCCCAGCATCATACTTGGCTCTCTGCTGGGGATCGGTAAGAATCTCGTGGGCCGACTGGATAATCTGGAATCTCGAGTTGACTTCGGCCTCACGGCCTGGATTACGGTCGGGGTGGTACTTGAGTGCTGTCATGGGTTAATGAAGTGGGCCAACGTTCAAGAAGGTGATCTCTTCGTACCAAGCTTTCGGAACTGCTTCTTGATCTCGTTGGTGTCAGCGTCTGCTGAAAGCTCCAGGTCCGCGTAGTAATCGCGGCTCATATCAACTCCTCCCATCCTGAAGGTGGACAGAGGCAGTCAACGGGGCTAGCGATTGTTTGGTCGATGTCCGTTTTGCCCAGAACGCATACCAGGCTTGAGGCACTCTCTATGGTCCAGACTATCGAACTGTATATGGATCGCTGAGTCGGAAAGCACCCGGGACTGTCGTAGCTTCCCTTGCCAGTCGAACTATCGGAAACGTTGGCTGAGTGTGGGCAAGTCGTCCTGCAGCGTATGCAGCGTATCTCAGCAGGGCTAAACACTGCGCCGACGATAGCTGGGCAGGTGATGTGACGTCCAAATTTGCGAACCTAGTCGGCGTCTCCTGAGCGGCGGGATTGCGTTGTTGAAAGCAGCAAAGTCGTTCAACTGCCCTGATCAGCAGTGCCGCCACCTTTGTCAGATTGTCCGACAGTAGGTGGTTGTCGGAAGGTTTACTCAAAAGCGATCGGTCTTCGGGATGATGAGGGGCAAAAAGAAAAAAAAAGAAGAAGCAAAAGTGAAAAACTAAAAGTAGCGAGGGTGTCAGCAGCAGCGTCACGAGGAAGTAGAGTCAAAATAGCAAAGGCTTTGGCCAGCGGGGAAATATCGTGGTGGAAAAGCACAACAGTGGTGGTGTCAGATGGAGGATAAACAGTTGGACAGGTAGGTAACACGCGAGTGGAAGCAAGCAGTTGCCGAGCTGGAGGCAGACGGAAGAAGGTTGGCAGTTGCTCCCCCACGGACCTGGTAAGGATCCGCTCTGTTGTTCACCCGTAGCTCGCAGTGTTATGTCGAACAGGTGACTACTGCACAGCAGGGATATACGTGTGTCGATGTTGGATGGCGGAAACAGGCACCGCGGGGGTGGGAGGGTGAGCAACAATCCCAGAATGCAGCACAGGGCAGGTCAGCCCGGGCTGAGATGGTGCCGTAGCACACCCGCAAGCTAGTCGGAGTACCGGTAGGAAAACAGCAAAGCAAGGAGATTCCGGTACTATGGTTGGTCCCTCACCGTCTTTCCTCGGTCGTTCGTAAAGGGGGAAGAGACGCGGGGGTGATTGGGCACATGTGCAGCGGCATGCGTGCGTGGGAAGCAACTCACCGAGATGACGTCAAAATGCAGCTCCGACAGATCCAAAAGCTCGAGGCTTTCCGTGTCGTGAATGTCGGACGAAAGAGGTGGATGGCCGAGACACAAGTCGGGACAGATGCAAACGCGATGCAAGGACGTTCCAGGGGAAAAGTTGTTCAGCGAGGGACGAAGTAAGGAAGGGGAACGAGGGCGAGGCGCGTTCGCTGGGTGCGAGGAAACAAATATTATCTGCACCGTTATTGTTGACGGCCCGTTCAGTCTGTTCGGTTGCGCAGGCAGCAGGAGGGAGGGAGGGGAGGATGGATGGATGGATGGATGAATGGGGTAAGGGTCTAAATTTTTAGAAGTACTTTCAGGGACCCCCCGGCTACCTGCCTACTTACCTACCACCCTACCTACCTCGGTACCTAGGTACCTAGCTTGACCACTGCTCTTCGCGTTGCCCCTCCAAAAGGGACGCGAGGGCTCAGCTCCTCTTCAAAGGTCTCCCTTCCCCTTTCCCCATCTGTCTTCTTTGCTTCAACCAACCATGCCTAACATGCGGCGCGTGCCTCCTCGAGCTCTCTTCTCTCCTGAAGCCTCCGCTCATTTACTCATTTGTCCGAAGCTCTTTTGAGTCACTTCACTTAGCTGTCCACGTCCATGCTAAGCCACCCTCCTAGCAGGGGCTATCTAGGGAGGCGTGTTGCGCAACGTCGCCTCGGACCAATGAAGCAAGTCAAGCCACCCGCTGGTTCTGGCACGCTCACTTCCATCTCCTTGCCCTACCCTCAGCCTCTGACTTAACACTACCCCTAGGTACTTCGACTTAACAATGACTGACGTCGTTGCATCCCGCCATGTCTTAGGTCGTGAGAGACAGGCAGTAGAAGCCCAACCCGGTCTTCCGGCAACCTTACGCCAGCCTAAGCTTAGGTACACTACCTAGCTAGCTGACTGGCTAGCTTACTACCAATCTGCAAAGAAGACTAAGAAAATATGAGAGAGACGGCCTGTGAGTCGAGGAAACAGGTTTTCAGGGTGCAATGCTGGGCTTATATGTAAGACGCTTCTAAAGACTCTCTCCATGGTTCCTGAAGTCATCGGGGTTGTCTGAGTTGCCTCCCGGGCCACACAAGCTCGCCTCACCTAGCACATTCTCCTTCCGGATTCGTCTTGACAGCTGATGCATGTTGCCCTCTCAACCTCCTTTGGTCCCTTGTGGGTGAGCCAGACCACCCCTACCTGGTCCCCCGCATGAACCTAGTCCGCGGGCTACGACCAACTGCTGCGCCGGCCGGGCGTACTTACACCTCACCCCGACGACTACCTAGGGCATCTCGCGCCAAAGACCGTCGAACAAGTCCTCAAGTCATGTCCAAGTAAGTAGCCAATGCATAATGCCGGACTAGGTATTCAGCCACGAGGTCCGTAGTCTACTTATACGACGTCAGACCCCGCCCCCGTCCCCGCTGTGTCCAAACCAGGACCCCGGGGCAGCTCAACCTGGCCGGTCCAAATAGCCGGTAGCAAGCCCTCAACATTAATCACCAGCAACTTGGTTCCGAGACCGCTTTACTTGATTGGCGCTCCGTTGGACGAAATCTTCGACCTTTGCTGGGTGGAAGCCAAAGCCCTTCACTGACCATTGACTGCACAGCGACCAGTATCTTATCGGTCATCAGAGAGGTGGCACATAGGCCTCATATTCTCTTCAAGCTCCTCTTGCATGGGAAAAGTTTCGATATCATGGTACCCAGTATAGCTCCTAGAATACTTGCCAGCTACACGGGAGCGTATTCTCCCGCCACCCGCCTGGCGCATACATAGCCCTTGAACGCCTTCGCTGTGAATTCTTTTCCAGCCCCATTTGTTGGTACATACATTGCAAGTTTGTGGTCACCTTCGTGCGAGTTTCCAAAGGCTTTCATCGTCTTTATCTGATCGTGGCCGCCTTGATCGCATCACCTTTCGTCCCTTACAGCTGACTGGGCGCGGTGGTCTTCGTCCATCCCTTGTTCTTCATGTTGGCCTCAATGGCCCTCCAGACCGACTCCGCAGCCTCCTTGTCCCTAAACTTCGCCGCCTCCTGAGCTCCGGTACCGTCGCGCCATCTGTCGACGCCCAGTTGCAACACACGGTGACCCCACTCCTTGACGCTGTCGGGCGGCTGCTCACCACGCCAGCCGATGAAGATGCCCAATATGCGGCGGAACAGGTCTGGAGGAGAGCTCCACTTATAGTTCTTGAACTGCCACGACTGACCCGTGGTGAACACGGCGACAACGCGGTTCCAGTACTCGGGCTTGAACTGTTCGGGGCCTTCGACGAGGATGAAGCGCATGGGCCGCGAGGGGTCAATGTCCTTCATAACGCGAGAGACGTGCAGCATGCTGGCAGCGGCGCTGCCATCAGGCTGCACATAGCGGCCTCCCTCGAGGAAGGATCGAATGTTGGACAGGCGAAGCAAAGATGACGCGGATGGGGACAGGAGGATGATGGGATCCGGCCGACGCGTCGGAGGCTTCTGATTGATAGGGAGCGACGGGTTTGTGCCGATGCTTGATGCACCGTGAGGCTTCTTCTGGACAAACGGAACGGCGAGCTTACGGACATGGGAGAAGTCCTGGGAAAGCTCGCGTTAGTCGCACGGGAGTCAATATCTGGCGCCATGCGCAACTTACTGTAGGCTTCACGCCGCGCAGCACGGAGTTGCGGTCGCCCATCTTGCGTTCCCCGTTGTAGATGACCGCCAATCGGGGGTCCAACGTGCCACGTCCAGCTCGGCTCGCCGCCGTCGCCGGAGCAGTCTTGGACGCGCTCGCACCAGCTCCCTCCTTGCCTTCCCTGTCGCCAGCCAACGGCTTGATGTGTTCACTCTCCTCACTAGCACCTTCCAGCCAAGTGAACAGATCCAGACGTTCGACGAAGGCAAGATTCTGAACCGTGCCGAGGCTGCCCAGCTCCTCGTTGAGACGGGTCGCACTCGCATTGTACTCGGGAATGGCAACGTCCTTGTTCAGCCACGCGAAGTATATGGATCGCAAGTCGACGGAGCGGTCGCTAGAGATGAAGCGCGTAGGTGTGGAAAGCGATACTGAGACGGGAGCTGGGTGGGAGAACAGCAGATGAGTGGCTTTCGAGAGGGGCACCTCGGGTGCAGAAGCATCAGCGGATGCTGTCGGGACTGCAGGTCGCTTGGATGCGATGGATTGCCGCAGCAGGAGCAAAGGATCCTGCTCAACAGCGGCCATTGTAAAAGTTCGAAAGGCGGTTCCAAATGATTTTCCCGTGAGTGACTGGAGTTTCCGATAGCCTGCCAGAATAGCTAGAAAACGCAATGGGCCGGACGAATAGAGCACGCCGAGAATTGACAATGAAGCACCTATGATCTGGACTTTGGCAGCCTCGAAATTTGGGGCCGGGAGGTTCAGCCTCAGCTGCTACATAGGTCCACCCGCCACAATCCACCGGTTAGTGGAGTACCTATGTATGGGAGCTTACTGCGCCACACCTTCCAACCCTTGCTGTAATCTCACCTCCCATCACTATTGGCAGCGCCTAGGCATGATGCCAGTTTGCTAGGCACAAGACTATCTTCTAGGGGTTAATCTCTGCGTACATACAAGGTTTTTCTGCAAGGTTGACATCAACTCGTCGATTAGACCACCTCCCGCCATCGCTCTTCGGTCTGTGAGGTGATGGATACTTCCGACCCTTGGCGTCTATCGCTCATAGTATGTTCAACCTTGAGTGTAGACCCCGTCTTCCTCCTCCCGTGATAGACGCATAGCCCTTTGCCGCCCGAGGTATGTTTGGGGTTCGCTGGACACATTGGACTATTTGGAAGATGCTCTGGTACGTCGAGCTTAAACTTTGGAAGCGATGTCAGTTTCCTTCTGGATTGCGTCCGCTGCTTCGCGTCCCACCATTCCTTGGGCTTTTGGGGAAGATCATCGCCACATTTCCCATGTAATCGCTTCACACCTGCCGGTTTGTAAGTTTGCAACGGGCTCCATGTGTCCTCATCTCTTCTAGGAGGTAGCATCTCGGTGAAGAACCCGCGTGGCTTTCCGTCGGCGGTCTCTTGGTGTGTAGGTGGAGTTCTTACGCGGGTGGCTTCCTATTTTGACCGTTAACACAGGATACTTTCAAGGCTCAATGATAGTGCTCACTCCAGCCGGATATGGGGTTGTGGCATAGTCGATTTGGTCTGATAATCGACATTAGCCTCTAGATATTTGGCGCAACAGTGAGTTGATGGGTTTACGGTGATAGAAACTGTCGGGATCAGGCGTTCCTGGTGGCGTTTTCCCAGCCAACACCTCCCGAACGGAACTTGTGACACTGCTGACGGTCTCGTCAGAGTCTTTGCGATGCCATGGCGCTTTTCCAAACCAGCCAGTTCCATGTTTCGACTTGGGCTGCTCTTCTTTGTTGGTGAACCAACTCAGAGCTTTGGTCACCGGTGCAGGCGAAGTGTCTTTCATCAACTCGGTCACTTGCTGATGATATGGTATTGAGGAATTGATTTCGGCTGGTTTCTTTTCCACAGTGTCAGCAGTTGAATATCGTGCAATTTCGAAGCGGCGGTACTCACTACCTTGAACTTGAAAAGGGAAGGAATCTTGATTCCTTTCCTACTCCTGACGCTCGGTGTTGCGGATTGCCTGTAATGAGTTGATACCAGAGGTGGCTGAAAACTCAGCTCCTTCTCTCCAACATTCTGAGTCATGATATTCATAGTCTGCGAGATGCCAGGCATTCGCTCACCAGGACTGCTCATTGGCCCAGGGGTTCCTGGTTGTTGTAGCGATAAGACGAGAGCTTCCTCAGACATGGGGCTCAGGGGCTCGCCGGGATTGAGAATGCCCCGAGGGTGGGTTTCGGATTCGCTGGCAGCAGACCCTCGAGACTTTCCTTGCTTGGTCGGCCATTTCCAACGCTTATTGCCGCTACTTCTGTTTGACACTTTGAGGACGATTTCTCTTTCCGCCCAGTACCCGGCAGGGAACCAAACCTATTCGAATCCTTCTCTAGGAGACCTTGGTGGATCAAAGGACAGTGTTGGCATCGGTGTCAAAAGTAGATCCTGGGGCGACTGCCTGGTAGAAGTATATCTGGGCGTCATTCTGGGAGCCGAGTGGGACGTTGACGGTGGGGATGAAGGGGACTCTGTCATCGTCGATCTCCCAAAGTAACCATCTCTGAGTACTGGAGTAGGCGTGCTGGAACCATCCCAGCTATCGCCCGGCGTGTCTGGGAAAGTGACTAGGAGAGCTGTCTTGAATGAGAGTCTTTGCACATCACGGCGGGTTGCGGGGTATGATTGTGAGGACGAGCTGTTAACACCTGTCAGTATTCATGTTTGTCCTCTTAAGTTTTCGACAGCCTTACGACCTCCTTCGAAAGTCGAAGGGATTTGGGGACGTCGCAACGTCTATCGGTGGGTCGCTTCCAGGTTGTTTCATGGGTGCTCCCAAATACAGAAGCATCAACCATAATCCCTATGACCTTATAGGTGAATAACGATGCCGAGTGGAAATAATGGAATCAGATGGGACAATAGGCTGTTCCAGGACGGAGAGTAGGTAGGTTCTAGGCCGGGACGGAGAACGAGGATAGATCAAGGTCGATAAGGTGAGAACCAAAAGAGATGTTGGAGGCGAAGCTGTATCCGTTTGCATCTTAGGACAGGGAAGTATCACGTCCGACAGGTGCCTATCTAGGTACCTAGATTGGGTGGTTTTGATACACACTTGCCCCCGTTAGCGACATGTTCTGAGCAGTACCGACATTGTACCTGGCGAATCGTTAAAGTGGCAGGACCTCCCATGAAGCACGGGCACGAAGTGCTTTCCCGCTTCAGTCATACGATAGTGCACTGGAATAGAATGAACCCATTCAGTATCCATGAAGACGACAGATAAGACGGCCATGGGTTTCTCAGAATCCATTCGGTAAGGATTGCGGGTATCAAATCAGACCTGCTAACGCCTTCTAATGCCCAGGGGCTGGCCAAGCTCCAACTCCCATATCCCAATTTTCGTTTCGTTCAGTCAACAAGCATCGTGTCGTCGCCGTCAAACGGAGCGTCCTGCTGCTCAACCGCTACACCCTTCCCTCTGCCAGCTAGTAGTTCTCTTCGGATTTCCGGTGCAATCGAGTGGTGGCCATGCGTCAAGAGCAAGTCGAGAAGCGCCTCTCTCTGGTCCTCGCTGAGATCGTTCCTGTATCTCTGGGCGAAGGCCAACAAACTCTGGTGGAAGACAACGGGCAGCGACTTGACCATGTCTCCGGAGACCGACTGGCCTTCTTTGATTGACGCCGGGTCCACACTCCTGAACCTCAAGAAATGGAAAACTACCGAGTCAATGACCTGGTAGGGAAGAGCGTACTTCTTCTCCAGCAAAGTCTTGATGAAGATGTTGGCCGCTCCACCGCCCTCGGTGCCTTGAGAGGCTTCCTGGGCCGCACTACAATCATGTCAGCATCGTTGCAAAAACACATTCGATAAAGAAGACACGTACATCTCAGTGATACCCTTCAGGGCGGCAGCGGAATGGAGCACTGGCACTGACACTCTGGCAAGTACTGCAGAAACGATGTGCGCCTCACGAATCGTGCAGCCACTAGAGAGCAGAGGGAACAGGAAACCGAGGAAGAATGCTCTGGGTTTGTACAAGGACTTCTTCAGCGCGTTGAAAAGGTGCACGTTCAGCTTCTTGTTCTCATAAATGTCCTCGCGAACCTTGTCCAGGACGACGATCTCCATGAACTTCTGGCAAACGAGGGGCTTTGAGGACGAGAAGATCCTGGTCGCCTGGAACACGGCATTGGGCGTCCACTTTTGGGGCTCGGTGATTTCGATAATGTCCTCCCAGTGCGGCAGAGTTGGCAGGATCTTGAAGGGTTTCGGCAGGGGCCCGCTCTTGTATCGCGACAGAATGTAGCCGACTCTGGCCCTGGTTAGCAACGACCTTTCCAGTCACACAGCCGGCCACGCCACTTACTTCGTGTAGACTTCGATAACCTTTGGAGGAAGCTGGTAGTCTTCGTCAACCACCGGCACACCGGCAGCCTTACGAGCCTCGGCAGCCTCGTGTGCAGCAATCTTCTCCAAGATGAGCTCGGTCAGGTTAGTGCCACCGCCAGCCATTTCGTCGTCGGGGCCCTTGCTGCCCCAGCCGTGGTCATTCAACATGGCAGCAGGGTCGTCCTCAGCTTCGGGGAAGAATTTGCGATAGGTTTCGAGGTCCTCGGGATCGATCTCAATCTCCTCAACAATCTCATCCTCCTCACCCCAGGCCTCCTCGTCGTCGTACACCTGCTCGTCACCAACGTCTACACCGTATCTCGATTCGATTCCGAAAAGGTCGACGGTCGGTTTCGCAACGGCTTCAGAATTCGCGGGGCCGTCCTCCTCGGCCAGCTCACGGCCTAGCCTGAGGATGGTGCGACTGCGTGTCGCATCGACGAAACCCTCGCCGTTGTCGTCGTCATCGTCGGCGCCCTTGCCCTTCTTCTTCTTGGGAGCCTTGTTCTTCAAAGGACCCGTAGCAAGGATATCATCCTGCAGAGGATTGTGCCTGCGCGACTGGCGGTCGGTCGGGGTGGTTGCCTTGCCCATTTTCGAGATACTCGGACACAATATGATCGTGGGGAGAGCGACAGACAAGCGGGATTGGCGGTCGCCTCTTTTTTTTTTTTTTTTCTGTGCCCGAGCCAGAAATTTTTGATTTCTTATCGATTGCCCCGCGCCTGAAGTGCCCAGAACCCTGGACCAGCTTTTAGCGGGCCGCAAAGACTTTTTGGCCAATCAAACACCCTGTTGTTGACTTCATAGGAGGACACAGCGGACTGCCCCGCCACAACACCCCACCAAAAAGCTTCTGCGAGTGACTCTCTCGGCCTGTCTTACAGAGAAAGCGAGACAACTTTCTTGGAACAAAGTTAAAAGTTGGCACTTATTCGAACATTTGAACATTTGTCTCTCATTTTTAAGCATATCAACTTAAGGAAGATCAAAATGCCAACTGAGTTGGAAGAGGTAAGCCCGCCTGATTTAAGCGTCACGTGGATTCACGCTCATGCAATGACAGCTCGTGGGCTTCATCGCTCACCCCAATCCTCAACTTAGAAAAGTGGCCATAGAGAACCTGGTCGGCTACTCTCAGGCGGACCCTTCAATTTTTAAGTCGCAGAATCTCACACCAGTTAAGCATCTCAAATTTCTAGTCAGAGATCATCCCGTAAGCAAGACTCATGATCTGGATCTTTCGACTGCAGCTTCTAGACTAACGGATCCTAGCAAATCGCGGAACATGCTCTCACAATTCTCATCAACCTTACTTCTGAGAAGGATGTTCTTGAGAACGTTGCGACAGACCAGAAATTTGTTGATATCCTCTTGGACTTGATTGTTGTGGGCACACTTCTTGGTTCATGGGGAAACAGCACCCTCACAGAGACACTAGAAACTGACACTCCTCATAGAAACCTGATGAGCCGAACGCCAACTCGATGGCCATGCTCCTTGCCAACCTGGCAAAGTGGGATGGTCTCAACACCATCGTTTCAAAGAAGCAAACGCCGCCGGCAGAACTAAAGTCCAACGACCTGGTGCTTAACCAGCTTGTTGATCTCTTCGTCAAGGAGAAGGGCGCCTACAACAAGGATGCCGACTATGACTACCTCGCCTACCTCTTCGCCGACCTCACCAAGCACGCCGAGGTGCGCCAGCACTTTGTGACGAGACAGGACTACGACGAAGTCATCCCCATCACCAAGCTCAAGGTCTTCACTGAGCACCCTTCCGAGGTCCGCAGAAAGGGAGTTGCGAGCACCATCAAGAATGTTGCCTTCGAGATCCAGTTCCACCCGACGTTCATGGACGAGGACGAGGTCGATATCTTGCCATACATCCTTCTACCCATCACGGGCAATGAGGAGTACGACGAAGACGACACCATGGGCATGCTCCCTGACCTGCAGCTGCTGCCGCCCGATAAGAAGCGTGACTCGGACCCTAAGATCATCCAGACTCATATTGAGACGCTGCTTCTCTTCACGACGACGAGGGAAGGTCGCGACCTGCTGAGACGGATCAAGGTTTACCCCATAATCCGAGAGACGCACGCGCGGGTCGACGACGAGGGCGTCAAGGACGCCTGCGACCGGCTGGTGCAGGTCCTCATGAGAGACGAGGAGCCGGCCGAAGGCGAGGAGCAGCTGAAGCCCAAGGAGCTGACCAACGGCTCAACGGTCGAGGAGCTCGAGGACGACGACGAGATTGTTGAGGTCTAGGCAGGCCTGTGATGAGTTTTCCTTCGGTAATGGCTTACATAGAGATGAATACCCAGGTTCATAAGACAATCATGAAAAGCGTGATGATGGCATTTGTGCCATACACCCCGCACCGGGCCCCATGCGTTTGTGTAGACCCAAGCCCTACATGTGCACGGGGCCGGCACAGTTTTTCGTGTCCGAGTAGTTCAGTCCCAGATGGATATGTATCACTTTTTGGCTCCGCGGTCCGAGCCGTCAGGCACACGCACATCTCATCTTTGAATTGCAGGTTCTTCACATAAGGACGCCCAAAGAATGGGCCTGCATGCCTGAACCGGAGACGACAAGTAACTGGATAGTCTCTCGTCATACCCCTACCGGCAAAGCTAGTACCTGCGAAGGAATGTCGCGATTGGTGGGCAACAAGAAGACGAAGAACCCCCCATCAGTCGTCAAATCTATGCCCGCGGCCTGACCCGGCAAGCCCGCTCAGAAGCCCCCCCCCATTTACTCGACAGTAACAGTGACCTTGCTCTTGTCTACACGATACCGCCATCAGCCCAAATGGTCCCCTCAACACGACGGCTGGAAGTACTCACAAAAGGCAACATGGTCCTTGATCTCCTTGGCCGCGTCCTTGGGCGCAGGGTAATACCAAGCCACGTCCTTCAGCTTGTCGTCTGCCGCCAACCACCCCTCCGTCAGCCCTATTCCACTTCTTCTTCTTCTTCTTCTTCCCGGAACTACGCAGTCCATTTCAGGCAGCGAGGTTGCATCACAGTATAAGAGAGCCGAAAACGGACACGGAGAAGCGGGGGTGGAAGGGAAGGAACTCACCGCCGACCTTGACCGAGTAATAGCTTGCGGTTCCCTTCCACGGGCAAAACGTCGTCGTGTCCGTCTTCTCCAGCGCGTCCGCCCTCACCGTCGAGGGCGGGAAGTAGACGTTGCCCTCCACTTCCTCCCACTCCGTCGCCTCGGCGACCGTGGTTCCGTTAGCAACAGCCCTGGCCTTTCCCGACTTGGTCATTTTTTTATCCTTTTGATTCCTTTCGTGTGGGTGTGTGTTTTGGCGTCCAAGGCAGACAGAGTGTGTATGTGAATTGTAAGGTGTGGCACTGCGCCGGATTTGAGAACAAGAGACCGCCACTGGTAAAATGCGGGGAATACGGCCTTCACTCAGTTCAGAATCTTAGCCAATCCTTAACGTCATCGCTCTCATTGATTTATAAGCCGAGTGTGATTAGATCGTCTGAACTGCTCTTCGTGTTGATGGTTTATTCATCTCACATCACTGTTCATGGAGTGAGCGCATCTCTCCCCCCACATTGAGTCCCGAGAGTATGTTTGAATAAATGGTTAAGGCTGTTAATGCTACTCTTTAGGGCTATTGTCTGGTACTGATAGCCTCCCCTAACGCCGACTGGGTATATGCGTCTGTTTGTATATCACATGATTCGAAAAGAAGAACAACAACCAACTCGACACGACTTAGAGATTGATGATGTCAATCTCTGAGAAATCTGGCGGGTTGGCACCGTACACAACGCGGATTTTACTGTCCAGCGCCGTTCCCTCATTACTGACCCAAATGTGCTCGCTGTAGTCCCTTGTGCGACGAATCTCGTCGTCACTGACCCCGATATCGTCGCGGGGGATCCAAACAGCGGGTGCTCGTGCTCGCAGGGCGTAATGCTTGAACGCGTTCTTAACGAGTGCATCACGCTCAGTGGGCGTCAGGTCTTCGATTTCGTCGTGGAACCCGCCATAAAGCGCCTCCCCGAGCGCCCGTTGGGCTTCGAGATCCTTGAGTCGCTGCTGGCGGCGGTACTCAGCTGCCGTGTGGACTGGCGCTGCCCCCATATTCCAGGTCTTACTGCGGAGATTCTTGCCTTCCCGCTTAGCCCAGTGTCCGACATCTTTGACCCGCCGCATCGTCGATGGCTTCCGGTCCGGCGCACCCACAGTCTTGATCTTCTGCAGTTCAATATCGCGGGGTCCTGTTCTGGCTCGATCGTCATTCGTCATCGGCGTCTTTTCGTCTTCAACGCCATCATCGCCGTCGTTGGCGATTCCCAAACGTCGGTTTTGAGCTCGCTGGAACGCCTCGTCTCTGATTACCGCCTCGTCTTCGACGGTGATAGGCAGGTATCGGAACAGGGGGCCGAAGGCCGTGTTCAGCGAAACTTGATAGATCGCCGTGAGGAGAAACGTTACCAGCATGATAGCGCCCTGCGGTGTTGCAGTATTATTTCCCTTGTCGTCCTGGACGATGAAGAATAAGCCTGCCAAGCAGGCCTCCATGACATACAAGCCTGTAAATGTCTGATTGATCGCGCGAGGATACAGGACACCACCTGTGTCGGTCTCAAAGCGCGTTACGTACAGCATGCTGTAACGCTGCGCGAACCATAACAGGCCGAACGTCAAGACTGCAAACAGGGAAATCAACGGCGCGATGACGCTGTAGACCAAGGCGATACAAGCGAAGTTGGTGTAAACCGGGAAAAATTGACCCCATGCAATCGACGAAAGGGTCGTGTTCCTCTTCCATTTGTCGCGAGCCGTAGTATCGAAGATTCGAGCCAGGAGATACCAAGTGAGCAGGCCACCGATCTGGAGCAATGTTCCGGAGCTGACAGAGAGCGCCTGAAGCAACATGTACGAGAAGAAGTAGTTTGACGCCTTGGGCAGATTCCTGGCAAGGATGTCCAGAATGTTGGTAACGTTCGAGAGCTGCTCAAAGTTGCTCCACAGCTCGTCGAATGACACAAAGAAGAACGAAGCAATCGATACGACGAGGAAGACTTGGATGAAGAGGAATATGAAATAGAAGCGCTGGACAAACTCGGCCTTTTGCGACCCGGTCTTGACGCCGCGAAAAAGCGCGAGCTGTTCGAGAATCAGGGGGACAATCAAGAGGAGGAGAGCGAGCAGGATAGCGGGCAAGACACCAGTGATGGCTCCAGCGACCTTCTCGACGGGGTCCTTCTTGATCCATTTCAACCAGGGGAATTGTTGCACGAGACTGTCGATATTGGCAATAGAAGCCGTGAAGGCGATGGGAATGGCCCAGAAAAAAGCCATGGCAGCAATGACGACGGTGACGATACCAGACCGGATGGACTCGTGCCACCACTTCAAGGCCATGTTGTCCCAAATGACATCCCTGGGCGAAATCTCGTTGATTCGGGGCGACATGTGTTTGGGGACGTGGTGCATGAGACTCTGACAAGCCATGTGGGCTGAGACCTGGTGGTTGAATTGGATGAAGGCTGAGTTCATCAGAGAGTAGCGCTCGGGGTGAGCTTGATCGTCGTCAATCTCGACGTTCAAACGCGCCAGCTCAGACCGGCACCAATAGATGGTATCAACCTTGGGGCCGAAAGTAAGCCAGGCGAGCCAGTCGGGGAAGCCCCATCGTGGTAGTTGGTGCATCGGCCTGTCCTTCTCCTTGACCCACTTGCGCCACTCGGCATCATCGTCCAAGATGTTCTTGTACTCGCCACCGACGGCGTTGGATTCGGGGTAGTCGACGGGGGCCTGCTCGGGTCCGCCCATGAAGGGAATGTAGGCCTTGATTTTCTGCCATGTAGTTTTGTCCTTTGAGTGGCCAAAAGGGAACTCGCCTTCGTTGTACCCCTGGGGCACGGGCGATGCGTAGCCGCCAGCAGGGGCTTTCCAAAACTGCCAGAACTTGCGTTGTTCTTTGTCGTACATGTAGTCCAGGTTGCTGACTTTGCGCACCGTGTTGCCGTTGGCAAACGGTTCGTAACTTCGCTTATAGTTCTGGTCGGTGGTGTCCTGGGAGATGGCAGATGCATTTCGGGAGTGCGTTCTGTACGCCTGCGTATTGGCAGATGGCTCGGCTTGCTCCGTGACGCCTCCTGCGCTCTTGCCTGTTTCAGGTCGTTCAGCTTCGGTCAGAATTTGAACCTTGCGAGGACGTTCGCTTGGTTGCAACATCGCGAAGCCGTTGGTCGTCTCAACAGTCTCGTCCACATCATCGCTGAATTCCCTGATATTTTGTTGGGCTTTGCCGACACCGCCGAGAAAGCCTTTGCTGACTTTATTAATGCCATCTCCAAGAAGCCCAAGCCCAAGCCCGAAGCCTCTGGTCGGCGGTCGGTTACTGTCGTCAGATGAGTCCGAAGACGAGGTGCTTGACCGCCTCGATTTCGGGTTCTTGTTCTCGTCTATTATCGCGCTGATGTCGTGGGGAACATCCTCGTGCTCACCAGAGCTGAAACCTTGGCCAGCCTCGGCCCTCTTCTTGGCTTCGGCATCCTCTCGCTGCCGCCTGAGGGCTTCCTCCTGCCTGGTCGGCCCCTTGGCGTTGGCCTGTTTTCTGGCCGCCTTTTCTTCCTTCTTTTTCCGCTTGAGTTGCTTCTTCTTTGCAGCTTTCACGAGCTCCGTCTCGGCGGCCTCCAATCTCAAGTGTATACTCTCGCGCAGCTGGATCTTCTCAAGCAGTGGGGTTAAGTCACGGTTGAGCCAGATATTCCGAATCTGGCCAGGGAACACGTCGAACAGACCCATCAAAGCCTCCTCTGACAACCATTTGGAAGGAATGCTGTTGACAAGGATCGTCGTAGCCGAGGCTCGGAGGCGGTGCTCGGCACTCGTCAAGTAATCCTGTCGGACTTTGATGTAGACACGAAGCTCAAAAAAGAAGACTGTGCAAACCCAGATGATGACGAGCAGCGCCAGAACCAGATGTGCCCAATACCGGTCGGTATGGGTGTTGCTAACGTTGCCCCAGGCCAAGGTATCCAGACCTGTAGGGGTGTCCTTGGCTTCACTGTTGGCCGATGCGCCGTCCCTGATCATGAGCCGGATTCGAGCGGAGCTAGTTCCGTTAGAAATCTCGTCCTTGGCGTCAGTTATCAAGTCGTGACCCACGCCGTCGCTGTAGTTGATGGGGGTCAGGATAGGGATGACAATGACGGCAATTGGTATGAAGATTGTGAGTAGGGTTTTGAGGTAGCGGAGAAAGAAGTAGGCGTCCAAGCCGCACTTCTTGATGATCTCGCGTTCGTCGTAGTGGATTAACGTGCTGAGGAGGCTCCATGGTGTATTTGGAGGACTCTCTGTTCTCTCACGTTCTGGAACAAGATATGACTTTGGTTTACTGTCACGTTTGTCAGTCATGGGCCACGAGAATGATTCAGAGGAGAGTGGCTCACAAGATGCGGGCAATCTTGTTCCGCAGGAGCAAGAAGGCAATGAACTGGATAGCAAAAACAGTGATACCAGTTGCCAGAGCCGTGAGAAAGGCAACCAGGGTTATTCCTTGATATTTATCCACATTCGCACCAGGCACTGCGGCCGAAGTAGTGGGCGGAGGTGGTGTGGATGTCGTTGATGGCACAGAAGAGGATATGGTTCCGTTTGGGCTTATGGTGGCAGAGAGGGTGGTAGAAAGGGTTGTTGACAGCGACGAAGCCAAGGACGAGGCAAGCGTCCCTGTCAGCGATGCCGAGCCTGGCGGCGCAGTTGCCGACATGTTGCACTACTGGTGCCGGCTGTCGTCGATAGCCAATGGCAAGGTTGTAACCAGGCTCGATGGAAGTGTGGATGGAATCGTCGGGTATGTAGGTGTGTGGGCTCGATGTGGTCGAGGAAGAAGAGCGTTGTTTTCTGCCGGGGAGAAAGGAGGGAGCCGAGGAAGAGGGATATTGTTCACGAGACCAACAAAATAGGCATCATGGTTTTTGTCGAAGGGCGGTTTTAACTTGTGATGTCGTTTTCAAGAAAAGAGGGTCGGCGTATGATTGAGCTCTCTGCCGCTGTCTAGTGTATGGTGAGCGTGCACCGCGGCGGTGGCGGACAGTTTCGAGGAGCAACGGACGGACAAGCAGCAATTAATGAAGAGGTGACGAGGTGAGAGACGTGAATAAGAGGGCCCAGACACAGGCGGAACAGAAGAGGGCACCCAGCAATGGGTTTTGACTGAAGTTGATATGGTTCATTGATTGGCTGGACAAGGTGCAGG
Organism: Colletotrichum eleusines; assembly: GCA_016807845.1. Lineage (NCBI taxonomy): Eukaryota > Fungi > Ascomycota > Sordariomycetes > Glomerellales > Glomerellaceae > Colletotrichum > Colletotrichum eleusines. The sequence goes on along the minus strand of JADEZO010000001.1, from coordinate 2,440,613 downwards.
ATGCAACCTTACAGGGTGCCCAAGCAGGGTGCTGTTGCTGCTTCAGCTGCTGCGGGCCTGCAAAGACAATCGGACCCCATCTCTTTCTGCTTTTAGCGGCACCTCGCTTCAGAGGCCTTGCACCTGTGACATCAGCGGCTTCATTGGCTGCTCGCTCCAAACGAAACGGGCCCCTGTCACTTTTGCGGGACAAGTGGGATCCCGCCACGGTTCGCCATGATTGCTGCGGCCCAATCAATGATCATCCATCGCGCTGTCGAAGCATTCCTCGATTACCCTTCGGGCTGCGCGCGACTACTACCTGTACGTAGTAGAGTACACGTACGTACACTACTCACCAGTGTAGGCAATCAGTCAGCGCCAGCTTCCATGAGCAGGAAACCATGTTGCTGTCTAATGATAGGTACCTAGGTACCTGGGTGGTGTACCACCTGTGCCTCAGTACCTACCTTAGGTATCTAGGTATACTGTACTACAGAAACCCACTCGCTGAGTTCTCTGTTAACGCGCTGACGCACGTCGTAAATAGATCAGCGCGCGCTTCATCCCAACAACGACGACTAAATCCTACCGAACCACGTTGTTTCCTTGGTCCAAGACCTTTCCACCCTTGAACACAGCTGCAGGTGCTCATTCGTTTGTCCCTTTGCGCTGCCCTGTGGGGAGCCGGGGGAACAGCACCTTTTCATTCTTCCCTGCTCCACGGCGCAGCGAACATTGTTTTGTTTTGTTCTGTTTGTTTGTTCCTACAGTCGTACGGCACAACACAAACCAAGCGCTAGTTGTCGCCAGTGATGCCTCGACCGGGAGCTCCCTGTGCGGGCAAGGCGAATCCGCTACGTACCCCTCTCCACACTCGAATAGGCTCCTTCACCTGTCAAACCAATAGCGGTGTCATGGCCACAGGGGGGGCGTGGTTGCGAGGCTGTGCCACCCGTGCACCCGTTGGAAGGAAAAGGATGCGCACTCGCTGAGGAAACTGGCCGCATGCGTCCGTCGCCTGCTGTCATCTGTGCTGCTTTCTCGATCTTATTTGCTGGCCAACCTCTCTGAACTCGATGCGACTCGGAAGACGAAGCTTTCGTCGAGGTGTGGCGCTGTGCGCTTACCTATTATGCCTTTCCCAACGACGGAATCGACAGCTATGCCACAAGCCACTGAAGAGTCAGTTTGCGTCACCAAGCATGCCAAGGCAGTTATCCCGCAAGGGCTGATGGAGACCACCAGTGAGAACGAAGGCGCGTGGGGGGGCGTCTATTTCACCCTGACAATATTGGTTGGAAGTACTGACCATCAGATGAGATGTCCGGATTAAGGACGGAGCTGGCATCGACACTGATGATGGAAATCTTGATGTCGAGCCAGAGTAGATATCGGCAGTACTGCCTCTTGTTCCATCCTTCAGGGAGGATGCAAGCTGTCATGGGGTTCCACTGAGCGGCGGCTTAAGCAACTGAAGCAAATCATATCAGTCCCGGTACTGGGGTACCGCGCTGCTTTCTCGCAACATGAACGTCGGCGCTCTCTCCGCATTCCCGTTGAACGCGGGGATGTTCCCTCAACTTGGTCAACCTCTTCTTAGCTCCAAAGCCACAATATCCATACCTACATCATGACAGCACGGACCCAACCACAACTGTCAATAACGCGGCTAGCAAGCCACATTTACCACCACCGCATTGCCGACTATTACACCCGATGCCTACCCGCAGCTTGTCTGCCACCAACCAACACCAGCAACGATAGCTAAACCTTCAAACAACCTCGACCGCCCGACTTCGGGCTGGGCATTATCCTGATTAATGTTGCCACTGGCCCCACAGCGTCTGAATGACAGCTCATTCGATCTTTTTTACTTCCCATTTTGCGATCCTGACACCCTTACCAACCCATCAAGGAGTCAGGGGGGAGTTAGGAGATATCGGACCGTCCGCGTTCCCCCTCATTGTTCGGCTCCTTCCCCACTTCTCAAGCCGATTATGAGCCCCGAGCTTCCCCCTCCGACCCCCCCTCTTCCTCTCCTCACGTGGGCTCGATGCGCCGGCTTTATAAAGAAGTGATGGAGCGGAAATTTCGCAAGATGCGGTCGAGTTGACAAACACTACGGCATCGTTTCAGAAACCATGTCAAACCCTGAAGACTTGAAGATTGCCATTATTGGTGCCGGTAATACACGTCCAGCTCTCCGTACCACTACAGACTAACACGATCCCACGCAGGCATGGGTGGCCTGGGCTGCGCCCTGGCGCTAGCCAAGAAAGGCTTCAAACATGTCGACGTCTATGAGACGGCTTCCAATCTCGGTTTCGTTGGCGCGGGAATCCAGATGCCGCCAAACGTCGTCCGGGTCCTCGACCGCCTTGGCTGCTGGGCCGACATCGAGAAGACGTGTACCGACGTTAAAGGCTCAAGCATTAGACGTAAACACTCCCCCGTACAGTGATTCGGAGAGAGGCAGAGAGAGACTGAGAAAGAGAGAGCCTCTGGAATTGACATTGCAGACAGAGGGAGCAACAAACGTCGAGCTCGCCCACGTAGACATGCCCAACATCCGCCAGCTGTACGGGCATCCACACTGCAACGATCACCGGTCCTCGCTCGCCGGCGGCATGTACAACGCCTGCAAGAAGGAGTCTGCCATCACCTTCCACTTCTCGACGGCGCTCGTGTCGATCAAGTCGTTCGCGCCGAAGCCCATCTTCATGGCGCAGCCGCGCGGCGGCGAGGCCTACCCCGTCGAGTCCGACATCCTCCTCGCATGCGACGGCATCAAGAGCATCGTCCGCAGCTCCCTCCTCGACTCCGTCGGCGCCGTCGGCGGCGAGGAGGAAACCGGTCAGGCCGCCTACCGCATCATGCTCACTCGCGAGCAGATGGCCGACGATCCGGAGCTCCTCGCCCTCCTCGACTCGGACGAGGTCATCCGCTGGATCGGCGAGAAGCGCCACATCATCGCCTACCCCGTCTCCTCGCACACCATCTACAACCTCTCCACGACGCAGCCTGACTCTAACTTCGCGGCCACCACCAACGCGACCTACACGACAAAGGGCTCCAAGAAGGCCATGCTCGATGTCTTCCACGACTTCTGCCCCTTGGTCCACCGTATGCTCAACCTCGTCCCGGACGGCGAGGTCTGCGAGTGGCGCCTGCGCATGCACAAGCCCCTGCCCACCTGGGTGCACACCGACGGGCCCGTGGCCCTTCTCGGCGACGCCTGCCACCCGACCCTTCCGCACCTCAGCCAGGGCGCCGCCATGGCCATCGAAGACGGCTCCGTCGTCGCCGAGGTGCTCTCCCGCGCGCCTGATACCGACCCCAAGACCCTCCGGCGCTGCCTCAAGGCGTACGAGCTCTCGCGCCGCGACTGGACCGCCCAGCTCGTCAACATGGCCTTCCTCTCGGGGAAGCAGCTGCACCTCGGCGAGGGCAAGGCCAAGGAGGAGCGCGACCGCATGTTCGCCGATCACAAGGCGGCCGGCTCCGTGCCGGACAAGTGGGCCTCGCCCGACGTGCAGCGGATGATCTACACCAACGACTGCGTGGCCAACATCCGGCAAGACTTTGATGAGCTGTACAAGAGCGCAACATAGACGTAGATATTTCTAAATTGCATACAATCCGCAGCCTGACGGTAGCTACCTCCCACCCTGCCGTTCCACGTTGGCCGAAGTTCATGCTCTGTCTGATGGAAACCATAGTGTCGGCCTACTATGTAGGATGCATTGTGTCTAGTCGGCCAAGTCACCTCAACGAATGGTCCAGGCATGTACCCTGCACTCGAGCTCGCTCGGCTCAGCTTAGCCCACGTTCACGCAGCGGGGATAGAAGTTAAGTCGCGTCCGTGATGATGTTATGCTATCCGCTACTTATTTCGGAAGCACAGCTAAAGGGAAGGGTGCGGCTGCATTACGAACTATCCCAGCCCCCCCCCCCAAAAGCTCTCGAAACCCCTCGTCCACCAACAAAGAAGACGAACCCCACGCGGAACAGAATAAGAAGGGTAATGTGCATAAAACGTAGAAGCGAACCCCCCTCCTCATCCTCACGCGTGCCTTCCCGGGGGCCCCAAGGCGCTCGCCCGTTACTGGCTTCCCTTCTTGATCGCCCAGCAAACTGAATGAGATCCCTTCGCCCTTTTGACGCCGCGCAAAACCCACACAGGGTAAAATCTCCCCCGATTGACAATGCGAATGTACTGCCAGCTCAGCTCAGCTCAGCGCAGCCCCGCCCCAGTCGGCTGCTGCTGCTGCTGCTCTATCAAGCCCCCTTTCTCCGGGGGCTGCCGGCTGGTTCTGTCGACGTCTAGACCTTGCCGCGCAAGGAGGAGGAAACATATATTTATACGCCGCGCGTCTCGGCATCGCACAACATCCCAAGCCAACGCGACCCCTGTCCCCCCTTTTCCTCTTGTATCGCTCGTCCCGATGAGGCTTTCTTAGTTTCTCGTAGAATTGTGTGCCCTTCCAAGGGTTCGGGTATCATGGTAATCCGCACTCGTCGCGCCCGCTTAGAACAAGCAGTCAAGACAGCAACAGCACGCGAGCGCACCGAGAAGGCCGGCCATGATGCCGCTTCCGCCGCCGCCGCCGCGGTTGTCCTGGTAGTAGCCGCCCTGCGGCGGGTATGGGCCCTGTGGACCGCCGGGCGGGCCGTAGTACCCCTGAGGAGGGTACTGTCCCGGAGGATACTGTCCAGGGGGCGGGTAGGGGCCGCCCTGGGGGCCGTAGCCCATCTCCGGACCGGGAGAGTAGTAAGGACCCGGGTACTGTCCCGGGGGAGGGGTACCGTAACCTCCGGGGCCGCCGGGGGGAGGAGGCGACGCGTAGCCCTGGTATGATTGTTGGGGTGGCTGAGGAGGAGGGCCGCCGTACGCAGGAGGCTTGTCATGGTCGGCCATTGTGTGATGTGCTGTTTTTTGATGGACTTTGTGGTCGTAAGAAGGGAGAACGGGCGATGCGCGTTCGAAGGTCGAAAGGGGAGAGGGAGAGAAAGAGAGAGAACGCGGCGTCAAGAGATTAGTTGTCCTCGCGGCTAACAACGTCGGTCTTTGGTCGGTCGGAAAGCGTAGAGGGGTATACGAACGGAAGTGTGTATGTAAGAGAGAGGAAGAGAGAAAAGATATGCAGAGGAGTCGATAAAGAAAAGCCAAACCACCCGGAAGGACGTGGCGATGTTTGGGGGAACGAAGGGTTGAGCAAATATGGATGGACCGGATGCGCGGCGCCGGGGGGCGACCTGTCTGGCCTGTGCAGGGGACGGCGTTAAGTTAGTACCTAGTGGTGCTCGTGACTCTAGCCTGAAATGGCTTATGCGCACCAGGTCTCTGGGCGCCGCGCCGCGCCTGCAACTGGTTGGTCGCGGGGATCTTAGGGGGGCTTGGGGCCTTGGGGTCTTCGTCATCCGATTTTTTGTTGAGTCTTCTTTTTTTTTGTCCCTGCACAGTAAATGCTCCGTACCTAGGTAGGTAGGTAGGTAGGTACGACAAGCTTCGTCCTACCCGTGTTCGGCCGTGAAATTGCGTAACCTTCTCCCCCTAGCGAAATGGCATGATGTGTGTGTTTGCTGCGTACAGGCTCTATTTATCGATACACCATAACTCATTTCCAATACGAAGGAAGGAAAGAAAGCTAACAAAAACCACTCCGTCCATACAGGTAGGCGGCCTCGTCCCGTCATCCATGCAGACCCAACGCAGTGCGTCGAGCAAGACCGGTCCCAAACTCTCCCTGTCTCACAATCGTCGCCCTGTCGCCCTGTCGGTTTGTCGCTCTGTCCCCCCCACTCTCAGACTGCCCCCCTGGCAGGAACCCGACAATCCGGTGACTGAACGGCGCCATCCCCAGCCAAGGACGGTCTGATTGTCCGTCCATCTGATGCCAGGAGGTCGGAGTCGGAGGAGCGACCCGTCAGCGGAGCGGGACTATGGATCCGTGTACCCACCGTGGCCAACGCAAAACACAAAACGGGCAGACGCAGCCAGAGAGGGATGACAGACAGACGGCGCCGACAACGCTGGGTCCCACAGGGGGGAGGGGCTCCCTTCCGTCTGTTTATAGGTATGTACTGACGGCGGCGGAGGAGCAATTGTAGAGTCAGGTTTAGGTGCCGTGACGGTACCTCGGGAGTGGCAGGGGAGCGGGGTCTTGGGCCGGATGTTGGCGCCTCCTCCGGTGTCCGGCATCCGGTCCCGGTTCCCTGGGCTGCCACCTACTCCGACTTCGGGGTCGTCAAGCTCTTCCCTGGCTCGACTTCTTCGTCTCCAGTCCCAGTGTCTCTTGCGTCAATAAGGCCCCTTTTGTGCCAATACTTGTAGAAATAAACCTCCCCCCCCTTCGAGACTCTCCACCATCACAGCGCCAACCATTCAATAAAAGGGCCGGTTGTCGTCGCACCAAGCTGGCCAGGAGCTAGTGGCCATTTCGAGAAAGTAGGCTTCCAGCTTGCATATCTCGGGGAACCTGGACTTGACAAAAAAAAACCAACTTCCCCACCAAGAAGAAGAAACTCAATGCTTATGCGAGGCGAGAGGTATGGTCTTTCTCTCATTACCCGGAGCCAGGGGGGCAATGAGGAGGATGGGGTTGCTGACCACCCAGTCTATTTGGCCAGGTGCATGCATCATTAAGCCGTCTAGACCGAAGGTCTTGCTTGGCATCTCGTCTGAGCTGACGGGGCATCACCTTGCGGGGAGCCTTTATATATATATATATATATATATAATAAGAAAAAAGCAGTCCGCTCCGGCACGGCCATCAGAGACCGTTCGTCTCTAGCAGAGACGTTCAGGTGTCAACCCTCGGTCCGGTGTTAAGGATAATGGCAATCGCAAGGTGGAGAGGGGGTAAAAGAAAGACCCGACTGACATCATCAACCCCAGACGACCGAATAGACAGCGGAAGAAACGAAACATCAGAGGATGCAAGGTCAATCGCTGTGGTGGGCTCATCCCCAATTTCAGCCTCCGCGGAGTAATTCTTGCCGCCCCTCCCTCTCCTCCCAAGCCTTTCGTCTCAGTGCCATCGGTCGTGTTCCAAGCAAGCAAGGCCCAGGGCCTCGGCTATAGGGGCACAGGGTCCAGGCTTCGAGCTCGGAACAATCAGCGAAGGGAAGTGGTACGCAGGTACTCCATGCTTTGCTCAAAGGGCGGGCGGGATGCTTCCGCACAAGATGTCGTTTGGTAGGAGCAGCTCGGACACATTGCCAGAAGCGTAACGGCGGCATGTTTGATGCCAGGCAATGTTCTTCTGAATACAAGAAGTCTGTCTTACCTACCTACCACCCTGCGACGAGCAAGGGTATGTATGTATGTATATATGCTATGCAACTTATTGCCAGGTTCGAGCTGAATCACGCATGTAGACAGCAACTTTCATTGTGGGCTCATATGGTCGGGGTAGACGCGCAGACTTTATTGTTGATAAACGCCGAACAAATCTATTATGGTGGTAATAAGTAGGATCTGTCTATCTTTCCAGAGTGTGCGAAACCAGTCAGTATAAAAAACGTTTCCGAAACCAAAAATATTCCGAAACCGAGAATCGAACTCGGGGCTATGCCTAACCTCGCAACTGAATGAGAGGGCATCATGTTGGCCACTACACCATATCGGATGTCCGGTAATTTCTCCGGTGAATTTAGCATATCACCATTCTGGCTACTCTGAGCCTGGACACAACAACGCACACACCAACGCCACCAGCTATCAACAGCACGCTTGGCCAAAGCTTAGTTTGCATCTCTAGCGGAACGACTCTTGGGAGTCAATCTTTCATTTTTCCCAAGAACTTCGTCTGCGAAGTCTCCCTACCGTCTTCCTTGAATACGACTTTTTTTTTTCCTATCAGGGCCCAATGACACTTCGCAAAATGTACGTAGCCCCCATCTCTTATCCTCTGTATACTACCCAATGCTGAGCGGGACAAAAGTCTTCCTCCGCGATACTCCATTACCGAATACCAGGGCTATTACCTTCCAAGAAATTTCCGAGCCATTCGTGCATTCGGATTGCATTGCATCACACCGTTCCCCTGGTTTGACCGGTCGAGAGGGAAGTAAAAGAGAAATTAGAGTTCGACGAGGGGCAATTGCCGTGCAGAAGTTGCGAATGTACTCTGTATCGCACAGTGATCTGTGTTAACGACCGGTACCCGATCCGAGGGATGGCCATCCCCGTCTCCGCAGATCCTCGTTAATCTCATCCACGTATTCAAAGAAGTGACCTTGCATCGAGTCCCACAGAGATGCACTTGGCACTGTGAACGTGTCGGATTAGTTTCTGTCTGCGTCTACCTTTCATCGGGACAGAAGATGGGGATGAGGGCTCCATACCTTCTAACACGCCGCTCCTCCCCAGAGCGTATTGTGTTACTGCGCAATGCGCGCTGATGTGGAACATGAATCCTGCATCTAGTATCAGCCTTAGTGCTTCGTTTCTTGAGTGGCTGCGTCCATACCGAGATATCCTTCTCCTACGCGTTGTGCCTTGAGTTCGCTGGTCGTTGCTTGAACAAACGCTTCGTGCGTCTCTACCGATTGTCAGCGTCGGTAACTATACCTCAGGCCCATAAAGAGTTACCTCCATGAGGCGTGTAGCTTGATTGGAAGCTCAAGCCACCGGCCTGCAAGTTACGACTCGTGCCCTTATAGTCACCGTACACTATTCCCACAACCTCTGTTGCCATATTCCGATGGTAATACTACTGCGAGTTAGTTGGAGAGGGTCGCGTCTCCGCAAGAGCACGTACAGGAGGACGAAATGAATTTGTCGACGATAACCACTTGGGTGTAAAGAACATAACATCTGTTGCAGGAACCCCAGGCGTCTTAGACTTCGCCGTCAAAACAGTGTATAAACTTGGGTCGGCTTGGTCTTTATCCACCAAGGCTGCGTTGACAAACTTCTCGGTCGCATACTTGAATGGTACATAGCTGTTCCCAGGTTAACATTGTAGTTGGCCAGAGGGGCAAATGTGGCTAGCGTGTACTTACTTGCCATCCCAGGCAACAACATCAAAGGGAGTATGGTTTTGCTTGCATGACCATAATTCCCCGGCCAGCTTGTAGACAACTACGTATGTTAGTTAGCTTGGATTGCTAGTGCATAGGTCCGTTAGCCTCACTCTCCCACTCCGACTTGTCCATGTCGAAGGAGGCAATTGGAATCTCGAAGTCGCGCGGAATAGCCATTCCGTTGCTTCCGAGAGGTCCCAACTCCGGTAGCTCGTACCGACTTCCGAAAATCTCTTGGATATCTAAGCCCATCAGTTCTTTGTCCTGTAGACGGCGAGGGATCGTCACATGACCCACAGCCCCGAACCGGACCATCTGGCAGGTTGATCTTGAAGCGGATGCCAGCCTGGATAACGGCCAACTCTCCAGGTCGTATCATCATCCTGCCATCAATGTCAGCAAAATGGTCTTCCGAAAGCTCATTGACACTGTACCTTCCAAATTCTGTTTGGATATCTAGTCTGCCAGTTTGGGGGACAAAGAGCATGTCTCCATCATTGCTGCAAAAAGCACGGTTCTTCATCGATGCATTCGCGGCGTAGATGTGCACGGCCAGTCCATCCTTGGTCGTCGGGTCTCCGTACCCGACTATCGTCTTGAGCCCCTGAACAAAGTCCACTGTTGTACCAGTGTCCTGTGGGATCGGAAATGCTGTCCAACAGAGCCCACCAGGGACGAAGTCGACATTCTCGTTCCCGGAAGAAAACCGTGACTCGATCTTGAGAATCAGAAGAGTCAGAGAGTGGGTCCAATCACGAGCGAGTTGACTCGGTAGAGCCACTTACATCTGCGTTTCTTGGCATCTTCTTGAGGTGTCCATGAGCCACAGAAGGGAATATGCGGTAGAACCATGCATGCTGAATACCTGCTCGCGGCGAAACAAATGTAGAGCCGTTCAACTGCTCCGAGTACAGGTTGTACTTGACTCTCTGCGGGACATTGCAGGACTGAGGGAGCGTTCCCGGACTGTTTCCTTTAGCTCGAACGCGCTCCACATGCGAAAACAACGAGGGAGTTTACTGACATGGCTTCGGAGGAGAATCGATTCCCAAAGCCGACTTGGTAGGCGTACGGATCCGTCGGAGTGGGCTCCGTGGTAAAGGCGGATTGCGCAGATGCGCCAAAGTTCGCCAGCCTCTTGGAGCTGGGGGCGATGGACCCCATGGCTGAAGTGCGTGGAGGGTGCGAGAAGGAAAACAGAAAGACTAAAGACTTGGCTTGGCGTTGAGGTGTGAACCGAGTTGATAAGAAAAAAAAAAGCGGTAGCCATGTAGCTTAAAGACAGAAGCGCACTAGGCGTGATAAATGGCAACGTTCCAGCTACGGCAAATGTGGCGTCCAGCTGGTCTTCTTTCCTGATGGAAGGGACAACCTTGGATCGATAGCTGCTGCCCTTGTAGGCATCCAGTGACACTAGGATAGGTCAATCGGCCAGTGGATGGTTGCGCAGATATTGATGCCCGTGGTGCTTACATACAGTACATACCTACCTACAGGTAGGTAGGTAGACATCGGTACAGCCAAGGTACGTATTCCTACATCCTTTCCCTCCCTCCATCGCGGCCGCGTCAGAGGAACGTCCCGCCTTCTGCCTGCCGGCGGCAGATAGGACTGGGTTCATGGGCATCTGGTGTCAACCCCCCTCCCCCACCATCGGTAACGATTTTGCTGCAACTCAAACTGAACAAACACACACACACAGCTCACGCACTGGTCAAATATTGGGATGTCACCAGAATGTCGAAACATTAGTGCAATACCCCCCCTTTATCAATGGGCCGACATAAGCTTTGGCCAGCCCTCGCCATTTGCGGCATACAACAGGTCCAGAGGGGTTATAACTATCAGACCAAGGCAGGCTAGATCTGCCGCACAGGTATCACGTCAATGACCACAGTTTGGTCAGGGCTGAGTGATTACTTGCATTTGGGTTCATGTCGGACAGAAAGACGAATTAGTCGTCCTCGTGCCAGGATCCCGTGTACGGCTTCGAGCTCGAAACATGCGGGATGTCCTGTAAGTCCGGAAGAACAAGCCCATCAGCGGAAATGCCTGGCCTCGCTCGCTCCATTTGTGTCCGCCTGCTCCGTTCTTTCTATATGCAGCCCGATGGAAGCCGAAATGAGGCAGGGACACGCAGAAAAAACCTACGACGGAGGGGGCATGTGTTATACAGCATAGTATCGCTCTGTAACAGTCTGTACCGAATGCAAAAGAACCTCCAGGGTGACAGGCGCCACATCCCTGGCGTCCGAGAGGCAATGACTAGGCTCGAACCTAGACCAGCGGCCGGCCATCGCCAACCCTGGACAATAAGATTGGGGCCTGGCAGTTGGCGATCGTTTAGGTCATTTTTGTGTGTCGGCAACTAGGCCAAGTGCCTACTGGTACCTATATGGAGGATTCAGTACTTGAATACCTAGAGATGGTTGCCAGCAGTCATCCCTCAGGCCATCTATCATCGGATAGAGATGAGATAGCTGTCTCGGGCCCCAGACGCAGGATACGTCGCCCCGTTCCGAGTCGTACAATGTCTGCGAATGCTTTGCAGCAACACGGGCGAGCTACCTAGCTAGCTAGGTGTAGGTATTGGTAAGGGAGGGCCCTGCCGTTCGCCTTTAGCAGATGCCGCTGTCGGGTCGGGCTGAATCTTAGCTTGTCTGACGCCGGAAGGCCCCCTGCTTGCCCCTCTTATTACACCTTACAGCCGCCACCGTCGTTCCTTGGAATCTCGTTGTGTGATACCAAATCGTACCTATGTGCTGTGGGCTCGATTGGTTGTCGCAAGCAACTTGCCGCTCCGAGATGGCCGGCTTGCCCACGTGCTACCCTTCAGGAAGATGTGAAAGATGCCCGATGGCCACAACACTTGGAAGCTAACGCGACGCAGCGATGCTTAGATCATTGAAACATGATGGTGTGGTTCTCCGAGTAAGGTCAGGCGCATGGGCTGCCTCAAACTGAATAACAACTGTGGGGTCTTCGGCTGTCTATATTTTGCCCAAGGATGAGAGCCGGTCTGCGCGTCAGACGGACAACAAGGATTGCCAAAGGTCTCGTCGACAGTCGTGGGCGGCCGACTTGAGAAGTACCTGTACTCGCCTCCCCGCGTCCAAGGAAGAAAAGACAAATAGAATACAGTGCAAGGGCTGGCGCCAGTGATTATGGTGGGTGGTATTGTGCCGGTAGTGGCTTACTTACCTTACAAGGAGTCCTGTGCACAGGGGGGTTGCTCAGGGGAGCTGAATCTGGATCGTCTTGGCGCTTGTCGGGAACCGGTAAAGCAAATAACGCTGCGAGAGGCAGCAGGCTCGGGTATGCGGCGCAGATGGCTGGCGCAACGAAGACTAGATAGTAAGGAGGAAGGCCAATCGATGTCATCGAGAGAGTGTAGTTTAGGGAGGCGAGCGATAGTCCAGGTCAAGCAGGGTGTTGTCTAGAGCCTTGTTTGTGAAAGAGAGTCTGGAGCAGACATTAAAGTTCCAGATACTTACTTTGTGAATTAGGCATTTAGCAGCGTAGGGGGTGGAAGAGTACAGGCTGCACAGCACCTTATGGAGCAAGGGCACCTCCGGATCGACAGCCTCTGCTTATTTGGGCGTGCAGAGAGATCTCGAATCTGAGTACTCTGTAGTCGTCCAGCGGTGCAGTGCCAGGCTGCTTGCAAAGCAAGGGACGTTGAGGAAGAGAGCGAGCGAGAGCCGGAAACAGCGAGAGCCTGTGCTAGGTCATAGCCGCATGGTGCGACCGCACACTGTAGCCAAGGGGGATGTCTGCAAAGCGTGGCCGGGGAGTTTTGGCGATGGGATGGTGGACGAATCCCGACCTGGGCCGGTGACGGCGACGACAAGACTACTTCCTGACGAGTTGTCATTAGCAAAGGAAACAAGTCGATCGGCAAAATGCTGAAAGAAGAAACCTGACCGGGCACCATGGACGACGCATCTCACCTTGTAAGGCCTGTCCGGAGAAAAGAAAGACAAGACGGCCTATGCCTGTCCCGGTCGTGACGAATCTTGATTCCTCATAACCCCCCGAACAACCCCAATCAGGATGCCCATGACGCCTCCTAGCCTCCCTCCCCGTCGGGAGGTTGGCGAAGGAGGTGGTCAATGCGAGAGACGTGCCGTGCTTGCAGGTTCATCTTTGCCTGCGCCGAAGTCGGATCTGTTCACAATTTCCCCCCACCACAACCTACTTAGAGTTCATGTTAGAAAGGAGGGGCGGCCCTAGGCGGTGTAACTGTACTAGTAGGTGCCGGTAGGCCAGGGGAGCCCAGGGCTGGGCCAAGAGGACATGGGAATGAGAGAATGGGAAAGGCAAAGACGACTTCATCTGCCCTGCCTCGCCCAAAGCACCTACCTACCTCTGCATTGGTAGGAATTAGGTGCGACAAAACCGATACTGACTCAGTAAGGCTGGCCGAATCGAACCACTAATAGACAACCATGGAGATCCCCAAAGCCTAGACCGATTTGCAACCCTCTAAAGTCGGTCTTATTCTGCACACATATTGAAGGGGTACTGGGGAGGAAGAGAGGGAGGGGGGCAAGAAGAGAAAGTAGAAAAACAGCAGATTGGGGACTCCGAACCTTGAACCACGTTGTCGCAATTGCAAAGACAGACTGCCACTGACGGGGTTGAGAGCACGAGCATCCGGGATAAAGTCCACGATATTTCCGACGCGAATTGCCGACGACGGCCTGTCCCAAGCCAAATCTCGCGTCGGGTGGGCAGTACAGCTGGGTTGGTCTCCATCCAGTGCCCACCTTCCCGACGAAACGCACATTGTTGTGGGGCGGTCGGCTGGCTGTTATCCCACCTGGGTAGGCACGTAAGTCGGTATGTGTGTCCGGCGTTTGGCAGGTGGCTGCCGTGTACTTCGTACCATGGGTACAAACATAGAAGAAGAAGGAAAAGCAGGATGGTCCGCTTGGCACCTACATGTTCTGTGTGTGTGTGTGTGTGTGTGTGTGTGTGTGTGTGTGTGTGTGTGTGTGACCGAGATGGAATGGGAAAGAGGAACTGACGAAGCTGTAGTGAGCGAGCGAGCGAGCGAGCGAGTAAGTGAGCCGTGAATGAATGCGTAACCTGTACCATATTGGTAATCAGCTCACCAAACCCACACCGTTTTTTGCATCGTTCATCTTTTCCCGGCATTCTCTCTCCCCATCTTTTATACACACGATCTGTGTCCGCACACAAGCGCAGCCACGCAGAGACACACACTCACGAACAGCGCTTGACGCCGAAATCGTTGGCTGGCTGTGGCAACGCGTCAATCTCTGCTCAGATACCCAGCACTTGCGAGTGATAGCAAAGGGGGATGGGAAGCCATCAACACTCGGCCAACTTTACACTTTTCTTCCCGGTTCTACTCCAGGAACAATCCATCGCCCGCCTCGTCTCGTCTCGTCTCGTCTGTCTCCTCCTTCGACACCATACTGCGTTTCGACAAGGCCCTCCTTGAATCGACCTTGTCGCACACAGGGGGCATCAACGCGGGCAACCTTCCGCTGCTCCCAGTTTGATGAGACAACGTCTTCGAATCAGATCACCGGGACACCCACATCCTGCACATTCTTCAGTCAAAGACTTGGGGTAGCAAAGTATTCCAATCCTGGTTGGTGCGCCCAACGCTCTTGCTGCACATAAGTATACGGGTATCTGTACCAGGTGCCAAGGTATTCGTATGTCATCACGACGACCATCGTGACCTACCGTCCTTGCCCGTACTGCTCGTCCGGATTATCTCCAAAGCTGTATACTTCCGGCCGCTCCTGGGCATTGGTTTCGAGTTCTGTCCTGTCATCCAAGCTGCGAAGAGTTTCTTCCGCCGGACATAGGTCGATGGCCTTGGATCGTCCGAAGCCTCGCATTAGGTTCTAAATTGGGTCGTACAGGTATGTTTCCTCACTTGAGCTTTCTGTAAAGTATTAGGTTTCGGAGCCCTGCTCATTCTTATCCTGGCCACCAACTTTGCTAGCCAGCTCTTGGCGACCCCCTTTAGGATAACCATCCGATTCATCAGTCGACGGGGAAAAAAATTGCTTTCGCAGGGTATCCAGTGCTTGACTGGAGAAGCAACTTCAAGTAGTGTGTTGGTTTGTCAAACCGCCTCATGTTAGATAGGCTGACGTAATTCCTATCGGCAATTCAGACAGGGACGGCAGTCTGGCCTTTTAGACGAGCTAAGGGGCACCTGTCCAGTCCTGGAATAGCCACAGAATCTCCCCTTGCGCTACACAGGGAGCTGCAGATTGTACAGACCTGCAAAAGACAGCCCCCTGTGTTGGTAACTGCCACTTAACCCTCTCTATATCACGAAAGGGTACAATCTCAACGACAACCATGTCGGAAACGCTCCAGGTTCTCGACGAGGATGCCGTCTGGTTAGCTCCGCATCTGCCGTCAGAATCTGCCATCCAGTCAGCCAGGACTCAGAACCGTCCTTTCGTTACTCTGACCTTCGCAACATCGCTGGACTCTTCACTTTCCCTCGCTCCTGGGGTACGTACGCGTCTATCGGGCCCCGAATCCAAGGCCATGACACACCACCTGCGTCTACAGCACGACGCTATCCTCGTTGGAGTTGGAACTGTCCTCGCCGACGATCCAGGCTTGAACTGCCGCATCGCTGGTGCGGGTCTTGATGCTCAACCTCGGCCCATCGTGTTGGATCCCCGCGGCCGCTGGGACTTTACCGAGCACAATAAGGTCTTTGAAGTCGCCCGAGCAGGCAAAGGACTCGCGCCTTTCGTTCTCATCGGGGCGACGGCGGCTGTCCATTCCAAGAAAAAATCCATTTTGGAAGCACACGGTGGAAAATTTATCGTTCTTGACCTCAGAGAGACCGAACCGCGTTTCGGTTGGCAGTCTATCCTCTCCGTCCTCTACAGCGAAGGCCTACACAGCGTTATGATCGAAGGAGGAGGTCAGGTTATCAATTCGCTCCTGGACCCTGATTCTCAGCAGTTCGTTGACATGGTCATCGTGACCGTTGCACCGACTTGGCTTGGACGCGGTGGAGTTGTCGTTTCTCCTGAGCGAGTCCATACTCCAGGCGGGACGCCCGTTCCTGCTGCCCGGCTGGCAAATGCAGCGTGGCATCAATTTGGGGAGGATATCGTACTTTGCGGCAAACTTAGCCGCGAGGACTAGGTGAGAGGCTCGTACCGCACCCGATGGTGAACGCGCCATGGGTTAGTTCCTGGCTGACCTCAGTTGGTCACGTACCGTCGAAGCGAGCCACCCTCAAGCCATGGACGATTATCACAGGCCTAGACCCTGGTAGATCTAGCTGGGTAGCCACCTCAATAGTTGGTCAAGCACGTCGTCGGCGCAACCCTTCCAACCAGACGCCCAAGGAGCAGTTTCATTTTGATCGGCTGTCGAGACCGCCCTGCTCGATCAGGGCCCTGTAATTATTAATATGCGCCTGCCTCTCCACTGAAGCACATGACGAGAAATACGGTCTATCATACGTCTCTTGCCTGGGTATATCCTCGGTCCTGGCTTACGCCTCGTCATTCAAATGAACGTGCGACGCGTTCAGACGTGCCCCCGCTTCCTGATCTCTAGCCACCTGAGCGGAGCATAGCAAATCGCTGTCAGCGCAAACGCCGATTCGAAGCCAATATCTCCCGTTATCGTCGCAATCGGCCCTGTGAACCACGCCTGGTCCATCCCTGGTATGATGAGCCCGAAACTCAAAACACTTGCTCCGATGGCGGCGAGGCCAGAAGGCAACATAGAGGCGACATTCCAGGCGGCATGATTGTATGAGCTGTAGTCCATCCGGCGAAACAAAACCAACTCTTCGATGATGACTGCATCAAAAGAGCCGGCCCAGTATCCGATCAAGCCTAAAAAGTTCTCAAGTGAAGCGGCCCATGCCTCCGCTGCACGAATAGCCATCGGGATCATGATGCCCAGGGCAGCGACGACGAAAACGATTCGGGGAACCTTCGTAAACACCGGCAGCATCAGCTGCATGCAGAGAGCGACCGAGTACATGGAGGTTGCAATGTTGCCGATTACACTCAACGCGAGGACCCCAACCACAACCTTTCCGAAGGCACCGGCAGGGGTCAACATAGCGGCCATGACTCCTCCGGTGCCATATGTGTCCCAGCCTGACTTCCACTCGGGGATATTGTTGAGTGCGCCCCCAATCGCCGCGCCCAGA